>JALGPY010000034.1:0-619483 GCA_023055425.1 Linanthus parryae | reverse complement strand
TACTGAGAGTAAGCATCGCCACACTGGCTTCTAGAAAAACCCGGCTTCTAAGGATGAATCCACAAACTCCTGCTACATGCTGAAAACATATAAGAATATGAGCAAAATTAGTTGGAAGTTACCGAAATGAAGTTGAAATAAGTTAGCAATAGTGGTTCAGAACCAAAGTCACTCTGTAAGAAAACAGGTAAATCTGTTCAAAGTTCACCACCCACAAGTATCGTATTCGGATTGCATGTTGTGGGCAACGGTGAACTTACAGTTAAAGCACTGCAGTAATCTTAGTTAGTGGTGCTGCTATCTGCTTCATGATCAGAGTCATCAGACTACAACTTAAGCATGTATTTGAGGCTAAATGCTTAGGGCAACCATGAATTCAGATAATAAGATGTGAGTGAATTCTTAACTATTACATTAACTCAACTGACAGGGTACTGCTCTCAGCTGCACGAGCAAAATACAAATTCAGCATGTTTTCAAGCTAATTTTTAAGAAATTTCCAGGAAAAGCCACACCGAATGCAACACAAAATTAACATTCAAACAGTCCCCAATCACGGCCCAAATCTGCAGGTCTCTCTCCAAACAAACATGCCGGGTACCTGAAACAAACTTTTACTGTCAACTAGACGTATATAGCTTTATGTACCATTACACCGTCATCAAGTTCATCATGTACTTGAAAGTAGTATAAGAAATGCATTTATACTATACTTCACGTAATTGACATTGATCTGGACCAACCATTGGAGCATCCCCAATTTTCCTAAGCTGTCTAGTGGCAGGGTTCCAGAGGGCATACTTCTGTTGTGGGTGTTCTGAGAGAGATAAGCAGGCCACTCCATTGAAACAACCCACGATTTGAACATGGTCCTTGTGACGGGAAAATGTCATATTTTCAGTGACATCACCGATTCCAAAAGAGAAGGTATGGTTTTGAGGCCTAACAACAGCATTGCGATTACGGGGAGTAACATTTATCTTAGGCGAATACGACAAAAGAGTGACTTGGTTATTGCGGTGGCTGTGTGAAGAGTGCAAGGCGATGAAGCTAGGAGAGAGGAGTGTGGGTAAGCAGCTCAAGGAGTAAGAATGTGTGGAGAGCTTCATGATTCACAAGGTCACACCGAAGCAGAACAGTAACTAAATCCAATATTCGGATAGAAGGAAGCTTTTCAAAGTAGATTCTACAATGGTCTTCAAAGCCGACATGACCATAGATGTGTTTTTGTTGCACTATCCCAAAAGGAAGGGGAAGTTACTATGTACAATCCCAGACCAGCGGGTAGCTAAGAGTTGGTATAGCAGTGTCACCAACATCTAGTGCACCCTTCCTGGTGCCTGACACGGACCACCCTTCCTGGTGCCGTGCCAGGCCAGTCCTGGGGCAGGCTTGGGTAGGTCCGGCCTCATCATAACAGGTCGGGTCAGTGGGCCTGGCCCCCCTTACACCTCTGGATGATACCTTACAAATACTACTGGCAACAGAGTAATTATTAGGTAAATCAAACAGATTCACTTTCGAGCAACTTTTACCAACGTTTTACCAAGTATTATACAAACGGGTTCCAAAAGGTTCAAGTACAGGACAACAAACAGACAGTAGGGAACATAAGCAGGAAGGCGGAGGAGCACAAGGATTTAAAGTAACACACAGACACAAAGCACAAGTTAATACTACAAAAACTAGCTTTTACACAACAAAAGATCCGGGGCTAGATTATATTTTCCCTCCAATGATCAGGCCAAAGCTGGAAGTCACAGTAGCAGCGACAATTCATCAGAGATTGATAGATTGAACGGAAATCTGCAACTCCTGCATGCCCCTGACTGAAAACAGTTAATTAAAACAAAATTAGAACGAGATGCTGAAATATAAGTTCTTTTAATATATGGAAATTAAGAACTTTTTTTTTATAAGTGAAATTAAGAACTTTCATTCGACACTGAAAATGACACAAAAGGAGCGAAATAGGCAAATACATCACCAGAGCAACAACTAAACTAAAAGAAACAGTATCACTGGAACAGAGACAGGTGGCAGAAGGCCGCCAGAGGTCAAGCTATCTGAAATAAAGTTGAAAGCAGCATATGTATATGTGAGCAAGAATGATTCAGAACCCCCACAACCTCAGTAACAACACAGCTATAGGGGTGTTGCTTTCTTTTGCACGAGCAATCATCTACAGTTGCATAATGAAGTCGTAAGGCAGAGACCTGGGTATTATTTGCACAACGTCTGACATTAAGACTCTGCTAATCGTAATTCAATTCCAGATTCACACAAGAAAGTTGTCATTCAAATACTTGTGTCATATTCGGACGACGCCTGGGTTATTATAGTAGTCCAGATGACAAAAACTCCGGGTGTTCTTTGGATTCATCTTGTGGAAGTCGCTGAGCAACTTCCAGGCACTCTGTGCTTATCATATTCTACTTCTGAACCTCCATAGCGAATCTCTGTTCTTCATACTTCATACAATGTTCTGCTCACTTCCTAACCAAACAACTTCGGACATATGTCGCAAATCTTCACCAATCATGAATCATCTATCTAAATGACTCCTGTCTACTTCCTTTATAGCCAAAATGGTGTGGAAAGTGGTTGATGGAAACATGGGGAAGTCCTTCAATACAATTACTGGATGGTTGATTTCGTCAGAATTGCCATTTGTTACACTTTTGATATAGACTCTAAAAGTCCGGTTCCCATAGAAATGCCTCTGTACCTATTTCGCGCCTTTACTCCCTTGAAGGCTAATACTAAGTCAGATCCTGAGTCCTACTAGACCCCATTTCTGTTTGTTTATGGACTACAGAGTCCATACACATTTGCTTATGGAAACAAGGATTTCTAGATATTTCCTGTCAGTCTGGCTGATGGAGTTGTTACACTAAAAGAAGCCTTCACTGCAATGACAATATAAATACAACCGCAACTAGCATTCTGAAACACGTGAGTTGTGAGCACTTGAAGAACATCTATCCCAGGAATGTATCCAAAGTTCCGAAACTTCACTCATGTTCGTTAGATTAATCCTTCATCATGCATATTTATATATTGTGTCCTCCTCGACCAGTCATTTGCTAATACTTTTGACATTGAAACGGGGTAAGGCATGGAAGACATATAAGGCTAGAAATCAAATTGCAACTTAAAATCAAATTCAGAATGCAATAAAGAAAGAACAATATGTGGGCTGATGAGAGAAATGCCAATACAATCAAGAGTTGACTAGGTAAGACACAATATTTGGAAATTTTCGAGGCTTTCTTGCTCTCATCTAAAATCAAGCACTTCCTCTCATCCTGACTGAAACTTTAAGTCTTGTTTTTGTTTGTACATCTTATTTATGAAGGACTATGATATTATCATTTTGCACATGTATAGTAATTACACACGTGAGCATATCTGCTTGATTTTTTCTACTGTTCCTGGACAAGTAACAGAGGGGATGGGGACCTATATTTCCACAAAGAAGTTCATGGTCAACGAGAGAGCAAATACAACACTATCAATTGTTTCTTGCCTGTTGCAACGCATTGGAACAAGCAAGTTTCATAAGCCTGCACTTATTTTAGGAGAAATGCTTACATTTCTCACTCCTTGAGCTGATTTTGCAAGTTAATTTTATAAAGAAATTTGTACCACTAGTTTGGATATTTCTGTCACCGCTGTTCGGTAATTAACTTCTTTTAAAGGAGCATCATTTAGTCGAAGCTGCTGGTGATGAAAAAAAGCAAGTACAGCAAACATGGTACCAAAGGCCTTGTGTTGTTTGCGACATTGTCGTGTGCACTATCACTATATAATTCTGGTTTTCGATTGCAAGTTCTTTTCTTTTTTATCAATTCACATAGTCTGCAGTTATGAGCTTTTATTTGTGTTCCTCAAATCATTTTTCTTTTGCTCGACATAAAGTTCTTCTGAATAGGCCCCCAACTGCTAATAATATAAGTAAAGACGGATTATGAACTCTACTTTATGTGCATCATGTAAGACTCTGGATGATTTTTTTCCCATCGCAGATTATATTATTCTCCAGCCAAAATTTTCTTTTGCATCCCCTTTAGCTGCTAGAAGTGAAAACTTTACTTCACAGTTCACATAGTGATCTGCTCAGCCAAAAGCTAATCGAAAAGATAATATGGGGGAGAACTATCAAAATCCAGATATGGCATGCTCTTCAAAAAAAAAAACAATTTCAAACCAGGTCATAAGGAGGCCGCAGAATATCAAACGAGTTGATAAATGCATAGAAGCTAGGCAATGATGAGAACACAATACCTACTAAAACCAGCAGCTGACAGGCAAAATGCTTACTGTAATCTGAAAAATCAAAGTCCTTGTCGGTTAGAAACCATTGTAACTTGGGGTTATTATGGTTGCCCAGAACTTTATGAGCAATCGAGTTCGTGGTAGCTCTATATCGTACGGTTCTACCTATGTCCCTAATCTACTTTTTAAAATTTTCCTACTTAAACAAATACACATGTTAACTTTAGTTCTTAGTGAAACAGCCATTTTGAAGTGTTGTTGATAGTCATCATTTTATACACAACCCTGCAATATTAATTGGTCATCGTGTCTTTTGGTTCAACGTCAGGATGCACCACAATGTTAACATAAAGTTTCCTCAACGGATTAAACTCGAGTGTAGAAAAAAATTAGCTTCTCTTGGATCCATAATCAGTTCATTTATAAGAGAGCAAAAGTAAAACTGCATAAGAGAAGTAGGAGCGCACGTGCTTCCTACTAGTACACTAAAACATAGTAAGAACTAGTAGTAAACTGTCAGATACAATAATACATAAAGCAGAATATTTAGTCAAATCAATTTTAGTGAAAATATTTTTTCGTACATGTAGTCTTGAGGGATTCCTGGGGTTATTATGGCTGCTCAGGACTTGCGAGCTAATTGTAATCTGAGCAATCGAGTGTGGTAGCTCTGTGCCTTGCCTATCTCCCTAATCTACATTTTCAAATTTTCCTACTTAAACAAATACACATGTAACCTTTAGCTCTTAGGGAAACGGCCAATTTGAAGTGTTGTTGATAGTCATCATTTTATACATAACCCTGAAATATTAATTGGTCGTCGTGTCTTTTTGGTTCATCGTCAGGATGCACCACAGTGTCCACATAAAGTTTCCTCAACGGAGTAAACATGGCTCTAGAAAAATTAAGCTTCTCTTTGATCCATAATCATTTCATTTATAAGAAAGCACAAGTAAACTGCATAAGAGAAACGGGAACAACCTTTACAAAACAAAATATGGCTGCACATTTATAGAAAAACCCATCGCATGGAGTATAAGTAGTCCTTTACCTGATTAATTTAGAGATGCAAGGCTCTCACTGTATATGAAGGTTTGCGTTCCGTATACCTCTTTCTCGAACTTCTTGGTCTCTCCTTTCTCAGGATCGTACAAGTACAAATCGCGGTCCGGTTCCTTACACAAGAGTACCAAATCAACATCATCCTTCTTGAGAAATCCGATAGCAAATCTAACCTTGATGGACGCCGGTTTACAAGTCAGTAGTTTATACCAGGAGTGATTGCCACCACCGCAATCATTCAACACCCACACATCACCATCATTACCAGAACGAGACGAATTATGGACAAATATAGCAAGAGACCCTTCATAATTTGCAAGATGACAGTAGACAGCGACAGGAGGGAATGGCATCTCAATTCGTTGAAACACCTCATCGATCATGTTGTAACTCATAATGTACATATCTTCTACTTTGATGCTTAGAGTGTAAATGTTCCTATCATCCATTGTTGTATTAGTCTGATGCCGAGCTACATGCCAATGAATGTACCCATTCACGCATGTGGCGCCACGTTTAGAACCCAAACCACAATAAGGAACATGCATACACTTCTCATTCCACGAATTAGTCGCAGTAGAAAACACATTGACCTGCGCTCTACCCTCTCCTGATTCTGCACCCATCAACCTAATTTGTGCAATCTTAAAAGCATTGGTGACTGCATCATAGCAAAATCCAGAGCCATACCAGCCACCATTACGGAAAAATTCCATTTCGTTTCCATGTGGGCCATCCATAGGAGCACCACCAATTACCCTAAGCTGTCTAGTGGCAGGGTTCCAAAGTACATAAATATGTGGGCGTTGTGAGAGAGATAAGCAAACTACTCCATCGAAACAACCCACAATTTCAAATTGGTCCAGGTGACCACGAAATGCCAATTGCTTTGTGACATCACCGAATCCGAAAGAGACGGTAGTCATTGGATTCCTAGATCGTGAGGAATTATTCTTACAGGAATAGAGCAGAAGAGAGACTTTGTTATTGTTGTGGCTGTGTGAATAGTGCATGGAGACGAAATTAGGAGAGATTATCAGAGAATACCAGCGCTTGGAGACGCATTTGAACCGTGTCAGGAGATTGAGGGAAGGACTAAAGTGAAATGAAGTGGAAACTGATGACCTGTAATATGGACTGAAGTGCAAAGTGGTAGAAACTAATGACATGAACTGGGGAGTAGCAGTAGCCGTACGATTAGGAAATCGGGATCATCTGAGCCGTTGATGGGTTTTAAACGTTGGATTTGAATTCATTTAGTGGAACGGCATCGTTTCATCCCAGGGTGGTGGCGTGGCATCTGGCGTGGCACCGGCTTAGCTGCTGATTGGTCGAAGGGTGTCACGATGCCAGCGTGGCACAGGCCGTTAGATACTTAGCTTAATTACAATGCTACCCCAATGTTCTGTTATTTCCATTTCTACCCATCTGTGTATAAGTTCTGCATTTTCCATTTGATTTGGTATGAAATTGATTAGTTTCTGTAATTCTTCTTCTCCTTCTCTCTCTCGAATCTCTCTTCCTCTGTGAATTCTAGGTCAGGAACTTGAAGTTCCTGACAAATTGGTATCAGAGCCTTCTTCCCTCTGTGTACTCTGAGCCATGGGACAGAGAAAGAACACTCCAGCTGTTGAAATGGAGGCTATGGATGGTGTGATGGGACATTTACACGCCGTTGATGAGGCGATTCTGGAGCTGCGCCAAGAGTATGGCGAGCTCAGGCATGGCCAAGAGGAGCTCAGGCATGGACAGGATCTGATTCATGGACAACTTCTGCAGCTCAATCAAATTGGGGATCTGAAGCTAGGTCATGAAGAACTCAAAGAGGAGCTACGGAAATTGACAAATTGCTTGAATCTAATGGCTAACAACAAAGAGAAAGAGAGAATTGAAGCTTCCAGTTCAGCCACTAGGTCACCAGCTAGTCTCCTGGGGAAAGGAAAAGCTCCTCAACATTCATCAGGTACTCCATTGAGCTCTAAGAGATTTGAAAAGTGTGAAGATCAATGCAATGACATGTCTAGGGTTTCAAATTCATATAAACTGCCTACAATGCCTTATAAACTGCCTACAATGCCTACAATGTGTGAGCTTACACCCCATTCACAAATGAGAAGAAGAACTTGGCAACTTCTACAATGCCTTATAAGAAGCTCACACAAGAAGAAATGAAGGCTAGGAGAGCTAAGAATCTGTGTTATTTCTGTGAAGAGACTTATGTGCCAGGACATAAGTGTAAGAAGCCACAGTTATTTCTCATTTCTGGAGAAGAGGAGACAGGAATGGAAGAGGTTTTGAATCAAGAAAGTGACATTGTGATAGAAGAAGAAGAGGTTGAGCTAGTCAATAATGCAGAAATGGAAATTTCTTTGCATGCTATCACTGGTAATATGGGAGCTCAAACTATTAGACTGCAAGGTTATGTTGGCAAACAGAAAGTGCACATACTCATTGATTCTGGTAGCACTCATAATTTTATAGATAAAGATACTGCTAAGAGAATTCAGTGTGTTTCACTCCCTAGTCACTCAATGAGGGTCACAGTAGCAAATGGCAGTCAAATTGAGAGCTCAGGGGTGTGTCCTAAAGTGAAATTAAAGCTACAAGGCCAGGAGATTGAAGCTGACATGAGGGTTATAGCTTTGGGAGGCTGTGACATGGTTTTAGGAGTGCAGTGGTTACAAGAAGTTAGTCCTGTGAAAATGGATTTCAAAGACATGACCATCACTGTTAACTTGCTTGGATCACCAGTTCAGTTCAAAGCACACAGGGAGGAGTGTCAATACAAGGCAGCTAATTTTCACTCATTGCAAGTTTATTGTGCAGAAAATGAGTTTGTAACAGTGGGCCATCTCCATAGCATCACTGGTACTGAACTTAAGGAAATTACCAAACTACCCCAAAAGTTTGGAGAAATGCTAGATAAGTTCAAGGCAGTGTTTGATGAGCCTAAATCACTTCCTCCTCAGAGGAGCCATGATCATCACATTCCTCTTAAGCCAGGAACTCAACCAGTGTGTTTGAGACCATACAGGTACCCCCATGTACAGAAAACAGAAATTGAGAATCTAGTACAAGAAATGTTGAACAATGGAGTCATTCAGCACAGTACTAGTTCTTTTGCTTCCCCAGTATTATTGGTCAAAAAGAAGGATGGTTCCTGGAGATTTTGTGTTGATTATAGGGGTTTAAATGAGATTACTGTCAAGGACAAGTTCCCTATTCCTATCATTGATGAGTTGTTGGATGAACTGCATGGTGCTCATTGCTTTTCTAAATTGGATCTGAGGTCTGGATATCATCAAGTTAGGATGGCTGAGGAAGACATTCACAAGACAGCTTTCAGAACTCATGAAGGACTGTATGAGTTCAAAGTAATGCCCTTTGGATTAACTAATGCTCCAGCCACTTTTCAAAGTTTGATGAATAAAGTGTTCAAACCTTACCTCAGAAAGTTCCTACTGGTGTTCTTTGATGACATTCTAGTCTACAGCAAGACTGAGGAGGAGCATTTGCAGCATTTACAGTCAACCTTGGAGTTAATGCTAAAAAATGAGTTGTATGCAAAGATGTCAAAATGTTCATTTCTGCAATCATCTATTGAGTATCTGGGACACTTGATCAGTTCTGAGGGAGTGCAAGCAGATCCCAACAAGATTGCAGCCATGTTGTCCTGGCCTATTCCCACCACTATTAAAGCTCTAAGGGGATTTCTGGGTCTCACTGGCTATTATAGGAGATTTGTGAAAGAATATGGGGTGATAGCTAGACCACTCACTGCCTTGCTCAAGAAAGGAGCCTTTGTGTGGAATGCAGAAGCTCAAACAGCTTTTGAAAAGCTCAGGAAGGCCATGAGTACTACTCCTATCTTGGCATTGCCTGATTTCACCAAAATGTTTGTCTTGGAGACTGATGCCAGCCATTGGGGTATTGGTGCTGTGCTGATGCAAGAAGGGAGACCTCTTGCATATTTTAGTAAGTCATTGGCTGATAAACACTTGGGGTATTCCACTTATGAGAAGGAGTTGTTAGCTGTTGTGCAAGCTGTGTCTAAATGGAGATCTTACTTAGAAATTGCCAAATTTCAAATAAGAACTGACCATTACAGTCTCAAGTTCTTCTTGGAGCAGAAGATTAGCACACTCCTGCAACAGAAATGGGTCAGCAAGTTAATGGGTCTGGATTATGAGATAGTATTCAAAAAAGGTAAGGAAAATGTGGTAGCTGATGCATTGTCTAGGCTAGCACAAGAAGGCCAGTGTCTAGCCATCTCTGTGGCTGTGCCTAAGTGGGTAAAAGAAGTCTGCAAATCCTATGAGGGTGATGAGTGGGCTACTCAACAGATAGCAAAGTTGACTATTGACCCTGGTGACAGTGATGGAATCTTATTACAAGATGGACTACTCAAGAAGGGGAAGCTGATATATGTGGGCACCACTTCCCAATTAAGACCAACTTTGATCTCTGAAATGCATAATAGTGGTGTGGGGGGTCACTCTGGTATTAGGGGCACTTATAAGAGGCTCTCTGCTGTGTTTTTTTGGCCACATATGAGTAAACATGTCAAGACTTGGGTAAAAGAATGTGATGTGTGTCAAAGAATGAAGGTGGAGAATGTGCCTTACCCTGGGTTACTGCAGCCCTTACCTGTTCCAAACAGGCCTTGGACTCACATTAGTATGGATTTTGTGGAAGGTTTGCCTAAATCTGGTGGGAAGAATGCTATCCTAGTGGTCATTGACAGATTCTCTAAGTATGGACATTTTTTGGCTCTCACTCACCCCTATAGTGCAGCTGACATTGCTCAAATCTTTCTGGATAATGTGCATAAGTTACATGGGTTACCAGAGACTGTTGTTAGTGACAGAGACAGTATCTTCCTCAGTCAGTTTTGGAGTTTGTTATTCAAGGGAGTGGGAACTAAGTTGCATTATTCAACTGCATATCACCCCCAAACTGATGGCCAGACTGAGAGGCTAAATCAGTGTTTGGAGAATTATTTGAGGTGTGTCACAGCTGATAGGCCTCATCATTGGTCTAAGTGGTTGCCATTAGCTGAGTTCTGGTACAATACCTCTTTTCACAGCAGTCTCAAGATTACTCCTTTTGAAGCATTGTATGGTTATGCACCAGTTATTCCTACATTTCATCAGCTCAATAAGAGTGGGGTGCCAGAATTAGATCAGTTCATGGAGGAGAGGAAGAAGATGTTGTTGCTGCTAAAAGCTAACCTACTCAAGGCTCAGGAAAGGATGTGTCATTATGCCAATCAGCACAGAAAGGAAAGGGAATTTCAGGTAGGGGATAAGGTCTTTCTTAAGTTGCAGCCCTATAGGCAGGGTACTGTAGTTCACAGAAGCAACCAGAAGTTGGCTGCCAAGTTTTATGGTCCATTCACTGTATTAAAAAGGATTGGTGCAGTTGCTTATCAGCTGGAATTGCCTCCACAAGCTCAGGTACATTCTGTCTTCCATGTATCCCAGCTTAAATTAGCTCATGGAGCTGCTGCAGTGGCTGCTTCACCTCTATTGCCAAGAGTAGGACCTGCAGGACAGCTCTTATGTGAACCATTAGCTATTCTTGACAGAAAATTGGTTAAAAAGAACAATGCACATGTAGTGATGGCTTTGGTGCACTGGGCCAACTCATTGCCTTCTGAGGCAACTTGGGAAGACTACTTGGCTCTTAAGAGTCAGTTTCCTGCCTTGGAATGATTCATGTGGGCATGAATCTTGAAGGGGGGTGCTTTGTCAGGAGATTGAGGGAAGGACTAAAGTGAAATGAAGTGGAAACTGATGACCTGTAATATGGACTGAAGTGCAAAGTGGTAGAAACTAATGACATGAACTGAGGAGTAGCAGTAGCCGTACGATTAGGAAATCGGGATCATCTGAGCCGTTGATGGGTTTTAAACGTTGGATTTGAATTCATTTAGTGGAACGGCATCGTTTCATCCCAGGGTGGTGGCGTGGCATCTGGCGTGGCACCGGCTTAGCTGCTGATTGGTCGAAGGGTGTCACGATGCCAGCGTGGCACAGGCCGTTAGATACTTAGCTTAATTACAATGCTACCCCAATGTTCTGTTATTTCCATTTCTACCCATCTGTGTATAAGTTCTGCATTTTCCATTTGATTTGGTATGAAATTGATTAGTTTCTGTAATTCTTCTTCTCCTTCTCTCTCTCGAATCTCTCTTCCTCTGTGAATTCTAGGTCAGGAACTTGAAGTTCCTGACAAACCGCAACAGTGATTTCACGGGCAGTCTGGCGAGGATCTCGAGTACGTCATCTTCGGTTAACTCCTTCTTCACTCTCCTCCCGCCTTCTTCTTCTTCAGAGTCTGACCGTACAACGAGAGCTGTAGAGGAGGAATCCATAGTCGTCTCCTTCAGAGAAGACGCATTTCCAGCTGCCGCCCGCGAATTTAGGGGTTTAGGTTTTGCTCTGTACTCGGTGTGAAATTTACTTGGAATTGGGATTGTCCCGATTATGTACCGTCGACCTCCATTGGTAGTTTTTCGATAAATATAGATTTACCCCCTATAAGTTTTCAGTTTCACGAATTCGTCATCTTTTTTTTGTTTGGATAAAAGACACTTTAACCCCCTAGTTTGATCGCAATCATTTGCACCCCTTGCAGTTTCGGAAAGGACACTTTAAGCCTTCTGAATGTTGTACTTCAAGAAACTTACACCCTTGATTGTGATGTTGTTACTCTAAAGTGGGTTTCGTAACGTAAAACAGTTTTTGAGACAAAGCCCCACATATCATGCAAAAAGTCTATTATACCCTTATGTAACTCCCATATTTTACATCATATAGGAGAAAATGTGTTCTAAAAGCTATTATTAGGGACATACCACAACTCCAAACTAACGACCACAAAAAAGGATGTAAATTTCTTGAAGTCGGACACACTAAAAGGGTGAAAATATCATTTCTCCAAACTAGGAGGAGTGAAAGCATCCTTTAGTCAAACTATAGGGGGTGAAAGTGTCTTTTACCCATTCTCTTTTAGAAAGGCTATCACAACGAAGGAACATGGTCACATAGAGATACAATTATACAACATAAATTTGGCATCCTTTAGAAATTTGGAGAAAGCTTTAGATACTCTAAGAGTACAACGTAAGCACAACACTTGATGCTCCACAACATTAAATGACTGACACATGTCCCACTAGGGTTAATCACTACCCTATAGGTTATAGAAAAAAAAAATTAAATTCCTACTTGGCTATTTTCTCTCTCCCACTCACCCCACTTTTATTACACATGTTGAAATGTGAGTGGCATGGAGCATCACGTGGATTTACTCTATGAGCACCTAAGAATTGCTCAGAAATTTGGTTACTGATGGTGGGACAGGTAGGTGATGGTAACTAGTATGTTGGTCGTTAGAGTTCTTGTCCAACCGGTGTTTTGAGTTTTTGTGGCCATTATAACCCGCTCATCTGAAAGAGGAATGTTAAACAGGTTGGATGGGTTGAGCTGATTCATACTTGAACCTGTTGATAGGCTAAACCCGCTCAATTGACAACTTTAAAGATATTACAAAGTAATTGAGATAAAGCGGATAGAAGAATAAATTTGTGTGAGCAACAATGGTTAAAAAGGCGGAATCTAAGTAGTAACTAAGAGCACAATTTGTGTGAGTCAACTTTTACTCCAGTATAGATCTCAGTTTGATAATAACAATGCTTCCAACTGCAACAATAACAAAAGCGAATTCGAGCTTGGAATACTGCTCCTTGTCAAGTTAAAAACAAAGTAATATGATTCTGTGTATTACTGATATGCATAAGTTTAACCCTTATATGACAAAAATACTAGAGGCAACAGTAATGATTGTGCCTTAAAACAAATGTAGCCATATGCGCACATTTTACCAGATACTTACAATAGTGTCAAGAGGTTTAAGTACACGGCAATGGACTATCGACAAGTTAATACCACATCTACAATAAACACAAGACTAGCAATGCACAACAAAGGATCAAGACGAGCTAAATTATAGTTTCCCTCAAACCATCTAGATCTGCAGATAGAATGAGACAAATGCTGGATGTCATCATAGCGGAAACAGTTCATGTGTAAGCTTGCGGGGATTATATCCTCTACACAAATCTGCGAGCTCTTGCCTTTTGCTGTAATCAGATAATATAAACAAAATTAGTATGAAGTCACTCAAATAAAGTTGAAAGCAACATAAAAATAGGAGCAAGAATGGTTCCGACCCAGAGCCTCTTTAAGAACACGTTTATATCTGGTCACCACCACCCACATCCTATACAGATATCATAATGTTAGAAACCGTGAACTTGGTTAATATGTGAGTGAACTTTAAATTAACGCATTAATATACATTGACAGGGGCCGGCTTAGGGTTGCACGAGGAAACTACAATCAGCATGTAATTCATTTTCCCAAAACTACTGTGGCTGAGCCACCTCCAAAGTAGCATAAAACTCAAACAGACCCAGAACCTAAATCTCAGGAACTTCCCTTGCCAACGTGCCTAGCATCAAAAGGGAACTTTCACCGTCACTAGAAGTTTAATATCTTTATCTACCATTTTTTCTTACACCATCAACACATTACATACCAAGTATACACAAGAAAATGCATCAATACCATAGTTCCCGTTTTTGGCAAGATCTAACTATACACGATACATAGGTCAAGATACAATTTAATACGCCAACATGTAGGTATATGAACCTGTGACACAAACCAGTAGGTATGAACGAACATACAAATCTGTTTGTATCAAGAACAAGCAGCGGGTTCAAAAAATCAAATGCTCATTGGAGTATTAAATCTATATAACAAATGAGCTTGAAATGGAGAAGATAACCCCAAAGTATACAAAGTCCTACCAAACAGTGAATAGCCTTCAGTAACATACTCTAACCATAGAGAACAGGGATAGCCTATCCGAATACCCAGTCACTTCACATCTCCCATCTGAAACTTTTTACCCACAGTTGTTTTGAAATTCAAACTATTTACCCACAGCAGAATACAAAATTGAGACACAGTATTTTAACTACTATGACGAGTCCCAATATTCTACAGGTTCCAATTTAGAGAAGAATGCAAAAGTTTCACAATGAAATTTACAAAAACTGATTCAGACCCCGCATCCAACTCCCTTCAATAATCACACTTAACAAACAGAGCATTAGCAACACTGCAAGCTAAAAATAGTCAGCATGCCACGTATAAGCTGCTTTTTCTCTAACTAAATTATTAACTGTTGGTATCCAAATTTCAATGTGGGATCCAAGTTTGTATAGATTTTTATTACAACTCAGTTGATGATTATCTGATATCGGGTTGGTCTTTCCCAAAAAATTGGCATATACTTTATATAAAAGAAATTGTGATGTGTCCATCTCTTTTTCTATCTTTCATTTCTTCTGTATAGTCTGAACTTTTCAATTCTCTTTTATCTTTTCAGCCACTTTGGATGATAAAAAAATTATCTGTCCAGACTCCAGAGATATCAAGAGGAAGAAAACATTGTCCGTTGAGTATTTATGTGAGAAACACCCGTTTAGCTTGAAAGGCTTCCAAACTAATTGTTTTCCCTCTTTGAGAATGCATAGAGCTCTTCTTTACTCATATGAAACTATCTCAGCTATTACAGTTACATTCCAAAATTCATTGTAAATACTACTCATTTATATCGCAGTACCACAGAATATAGAATTTCAAGATAGTAAGTACTTATATCTAAGTGTGGCATTTTGAAGGTATTTAACTTTTAACAAGTCTTTGCAAATGTAATTTCTTGCATATTGAGGCTGACTATTGTCCACTTTCCTCTTCTCAGTTGTGTTTGGCTAATAAGAAGTGCAAATCAGAAATTTGCAAATGGGAAAACATTCCTTTCATCTGAAGTAAATGTTACTTATTGATGTATCCAACAAAACAAACACAGAAATCAGACCATTTGATCACAAGAAATAAGGGAAACATGCAACTGACTCAAGTAGTTACTGAGGGAGGTGGTTCACGGTATTCGTGGGGATGTTCCTGTGAATTTGACTTGACCGTTAGAGAACATAGAAAGCTTCACTTGGATCCATAATCAGTTCATTTGGATGAAGTGCACAAGTGAATCTGCATAAGAAAAAACAAGAGCTATCTTGACAAAATAATACTGCCTTGTGTTTATTGAAAAACCCCTGACACGGATATAACCAGTAATTTACCTGATTTAGTAAAGCGATGCAAGGCTCTCGCTGTATAGGAAGGTACGCCATCCGTTGTCTTTTTTCCAGAACATGTTGGTATTCCCAGTCTCTGGATCATACAAGTACGAACAATAGTCCTCATCCTTGCGCAAGAGTATCAAGTCAACGTTATCCTTTCTCAAAAAGCCTAAAGCCAATCTAATCTTGAAGGATGGTTTACAAGTCAGTAGTTTAGACCAAGAGTGGTTGGCCCGACCGGAATCACTCATCACCCACACAATAACATCATCATAGGAGCTACGAGAACCAGTCCCCCGCTGATGGGCAAATACAGCAAGAGATCCTTTGTAGGCACTAAGACGACAGTAGTCACAGACGGGGATGGATGGAAGCTCAATCCTGTCAAAGACCTCGTCATTGAAGTTATAGCTTAAAATGTACATATCTACTCGGTCAATTCTCATATTGGTCTCATCTCTGCTTTTAATATCTACAACCCAATGCATGTACCCATTCACACATGAGAAGCCACGAGTATTACTGAAATCACTTGCACCACTTATCACGATCCGATAAGGGACATGTACACTTTTCTGTATCCATGAATTGGTAGCAGTAGAGAACACATTGATCACTGCCCTAGTCTCTCCTCCTCCTTTTGTAGGAATCAAACTAATATGTGCAATCTTAAAAGCATTTGTGCGTGAATCGAAGTAAAATCCAGAGCTATACCAAACATTTTCAATGTTCATCACATCACCTCTATGTGGACCATCCATAGGAGCACAACCAATTTCCCTAACCTGTCTAGTGGCAGGGTTCCAAAGGGAATACTTCTGCGGGCGTTCTGAGACAGATAAGCAAACTACTCCATTGAAACACGGCCATTGCGATAAGGGGTAAAATGCACCATAATCGAATATGACAAGAGAGAGACTCGGTTCGTGCGGTGCTGGGCGATGAAATTAGGAGAAAGGATTAGTGAATTGCAGAACTTGGAGACAGACCTGAAGCGTAACAGAGACTTCACCGGCAGTCTCGCGAAGATCTCGACTATATCATCTTCGGATAACTCTTTCTTCAATCTCTTGCCGTCTGAACGAACAACACGAGCTGCTGAAGAGGAAGAAGACTCCATCATCGCTCGCATTTCCAGCTGCTGCGAATTTGGGGGTTTAGGGTTTCAAATGCTCTCTCCCTATTCGGCGACTTCCATCTTCTGTCTTTACCTTTTCTTTTACATCATTCTTTTTGGGTAAAAAACACTTTGACCACCTTAAGTTTGATGCAAAGACACTTTCCAACCTTCCAGTTTGAAAATGACACTTTTACCTCTTTAGTGTGCAAACTTAAGGACACACTTGCGCCCATGATTATATCATTTCCTACTCTAATATGGAAACTTTTTGTTCTAGAAACCACTAACAGTTACCACCTCTACCCACAGGCTGATGGCGTCACAACTAGGGAATTTAGATAATGGGCTCAAATTTGTTGAACTAGAGGGGTGAACGTGTCATTTCCCAAACAGAAAGAGGCGAAAGTGTCTTTTAAACTGTCACCGTACGTGGTAGTAGTATCTCTGTTTCGCCAGAATCTTCCCACTACACTATTCACGGACCAGTCTTTTCAGTAGACTATACACAGGTCCGTTTGACCGGGTGATTTGGTTAATAAAACAATTCTTTTTTTTTGTCAACCAGAATTTCATTAACGAAACTCAAGAACCAATACAAATGTCTTTGGCTAATGCCGTGCTAAATTCAAAACTACTTAAAATTTCACTACCATTACTACTACAATTATGCAACTTTCTTGCTAACAAATCAGCACACCCATTTGCAACTCTATTGACCCAACTAAGTTGAAGATTCTTGTTTTGATCCAGAGTTGTAATATCTAGGGATGGCAACGGGTCGGATCCGGATCGGATCATGCTAGATCCGATCCAGATCCGACTAGGAGAAATAGAACCAGATTCGATCCAGATCCGTTCGGATCATCATCGGATTCGGATCAGATCGGATCGGGTTTCATCCACCTGATCCAAATCTGATCCGTAGATCCATATAATACGTGGTCGGATCGGATTCGGATCGGATCCGACTTGGGTTTGCAATAAAATACAAAAAATAACATAAGAAATAAACACTATTTCATACGCTAAGGCATGTTCCCAAATTATGAAGTCTAAAACACAACAAAAATAGCTTTGTAAGTTGGAATTACTATTGTATTCTTCTTGAAAGTGAAAGTGAGGAGGTAATATGAATATATTTGTAAAGCACACATATATTTCGGATCGGGTCGGAACCCGGTGGATCTGCCCTTAGATCCAAATCCAGATCCAAATCCGATCGGATCTGGCTTTCCAGATCCAAATCCGATCCATTTTCAATTGGATCGGATTCGGATTCGATCCATTCGGCCCGGATCGCCCGTATCACAGATCGGATCGGACCATATTGCCATCCCTAGTAATATCATCCACAATGGTTGCCACCTCCCAACTTACTGGACCTTTCTTGGCAAGCATATCGATTAAACATTTGCAATCCCTTTCAAAGACAATCTGATGTAAAATCTCTTTATTTTGAAAAATTGCTTCCCTCCGAGCTTTAGCTTCTGCACCAAAAGGTGAAATTGCATAGTTTTTTATCCAACCACTGTCTACCGACTCACCCTTCTCATTTCTACTCACCCAACCACCAGTCATTAACAAACTGTTTTTGTCCCAACAAGCATCTATGTTGCACTTTAGCATTCCTTCTTGAGGAGGCATCCAAGCTTTGCTAATATTCTGATTTTCAGAAACTTTGTTTTGACTTTATCACCTATCTCAAAACTAATGTAAATGTTTTTTTCCATGTAACTAATAACTCTCTGAGGAGACACTTCCATTTTCTCAAAAATAAAGGCATTTCTACTTTTCCAAATACTCCAACAAGCTAAAACTATCTTTTCCAGAAAATGATCTTTTGCATTGGATTGAGCAAAAGTTTTCCAAGTTTGAAACTGCCAATGTTGGAAGGAATTTACACTTGCAGTGACTGTATCTACATTGTAGCCCAGTCTGAACCATATAGGTCTAGTCCAAGAGTAACCCAAGAAGAAATGCACTTCATTCTCCACCTCCCTTTGACAAATTTGACATCTTACAAATAAAGAACATTGCCTTATGTGTAAATTTTCTTGAGTGGCTAAAGCCTTGTTGCTCAGTCTCCACCAAAACATTCTAAGTTTTGGGGGGAGTTTAAAATGGCAACAGTCATGCCAATACTATTTAGGAAAATTAAAGGAAGAAGAAGCATCCGAGATGTTATATTCTTCAAAACCTTTCTTCCCCTGCAAAGCAGCTCTTTGAAACCTTTGAATAGCTAATTTTGTACCTGTTCTTACAGTGTAAGCTCCAATTGCAGTACCTGGCCAAACTGGTTTATCAACAGAATCATGCCAAGGCAAGGGAATGGCTAGAATTCTAGCTGCTATCTCACTCTTGAAATAATTTGAGATTAAGCTCACCTTCCAACTTCTATTATGTGAATTAATAAGATCCTCCACTTTTGTAAACCTTGGATGAGGGATGCTATTGGGAATTTTCCTCCCTTCAAACTGGGTAACCACCTATCTTCAAAAATAAATATATTTTTCCCATCACCTATCTTCCAAGAAATCGCTTCCTTGATGACCTCCAGACCCTCCAACAGACATTTCCAGGTCCAAGAAGGTAAAGAGCCCTTCTTCGATTGCAAAAAATTTGTGTTAGGAAAATATTTAGCCTTTAGAAGCTTTGCACATAAAGAATTCGGCTTTAAAAGTAATCTCCAACAGGTCTTTGCAATCAAAGCATGATTAAAAGCTTTCAAATCTCTGAAAGCTAAACCTGCTTCCTTCTTTGGGGCATTCAAATTTTTCCAACTTACCCAACATAACTTTTTCTCTATAATCTTGCCTCCCCACCAAAAATTTCACATAAGGTCCACCAATTTGGTTATCAAAGATTTTGGGAAAATAACACAACTCATGATATAGCTAGGCAAAGCCATAGCTACAGCCTTTATAATGATTTCCCTTCCAGCATAAGAAAGAAAATACAGTTTCCAGCCTTGCAAGACCTTTTCCACTCTTTCCAAAATAAAATTGAGACTTTCTGATTTTGATCTTCCCCAAAAGGTTGGAATTCCTAAATATTTTGAATTCTTATCAATCTCAGGAATTGCACAAAGATTTGTGATATCAGTCACCATTGAAGAGATGGAATTTAGGGAAAAGCAGATCCCATATTTGTTAACATTTAGTTCCATACCAGTAGACTCACAAAACTGCTCCAGAATGTTCAAAAAGGATTGCATTTCTTCTAAAGAAGCCTTCAGGAAAATAGTGGCATCATCAGCAAAAAGCAGATGATTAATGAACTATGCTCCTCTACAGATCTTAATACCTTTGAGAGATCCATTTCTGAGAGCTGCATTCATATTTCTGGAAAAAATCTCCATAACTAAAACAAATAAGTAGGGGATAAAGGATCCCCTTGCCTGATCCCCCTCTTAGGCTTGAAATATTTGCCACACTCTTCATTGACCTTTACTGACAAGGAAGTAGTAGTAATACATTGCTGGATCAACTTGATGAAGCTATTGCAGAAGCCAAACTTTTTCAAAATTTCACACAAGAACTCCCAATTGACTTTATCATAGGCTTTGTGTAGATCCAATTTTAAAGCCATAACCCCTGCCTCACCTTCCTTCTTGTTCTTTAAGTGATGAAGGAGCCCTTGAGAAATAAAATTATTATCTTGTATATCCCTATTAGGGACAAAGGCCGATTGCTCTTGATAGATTAGCTTTGGAAGGATAATTTTGAGTCTATTTGCTATAACTTTAGCAAAAACCTGGTATGTAAAAGTACAAAAGGCTATTGGTCTAAACTCATTCATATTTTCAGGACTCTTTGTTTTTGGAATCAAGGCAATACTAGTTTTGTTAAAACTATTAGGAAGTTTTTGAGTTCTAAAAAGCTCCTGAATAAGAATAATAAAATCATTCTTGATAGTAATCCATTGAGATTGAAAAAAGGTACCTGTGAAACCATCGTACCCTGGAGCCTTATTGGGTGGGATTTATAGAAAACACCACTCCTTCTATTTCTTCTGCCTTTAGAATTGCACATAAGCTGATGTTCTCTTCCTCTGAGATCATAGTACCAAGGTTGCACAGAGACTCCATGTTTACCTCACTGTTTCCTTTATCCAAAAGCTTCACAAAAAATCTAGTTGCTTCAGCCTTCATATCCCCTTGATTTTCCAACCAAGTACCAATATCATTTTTTAACTTGTTGATTCTGTTAGTATTTCTTCTTCTAAGAGCTGATAAGAAGAAAAACTTGGAATGTCTATCCCCCTTATTCAAAAATTGAATTCTAGACTTCTCTTTACAATAAGTTTCCTCTCTGTTCCAATTCTCTTTTATCTGATCTCTGATCTTTCTTTGTAACTCCTCATTTACAGCACTCCAAGGCAGACTTTGAACTCTTAACAATTCAGTTTCCAGAATTCTTATTTGCACCATAATATTTCTGCAATTTGATTTGCTCCAAGCTTTGAGACCTTCTCTGCATTTAATTAGCTTTGAAGTGAAGTTTGATACAGGGTTGGCATAAGAAATCTCACTCCAAACCTTATCTATGGTATGATGACAGCTCTGATCTTGCAGCCACACTCTGTTGAAGATGAAAATATATATATTTTTTGCCCTTTCCTCCAATCAGAATCAAGAATTAGAGGCATATGATCTGAACCCAGCAAGTAGTCTCTTTGCAGTTTAGCTCTCTGAATCTTAATGCCCCAATCTGCACTGAAGAATGCCCTATCCAAAAGTTCTCTAACATTTCCTTCCATTCTATTATTTAACCAGCTGTACTTAAGCCCTTGAGCATATAATTCAATCAGACCACAATTGCTTATAAACTTCCTGAAAAACTCACATCTCCCCATATTTGTTCTTTTGCCTCCCTGTTTTTCGCATCTATCTAAGTAAGCATTGCAATCCCCCCACATAATCCACGACATTGACAGATGTTTCACTACCTCTTTAATTTGTTTCCAAACGCTTCTCCTAGCAGCAACATTGGAGGGTGCATACACCATGAAACACATTTCAGCTTTACCATTTTCATCAAATATTTTTGCCTGGATCAGATTAGGAGAACTCCACACAATCTCCAAATCAATTTCCTCATGCCACCATAAAGCTAGCCCTCCTGCAATACCTTGAGGTTTAATATACATAGCCTTACCAAATTGGAGTTGCCTCCTTATTCTATCTATTTTTCGGGACTTGTTTTTTGTTTCAGAAAGAATTACCAAATTAGGACGATGGTCTCTCACGAGACCTCGAAGTCTCTGGACTGTCAGGTTACTTCCCAAGCCCTGACAGTTCCAACTTAGACTCAACATCTCTCTTGTGGCTGTTCAAGGTCAGCCACCACCACCTCTACATTTTTTCTTCTTACAGTTCATCAAAGCTTCATATTCCTCCATGTATTGCTCAAATAGCCTATCTTCTTCAAAAGGTAGCAAAGAATTAAAACTTACCTTATGTTGAATTGTGTGTTCCAAGGTCATCTGAACCGGCCTTCCTTCGAAACCCTGTTTTTGAGATTTGCAAACTAGTCTGGCATACTCGCTATCTTCCGAGGATATCTCCTTGTTAATCAACACCTTACCCGAGGACCAATTCTCCCTTGATTGAGTACAAACTCTCTTTTTTCGTCGCCTGCGAATTGATTTCCAAGTTCTTCCGTTTTAGAGAAACAAATCGATCAAAAATCTTTGAGAGTTTAACACCTGTAACTGGGTTTCCTTGGCTTTGCAGTCCCCTTTCTTCAACTGAAATCCCAATTTGCCCTTTTTCATTGAATTGACTTTCCAAATTTTCCCTCACCGATTGTCGGGCTACCTGTCTAATCATTTTCCATCGTGGGCTTGGTTTGTTAAAACTTGTGGGCTTATTGACATAACCTCTTGTTGAAGATTATAAGGCCCACCAGTCTCTCTCTCGACTTCCACAATAGGCCCACATTGGGTTGTAGTTGGGTTGCTGTAAGAGCACCCCAATGTTATATCTTGGGCCTTCTCATTAAACCCACAAACAGGGCTGCTATTTACTGCTTGCCCCTCCACAACACCGAATTTTTGCTAGTTGGGTCCAGTACCTTTCCTTTAATATTACCAGCCACCCCTTCGTCTTCGAATTGAGTTTCAGGTACAGACTCCACCTCATTCCATTGTTCCTTCTCTGAAACGTCCTCATCGTGATCGAGAATCTCCATGCCACCTGTTAAATCTTCTGATTGTCCTTTTTGGATTTCATCCTGAAATTTCACTGATTCTAATCCAGTTGTCGCTCTGTTATCAAGAACCACAACAGATAATGAATCCCTACTTTCAGTCACGCGCTTTCCTGTCTCCACTGCATCACGCTCCGTATCTTCCTCGTCGTACTCCGTCACCGGCGTTCCCCACATCTTCAAGGACTTTTCATCTTCCGGCGTTAACCAAGCTGGTTTTGGTTCACGACTTCTTTTTGCAGTACATCAGAGAAAGAAACCGTAAAAAAAGCAACCTCGTAACTCCGGTTTCAGAAATCGACAATCCTTATTGGTATGACCCAATCTTCCACAATCATAACAGTAGTCTCCGATATTTTCATATCGAAATTCCTGTTTTATCCTCCGACCATCCTTCGAATAGAAGAAAGCTTGTGCTAAAGGTTTTTCAACTTGAACCACAACTTGAAGTCGGAGATACGGGACTCGATATCTATCAATTCTCCGGGTGTTCTTCTCTGCTAGAAAAACCGGTGGTAACCCATAAATCTAAACCCTGAAAGGGCTACTGGAGAAATCAATCTCCTTCAACGCTGTCTTTATTGGCCATTTCTTCAAAATTAGCAAATCATTTGAAACATTCCATGGAATCCCTTTCATGATTCTCTCACAATCCACATGATTCTTAAATCTGAAGATGAATTTATCTCGTTCCCAACACTGAACTAAAAAATCATCTCTTGTATTCCAAACCCCTTTTAAAATCTTCGATACAGTATTTGCAGATTTTTTTTTACGGACAAGATCTTACCCACCAGCACCTTCTTAGATACCTCTGATGCTGTCTTTACGTCCTCTTTGAGATCCAGAGTAACCAGATCTGTTTTGTTTGAGCCTGCATCGACACCTTCAAGCTGACCGGAGAAGCTTCGATTTGAGAAAAACTAGCGAAATAAAATAACTCACGGACCCAGAGAGACACAAGAAAAGTATAAGAGGAAAGCAAAAGAAGCTAGAAAAAGAGCAAATAGCTCACGAAATCGCCAAAGAGACGCCAAATCAGGGTAACGAAACCCAATAAGCTCACATCTCTAGAAAGAATTCTAGAGAGAGACCGTACTGAATGTTGACCACTATTTGCCTTTCAATACATGAAAAATTTTAATCAATAATCATTGTGATGTGTAGCCATCGCCCTTGAGGTGGTCATAATGATGTTCGGGTTAAATTATGTGGTTTCACATTTTAACAGGACAAACTACATTGTTTTTTTCTTGTTTTTTTCTTTTTGTAAGAAGGTAAGAAATTGAATTAATAAAACGGAACGCACCGGCAGGTACATACAAACGGACATTATACAGAGGGAGTCTTGTTTGCAATCCTAATACAGCACTACTAGAACTAGAGCAAAGCTACTAACCTGGCGTCTGCGACAATATGGACAGCAAAAGAGTCACAGAGCATACCGCCACTACTACATAGTATTTGACATAGCTAATTTAGCAAGCTTATGGGCCTCCCAAACTTTGATTTCGCGGAACCTTAGCTACAAGACACTCGTTAAACAAGCTGATCTTCTGCCTTTATACAACAAAAGTGGTGTGTCCCGGAATGCAGGCTGCTCGACAAACTACATTGTTTGTTAACAAATTAGAGGGTATATACTATACCAAGTCTCTGCTTACTGAAAGAACACAAGTCATTATATTTATCGGGCTCATGATAAGAACTTCATTTCAAACATCCAAAAGAGCACTACTAAAATATTATAAAGAACAAAACATATGTATTTTGGTCGGCACACCCACTTTCATATATAGTTACGCATGATATCATCTGGCAAGGTTTTGGTTCACTAAGTCACAGGATTATTGCAAAATTTAATAATCAGAATTTCCCGTCCAACTTTCATGGATGAGGTACATAAGTTTCGACAAACTTATAAATGCAAGAGGTTCAGGTACGAGACAACACAGAGTGTTGATAATTTAAGCACCAAAACAACAATACAAGAGTGTCGAGCACAGGACTACATAATTTTTTCGCTAGGTTATTTTAGCTCCGATAAAGTCGGAGGTGGGTGGGGCGAACTAGGGTTTTGTACAGGCGACCGGCTTCTTTCGCGGCGATCTCTGCAATCTTTCTGACGCTAACTCCGCTGGTACAAGGAAGATGACGACAGGTTTCCATTCAGCTCTACATTTCAGCAAACTCACTCTGGAAGAAGAAGAAGTTGAAGTCTTCGACCAGGAGTATAGTTTGGCCGCCATTAAAGCACGAGGGCCATGCTTGATTGGCAGCTTTCTTCTACCTATACGGTTCAACATATGGGCTATGAAGCTCCTTTTCAAGAAAATCTGGGTTGGAGGAGAAGAAACCAGTATTCACGAACTAGGGACAAACGTCTTTGTGTTCCAATTCCCAAATAGCGAAGCATTGGAGTGGTTTTACTCAGGTGGACCATGGATTTTCGATGAGAATACCCTCATTCTCAAACACTGGGACTTGACGAAGGATTTGGAGGAAGCGTCTTTTGAAACCATTGATACATGGGTCCAAGTAAAGAACATACCTCTCTACCACCAAACTGACGAAGATCTTCGCAAAATCCTCAAAAACATGGGGCCAATACTAAACACAGATAACAAGATCTCCTCGGGTCCAGGGGGAGATTACATGAGGGCAAGGGTTAGGCTGGATGTCAACAAACCCTTGCGTCGAGGTCGATACATTGAAGTTCTTGGTAAGAAGATTTGGCTAGATTACAGGTATGAACGCATCCCTAGCCTCTGTCAATGGTGTGGAAGAATAACCCACTACGGAGAAGATTGTCTTGCACATAACGATGTTGAAAAAGCTCAAGCTCAACCTGGGTTTGGAGACTGGATGCTCTTTAGGCCTCCTCCAAAGAAGCGGCTGTTCGATGTCTTCAACGAAGACAAGGCTAACCCAGTGGATGGCGAGGGTGTGACAAACCCGAACACAGCTTCTTCCCAATTACATCTGTCCTGTCAGATGAGAGCGAGTCTTCTCACAACTCTGGCACAAGGGTTTGTGGGTTCCGAAGAGCTATTGTGGCACCAACTAGACTATTTACGAATTAACATTGATGTCTCCGAATTAGATTGAGGGTACAATCCTTAATCTGTTCTATACTATAATCTTCCTATTCGTTCTAGGTCGAAGCTAAAGCCCTTAGGTGGCATATCGAGAAAGGGGTCTCTACGGAACAATAAAAGGGGGGAACAGAGCACATGGAAGCAGGAATAGACGTGGATATGGTTTCGGGTTACAATTCTGAAAACAGCAACAGTGACAAAGGAAGCCACCAATCAGTTTCACCAACTGTTAAAAACCAAGAAGATGTTACCTTGTTTGACAATCCACTCGCCAATGAAGACAAAGCAGACCGCTTTAATCCGCGAGAGAAAGGGAAAGGAATTGCCATTGCTTTGGGGCAGGGGGCTACTGGATCGAAAAGGAAGATCAGTGACATTAATATCAGTCCAAATCCAAAGACGAAGACGAAGAATAATCAGCAACTTTCGGGTGGAGCACAAGGCAGTGGGAATGGCGGCAGGGGTCAAAGTGGAATAACACAGGGGGGTCGTGGTGGAGGAAGGGGGAGGGGAAGAGGAGGCAGATCAAATTCGACAGCTGTGGAACGGGTTAGTAACACGGAGAGTCGCAAGAACATCCAAGCTACTCATGTTGCACACATGAACCCTACAACACGCCAGAAAGAAGATTCGCCAACCAACACTATTTCAGTTCCTCAGGTTTCTGCGGTGCGGATTCCGACACAGGATGGGGGAGCCTTAAAGAACCCAAAACCATTATTGGCTGAGGCTGTTGAGCAGCCCAGCCAGACGCAATGAGTCTCTTGAGCTGGAACGTGCGGGGGCTTGGGAACCCCCGTAGCGTTATCTCTCTTTGCGATCTTGTGAGGAGACATAAGCCCAACATTGTCTTCTTAATGGAGACAAAGCAGTATGCAACAGAGATGATTCAGATACGTGACAGACTCGGTTTTCGGAATGGTATCTTTCAGGATTGTGAAAACCGCAGGGGTGGTTTAGCTTTGATGTGGGATGAAGAGGTCAGTTTCTCATTATCCAAGAAATCCAGGTTTTACATTCATGGCTTTTTCACAATTATTAGCGAGAATAGACATGGTTATTTAACGGGTTTCTACGGTGACCCTGATAGAAATCAGAGGCATAATTCTTGGACCCTGCTAACTCGTTTACGTCCAGATGACCAGCCTTGGTGTGTAGTTGGGGATTTTAACGCCTTTACGTCTATTTCTGAAAAGGAGGGAGGAAGAACAGTCTCCTTCAATCAGATAGAAGGTTTTTGCAGTGTTATTAATCGCCTACAGCTTAGGGATCAGGGTTTTTCAGGTGCTCGTTTCACTTGGACAAACAATCAAAGTGACGAAGCGACAATCAGGGAGAGATTGGATAGATGTCTTGTTACAGATAATTGGATCGATATTTTCGGTTGGGGCAAGGTGGATCATCTTGTAGCAGAGGTTTCGGATCATGTCCCACTTTTGATACAATGGCCATCTAGTGTTTTGAGAAATACAGGAGTTAAAAGGCGTTTTCAGTTCGAAAACATGTGGCTGCAAGATCACCGGTGTGCTAGCTTTGTTGAAGAAAATTGGAAGGCTTCGGTTGAGAATGTTGATGGGAAGCTGAAGAGGATGGCCACATCCCTGACGGAATGGAACAGGGACGTTTTTGGTTGTGTTAAGACAAAGCTTAGAAGATTGCGAAGTCGGTTAGCTGTTCTAGCCGAGGGTGTTCAAACTGCCGCGGCCACTGCGGAGTCGCGAACCATTCGTTAGTCAATCCTTCAAACCTTGTTGATGGAGGAAGACATGTGGAGACAACGCAGTAGAGAGATGTGGATGAGGAAAGGAGACATGAATACAGGCTTTTTTCATCGGAAAGCCTCGATTAGAAGAAACAGGAATCCCATCAATGGCTTGGAAGACGAACAAGGAACATGGGTCACTGATAAGGAACGGGTTGCAGCCATATTGGAGGACTATTTCAAAACAATATTCACATCCACTGATCCGACACAAGAGCAGATGGACCCGATGCTAAACCAGATTGAAAACCTGGTCTCTCTAGAGCAGTGCACGGCCCTTGAGCAGCCTTATACCCCGAATGATGTTCGGGCAGCTCTTCGCCAATTAGCACCGGTGAAAGCACCTGGGTCGGATGGTTTTCCGGCATGCTTTTTCCAGCAATTTTGGCCAATCGTAGGGGGAGAGGTTGAGGAGTTATGCTTAAATTTTCTCAACAATGACGGTGACATATCAGTTTTTAATCATACCCTCATTGCTCTCATTCCGAAGATTAAACAGGTCAGAAAATCTACTGATTTACGCCCTATCAGTTTATGTTCAACTGTTTACAAGATAATCACGAAGACTATGGCAAACAGATTAAAGACTGTTCTTGGTAGTATTATTTCTGAAAATCAATCAGCTTTTGTCCCGGGTCGACTGATTTCAGACAATATTCCTGTTGCTTTTGAATTACTGCATTCCATGAAAAACAGGAAGAAGGGTAAAAAGGGTTTTCTGGCTATGAAGGCGGATATGAGTAAAGCTTACGATAGGGTGGAATGGGATTTTCTTCGGTCTGTTATGGTTAGGATGGGGTTTGGCAATCGTTGGATCAGTTCGGTAATGAGCTGTGTTTCAATAGTGACACATAGTTTGATTGTGAATGGAGAAGTGCAGGGCCTCATAACGCCAGAAAGGGGATTACGTCAGGGATGCCCTTTATCCCCTTATTTGTTTCTTCTCGTTAGTGAAACTTTATCGCGAAGACTAATAGCTGCTGTGCAGGATGGCAATTTAACAGGATTGTGCGCGTCTCGCGGTGGCCCCAAAGTTTCTCATCTTTTCTTTGCAGACGACAGTTTACTTTTTACAAAAGCTACGACTGAAGAAATTGGGTTTTTGAAGAATATTTTACGTGACTATGAAGTTGCTTCGGGTCAAATGCTTAATCTTCAGAAATCGTCAGTTATTTTCTCCGATAATGTTTCAGGGGATGACCGGGCTGCCCTTAGTGCTCTTTGCGGGGTTCAACTTGAAACCCAGCATGACAGTTATTTGGGTCTCCCTACGCAGGTGGGTAGAAGCCGAACCGCTACTTTTAGCCCGCTAGTTGAAAGGGTCTATAAGAAGACAAAGGGATGGAAAGGCAATTCCCTAACAGCGGTTGGGAAAGAGGTACTAGTTAAGTCAGTTCTACAAGCTATCCCTATTTACACGATGAGTTGTTTTCTTTTTCCTGCTAAAACTTGTCAGGACCTCGAACGAGCTGCTAGACAATTTTGGTGGGGAGGTGATGAACAAAAGAAGAAAATTTCGTGGGTTGCATGGGAGAAAATTAAGAAGGAACGAGAACAAGGGGGTCTTGATTTCCGTGATCTCCATGATTTCAATATAGCAATGTTAGCTAAGCAAACATGACGTTTCTTGCAGAACCCGGATTCTTTGGTTGCGCGGGTATACAAGGAGAAGCACTATAGAAGCTCCTCAATACTTCACTACGAGCTGAAAAAGTCCTCTCAAATCTCCTACACTTTTCGAAGTATATTGGCCGGAAGGGACTTGATCCGTAGTGGGCTGGTATGGAAAATCAAAGATGGTAGTAAGATTAATATTTTTGGCGAGAAGTGGCTGAAAAGGCCCGATACTTTCAGTTTAATCACTACTTGTCCACCGGGTTCGGAAAATCAGAAGGTCTCTGAGCTCATAAAAGCAGATACGGGAAGCTGGGATGTGGAAGAGATTTCGCGAACGGTGTGGCCTATTGACGTAGAAGCAGTCTTACAAGTTCCAATTGGGTGCCAAGAATCGTCGGACAAGCTGTTTTGGGTATTCTCAGAGGACGGTCAGTACACCGTCAAGTCCGGCTATAGAGCACAAAGGAAGATCTCAGTGCCTACTGCGTCTTCTTCGGTGTCAACGCAAAGCAGCTCTTGGTTGTCAAAATTTTGGAGTTTGAAAATACCAAAGAAGTACTTGATGCCCAGCTGGAGATTATGGCTTTCTTCCCTCCCGGTTGCGAGTAAATTGTTACGTAGAGGAGTAGAAGTTCCTGTGATGTGCAGACTTTGACACAAAGATGCCGAAACTTTGGAGCATCTCTTTCGGGGATGTGTGCACTCGCAGATGGTGTGGAGGATAGCCCTAGGCGATGCTTTTGATACAAGTAAGTTTGCTAACGTCAAAGAAATGATCTCTCAATTCTTGACCACTGAACGTAAGAATCGTTGCGAGGTGTTCGTGATGACTATCAGGGAAATTTGGTCAAATCGAAATGAAGTAGTTTTCAACAACAAGGAGAGAACACCGGAGGAAATAGTGGCAGCTAGCTCGGAGTATATGCAGTGGTACAAAGAAGCGAAAGTTTCTGGACACCTAGATGATCATCCACGAGGGCTGGACAGTAGCAGTACATGGCGTTGCCCAAAGAGTGGTTCTGTCAAAGTTAACGTCGATGCCTCATGGAGGAATCATTATCCAGCTTCTGGTATTGGCATAGTGATCAGAGGTGAAGACGGCCACTTCGTAGCTGCTCGACAAAGAAGACTGGTGCGCCAAAGAACGCCCCTCATGGCAGAATTAGCAGCAGCTTCGGAAGGATTGGACTTTGCGTTGGAAATGGGCTACAAATCCATCCAGCTGGAGCTTGACTGCCTGGTTGCAGTGCTTCTACTGCGAGATGGGGCTGTTGGAAGCATAAAAGAGCTCCACGCTATATCAGACCTCAAAGAACTTTTGATGAATTGCAGAAACAAAGCTAGCTAGGTTCGAAGAGGTTGAAATATTACACGTTCACCGTGAAGGAAATTCCTTTGCAAATCTTGTAGCCGCAAGAGCGATAGAAGAAGATGACATTAGTTATTATTCACAAACGCCAATCAGGGCGCATGATGTAATCGATTTTGATCTTATGGGGTTGACTACCCAATAATCGATATTCAGTTTCCTTTCAAAAAAAAAAAAAGAGTGTCGAGCACACTTCTTTTGGCTGAAATCAAGAACTTAAATGGATGAAACAATCACCACATCCAGGTTTTGAAGGCCTAATCATGTACTTGTAAAAAAAAATACCTTTTTAGACCTTAACTACCACACAAATAAGCCTTTGAAATACTGCTCCTCGCAAAGTAAAAAAAAAAAAAAAGGATTTTCTTGGCTCTTTGAGGGGAAACAACATTACAAGGATTTTAAGTACACATGGACACGACCTAGATTAAGGCTTGACAGAATGAGGCTGAAGCTGGATGTCACCGTAGTAGAAACAGTTCATTTGTTAGCTTGCGAGATTAATATCTTGCAAGGAAATCCGCACGCTCCAAATATTGGCTGAAAACAAATACAACATGAAAAAAAAGTTAGCAAGAGGTAACTGAAATAAAATTGGGAGCTAAATACAAAAAGGCGAGTGCAGTAATGGTTCATAACCAGAGCCTCTATAAGACACAACTATTATATCTCTTTTCTGTTCACCGCTACACATATCGTATTTAGATTACATGAAGTGGGAACCCCTTAATAACAATTTTCTTCCTATGTAGATGTTTTTCCAAACATGGGATGAGGAATAGCTGCACCTCCATCTACTAGTAGGTAGCTATACTTAATGAACTGTTGGTATGGAGAACATCCATAAAAAATGCATCAATGCCTCGCAACAAGAAAAAGTAAAGAAATGATAAAGAAACGTATCAATGCTACAATTCGGAAGAGTCGGCGGGTGCCAATTATGTGTTTATGATCTCAAATTCGTTCATAGAAAAGAAAAATGCAAGAGTTCTACAAAGAAAAGCAATTATATTCACAAACACAAATTCAACCTCAACATGCAAGAGTTCTACAAAGAAAAGCAATTATATTCACAAACACAAATTCAACATCAACTCTACCTCACTTCTCCTCCTCATACCAGAGTCGAACCCAAGACGTCAGGCTGTGGGCACAAAACCACAACCATCTGACCTGGTGACACTACAGTAACTCTACCTCACTTCAATGACCCAAAGCATTATTGACACAAATTTTCACCACTAAAAGTCAATTGCATCAATTATAACTGATAATCTTCATTTTATGCCTAACTCAAAATATTATCGATTCTTTCGTACTTTTTGCGGTTTCATTGCGCGGACACATTACTTCCCCTTCAAATTTCCCTGATAAAGTTTATTCTACTACACTATTATAGAATAACCAAACTTGTTTCGAACAATTATGGGTCAATTTGCTTCATTTCTAGAGTTTCTTATCGAACACTTTGGTTTTTGTAAACATTGAGACATGTGAAAGAAAGCACTAGCAAGACTTCATAAGAAAAACAAAAGCAATCTTGAACAAAAAAAAGATGGACAATTAGTCAAAGACATATGACATGGGGATCACTAGTCCTTTACCTATTTAATGGATGCAAGGCTCTCACTGTATAAGAAGATCTCCGACAGGGATCTTGTTATCCAGAACCTCTCGGTCGCCCCGTTCTGAGGATCATGCAAGTACAAAATGCAGTCCGGTTCCTCATAGAAGAGTATGAAATCAACATCATCCTTCCTGAAAAATCCTATAACATGTACAAGTTTATTGGACGGTTTAAAAGTGAGTATTTTGGACCATGATTGATTAGAGCCACCACAGTCATTCATCACCCACACATCAGCCCCAGGATAGTGTATATCAGCCGGTGTGTGAACAATAACGGCAAGAGATCCTTTGTAAGCAGTAAGACGCATATCGTCATAGACGAGATAGGTTGGCATCTCAATCCGCTTAAACACCTCACCGATCATGTCGTAACTTAGAATGTACATATCTTCGAATTCCATAAAACCTTTTGAGATAGATACATGCCAATGTATGTACCCATTTACATATGCGCCACAACGAATAACGTTGAAATCACTTGACATGATACGATGAGGGATATGTGTATTCTTCTCGGTCCAAGAGCTGGTAGCAGTAGAGAATACATTGACTTGAGCCCGAGTTCCTTCATTTGAAGAGGTGAATTTAATTTGTGCCACCTTAAAAGCATTGGCTACTGGATCAAAGCAAAAGCCAGAGCCATACCATCGACCAGTTTTATTAATCAGATTTCGTACATTCCAATCATTTTTGATGGGAGCATCACCAATTAGTCGCATCTGTCTAGTGGCAGGGTTCCAAATAGCATATTTCTGTTGTGGGCGTCGTGAGAGAGACAAAACGACTCCATTGAAACAACCCACCATTTCAAGGTTGCCCGGGTGGCCAGGAAAAGTCAACTTCTTACGGAGATAGCCGAATCGGACAGAGACGGTGGTAGTTAGACAAAGAGCATTAGTATCGGTAAACGAATGATCACGCGATTCGAGCAACAAAGAGACTGTGTTGTTGTGGCTGCGTGAAGCAGAGTGAAGGGCGATGAAGTTAGGAGAGAGTATCAGAGAGTACCAGCACTTGGAGAGAGATCTGAACCGTAGCAGAGACTTCACCGGCAGTCTGGCGAAGATCTCGATGATCATTTCTTCGGTCAACTCTTTCTGAAGAATTCTCTCTCTGTCGTCGTCTTCTTCAGAGTCTGTACGAACCAGAATAGCCGTAGATGAAGAATCCATAATCGTCTCCTTCAGAGAAACAGAAGAATTGCAGATGTTATTGCAGAAGAATCTGAATTCTGGGTTCCAAAATGCCGTGCTCTGGATTTTGTTTCCTTTTCAATCGATGACTGATGCTTCTTCTTCAGTTGACTTCAGACTTTAATGGGTTGCCCATCCATATAGGATCTGGCTTCAGAGGTTTTTTCGGCCCATTAACTTGCTCTTTCAAAATCCCGGCCCACTAATTCCTTTGGAGCAAAGCGGCCCATTAATTTTTGATGAAAAATAACAGGCCGACTTAATGAAATTTTGGAATTTGTTAAAGATAAAGGTAACATTTTTTTTATTTATACCCATTGGGTAAAAGATACTTTCACCCCCCGCGGGGTTCACAGATTTACGACCATTACCACCAAACATCGCCACGAGTAACAAATCATTGACCGACGGCGTTGTGGGAAATTGCGACTAATTGCATGTTGTTTTGTCAGATGATGTGAGGGTGAGAAATCGTTGAGAGAAACAATCAATATTTTATCCAGGTTGATGAATCAACAAAATATTCCAACTCTAATCAAAGGACGTCCATCGATCGAGTACTTGGTGAAATCAGAGGACGGGAGAATTACAGATCTGGAAGCCTAATTCTTGTGAGTTCTGGTGAGAAATCTTAGTGGTAGAGATTGTACATTCATCAGATTGAGAACATTCGTGGATCATTCTTTGTTCAAATCACCGGAAAGTAATATTCTTGTTTGCCATTTCGCATCAAAACTCCATTAAAATTCATTGCTTGAGTGTTGAGGTTTCACTTCTTGTAGTTGTGCCGAAACAATAGCTTTCAAGAACAAAGCAGATTTGTTCGATTTTTCTTTTTGCCCCAGCAAGTTGGAAAGCTCGAAGAAGATTACAGGTTTCACGATTACTGGAATATCATATCTTGAAGAACACATCGAAGGAGATTCTGAAACAGAGGAACGTCGTTAGTTTTGAGAAACGTCGTTAATTAACATTAAGATAGACGTGTCTGAATCTCGGCAATTACTCGATATGAACGGTCAGGATCGGGACTGCAGGGACTGCAGGGACTGCAGGTGATAATGGACTGGAGAGGATCCAAATCCTTTCGTGTGCCAAACTTCACGACACTTGTCTCCGTGATTCTGTCATTCCATACTATAAGATGGCAAATTTGTAGCTAAACTACTATCCATGACCGATCCCCGCCCCAAGCCAACGATGATACAATTAGAGAGTGTAGATTCCATCCGTTCACTTTTTTTATTATTGATAGACACAGTTTCTAAATATAACATTTCGGACACTACTGCCCTTACAGTGGCTGTAAAGACCAACCCACCCTAATGTGACATAGTAATTGCAACCATACTATTATTAGGCCACCTCTCATATATAAAGCACCACCATGCTCCTCTTTCAACATTCCTCCCTCATTTCTTCTTAATTTTGTCCAAAACTATTGCTGGTAGAAAGAGCACTATTATCTAAAATGTAAATTAAACCTACAACACAATACATACAACATGCATATATCAGTACTTTACCAATAGAAACAACCTGAGATTGGTCTGAAACTGAGTAAACTCAATACAGAATACGTCCTTAATTATACCCCGGAACTGGGGTATTTTAGTCCAGCCGTACACTTCAAGAAATACCCCCAAATTCGGAGAGAATAAGTATAAGATAGAAGCCTTCTAATTTCCCCAAAACTGAGCTAAGCCAATACAATTATACATTAGATTGCTCCAAAACTGAGCTAGGTCAGTACAATATTACACTTCTTCAAAATGCCCCCATAACTGGGGTACTTTAATACACCTTTACAACTGGCGTTAACTTAGAAGTTTTAAGAAGTCGGATGTTTCAAGAACAACCCACGAATAATCTGTTTCTCTCCATTTCTCTCACACTTCCCCTCTCTTCTTCTTTCTCTAATCCTTCGAAAATGAACCGACGACTAATTAGGGGAAACACATTCAATCCCCTCCACACAAAACCATCAGTTCCCAGAGGGTTAATGAGCATTTACCCAGCTACCAACGAAATTTTGATAAAATTGGTTATAATATCACAAGGGTATTACTTTTAACGCTAACAGTTAAGCTCTGTTAATCACCTTTAGTCAGAAAGGGTGTAGGTGAAGATTTCAAATCTCAGAGGGGTGTAAGTGAAGATTAGCCTAAACTGAGGGGGTGTAACTAAAATCTACCATTTTTTCAATTACAACTACGTCCCAACTTTTTTGCACCATTTGGACTTTTATCACTATTTACTGGGTTATTTTGACCCGGTGATTTGGATAGCAAAATTTTGCAGTTTTTAGATAATTTGTCCGTATTGTTGTAGAGTAATTCTTATTCTACACGACCGTAAAAAAATTAGCAAAAAATTACATCGCTTTGCCATCCAAATCACCGGGTCAAAGTGACCCGGTTACGGGTGAAAAAGTCCAAATGGTGCAAAGCACCTGGGACGGAGTGGTATAACCCTTAATTAACACTATTCGAAGGTGTAAAAGACACTTTGACCCCCTCAAGTTTTATGCAAAAACACTTTTACCCCCTTCCAGTTTGGGAAATGATTTACCTCTTCCAGTTTGGGTAATGACATTCAACCCTTCATTGTGCCACATCTACTCTCCCAATCTTGACGTCGTTAGCCTGGTTGTGGGGGGTCCGTTTACTGAGAGTAAAACTTGTGGATAATTTGCCTTATGATGGCACGTTTAATTATTTATCGGATTGGGATGGACTGGATTAGATTAGCTAGAAGAATTGAATTAGCTCAACTATAAATATCATGTTTTGTTCCATGTGCTATTAAGACGTTATTAAGGTACAAAAAAAACCCATATAATTAAACCCCTCATGTAAGAGGGTTCTAATTTGTGGTATTAAACACTATCTTTTTACTATTTACTACTTGTACAAAAATTGGTCCAAATACCTGAGCTGTGAAAAACCACTATGGCCTCTTGAATTGGTCTCAGACTTTGTCGAGATGATCTATACCTAGAAGAATGTACATAGATTAGGTTTTGCCGGACGTGAAATTCAAACTCTTCTACACGATATGGAGTACCCTGAATCTTGGCCAGGACCAGAACCCATTTACTCTCACGATTGCTACAGTTTCATGACATGTTATTCTCACTCTCACCACTATTCAGGTCACACCCTCATTGTTACATTACCACTGTGGATGGCCTTATGGTAGAATAAGAAGATACTGAGGACTCAAATAATTCATTACATAAAACAATCACATCCATGATTCAAAGCATCATCAAGACCATACAAGAGAGGACTCAGTTACCCGTAATACAAAGGATGATCAACCATAACTATCTCAGGGTCAAATGATATTTTACACGAGTTTTTAAACATAACTATCTTAGGGCAAGTGACACTTTACAGAAGTCTTCAAAGATCACGGTGAGCTCATGGTGGAAAGGGAGCAGTAGAGCTGGAGGTGGAAAGGGAGCAATAGAGCTGGAGGTTGTGTTCTCTTCACACCCACCGGGGAAAAAGAAAGACATCAGTAGTCTTCATGTTTACATGCATATACTATATTCCAAGCAAAACAAGCGAACTACACAAACATCTGGACAACAGGTATTCCAACGGTCTTAGATCTCCTTGCAGCTTCTGAAAAAACAAAAAATACCTTATCATCAGTCCACAAGTGAAAATAAGAAGAAACAAAAGGCTTTCAGAAGAGAGCCAAGCAGGAGTCGATAACAGCTCAACTCCTGATGCTGATAGACCGAAGTTCAATTTGCTTATTTAGCCTTCCATTTAAACTATAGTTCATTATGAAAACGATGAGTTGCGAAACCACTAATCACTGCTTTATCTGGACGACAACCTGTACCATAAGGCTACGTTTGGTATTCCAAGGAATTTGAGCATGGATTTGGATTTGATTGCAACTAGGATCAAGCCATTTTCACTACAAAACAAGGGTCAATATTTGATTTGAGAGTTTTAGCCTTGACAAATTCTTCACGACATAATGGATTTGAAATGACTAGTAAAACACATGTCATTTCAAATCATACCTGTTGGAGCTATTGAGACTCTCATTTCATACATCTTATTTATCTTGCACTCCGATGATTTGCCTAATGAGTACAATAAATGCGAGGAATACAATGCTACTTGAAAGAATCTCAAACTAACTGTTTCATACCTTTCAAGTTGCAAGGAGCTCCAATTTAATTATTAATGAGCTGTTAAAGTTTCATTCATAAGTTCTTTGCAAATACATACCTTTTCCATGGTGCCAACAAATGACAAATTTCAAGGGAAGTACCTAAAGATGTCTTTGCGAGGTTTTCTTAAGTCTTAAATAATGTCAATGCAATTCTCTTGCCCATTAAGGCCAATTTTTTTTTTTTGGTCTGTTTTTGTATCTAATGGTACAGAGTTATCTTTGGCAATTCAGAACTGCAAATTCGTTCTTCGCAAAAGGGACAACATTTCTTTCATAAAAAGTAAATATATCTTATTAATGTACCTAACAATTCAAACGCGGAAATCAGACAATGTGATCACATGAAAGACGGGGAAGGGAGTTCTCTGTATTCTTAGTTTCTTACTTATGTCCCAATCTGTTTTCCTCCAATTTTCCCACTTGAAACAAATACAAGTGTGACCTTTTAATTTTCAGGAATTATCCTTTAGAAATGTTGTTGATAATCTTCATTTTGTAGTTAGCCAAGCAATATTGAATGGTATCATGTCTTTTTTGTTCAAGATGAGAACACGTCATAACTTTCACATAAAACTTCTGGAAGTGAACTTGACTTGATTGTTAGAGCAGAAATCAAGCTTCTATTGGATCCATATATGTTATTTGTAAGAAAAGCACAAGTACGAATGCATGAGAAAAGCAAGAGCAATATTGACAGAAAACATGGCCATACATTCACAGAATAAACCCAGAACATAGAGATAACGTGTCCTTTTACCTGATTAAGTAAGTAATGCAAGGCTCTCACTGTATAGGAATGTAAGCATTCCGGAGTCTGTTTTCCCGAATTTCTCAGTCACCCCGTTTACTGGATCATACAAGTACAGAGAGCAGTCTGGCTTCTTATGGAAGAGTATCAAATCGAGGTTATCCTTCCTGAAAAATCCCACAAAAAGTCTAACCTTGACGGACGGTTTACAAGTCAGCACTTTAGACCACGATGGATTGGCACCGCCACAATCATTCAATACCCATACATCAAACCCATCATAGGAACTACCAGAAGCAGTCCACTGTTTGACAAATACTGCAAGAGATCCTTTGTAAGGAGCAATATGATAGAAGATAAAGAGGGGCGCGGTGAGCATCTCAATCCTTTCAAAGACCTCACCAACCATGTCATAACGTAAAATGAACATATCTTCTACATTAAAACTTGAAATAGTAGGAATGACAGATACATGCCAATGCATATACCCATTCACACAAGTTAGGCCACGAATAATAGTGGAACTTCTTAACCGGATCCGACAAGGGACAGTTATAATCTTCTCAGCCCATGAATTAGTAGCAGTAGAGAACACATTGACCTGCGCTCTAGCCTCTTCTGCTTCTGTAACATTCAATCTAAACTGAGCTACCTTGAAAGCATTAGTGATCGGATCGAAGCAAAATCCAGAGCCATACCAACTACCATTTCTAAAAAAATCCTTATCCGAGGATGCCGGACCCTCCATCATAGCATCCCCAATTTCCCTAACCTTTCTAGTAGCAGGGTTCCAAAGGGCATACTTCTGTGGGCGTTCTGAAAGAGATAAGCAAACTACACCACGGAAACAACCCACGATTTCAACTTCTTCCAAGTGTTCCCTAAATGTCAATCTTTCTGTGACATCGCCGAATCCGAAAGAGACTATAGTCTTTGGAGGCCTTGCAACATTATGGGGAGTAACATTGTGATTCTTACACGAATAGACTAAAAGAGAGACTTGTTTCTTCCGGTGGCTGCGTGTGGAGTGAATTGAGATGAAACTGGGAGAGGTTATCAGAGAATACCAGAGCTTGGAGACGGATTTGAACTGCAACAGCGATTTCACCGGAAGTCTCGCGAGGATCTCAAGTATATCGTCTTCGCTTAACTCTTTCTGGATTATCTCTCCATATTCTTCTTCTTCAGGACCTGAACGAACATCAAGAGATGCATCGGAATCCATAATCGGGACTAAGAACAATTTGCAACTGCTGCCGAAGTGAACAATCTAGATTTTCAGTTTTGAAATGATGGATCGGTTGATTGTGGTTGAGAGACTTGGGAAGAATCCAAATGATTATTTGGGTTGTGAGCGAGAATGATCCGTGGATTGAGCAATGAGAGTAGAACAGTTGACAATTGCTGCGGAAATAGACATTGTCTTCGGTTCTGAAAAGTATTTGAATAGGACGTGAGGGATTGTTTCTTTAAGGGACACGTCTTGTACACTACTCTTTTGTTAATTGGGTAATTTACACTTTGCACCCTCTAATTTTGGTAAATACACATTAACTACCCTCACTTTACACTGATTAACATGTTACACCCCTAATTTGTGACTAAATATTTACACAACGTACCCTTCCGTCAACAGCAGTTTAATGGCTGTGAGCTGGCAGTGGGGCACAAAAATGGAGGGGTGTTCATCAATAATTGGGACTTTAATAGTACAATACGGTGGGGGAGCAAGTCAAAATACAAAAACTCACTATACTATCGGGTGGGGTGAACCGAATAATATGTTTCGCTGAAATCAAAAGACTTCCTTTTTCCATAAAACAGTCACAACTACTCCACCAGGGTTCAAAAGTATCATCCAAACCATACAAGAGAGGCCTCGCTTAGACAGTTTAACATTCGCAAGATAATTTGTACTGAACTATCCATAATAAAAAGGTTGAGCAACCATAACCATATCGGGGTCAAAGGACACTGTAAACATCACATTGATCTCATCATGGTGAAAAGGGGGAGCAATTGGACATCAGGTATTCCAATGGCCTTACATCTTCTTGCAGCTTGTAAGGTGGCTGTGGGAACACTTCCTTGAGTTCCGTTAAAGGTAAACTCACTCAAAGGTAAACTGACGATATTAGTTTCTTGATTCTCCATTCTCGTTGCAATTTCCTTCCTGGGGCTTTGCTGTCACTGTGTCATTCTTCTTCCATTCTAAAAAAACAAAGAGGTTGAGTTTGCATTTAATACTACAGTAAAGAGAAAAGAAGGGGGCCAGTCAGGACTCATAACAGCACAACTCCTGATGTCGTTAAACCAGATGTCATTTTCATTCTGCTGAGTTGCGAAACCACAAATCACTGCTTTATCAAGATGACAGCAGAGACCATATAAGAATTCCCCTTGATATCTCTCCCAAATAGTTTCCGAAAATGGGCCATGAACAACACATGAGTTTTCAATCTTAAATTCTTAACGTAAACCTTATTTTGCTTAGATTATTTTACCCAGGCTATAACCAACTGAGAAGGCAAAATTAAAGCCTACTGACAGCTTCATTTGGAAAGAAGTGAAAATCTTCCAAATAATCCAAGTAACTACTGCTATCCAACATATAATTTCATGAAAATTATGCCACTTAGATCTTAAGATGTAACTCATCCACTGAGTAAGGGTTACATTTTCATGAACTCTAGGTCCCAGAGGGATTCCAAGTCAAACAGCCCTCGCAAAGGGACAATGGAGAAGAGGTGAATAACATTAAGCTGAGAAAGATCAATCTATTGTGAAGTTCCAAATTGGATAATCCAAACTACTACTACTTGCATGGACCATGGAGTGATAGGAATCTTTATACACCAAATAGTGACCCCAAACTGTCTGATTATGTACACACATTTAACAAACCAGTGAATACGCACACATATACTTTATTATAATTAACCTATTTACGTAAACTAAAAATTACTCAAATAGTAGTATAACATGTGACCTGTTAGATTCTAGAATACAGAGAGCGGAACATTTAGTCAGATTAATTTTCAGGCCGAGTATGTTACTTCCTTAGCCTATACCACCGTGGATGAATGTTAAGGTTATAGCTCATAATTTTACTTTCTCTTAAACTCTAGTATTGGCTTTCATGTAGACTTTGGTTTCGTTGTGGAGTTTTAAAAGGCCGGAAACCTACTTCTTTTTTCATATCTCACCACTCCCTCCGTCCCGAAATGAGTGTCATGCTGTTTTTTCAAGTACTTTGTGGAAATGTTTTGACTAGCAAAACAATGCAAAAACTTTCTAATCTTTTCATAATGCCGTATAGTTAAGATTAGTCTACAACACTATGAACAGATTAAGAAGTACTCATATCGTTTGCTACTCAAATCGCCTCCTCAAAATGCTTGAAAAAACAGCAGGACACTCAATTGGCGATAGAGGGAGTATATACTAAGTGGAAAATGCATTCATCACACAAGATGCTTTTTCTATACCATAGTTTGTAGAATTTCAAGAATAGATGGATCCTTGTTATAAATAGGCATGTATTCATCTACTCCATCCTAAAGGACAAATGTATCTGTAGTTCTTTAAATACACGATTATGATATGGTGCCCATATCCGGGTTTGTGTTAAGCGTTTAGAAATGAAATTCTACTCCTTGAAGAGAAGAACGCAAATCACACTAAGCACAACAAAATCAACGAAATTACAAATACAAATTTCAAACCCACATCCACCTTCCTTTAATATTCACACTGAACAGAGCATTCATACAAATTTCATCACTGCAAGCTAAAATAGAACATGCCAAACACAAGCTATTCAGCCTCTGATTTATTGATTATGAGGAATCCACATTTCTCTTTGTTGGAACCAGTTTTACAACTCAATTAGACAGTTATCTGATGTCGAGCTGGCCTTCCTCATGAATTTGACTGGTAACTTTATATAAACTCTCTACACTCTTTCAACTTATGTCCATTTTGGGAAATAGAGATTCAAGAGGCTACGGGAAAATAAAATGAAAGCAAAACGCATGATTTGCCAATTGAGTACAAAAAAGGTGAGGAATCCAGTGCTACTTGAAAGAGTTTCAAAATAACAGTTTCTGTCTTCGAGGTTGCAAAGAGCTTCTGTTTATGCATAAATGACGTTCTATTCTTATGCACGATCTTTTGAATAATCTTTATTTTAACACCAAGATTGATTGGTCGTCCTGTCTTTTTGGTTCAATGTGAGAAGGCATCATCATTTTCACATATAATTTCCTCGATGGAAATGGAGTGGGAAGGCAAGCTTCTCATGGATTAATCAGTTCATTTGTAAGTAAAGCACAAGTAACGATGCATAAGAAAAACAAGAGTAATCTTGAGAGAAATTATTACCACGCGTTAATATATAGAAAAATAACATAGAGATAACCAGTGCTTTACCTGATTAATCAAGTGGTGCAAGGCTCTCACTGTATAAGAAGGTATTCGTTCCAGAGAACCTTTTCCCAAACTTCTTGGTCTCCCCATTCTGTGGATCATACAAGTATAAAGAGCAGTCTGGCTCCTTGCGAAGGAGTATCACATCAACATTATCTTTCCCGAAAAATCCTACAGACATTCCAATCTGAATAGACGGCCTAAATGTGAGAAGTTTAGACCATGACTGATTGGCCCCGCCATAATGATTCAACACCCACACATCAACCTCCGAACCAGTCTCCTCATGGGCAAATACAGCAAGAGATCCTTCGTAAGCAGCAAGTTGATAGTAGACAAAGACGGGGTTGATTGGCATTTCAATCCTTTTAAATACCTCACGATTCATGTCAAAACTTAAAATGCACATATCTTCTAGTTCATAATTTATACATATCTCATCTCCTTCTCCAAACTCACTAGAATGAAGCATAGCTATATGCCAATGCATATATCCATTCATACATGATACACCACGTTTAATACTAAAACCCCTTAACCGTATCTTATACGGGACATGCAAATTCTTCTCTGTCCAGGAGTTAGTAGCAGTAGAGAACACATTGACCTGCGCCCTCGTCTCTTCTGCTTCTGTAACTGTCAATCTAAACTGAGCCACCTTAAAAGCATTAGTGATCGGATCGAAGCAAAATCCAGAGCCATACCAACTACAACTTTCCAAAAAATCCATATCTGAGGAAGCTGGACCCTCCATCGGGGCATCCCTAATTTCCCTAACTTGTCTAGTGGCAGGGTTCCAGAGTGCATACTTCTGTGGGCATTGTGAGAGAGATAAGCAAACAACTCCATTAAAACAACCCACAATTTCAAATTTTTCCAAGTGATCCCAAAATGTCAATCTTTTTGTGACATCGCCTAATCCGAACGAGACGGTACTCTTTGGAGGCCTTAGAACAGTATTACTACGATTATGCCAAGGAGGAACATTGTGATTGTTCCATGAATAGACTAAAACAGAGACTCTTTTCTTGCGGTGGCTGTGTGAAGAGTGCATGGAGATGAAATTAGGGGAGGAGATTAGGTAATACCAGAGCTTGGAGACGGATTTGAACCGTAACAGTGATTTCACCGGCAGTCTCATGAGGATCTCAAGAACATCGTCTTCGCTCAACTCTTTCTGCATTCTCTCTCCTCTGTCTTCTTCAGAACGAAGATCCAGAGGTGTGTCAGAATCCATAATCGTTTTGAGTTTAGAGAAGAACCATTTGCAACTGTTACGGAAATAGAAAATCTAGGGTTTCAACTTTCAAAAGATCAGAGGATTCATAATCTAGGGTTTCAAGTTTTGAAATGATGATGGGTGGATTGTGAAACGCTGTTTGCAACGGCGGTGGAAATATTAGAATCGGAATTGAATTGGGGGGATGTATTCTTACGTTACCTTCTCTTGTTCTTTTCCAATTATGGCCTTTATTATTTGAGTAAAAGACCCTTTTACCCCTATCTAGTTTGAATGAAGGACATTTTCAACCCTTTTTTTTTTGAAATGCAACCCTTCTGTGTGCTGAACTTTAGAAAACTAAAAACTCATCTGACCTCACGAGGAGATATATGTACCAAAAAAGCTCCCTTCTCTCTCCAGATTTTCGGTTACACCCTACATTCTAGGATTTGATCCTGTCGGTAGTTATCTCCATCGCTTGGAGATAACTGATCATATTTTAGATTTCTTTTGTCGGTTTTCTTTTTGGGAAGGAGATAACTGCTCCTACTTTCTAGGAATTCAAGTGTTAACTGGATTCTTGGGTTTTATATCTTCCTAGTGTTTTCCAAATTAAGTCTTTTATCCTAACCAAAATACTTAGTCGTGGTGTTTTCCTACCTTTCATCCTTTCCATGAGTGTCTCACGTAAAAAAGACTACCCACAGCCGTATGACGGCAAATTTGCGAAAGAGATAGATGGGATGTTGGCTCATCTGTGTATTACTGACAAAGAGAAAAAGGGATGCAAAATCAGGGCAGAATCACTTGTGGAGGGACAAGCGCTTTGCCGCAGAATTATCTTTGGCAAAGTTATCACGTCCAAGAGCATCAATATCAGCCACTTGAAGAATAAAATGGCCAAGGCATGGGGCGATCCTCGTGGTGTTGCAGTCAATCCTCAGAGGGGGGGAATCTTCCAATTTGTTTTCGAAAGAGAAGATCAAGTGGAATTTGCAATGGAGAATCAACCGTGGTACTATATGGGTGATGTTGTCGTACTTGAACTTCGGTATCCTTGGAAAAGATGAGTACCCTCCGTTACAACGAGGCTCTTATCTGGGTTCAAGTGTGGGGACTACCACCGGACTGCTACTCTAAAACAGTTGGGGATGACGTTGGTTCTATGATTGGACAAGTCAAAGCCGTAGAGATTCCAAGCTGAGGGCCTTTGTCGGGACGATGTATCCGTATCAAGGTTCTTGTTAGCATTCATGAACCTTTGATGAGGGTTGCTTATGCGAATATTGAAGATAACCGGGTGGAATGTGTCCATCTACGCTATGAAAAACTACCTGATATCTGTAGTTTTTGTGGCGTGATGGGTCATGAGGCAAAAGAGTGTGAGATAGTTGCTGCAGTGGGTTGTCCTTTAGAAGAAGTGCCGATTCTATATGGGAAATGGATGGATGCGATGGCGATGTTAAATTTCGTTCTTGGGTATAATGCTGACATCTCATCGGCTTTCGGTCCTTCTACGCTGTCTCCTGAAGAACGACAACTGAAGTTCAACATCAACACTAGCGACCAGAGACGTGACTTTACTGAAGGGAGTGTTGACGAAACAGCCCGTGATCCTGGCCCAAACACTGATGAAGGCCAGTTTCTTATTCGGCAAAAGGAGAAAGAAGCCCACTCGGGATACATGGCTGATATGAGTGATGCAGATGTTGGACAAGATGAACCTATTGAAGATGAGGCGCTGCTAGGAAGTCATGTGGAAACTCGCGGCAAAAGTCTTTCTCCAACTACTATCGCGTTGAAAAATGGTAAGGCTATTGAAATGGGTAATAAACTCCTCTCCCATATTAACCAAACTGATGTTGCTATGAATTCATCTATTTTGGGAGACAAAAGGTTGCCTGTTGAAGTTAATCCTGACCCAAAAAATTCTAAGAAACCAAAAGTCGGGAATCGAGACTTTTCTCTTCCCCTTCTATCCGCGGAGGTTGGTGAGAACCAACCCTGCCAGTCGCAATGAAAATATTCGGGTGGAACGTACGAGGACTTGGGGGTGCCTCTACGTTCCATATCTTACACTCCAATGTAAGGTACAAAAAACCCGATATTGTTTTTCTTTCTGAAACCAGATTGCTTGGCTCGAAGGCAGAAGAGATAAAATATAAATTAGGTTTTGGGAATGGTTTACATGTCCCTAGAATCGGTCTTGGTGGTGGCCTTTCACTGCTGTTGGATAGATCGGTAGATCTGCACGTCTTATCCTACAATCGCTACCACGTCCATGGTTTCGTACGGCCTCCAAAAAAAATAAAGGTTTTTTTATCACCGGTTTCTATGGGGATCCGGTTACTCACCGACGCAGAATTTCGTGGGATTTATTACGTAGATTGAACCCAGGGCAGGGGGTTCCGTGGTTGGTCTTCGGAGACTTTAATGAGATACTTAGTCCAAATGAGAAATCAGAGGTTAATGAGAGGAGCAACCAACAGATGTTGGATTTTAATACAGCTCTTGAAGACTGTGATTTATTTGACATGGGATTTACAGGGCCATTATTCACTTGGAACAATTGGCGCCCGAATCCTTTTATTGTAAGGGAAATATTAGATCGTGGTGTTTGCTCGTTTAGTTGGGACGCACTGCTCCCTTTTAGCACTGTTGAAGTTCTACAATCTACAGGATCAGACCACTTACCTTTTTTGATCAGGGTTCTTAACGATCCACCGCTTCCAAATAATACAAGACGCTTTCTCTTTGCAGAGGAGTGGACCAGATCAGAAGGCTGCAAGGATCTGATTACAGAGGTATGGAACTATCCTTCGTCTAGTTCTAATTATTTACACAACATCCCGAATAAAATTAAAACTTTAACTACTAATATACAGAATTGGGGTAAAACTAACTACCAAAATAAGAAGCTTCTTCGAAACAATCTGCTCCATGAACTTGCTGCCCTCAATAATGGTGACCAAACTGCTGAAAACCTGTCTAGGAAAAAAGAGATTTCCATTAGTTTAAATAATTTGATTACTGAAGATGAGATCAAGTGGAAGCAAGCTTCTAGAACAAACTGGCTCAATCATGGGGATAGGAATACCAAGTATTTTCATAAACATTACCATGAAAGACAAAAGAGAAATCGTATTTCTAAGTTAACTGATCATAATGGTAATTTGCTTCATAGTCAGGGTGATATCAAAAATTGTTTTCAAAATTTTTATGAAGACCTCTTCAAAACTTCAAATGTTGACTTCCCCCATGCTAGTGAGGCTATTCCTTGTCGTATTTCAAACACCATGTACCAGCACTTAGATGAGCCTTATACTCCAAATGAAATCATGAAGGAATTTTTTCAATGCACCCTACTAAATCGCCAGGCCCTAATGGCTTACCGGCTATTTTCTATCAAAAATACTGGTCTATTATTGGCAATGATGTCACAAACTATTGTTTATCCATCCTTAATAACGGTGGTGATATTTCTAGTATCAACAAAACTTGTATTGTTTTGATTCCCAATAAAACAGACCTCACATTTGCTACGGATTTTAGACCAATTAGTTTGTGCAACGTCCTTTATGAGATTATTTCAAAAACTCTTGCCAATAGACTTAAAAGTGTTTTGCCTCAAATTATTGATCCTTCGCAGTCTGCTTTTATTAAGGGTAGATTAATTTCAGATAATGCTATTATTGCGCTAGAGACTCTTCATACTATCAATCACCAAAAATCTAAAGTTGAATCTTTTTCTTTAAAGTTAGATATGGCGAAGGCCTATGACAAAATTGAGTGGAATTATCTTCAAAATGTTCTTACTAATTTGGGTTTCCCTAATAATTTCATTCAGCGTATTATGACTTGCGTCACTACTTAACTTTTACAATTCTTATTAATGGTCATAATACCACCCCCTTCGTTCCTACTCGTGGCATGAGGCAAGGAGATACGATTAGTCCTTATTTATTTGATATTTGCAAGGAAGGTCTTATTTGCCTAATAAACCAGGCCATTCTTGAAAAAAATCTCAAAGGAGTTAGGGCTGGTCAGTCTTCTCATTTTATTACACAACTGTTATTTGCCGATGACTGTATGCTTTTCTCCCGTGCCAAAATTGAGGATGCTATTACTCTAAACTCCATTCTCTATATCTATTGTATGTCGTCAGGTCAATCTATAAATAAAGATAAATCCATGTTAGTTTTTGGACCGACTGTTCCTAATCATGCTAGATCGGATATTTCTAAAAAAATTCAAATTCCCATTGCTGAAAAGCACAACAAATATCTGGGTCTACCCACTCTTGATGGTCTAAAAACTATCAATACCTTCAAGGATATAGAGTCAAAGATTTGGAACAAAATTTGTGGGTGGAAAGAGAAATTCCTGTCACCCGCAGGAAAAGAAATCCTAATCAAAGCTGTCCTCCAATCAATTCCTACCTACATCATGTATGTTTACCTCCTACCCATAGGTTTTTGCAATCAAATTCAACAGCTGTTTGCTAAATTTTGGTGGAACAACAACTTAGACAAATCAAAAATCCACTGGAAAAATTGGAATTCTATGTGCAATCCTAAGAATATAGGTGGGCTTGGTTTTAGACATTTATATGCTTTTAATATAGCTCTTTTAGGTAAACAATTCTGGAGGATTTTCCAACATCCCAATTCTTTACTTTCTAAAGTCCGAAAAGGTAAATATTTCCGTAACAGTTCAATATTAAATGCTGAAACTAAGACTTCTTGCGCTCCTATTTGGAGTGGTCTCATTACAGCTAAGAACAACTTGTTCCAGGCTGCTCGACAGGGTATAGGTAATGGACAGAACACCCTGATTTATCACAATAGATGGTTACCCATTGGTTTTGGCAGGAAACCTTTCAGTCGACCTACTCTACCTTTGGACTCAAAAGTCTCGAATCTTATTACTTCTGATTTTACCTGGAACCACAATCTAATCAAAAGACATTTTTCTAAAGATGAGTATGAGGCTATAATCAATATCCCTTTGACAAACCAAATTCAAAATGACTTCATTGTTTGGTCCCAAACCCAGAATGGCAAATACTCTATCAAATTGGCTGACCATGCTACATTTTCAATTCTAAATCTTAACTATGAAATTGCCCAAATTTGCAGTAGCAGTGATAATAATAACAATTTTTATAACTGTGTTTGGGATTCTAGGGTTCCTGGGAAAATCAAGATTTTTTTCTGGAGACTGATTAATAACTGTTTACCAACTAGGCAGAGACTTAATCAAAAAGGCATTAACTTACCAGTTAATTGTATATTTTGTTCTTCGGCTTCTGAAACCCTGTCGCACCTACTTCTGGATTGCCCACGAACTAAACGGATAGTCACCTCCCCCATTCTTGACCTGCAGTTAAATCATACAAATCTTCCATTTTCAGTAAGTATGCGTGAAAATTTTATTCGACTTTCTAAAGATAAGCGTTGTTTATTTTTACACATACTGTGGCTAATTTGGACATCTAGAAATATAAAAATCTTTGATTGTGCAGATAAGAAGGAGGAAGATTTGATCATAGAGGCAATCTCAGCAAAAGAAGAATTTTAGAACACTTATCTGTTGGTTATTGATGTGCATGCAGGGATCCGTTCGGGAAGCAGTCGACCGGGGATCCCTCCACCTTCTAGTCGCCTGAAAATCAACATAGATGCTGCCATCTCCCTACCCTTAAACAGATCTGGTGCCGGAGCGATTATTAGAAACTCGGATGGAGATTTTGTTCATGACTTCTCATTTCAGATCCCCTATACCACCAAACCGTTGATCGCAGAATCTACTGCCTTACGGGAAGCTCTCATCAAGGCCTACAAGAGGGGATTTCGAAGTTTTATCATCGAAACCGATTGTTTCAATCTCTACAGCAGATAGGAACAAGGACGGAGAGAAATGAAGTCGTGGCTGAAGGAGGCTCAGAAATGGAGAGGCTGTTCTCTCAATGTAGAGAAGTGGTGCAGCTATTTAACTATGCTAAACCTAATTTTGTTAGAAAAGACGGAAATGCCCTCGCGCACTGTTTAGCGCGTTTGGGCCTAAATGCTCCTTGTGATATGTTTTGGGCCATTATTTTCCCAAACTATGTAACTGATATTTGGGCTATGGACAAACCAGCCTCTAACTAAATAAGAATATCAACTTCTTTGCAAAAAAAAAAAAAAAAAACTTTAGAAAACTTAAATTTCATGTTGTGACATCGTTAGCGTACTGTTGCGGTCTGTCACTAAAATAATTTTGTGAGAATTTTACTCTTCAAATTTTACAAAATGTAGGGGTTGCCAAAGGGTACTTTAGACTTTTTGCACGATATAGGTGGACTTGTATCCAAAACCATTCTCGGTGACGAACTCCACCCTCAACACGTTTACAAACAAAGGAATGAAAGTGTCTTTTTCAAACTGGAAAGAGTGAAAGTGTCCTTCGGTCAAAATCAATGGGGTGAGAGTGTTTTTTATCCTTACTATTTTCCTGTTACGCAATTTCTTTTCTTTTGATTATGTATTCACCCACACACGCTTGTGGATGTATTTGGAAGTGCCATGTCGGCTGTTCTAGGAGAAACGAATAATTTTTCCTCTTAAATTCTCCGTTCAACATTGAGCATATTTCCTCTCCAACATTACGAGAAATATGATTAGTTGAAGTGCGCGCAAACCTGGACAACAAGATAGTTTAAATAGTAATCTTAGTCATATGTGAAGCCACCTCAGGACAAGGAGTGGTACTTTGTCCCGAGTTTTTGCACATACCACGATCACCTCTAATTTTTTAATATTTCAATATTGGCACTGTTTATTAACTAGTGTGCTTGTTATTGTCTTATTATTGAATTTTGCTATGACAATTTCTTATTCCAGGCCCTGTCATTGCTCCCAGCCATGCTCGACCATAGTCTTCTCCATGCTTGCTAGATTTTGACAAATGACCAACACAGTGGGCTCGCAAATTAGTACCACTCCGTCTCACCTCTAATGCACTATTTCCTTATTTGAACTTCCACTCACCTCTAAAAGTTTTTTTTTTGATAACCTTAAACTGGTTAAATAGCAATAATACCTTCATTAATAGCCCACATTTGATGTGATCTTTTGATAATGACGTGTAATTGTTTCCGCCTTGTAAGGACAAAGCAGTAAAATATCATTATTTTTTATCTTTAGTCCCACCTCCAATGGTGCATTAGAGGTGGGACGGAGTGGTATGACTTATCTAAACCTAGAAGAATGTCCACGGGTTATTCTCGAGATTGGTGAAATTGTTGGAGAATTAAACAAGGATAATTTTTGGTATCATTGGACATGAAATTCAAACTCCATACAATATGGAATCTCCTTTTCTTTGCCAGGACCAAACCTCACATTTTATTTCTTTTCGTGTGAATAGGGTAGTTTCCTTTAGTAGGTAGTCCCAAACTAATCTATCAGAGGTTTAGATTTATGCGAAGTGTGTTTCACCTCTCCCACCAAAGTCATTTTTCTTACGTAAGTACTAGAATTCAAACAGTTGACCTTAACTTTGAGGGACCAAACTATCTACTAATTTTGTCAAACCTTGTTGGTCAAAGCTCACATTTCTTCCCTCACATAGTTAAGTGGTCATCAGAATTTTGGGCCCCAGCAAATTGTTCATAGCGTTCATACATTGAAAGAGAATGCGAATGGAAATTTCATACATGAAAAGGGAATGTGAATGAAAGGTCAGCAAAATCGAGGTTTTATTCGCACTGGCGGATGCACATTAGACCCGGGGTGGGCCTACGACCACCTTGAATGAATTTTTTTCTACTACAATTTTTCATTTTTGACAAAAAAATCCATATATACCCCTCCTGAAAATTGCACAGAGTATCTGAGTGTTTGTTGAAACAACTTTAGTACCCATAAGATAAACACATATCTATTATTAAGGTCCAAAATTCTCATTATATAACAATCTAGGCCCAAAATTCTCACTATATGTAGATTTAGGCTAAAAATTTCGTGTCAATTTTTTTTACTATGTAGGTATAAATTGTGTCCCCCCTAATGAAGAATCTTGCGTCCGCCCCTGTTTATTCGGATGCATCACCGCCGACCATGACAGCAGGTGAACTGAGAAGCTGTCTTGTTATGCAAGTATGTTATGGGTGAAGGCCAGACCAAAATGTCACATTTATGAATCAAGAGCACGCTACATCATTTGCTCTGAAGATACAGTAGTTCTTAATACAAGTACAATTTGTTTGGCTGAAATCAAGAACTACATTAGATAATAGTATCATCCAAACCAAACAAAATCCCTTCACTACCAGACACTTGCAATTCACAAGATAACTTCTACTACAACATGTCCATGGTTAGAACTCAGAAGGATGAGCCACCACTGCTATCTCAGGGGTGAAAGTTCACTACAGCAACACAAGTCAATTGACATTGCGGTAAGCTCATGGTGAAAAGGGAGTAATAGAGCTGGGGGTAGTGTTCTTTTGGCCACCAACCGAATATAACGAAAGAAGAAATAAATAATGACCATCATTAGTCTTTATATAACATGCATATAGGAATGTAGCTATAACCAACTTAAACAGAGAATGGCCTTCTTTTTTTTTTTTTTTTTTTTCTTTTTGACATGAAAGAAAACTTTGTATATTACAGACCAAAGCAAAATATGCATGCATTACTTCTATGACTAAGCTACAGAGGGCTCAAAACCAGGAAAGACCAGTCGCATCTGCCCAAAGCCTCCATTCTCTATGCTATTTCCTTCGTCAGGCTTTGCTCTCTCTTTTTCATTCTTCTTCAATTCTGCGCTTTCTGAAAGAAGAAAAAAATGATCGTTAGCCCACAAGTGAAGTGAGAAAAGGAGGTTGCCAGTATCAATTTCGAAATAGAGTGAAGAGCAAAGAAGGAGGCTAAGCAGGAGACACAAGTCGTAACAGCATAACTCCTGATGCTCATAAAAAAATGTTAAATTTGCTTGATTAGCCTACCCTGTAAAATCAGGTGTCAATTTAGGTTTGTTTGAGTTGTGATCCACAAATTACCTATTTATTTGGATGATAACATCTACCATGAGAAAATTCCCCTCGATATCTCCGCCAAAGAGTTCCCAAAATAGGCCATGAACACATAAACTATCTTATCTTACATTAAAACCTTCTATTACTTGGATTGCATTCCCCAGACACTGACCAACTGAGACTACAAAATTAAAGCCTCGTTGATAGCAATAGCATCATTGGACAGATGTGAAGGTCTTTGTGGAAGCTGGGGCATTCCTCTTCTCCCAGATAAAATCAAATCAGCTGTTGCTATCCAACATACAGTTTCATGAAAATTATGCCTCTTAGATTTTCAATAGAAACTCAACCATTGAGTAAAGGTTACATTTTTATGAAAATAAAGCCTTTTAGCTTTAAGAAAGTCGCTGACTTTACTAACAGGAGTAATCTCAGAAACTTGAAGTTCCCTGAGTAAACAAGCTGATGGAACACAAGGTAGTGCTGAGAAAACATGTATCTCCGGAATACTCGTACTCCTCTCAAAAAAACATGTTCATTTCTTCGATACCAAATAGTCCAAAAAAAATAGTTCCTATCCCACTAAGACTGGAGTTAACATGCTTTTGAAAAGTATCCATGATTTAAACCATTCTTGTGTGGAGTGAACACTAGCGACATTTGAAGTTAATGGAGATGCAAACTAGAGTTTTCTTGCATTCTCACAATAAAAAGAAACAGATGAGTAGAGGAGTTAGGGATAGCAAAAAACACATGGAACGCAGAAGGGTGTTGCATACCTCTTTTGATCTGACAATCAATTGTTGGGGAGACTTTGTAAGAATTCTAAATAACGGGATTTTAATTATGGGGGAAGTTTAAACTTCCAGAATCATTTACACGGAAAATACGAGCAAGTTGGATCCAGGAAAAGCCACTAGGCTGAGAGATTTTGAGACAAACGATCAAGTGAAGCAAAGTAGTATTCTGATGTAACTAAGAAAGATCCATCTCTTGTCAAGTTCCAGACTGCATAACCCAGTCTACTTATACTTGGCATCTCCAATGGATTATGCATACTTTGATTTGTTAGGGAAAAAATAAAGAAGTAAAAAATTACAACTCCAAGGGATTAGGCATCCTCTTATGCAAAACACAAAATATGCATCCTCATGGCCAAGGTTGGCGAATCTTTTTCATTCGTCATCCTTCTGTTGTTCTTACTTTTTAGGTGTGTAAATTTCAACCCACCATCTCTATAATTTCTCAACCATTTCCCCATCTTTTTACATGTTGATAATTATTCTCTAAACTATCTAAAATTAATTCATACGTGTTTCGTAAGAAAAAAAATATATATTGTACCTCAACTTTTGCCTAACTACCGTTGGAGAAGAATCACAAAATTCTCCATTTGTAATATGCAAAAGATCAAGTTCAGTTATAATTTGCATAGGAAATGCCTAACACTATTGGAGATGCTCTTACATGGACACTTGACTCCAAACTCTCTGATTTGTCAGCACCAAATTGTTCACCCATTTCACACTTCTATTAGTTGGAACCTCAATTAGTCAATCTAGTAGCTGCTGACATGCTGGAACTTTTGGAATTCAAGATCGATCCTTGTATACTTAAACCCTCCCCATCTCCAATCTTCAACCCCAGACCCCTTAGTAACAAATTTCTTTCTTTGAATATGTTTTTCCTAAACAAGAGAGGAGGAAGCCTTGGTTTTGATGGAAAGAAAATATCTATTATTTACTATTATCCAACTAGTCTTATCTAAAAGACTTTGTTCAAGGAGGGATCATTCCTAAACCCTCAACCCCTTTTTTTACTTGACAAACGCAGAAGCGGTAGATAAGTGGCGTTGACAAAAGATATCTATTATTTACTATTATCCAACAGTCTTTCATCGTGATGTTAGGCTTTTACAATTTACACAGTTTTATAAGTGGCGTTGACAAAAGATAATGGGAATCTATAGAATTTAAGATTTTCTTGTAGTAGTCGTTTACCTGGTTGATCAAGTGATGCAATACCCTCATTGTATAGGAAGGTATGCAGTGCGCAGCCTCTTTTCCCGAACTCCTTGGTCTCCCCGCTCTCCGGATCATACAATTGCAAAGATAAGTCCAGATACTTACGGAAGAGTATCAAATCAACATTATCTTTCCTGAAAAATCCTACAATCAAAGCATCCTTAAAGGATGGTCTGCAAGTCAGAAGCTTAGACCATGACTGATTGGCACCGCTGCAATCCTTCAACACCCACACATCGACATTTGAACCAGTTATCTCTCGGACAAATACAGCAAGAGATCCGCCGTAAGAAGCAAGATGATAGACCAGACGGGTCGGGCTGGGCCGGAACGGTATTTCAATCCTTTTAAAGACCTCCACATTCATGTCATAACTCAAAATGTACATATCTGCTGATTCGAGAGCCCTAGTTGGGCCAGGTTTGCGGCGAGCGATAGCTATTTGCCAAAGCATGTACCCATCCACACAAGTAGTGTCTATAATGCTAGTATGGCAACCACTTAACCAGATCGGATAAGGCACAGTAATGTTCTCCTTCTCCGTCCAGGAATTAGTGGCAGTAGAGAACACATTGACGAGCGCCCTATTCTCTCCTTTAGCACCCAATATAATATCCACAACCTTAATAGCATTGGTAACTGGATCCAAGAAAAACCCAGAGCTAGACTTATAAGGGTATGGTGAAGCGAAATCGATTAAAGGCCGGCCCTCAGGGTTCCCAATCACCCTAACCTGTCTAGTGGCAGGGTTCCAGAGGACATACTTCTCTGGTTGTGGCCAGAGAGATAAGCAAACAACTCCATTCGAACAACCCACGATGTGAACATTAGCAATGTAATCCCCAAAAGTCAGCCGCTTCGTGTCATCACCGAATCCAAAAGAAACGGTATTGCGAGAACGATTTCTCTTGCAGGAATAGTATAAGAGAGGGACCTTTTTCTTCCGTTGGCTGTGTGTAGAGTGAAGGGCGATGAAGTTGGGAGAGACGATGAGGGAGTACCAGTGCTTGGAGACAGATCTGAACCGTAGCAGAGATTTCACCGGCAGTCTGGCAACTACCAAATCGTCGGGCAACTCTTTCTGCGTCGTCTGCAAGCTTGTAAGTTGTAACCCTAGCTGCTGGGGTTTCATTTTTCAAATATTTTGCAACTGCTGCTGAAATTGTGACAGGATTGTTAAATTTATATGGCACGTTTCGTTTTTGTTGCGGATTTGGATTAAATATAAGCGTTAATTTCACTTTACCCCCCTGTAATTAGGGGTTTGTGCTAAAGACCCCCATGAGGTCTCAAATTATGCAAAAAATCTCCCTGTGGTTTGGTTTATGTGCGATTTCGTTAGTCCGTTAAAATTTGCAATTGAGATGTCTGTAATACCCCTAGTCATGAAAGTAATACCAAAATGATAAAAAAAAAATGTTAATTGCGATTTGCTCCTCTTGTTATAGATGAAGATGATGAAGATCGACTAAAGATGAGGATGGTTATCATACAACCAGCAGTACCATCCATAAAAACTATCAACGCCAAAACACCAGCAACCATTTCCACCATTAGATCAATACATAAACTCAAATCAAATTCAGATTGGGAAAGAACATCAAACACCGACAAATCCTCTTTCAGTTGAACCCAGATTGAAAATCCATACATATTCAAATTTCAGCTAATATCGATACAGATTTTCTCATCACTTCCCAAAATTGATGAATATTTCAATTCCAACACTGGGCAAAATCAAACACCCATCACCAAGACCATCAATATCAACACTAACTTAGCCCCATCACTACCACCATTGACAAAACAACTAAGAAACATACTTTGGAAAAATGAAACTCAATTCAGTTGTATAATCTCAAATAAAACTGAAACTATATACTTGAATTCGAACATTTTTTATCGAGAAGAAGACAAAAAAGAGGGCCAAAACATAGATCAGACTCCTTTGTGCGTGATTAGAAAGAAATTGAAGCAGGAGAAAGAAAAAGAAACTAGATCTGAAAGAAGATATCCACCGTGCATGACGCCTAACCTCAAGTCGCCTGCTCTCGCACCCTACAGATCGGGAGAAGAAGAAGAAGGCAGAAGATGGAAGAACAAGGAGGAGAACAAAATTGAAACAAATCTGGAATGAGGAGAAGAAAAGGCTTCACCTCATCGTCCGCCTCCCGATGCCGTGTCGCTTGCTGCCGCAGCCTATGGAAAATGAAGAAGGAAGGATAAGCAGATGTCGAGAGGAGAGGAAGACGAGAGAAAAATGAGAAGACAGAGAGAGAAAGTGTGAATAAAAAATGAGAGTGTAAGGATATTTATGACATGGTATATGTGTCTTTTCAACCTACTTACCAGAAAATAGCCTCCCTCCCACCTCCTGCACAAAAATCAAACTACGAGGAGGTCTTTTGCATTATTTGAGACCTTAAGGGGGTCTTTCGCACAAACCCGTGACTATAAGGGGGTAAAGTGAAATTAACACAAATATAATACATCAATTAGTTAGTACTACCTCCGTTTCTTCTCTATCACACCGGTATGACTTTTGTCACTATTCACTGGGTCACTTTCACCCGGTGATTTGTGTAGCAAAACGATGCAACTTTTTTGTATTTTTTCATGGTGTTGTAGAGTAAAAGTTGCTCTATAACACGGTAAAAAAGATATTAAAAAATCGCATCATTTTGCTATCCAAATCACCCGGTCAAAGTGACACAGATACGAGTCAAAATGTCCAATTAGTGTGATAGAGAAGAAACGGAGGTAGTAGTACTTAATACGACTACAACTCGGGCGGGCTGGACGGGTTCTGTCGGGTTGCATGCCCAAGCTTAGCCCAGCCCGGGTTAGGAGCATCGCCTGCCCGTCCAAACCCAAATTCAAACAAACCAATTCTGGTTTGTGTTGAATTCGGGCTAGGCCGATAAACAAAACAAATTAATATAGATATCACATTCAACTCAATTAAAATTGTCCTATTAAAGTTAAGTTAATACTTACATATAAAAATATATACCGAATGTAGACACTCCATTTTTTCACTTAAGGCTAAACATAATGACTTAGATTTGTTAGAATGAATTAAAAAAAATATACAAGAGAATACTAAATATTTTGTGAAAAAAAAATATTAGTCAAGAAATAAATATAATTAAAAATATCACTAAAAATTAATAGAAAAATAATAGATTCTTGATAAATATAATAAATAATACTCTCTAAATATAAAATTTATATGTAATGATTATACAAATCGGACAATTCAGGCTAGCCCTTCGTTTAATATTCGTACCAAAGCTCGACCTTAATTGCAGTTCGGGTTGAATTTTTTTGCCGACCCCCTCCACATTACTCAAAACATGTGTCAAAGCCCAACTTTAATCCGGGCAGGGTTCGGGTTGGACAGGTTCAGCCCGTCCAAGTTGTACCCCTAGTATAATATCAGGATTAATTATAATATAAATATTAAACAGTGAATAGACAGTATCAAAGTAATAACAAATGGTCACATATAACCAAAAAGACACTATAACCAATTAATATAGGTGGGTTAAGCATAAAGTGATGATTATTAACAACATTACAAAATGGTCACATATGTATTTGTTTAAGTAGGAAAATTTAAAAGAATCTTAATTGAAGTGGGACGAAACCGGGAGGGCGATGCTTAATAGAAGCGACAAAGATCAAAAGCAATATAATTTCACTAGTGTACTTTTATTGTTCGCGGCCTAAGCCTTCAAATCATTTTTCTGGACACAAAGTAAGCCTAAGCCAACGAATTATTGATGCCATGCTGATAAGAGCTTTGGCTAAACGGGCTAAATGAGCGGGCATGGGTTTGTATCGACCCATCATAGACCGCCCATTTAACGAATGCATGATAAACGGGATCGGCGGGCTGGGTGCAATTCTGTTTGAACCCGTTTATAAACGGCCACAACTTGTCTAACGCGCATGTTTGATAGCCCTAACTAAAATCTAAACGAAAGCACGCATAAATAATATCACATCTTAAATTACTAAACAACCCTCACGTAAAATCCGGAGTATTACATCCTTTTCCCTTGGAATAAGCTTCGTCATCAAAGCTTGAACGAGAAACTCGGGTCTCTGTTTTTAGAGTCACCACTAACGCTATATCAGTCATCAAGTTACCAATACAAATAAAATCCAAGGACACGCAACGAGGTCCAATGGTACGGTACATGGGATCGTCACCCCAGTCTGCACTTTGTTCCTCGAGCTCGTACGACACATGGAATCGTCACCACAATCCGACCTGAATTCCTAGAAACAAGCACTTGAAGAAGTAACACATTAATTTGCATATAAAACAAGCATCAATCTGCAGTCATCAGGTATTTTCCACATACTCGAGTCCATAACACAAAGAACATTTCACAGCCAGTAAATAGACAATATCGGCAAACCATATAACATATCTCGTCGAGATACAGAGAAAAGTAGGGTTTTCGCATAAAGGAACATAGAGGTGCTACTTCATATATCGTAATCAACACTATGACCCTAATCATAAAACATGATAATATCAGGTAACGAGTAATAACCTATCATGCAAGAGGAAGTAATCAACAACTCCCAAATACCCGACTTTCCATATTTTATCTTGTGCTATGTTCATTTTGATATACCCTACAGAATCTAATCACTTAGTGAAAAAAGAACTGCTTTGATATCACCTGAACAACCCTCGTATCTGGCTCGGGACAAGACAAGAAGGGCGATGCTTATTAGAAGCGACGGAGATCAAAAGCAATACAATCCACAACACATAATTATAATATTAAACAATTACATTAAACTTTGGGTAGAGATTCTTACACCATCAATTTTGATGGTTACACCAGATTTATGTTGTAGTGACTTAACTATCCCTCTGCAATCATATTTAAATTTATAATTATTCTCTTTGCAATCATCTATTTTCAGCAAGTTAATATTTTACAATTCTACCACAATTTGATCTCCATAAAATTTGACATTCCTTTTAAAACACCGCTCTCTTTCTTAATACTTGCCCACTTTAGAAAAATTAGTTGAAAAACAATAACACTTAGAGAATAATTAGTTGAAAAACACCAATTTGATATTACTTCTTTAAAAATAATTAGTTGAAAAGTAATTTTAACAAGTCTAATTGAAAAAGTTGCTAGAAGTTGTGTATAAACAAAAAGACGAAAAATAAAACTGAGAGTATGGAATCCATTTTATAGAAAAATGATTATACCATTTTGTATATTCACATGTAAGGCAAAGTTTTTTTCCCCAAAAAAAAATATGTAAGGCAAAGCTTACATGTGAATAAGTATGAGATTACAAAACTTGGTGCTTTCATACTTTCCAATTTCTCCTTACCAAGCATGATACGAATTAATTTTTGATTCATTTTTTGCAAGAGTATTTGAGAAGGTTGGAGAATGGGGTTATATCAAAGAAGGGAATTAGCACTGAATTAAGGATTTTTTGTAGGATGGACGACATTTTTAAAAAAATGTGTTACTAATGTTTCAGAAGGATTAACAAAATTTATGGAGATTAATTCTGATTTCTTTGAGAATGTCAAACTTGTCAAAAATAAAAGATTGGAAACATAATAGTACAATATGAAATATTATTAGTTAGGGGTAATTGAGTCATGACAACAAAAATCTGGTGTAACTATCATATTGCTGGTGTAAGAATCATTACCCTAAACTTTAAGTCTTACACACTAGTTGATTACTATTACAGCGCATTTAACTAACATTACTAGATAAACTACTAATGACGTTCATAGTCAACATGCTCGAATTCGCTTTTGTTTTCCGACTGCAAGAACAACAAAATTTAATTCGAGCATGTAACCTCAACCAAAATCCATCAACAGAGTCCAAATAGGCGGCTGGTCTCCCCTAACAAACACCCAGTATCGACATACAAATTTTATTTATACCTTATATGGTTCCATGATATGGAGATTACTTGGTGCTTGCAACAGGTCTCCGACCCTAAACATGACCATAGATTGGAATACTGCTCCTTGTCAAGTTAAAAACCAAGTAATATGCTTCTGTGTGTTTTACTGATTGCATAAATTTAACCGTATATGACAGATATGCGCACAATTTACCAAATGCTTACAATAATTTTAAGAGGTTTAAATTACACACAAACACATCCGCCAGTTACTATTCGGAGTGTAGTTGAGTTGGTCGGGCTTGCATTTTTAAGGCTTTCGATATTTTTGTAGAGGTCTTGAGTTCGAACCTTGGGGTAACTCAAGAGTTACTATTTTCCTTCTCAACTGTGAGCATGTCAGACTGAAGGGGTTTATCCAGAATGCACCATAAGGGTAACGGCGGTGTGTTCCAGCGGGAAGGAAACCAGTTAGCCCACGCCCTTGCCCAAGAAACCCATTTGGCTCCAAGATCTTCTAGATGAGGAACGCTTAGAACGAGAGCTTTCAGAATGTTGATAGGAGGGATACGGACAGAGAAAATGGATAATAAAAAAATGATGAAGCAAAGATAACTCATTAACCGTGTTTATTTCGTCGTGAAACGAGAGATTACCACCGTGCGAGGAGGTCCAACACAAAGAGAAGTACTTCTGTAAAAGAATCTTTTGGTTTCGTGGTTAGGTAAGTTTAAAATTCATTCATCTTGGAAATGTCCAACAGACAATCTGTAGGCGAGGTCATGACACCAAAGAAGTGGTCGTAGCGAGCGGGGAAGTGGAGAGTTTAGAAAAGCAGCCTAAGTAAAAGCGTAATTCTTTATAAAAGTACGCCTTGTTTTGGCTGAAACCAAGGACTTCAGTACAACAGTCACATAACATCCAACATCCAATATGGATACAAAAGCATCATCCAAAGGCCACTTTACAGAAGTTTTTAAAAATTATGGTAATTGGCGGTGGCGCCCCTACTTCCAGTTTCCTGGCAAGGAAGGCAAGAACCAAATTGGTGGCGGGATGCAAACAAGCTCCAACAACTGATCTTGGTCGTAATAGCGTTGAATGGTCTGGTCTTTCATGTTGAATATCCCCATGTCTGCACAGGGACAGAAAGGGTCCTCAATGCCGTAAGGGTCCTCAATGCCGTAATAAATGTTTCGATCATCCGTGAAATAGATTGAATTCTTCTGAAATCCGAGATGATGAGAAGTCGAGATCTCGACGCAAGTGGAATGATTTTCACCGAGGAAAAGTGCCTTGTTTCTACCTAGATTCTTCACCTCGCGCCATGCTGTTAACCGCCCACCTAGAGTTAGTAGTTTGAAAGCTCTGAACCCAGTAGTCGAAACGAAAGATGCTTTACCTACTTGCAACCTGCAAACCACAAGTATTTCACCTTGTGATAATTCGACCAAGTAAAGCTGTTTACGTCCTGAAGGGAGGACTGGTGGAGTAGCAAGTCTACGAAGCTTCGGGTCCGTTATCTTACAAGAATGAACGGCACCCTTCTCGTCCACAGCATAGATTGTACTATTACTTCTGCTAAACATAATATCTTCAACGCTAAAACACTGCTTCCGCGTCCTGGCTCCGATATGAGTCCAATCCTTGTCCTTCCCGGGTCTGATGAAGGAAATCATGAGACTACCCGATGCAACTACCACATAATCATTGGGGAACAAAGCAGGATCAGCAGACAATATAACCTTCTCGACAAGAAACTCGGGTATATAGGATGAAGTCCATCCATCATAGTCTTCATCATATACGGAAGGAAGACGTATTAGGCCTTCGCGGCAAGATCCAATATAGAAAGGATTAACGAGTAGGATATTCTGGCAGCTGTCGGCGAAGATCAACCAACCATGGGATGAACCACAACATCTGCCTAGAGAGTTTGGAATAGGCGGTAAGTTAAAGTCGTCCGTCAGCGTAGTTCTACGGAAAACATCAAAGAGGGTGCGTTTCCACGGGTTGCAGTCCGTTTTGAAGCGGCCATGGTACAACTTGTCTACCTCAGAGAGGAGACGATCACAAGGCAGGAGTAGGAGCGGGAGCCCGTCAGTAATTTTGGATTCGATCCGTAGATTCCGGTTGAGAGTTTCGAGGGATGCTTGACGCCATGAGACGCAAACCGATCCAAATCGATCGTAATCTGCTAGAAGAGTTAGTTTCTTCAAAATAGTACCAATGATGTCCTGTGGCAAATCTGACCAACCTGATGAGCGCTGCTCCTGTGATGGCACGTCGGGTTCGGCTACCAATCTTCTTCTCTTCTTAGGGTGGTTCTCCATCTCCGTCTCCAGGCACAAATGATGGTACAACCATAATTCACCTGTCCAGTTCGTCCCTCTCTTAAATAGGGAGAGATTTTGGCCTTCAATCCGATCCCGAGGGAGAGACGGATAAAATAAGGAATTGGCACCACTTGCGGATTTGGAGGAATTGGCAGTGAAGTTATTTCTTATTCAGAAAACCTAATCAATCTAATTAGTAGTTTTTTTTTTGGCAAAATTGCACCGGATGTATCCATATTTTTCAAAAACCGGCAAGCGGGTACCCAAATTTCAAAACCGTGCACCACAGGTACCCAAATTTTCAAAATCGTGCACCGGAGGTACCCAACTCTAACTTCCGTTAACTTTGATGGCAAAAGACTATTTTATGTAAGATAATGCAATATACTTCATCAAAATTATATATTTTTCAAGATATGAAATATGTTTTTATTAGGGTTTATGTTATCCATCTTAACATAAACCTTCTTTCGCTTAGATTGCATTCTCTAGTCTCTGACCAACCGAGAGTGAAAAATTAAAGCCTCATTGACAGCTTTATTTGGAAAGTAATGAAAATCTTCGAGTCAGCCTCCAATCAGAGTTTTGGAGACCGACTTCTGGTCTGACCACGAGTACATATAAAGGACAATGTGAATGGAAATTTCATTAAATCAACCTTTAATAAGATGCATCACCGTTGCTCATAATACTAGGTGAACGGCAATTATGTGTATACGAGAGGGTGCGAGCAAAATGTCATGTGATAAAAGATTTAGAGCACGCCACATCATTTTTGGTGACATAAGAACCAACCGCCGCTACTCTTCAAGTGGGCACGGAGTAAACCCTGATCTGACTGGTTCACTTCGGAGGCCAACATACAACCCTTGTTTGTAGTGACGACTTTTAGACAAACACTCAAAGACATATAAATATAACCCACTCAATTGAACTACACCAAGAAAACTACACGCCACATTTGATAGAATAGTTTAAGATACGAGTACATTTGATTTGGCTGAAATCAATAACAGCTTTAGCTACAAACCCTCTCGCACACATCCTCACGAGCATCACCTAAATCCTACAAGTCATATCCATAGTTAGAACTCAGATGGATTTGCCACCACGCTATCTCGGATGAAAAGACACTTTACAGCAACACTAGTCATTTAACATCATCATGAGCTCATGGTGAAATGGAAGCCATAGAGCTGGAGGTAGCGTTCTTTTGGCCAACGACGAAAAAAAAAATACATGCATTTGGGAAGGTGGTTATAACCAACTTAAAATATGAAGAACAATATTTTAATTTTGACATGAAAGAAAATTTCATATATTACATATGTTAAACACGGAACAAAACACACATAGAGTCGGACATTACATCGAGCTCGTTTGGATTATTGGGTTCAGTTGAACCCAACCCAACCCCAACCATGACAAAAGACCCGGTCACCGGACGTGAATACCGGTGGCCGGGTAATTTTAACCGGTGCCCGGCTAAAAGACACCGGTGACCGGGTAATTAGGCCGGTAACCGGCTGTGGGGATGATGTGGCGACAAAAATGGTAGTTTTAGCGACAAAAAAATAAAAAAATAACGGGTGACCAGCTCTGATTTGACTGGTCAGCGGAAAAAAAAACAACCCCACCCAAAAATCTATAAACTCAACCACTAAATCCAAACAATAACATGTTACGGTTCAACCTAACCCCAAACCGTTAAATCCAAACAGCCCCATCCACGATAAGATCCTTAGAATGGGGCATAGAAATGTAGCTACAACCAACTTAAGCTGGGAACGGTAGTTTTTTTTTCACATGAAAGAAAACTTCGTACATTACAGACCAAAATGAATGTAAGTCCATTAGCACGGGACATAGATGCCAAAGCAAAATAATCAAACCACACAAGCATTACTTGCATGACTACGCTAGAGAGGGCTCCAAACTAGGAAATACCAGTCACATCTGCAAAATGCCGCCATTCTCTATCATATTTCCTTCCTCAGGCTTTCATGTCTCTTTGTCATTCTTCTTTCATTCTGCATTTGAAAAAAAAAAAAAAAAACTTTTATCTTTAGTCCACAAGTGAAGTGGGAGTCATAACAGCACAACTGCTTATCTGGATAACATCTACCATACAAGAGTTACCCTATAAATCTCTCCAAAACACTTGCCGAAAATGGGCAATGAACACACGAATAATCTTGTATTAACAGCACAACTGCTCATCTGGATAACATCTACCTTCTAAGTATTACTGAGACTCTGAGAGTGTATAATGGAGAGACGTGGAAGTATTTTCGGAAGCTATTGCATTCCTCTTCTTCCACAAAAAAATCATAGTAACTGTTGCTATACAACATACAACTTCATGAAAATTATGCCTCTGAGAATTTAAGATGTAACTCATCCATTGAGTAAATGTTACATTTTCATGAAATTTAGATAGGAGATGAATTGCAAGCTAAATAGCCCTCGAAAAGGGGCAATTCTTCACTGATTTGTATGCGCCAAAATCGTTCACCCATTTCACAATTCACACTCCAATTAGCTGGAACCTCAATCAGCCAATTCAGTAGCTGCAGACATGCTGGACGTTTTGGAATCCAAGAGTGGTCTTATTTACTATACCCTCCCCATCTTCAACTCTAGACCCCTTGGCAACAATTTTTTTTCTGTGATGATGTTTCTCTAAACAAGGGAGCAGGAAGCCTTGGGTTTGATGGAAAGAAAATTTATTATTTACCATCATCCATCCATTAGTCTTATCTAAAAGAGTTCGCTTGAAGGAAGCAACATTTCCAAACCCCGAACCCCTTCTTTTACTTGGCAAACACAGAAGTTGTAACTTGCAGGAACAACTTCTACGGATTATTAGGAAGTACAACTAAGATAAAGCTCAATAAACAACATAAATAGGTTGGCGAGGATGGTTCATAACCACAGCCTTTGTAAGTACACAACTAAATATGTTCAAGTTTGCCACCTATGTCATCATATTCACACTTCAATGGAATGGATAATTTTAAACATCTTATTTCAGTATCAATCTCATATGTTAAGCAAACTGCTTTTACCTGCACCGGCAAATGCACTTTAAGCATATTGAATTTCATTGCTTTAAAGAATATTTGAAAATTTCTAGTAATGAGCAACCCTCAAAGTGGCACAAAAGCCATCACATATACCCTTAAACGGACCCCACCAGCACACAGTGTAGACCTATGAGCTTCTACTTTCAAGGAGGATAACCAATATCACTCTTTTCTTACCCCATAAACAAGTTCCATTATATAGGCTTGAAATTCTTGATGAATTGTTGCACATCCACCTAATATTGGGTAGCTATACCTCAAGAACTGTCATATGTATATCCACAAGAAATGCATTAGCCCTATTATTCCCAAGACTCAGCAGGGTGCAAATCATGTCTTCACAAAATGGATTTCATGCATCGAAAAGAAGTATGCAAGAGTTCCGCAATTCCATATCAGAGCAACGAAATTCAAAAACACCAATCAAGCCTCAACTCTACCTCACTTCAATAACCAGAGCATTATTACCACATTCGAACCACAAGTAATAGGCACAACTAGGACAAAACTAATGGTCCGTTGAGAAGTTCTCGGGACTGCAACTTTTCAAATGTAGTTCATAAACATCACATTATGCTTAACCCAACAGTATATTAGATTCTTACAAATTTTTGGTGACGCGAGGACACGTTACACCCTCTTCAAATGTCCTTGTTAGAATTTTGTTGTACCAGATATAGTATAATGAAACTTCTATCGGAGCAATAATAAGCTCAATTGCTTCCTTTTTGGAGTTTCATGTCGAGTACTTGGCTTTTCCTCAGCGTTCAAATGTGTGAAAGAATCCACCAACAAGAGACTGTTTAAGGAAAATGAGAGAAATCTTCAATAACAAATATGGACGAGGGAACATTTTGACACACCATATGAAATGCAGAACGCTTGTCCTTCACCTTATTGACTGATGTGAGGCTCTGACTGTATAGGCAGGTATCACCGACACATATACCTACATATAGGACCTATCAGAACCAGTCCATCTACGAAGAGATGTGGCAAGAGATCCTTTATAACTAGCAACTCAATCCGCTTAGACTCCACTACCAAAGGATGTTCACTAAATTCGCTATGATACTACACTACACTGTCTAGTTAGTCTTTACAACTGTACTTACCTAAAGAGAACACATGTCAGTGACATCTTATGCACCCAGCTCAATCAGAGCTTAGAAAAATACTCCTCATTAATGAAAGGGAAACAATATGATCTACGTGTTTTACTGATTACCTGTATTTAACCCCAGACGATACCTGACAATAACAACTCAAAACAGTTTTTCACGAGCACCATTACGATATGATGCAAGATACAAGGAAAATGGAGTTCCAATAGATTATACATATCGCATTTTTGACAACTATAAGGGAATCTCCAAAGTCCAATGTGAGGGGAGCGGGAGGGCAAAAACCGTATAAAAATACAGACCAAGTCCAATCCCATGGGGGTCAATTTAAGGCATGTGGGTCAAGCACAAGAAAAACAATGAAATTCACAATTACAAATTTGAACCACATCTCCATCCCTCTTTAATATTCACATTTATCAGAGCATTAAAACATTTTCATCACTGCAAGTTAAGAAATAGTTGAACTGTCACAAACGAGCTGCCCTTACCCTAACTAATTTATTAATCATGAGTAATCCACATTTCCATTTGTTAAAAGATTATCTGATGTCAAGTTGGATTTCCTCATAAATTTGGATGCCAGAAAATTGAGGTATTTCATGAGGCTTTCTCTGTCGTTGTATAATCTGAACTTCTTTTCTTCTTTTCAACTTTTATCCATTTTGAGAAAAAGAGAATCATCAGGCTAGGGATAAGTGTGTGTGTGAGAGAGAGAGAGAGAGAGAGAGGAAACATCATGTAAGCTTCATCATATGTTAAGCTTTTACACAATTTTATCAACGCCGTTGACAAAAGATAATGGACTCTCTTTGAAAAAAAAATACTACCCATCTAGTATTGAATCTTCAAAAACGAGTACAGCTTTTGAGCGACCAAATTCAAGATAACTAATTTGCCAACTTAATACTACTATTCAAACTAAATTACGAATTCTTCCTTGCCTATTTAAGTGTGAGATACGTCCCAGCTCTCTCCTCTCTTCATTGTGATTGATGCTTGATTAGAAATTCGGATTTTGTTATTAATTTTGATTAATGTTAATTTAGGTCCTGATTTGGTTAGTATCAAAACAGATTATAATTTCTCTATGCAGAGAGATTGATTAGAATAAATAGGTGCCAGTTTTATGCGTTAGACACATTGAACCTGGTAATCATTTGACTTTGGGAGAGATCAGGCTCTCGGATTCCTGTGGGAAAGACCAGGCTCTCGAATTCCTAAATTATCATTTCAAAATCAATATAAATAAATTCTTAGCTCCTACCATCCTCTTCTCCTCCTAAATACACCACAGAACATTCTCCTCTCAAATCATACTTCCTTTACCAGGGAAAAGCACCCAGCATTGTAGTCCTTTTTTCAATTCAAAATCGCTCCCTGTTTTACGGGGCCATTTGCTTTTTTTTTTTTTTTTTTGCTTTGGTTGTAATAAGCATCACACGCTGGGTTTACAGATGGAGAAATCCCAAATGCCATGGAGAACTCCTTCCAGGTTCAATGGAGTTCCCACTCGTAGGTAAGACTCTCCAGTTCTTCACCCCTAAAAGAACCTCTACCACTGCTTCATTCATCAAAAAGAGATTGAAAAGGTAATATCCTTTGTAGCGATTGCTGTTAGTTAGCATTATCATATAATATGTACAACTACCTACAAACATGGTTCTCAATTTGTTTCGTCCTAAGAGCATTAAAACATGCTCCCTGAAGTTGAACAGGTAGCTCATACGAAATTAACAAAGTGGTCCACTCGGAGTCAGATGACATAATGGATCCAAGGGCAAGTGTAAGCTCAAGCTAACCATTGATTCCTGACAATATAAATTCACGGAACCACTAACCATTGGTCTATGCAGTTGATAGTTGAACTGACGTCAAGAAATTGATCAGTTAAGATTCAGATTTTCAGCGATCTCATCAGAGAATCTGAGAAATAGTTTTGCAGAAATCATATAAGGATTAATATCTTTCCCTCAAGATATTCAGAGAAATCAAGTTCGGTGGTAGCTTTGTATTCCTACTTATGTCCCAATCTTTTCTCTACCAATTTTCCTACTCAAGCAAATACATTAGTGACCTTTTAGTTCTTATGAATGAGTGATGACCCTTTTAAATGTTGCTTATAATCTTCATTTTATAGTTAACCCATCAATAGTGATTGGTTATCGTGCCTATTTGGTTCAATGTGCACCATAATATTCACATAAAATTACCTCGGTGGAAGTGGATGTTACTTGTGTGTCATTGCACAAATCAAGTCTTTCTTTTATCCATATTCAATTTTTCTATGAAAAGGACAAGTAAAACTGCATATGAAAAAACAGAACAGTCTTGACAGAAAATATGGTTGTATGTTTATTAAGTACCCATAACATGGAGATAGTAGTCGTTTACCTGGTTGACCAAGTGATGCAAGACCCTCACTGTACAGGAAGGTATGCATTCCGTAGGCTCTTTTTCCGAACTCCTTGGTCTCCCCGTTCTCTGGATCATACAAGTACAAAGAGCAGTCCGGATCCTTGCGGAAAAGTATCAAATCAACATTATATTTCCTGAAAAATCCTACAATAGAAAAAACCTTAACGGATGGTCTACAAGTCAGAAGTTGAGACCATGACTGATTGGCACCGCTGCAATCATTCAAAACCCACACATCAACATTTGAACCAGTATACTCTCGGACAAATACAGCAAGAGATCTGTCGTAAGCAGCAAGATAATATCTGACACTGGCGGACCGGAACGGTATTTCAATCCGTTTAAAGACCTCCCCATTCATGTCATAACATAAAATGTACATATCTTCCAATTCGTAACTCATGGTTGGGCCAGGTTTGCGGCGATAGATATCTATATGCCAGAGCATGTACCCATCCACGCAAGCAGCAGTGTGTATAATGCGAGTATGGCAACCACTTAACCAGATAGGATAAGGGACAGTAATGTTCTCCTTGTCGGTCCACGAATTAGTAGCAGTAGAGAACACATTGAACTCCGCCCTGGTCTCTCTTTCTCCTTCTGTAGTATCCAGTCTAATATGTACAACCTTAATAGCATTGGTGACTGGATCCAAGCAAAACCCAGAGCCACACTCATGAACCACCACCATTGGAGAGTTCCCAATCTCCCTAACCTGTCTAGTGGCAGGGTTCCAGAGGACATACTTGTGTGGTTGTGGCCAGAGAGATAAGCAAACAACTCCATTTGAACAACCCACGATGTCAACTCTCCCAACGCGATCCGAAAATGTCAGCCTCTCCGTGACATCACCGAATCCAAAAGAGAGGGTAGTCTTTGGAGGCCTTTCAAGATCACTAGTGTCATAGAACAAAAGGGTGACCTTCTTACGGAGGCTGTGTGTAGAGTGAAGGGCGATGAAATTGGGAGAGACGACGAGGGAGTGCCAGTGCTTGGAGACAGATCTGAAACGTAGCAGAGATTTTGCCGGCAGTCTCGCGAGGATCTCAACTACCAAATCGTCGGGCAACATTGTTTCTCCTTCTTCTTCTTCACGAATTGCTCCAAGATTTGCAGAGGACTCCATACTGGTCGTCTGGAAGCATGTAACCCTAGCTGCTGGGGTTTCAACTTCCATATCATTTGCAACTGCTTCTGAAATTCGACAGAGCCACTCGATTGATTTGGATTCAGTGGAAAATATTGGATTAAAGGGCAATCGTGACCCGCAGTCATGATCCATTACAAAGGAGGCCCAATGAGGCTTTTTTTTTTTTTTTTTTTTTTTTTTTTTTGAGGATAGCCCAATGAGGCTTCTGAGTAGAAACATAAGCTTCCCGCCAAGATGCAGGATCTCTTGTGGCAAATAAATTTTCAACTTTATTTCTTGACCACTTCACGTGTGGCATTTGTAATGAACACTAAACTTACGTGCAAAATGCACGATAAAATGTTAGAGATTAGCAAAGTAAAGAAGGAAACTTGAATACTTCACAGAAAATCACTTTGCATGTAAAAGATTTGCAGATGTATCCCTCAATCTTTCTCACAAACTTGATATCCGAAATCGTGATATCATCGACAAGCCACATGGCGGCCCGAATAAAGGGACACGTGTACATCTGTTGTGCTCTGCATATCACCGAAAAGCATCTTCTGTCTACGCGTATACGAAGCACTGCGAGGAAGGGTCCCTTCACATATGTGCCTTAATGCTAACGGGCCTTGGGTGCGAGTGGTTTTTTTTTGAGATAAATTATTTTTGTCGTCAATCAGGTTTGAACCCGGTACCTCATGCATGGCTTCCAACGCTCTACCACATGTGCTACAGCCCCAGTTGCGGGTGCGAGTGGCTTGGAGGCTACAATTAGGTTTGTCGTGTGCAAGATGTCTATCTCGCATTCGACCCTCGTATCCAGAGACCCTCGAATGGACTGTTACGTCCTCAAAGTTGTGGATCAGGATCCTTACATATACGGACGCGAACCGCTAAATTAGGAGACGTTAAGGCTACGAGAGGTCCCACGTCCGTCTAATGGCCTGTATATAAGTCTCATTCACAACAAACGGGACACGATAGACGAACATAGATGCAACAACTACCACACACAGCTCAACCATGACTGTCTCACCTCAGGATAACATATGTTGCCTTGTTCTTACCCCAAACCGACTCTCATCTCTGTTCCCCCAAGCAGGTTAACCGGGCGTCGTTTGTTTTGTTCTTCTACTTGCAGGAACACGGAGGAACTGCCCCGATGAATCCTTCGCTTACACAAACATAAATTGACATCATATTGCACCCCCCAAATTCCAATTGATTTCCACATAAAACCTATCTGCAAAAAAATACAAGTGTACATTCTCAGAGAGGGAAACTAGTCACTTCAAAAGCATCAGGGGGCGGTTAAACTTGGCCCCTATTTAGCCAGGGTGATCTGATCGACATATGCTTTTCTCATAAAAAATATGGGGGTAATATTGTCTTTTCCAAAATCCCTCTTTGGGTGGATTTGGTATGAATTTTTGGACTTCTAAATTGACTTTTTAGTTGTTGTGAAATTAATGTGAAAAAAGTTCGTGACACATAAGTTGATGAAAAAAATGTGTTTTGGGAAAAAAGTTGGTGCTGTTAAAAAGTTAGTGATGCAAACATTTGTTTGTTAATGAAGATTACCATTTTATATGTTTTATATTACTAATAAATTTATGGTAGGCCAAATTATTTGTCGTAGTGTGCATTTAAAAAATATATGGGAGATTAGTTACTTTGTTGTTTGAGAAAAAAAAAAAAAAAAGTCCAGAAAAAAATTACGAAACTTAACTTTTTCACAATTCAGTTTTACAATATGAAACCAAAAGCCAAAATTAAAAGCTGACACAAAAACAATCTTTAACTTTGTAAAAGTTCAAAACAGATAAAAAGCCCAAAAAGAATTAAAAGCTGAAAAGAAATCATACAAAACCCACCCTTTATCCCCCTCATCTCTTATCCGTCTTTAATAAGGTTGTAGGCAAAGAACGGAGGGGATAAGAAAATGAAATTTGTACATGCTCCTTATCCTACAACTCAACACAGGATAAGGAGCAGCAGGTACAAAACTATCCCTATGTCGGCCATGCCCCCTGTATCCCTTACACAAAGGAGGCATAGACGGTTAAAATTCATAGGATAACTTCTACTAAACCATATTTATAGTTAGAACTCACAAGGATATGCCACCACTACTATCTAGGGTTCGTATGACACTTTACAGCAACATAAGCTCGTGGTGAAAAGGAAGAACTAAAATTCACAAGATAACTTCTACTAAACCATGTCCATAGTTAGAACTCATAAGGATTTGCCACCACTTGTCACTGCTATCTGAGGAAGTGAAAGGATACTTTACAGCAACACAAGTCACTTAACATTGCCAGAAGCTCATGGTGAAAAGGTGCAATAGAGCTGGAGGCAACCTTCTTCTGGCCACCGAGTGAAGAGAACAATAAAAAATAAATTTATATGCATTTAGTGTGGCTATTTTCCTTTTGACATGAAAGAATTTTTTTTATATTACATAAGTTTAATACGGACCAATACATAGCGTCGGACATTGCATCCTCAGGGGTGTAGCTGCCAAAGCAAAATAATCAAAATACGCATGCATTTCTTGTATGGCTAACAGGCTAAGCAAGGGAGGGCTCCAAACTAGGAAAGAGCAGTCACATCTGCACAAGGCTTCCATTCATTCTATATGCTATTTCCTTCCTGAGGCTTTGCCGTCTCTTTGCCATTCTTCTTTCAATCTGCATTTCCTGGAAGAAAAAATTCATCTTTAGTCCACAAGTGAAGTGAGAAAAGGAGGTTGCGAGTATCCATTTAAAAATAGAGTGAGGAGCAAAGAAGGGGGCCAGGCAGAGTCATAAGTCATAACAGCACAACTGCTCATGCTGATAAACTAATGTTCAATTTCCTTGTTTAGCCTTCCCTGGTACCAGGTGTCATTTTGATTATGTTTGAGTTGCGAATCCAAAAGTCACTTCTTCACCTCGATAACAACACCTATCATGCAAGAATTCCCCTAGATATCTCACCAAAATAGTTACTGAAATAAGCAATGAACACATGAATAATCTTATATTAACCTTTTAAGTATTAAGGGAGAGATGTGAAAGTCTTTCCGGAAGATAGTGCATTCCTCCTTCTAAGCGAATGAAGGAGGGTTTCCAATTTCCCTAAGCTGTCTAGTGGCAGGGTTCCAAAGGGCATACTTCTGTGGGCGCGGGTGTGACCGGAGAGATAAGAAAACTACTCCATTCTAAATGCCGACGATATCAACGTGAAAAATGTGATCCCAAAATATGCGCCTCTCAGTGACACCACCGAATCCAAAAGAGGCGGTAGTCTGGGGAGGCCTTGCAAGATTACGAGTGCGATAGTCATTTCTCTTGCAAAAATAGCATAAAAGGGATGTTTTTTTCTTCCGTTGGCTGTGTGCAGAGTGAATAGCGATGAAGTTAGGAGAGACGATTAGGGAATACCAGTGCTTGGAGACAGATCTGAAACGTAGCAGAGATTTCACGGGGTAACTCTTTCCACCTTCTTCTTCAGGGTTTGAACGAATAACTAGGGGGTGGAAGTTTCACTTTTGGATCGTGAATGAAATAGAGCGAGAAAAGTAGAATTTGATTAATTAACACGAGAGATATTTATAGTTCATGGAGATGCAAACTAGAGTTTTCTTGAAGTAGAAGGGAGTTGCATACCTCTTTTGATCGGAGAGTCAATTGTTGGGAGGAGAGTTTGTAAGAATTCTACATTAAAGGACCTTTTTTGGGTGGGGGTGGGGGTTAGCTTCCAGAATCGTTTCTGGGAAAAGAAGACCAAGTTAAATCTACGAGAACGGCAATAGGCTGAGAGATTGAGACAAAAGATCAAGTGAAGCAAAACTGCATAATCCAAACTACTATTACTTGCATGGACCAATTGAGAAGCTAGCCAATTTGGGAACAAATAATTCACCAAATTATGACTCAAAACTCTGATTGTTCTGCAGCATATCATTCACATCTTTCAGACTCCAATTAGCTGGAACCTCAATCAGCCAATTCAGTAGCAGCTGACATGCTGGAACTTTTGGAATCCAGGATTGATCTTTGTATACTTACCCTCCCCATCTCATATCTTCTACTCCAGAGTCTAGACCCCTTGGCAACAAATGTCTTTCTTTGAAAATGTTCTTAAAGAAAGCAACGTTTATATACTATAAACCCAACTAGTCTTATCTAGAAGAGCTTTGTTCAAGGAAGCAACATTTCTATACTCTAAACCCCATACCCCTTCTTTTACTTGGCAAACACAGAAGCAGTAGATTACCGGAACAGCTTCTACGGATAACTCAGCAAAGCTGGGCTTTTACTGAAAGAAGAGTACAGGGATCGTAATTAACATGAACAAGATTATTAGGTCAGCAACCATGGTCAAGAACCAGAGCCTTTGTAAGTACACACCTAAAATATATACAAGGCTACCACCATTGTCATCATATACAAACGTAATGGGATGGGAAACTTTACTTATTTCTACTCATATCAGTATCAGCTGAAAAGCACACTGCTTTCACCTGCACCGACAAAATGCACCTTAAGCATGTTTTTTAATTTCATTGCATGAAGAATTGGGAATGAGTGACCCTCAAAGTGACACAAAACTCATCACAAATACCCTTACATAGGCCCCACCAACACGCATAGTATCGACAAATTAACTTTTACTTTCAACGAGGAGTTCGATATCATTCTCTTCGACCCTTTTCTCATACCATGAACAAGTTTCATAATAGAACTCCATAATATACACGAACTTCTTGTTGAACAGTTGCACCTCCACTTATGAATTTCAACTTTCAAAGAGGAGAACCAACATCATTCTTTATTTTCTTATACCATAAACAAGTTCCAATATATAAACATGAACTTCTTGTTGAATTATTGCACATCCACCTAATATTGGGCAGCGATACTTCATGAACTGTTATATATGTATATCGACAAGAAATGCATGTGCTACTATTCCTTAGACTTGGCAGGGTGCAAATCATGTGTTTACGAAATTGATTTCATGCCTCAAAAAGGAGAATGCAAGAGTTTCACAATTACCATTTCAAATAAATGAAATTCATAAATACAAACCAAGCATCACCTCTACCTCACTTCAATAACCCAGAGCATCATTACCACATTCTCACCACCACAAGTAACAGGCACAATGCAAGACGAACAACCAGTTGGCCAAATATAGTTGAGAAGTTCTTTGGGACTAAAACTATTCAAAAATGTAGTTGATAACTTCACATTATGCTTAACCCAACAGTATTATAAATTCTAGTATATTTTTGGTTCAAACTTCAACGTGAGGACACGTAAAGCCCGCTTCATAATTAATTGTATTAGATATTGTAGTATAATCAAACTTCTATTCGAGCAATAATCAGTTCAATTGCTTCCTTTCCTGAGTTTTATATCAAGTATTTGGCTTTCTTCAACACTTAGACGTTTCAAAGAAAGCACTAGCAAGACTATATAAGGAAAATGAGAAAACTCTAGAACAAAAACATATAGTAAACATTTAAACAAAGCATATGAAATGAACAACATGTGCCCTTCACCTTATTGACTAACACAAGGCTCACACTGTACAGGAAGGTATCACCCACACATCAACCTCACAACAGGAGCTATCAGAAGTTAAAACCAGTCCATCTATGAACAGATGTGGCAAGAGATCCTTTGCAAGTAGCAAGATGATAGTCGCTATGGACAGGCCAGGTTGGCAGCCCAATCAGCTTGAACTCCACTACCAACGGATGTTCACTAAATCGACTATGATACTCACACTGTCTAGTTAGTCTTTGCATCTATTGTACTACAACTTTACTTACTTACAGAGAACACGCCATTAACATCTTGTGCACCCAGCTACATCAGAGCTTAGAAACATGATCCTTGCTAATAAAAGGGAAGCAAGATGATCTACATGTTTTAGTGATTACCTATATTTAACCCCAGACGATACCTGACAATGACACTCAAACAGCCCCCGGTCACAATCTGTAGTTCTTCACATACACCATTACGGTAAAATGCAGGATACAAGGAAAATGGAGTTCCAATACATGGCAGTGATGGCACATATCTCATTTTGACAGCTATAATAAATCTCCATATTCGTGGTTGCAAACCACGTGTTCAAGAATACAATCTCACACCTTAAAGAGAATAATGTAAAATTTCACGTCAAGCACAAGAAAAGCAATGAAACTGACAGTTACAAAACTGAACCTCGCCTCCATCTCTCTTTAATATTCACACTTAACAGAGCAAGTTAAGAAATAGTTAAACTGCCACATAAAAGCTGCCCTTCCCCTAACTAATTTATTACTCTTAAGTAATCCACATTTCCATTTGTTGGAACCAAATTTCTATTGGGTTTTATTACAACTCAGTTAGATAATTATCTGATGTCAAGTTGGACTTCCTCGTAAATTTGGATGAAAGAATATTGAGGTAATTCATGAGGCTTTTTATGTCATTCTTCCGTAAAATCTGAACATTAATATTCTCTGTCATTTTTATCCATTTTGCAAAAAAGAGAATTATCATGCTAGGGATAAGAGAGAGAGAGAGAGAGACAGAGAGAGACAGAGAGAGGAAACATCATGTAAGCTTCACCGTTATGTTAGGCTTTTACACAGGATTTCCCGTATACAAAAGATGATGGGACTCTCTAGAAAACTATTCATCTATTTTCTTATTGCCAGTAACGAGTACATCTTTTTGAGCGACCAAATTTAAGGTAACTAATGTTATCATTACGATTAAAATTAGTTTACAGATTCTTCCTTGGCTTTTTAAGTGTCCTCGTCGTGGATCATCAGATACATCCCATCCCTCTCCCCTCCTCATTGTCTCGTCTTCTCCTCCTAAATAACACCAGACAACAATCTCTCCCTGTTTTCAGGTCCAATGCTTTGTGCTTTGTTGTTTTGGTTATAATAAGCATAATGTGCTGGATTTACAGATGGAGAAATCCAAAATGCAATCGAGAACTCCCACCAGGTTCAATTGGGTTCCCACTCGTAGGTGAGACTCTCCAGGTTTTCACCCCCAACAGATCCATTCATCAAAAAGAGTATGAATAGTTAATATTCTTGCAGCTATTATCATATTACTCCCTCCGTCCCAGTTTGTTTGTCCTGTTTGCCATATTGTCTTGTCCCAAAATGTTTGTCTTCTTTGAAATCACAACCACATTTTACCACTAACTTTCCACTATTACCCTTCATTAATTACACGAAAGTAGTCTTTTGATGCAGATCCACTCATCCACATGTACTATCATCATTAAATATATAAGGGTAATTTTGGTAGTGTAAATGTTTTTTGACATATTTTTCCACTACCTTAATATGTGTGAAAAGTCAAACAAGACAAGCAAAATGGGACGGAGGGAGTATCAAGATCACCATTCGCTGATTCTATATTCTAACAAGTCTGTTGTCAATTTCTGGATATGTATGGTCCTACATTCCGGAAAAATCTGGTGGCCGGCCAGTTTTTACATCCACAGATCCAGAATTTGGCCATTTAATCTTACAACAGGAGGTACAGTTATTTCAAAGCTGGTGTAGTCATCACAGATATATAAATTCATGGATACATGTACAACTACCTAAATAACATGGTTTGGACAGCAAAACATGGGTTCCATGCATGGATACAGATACAACAGGAGGTAAATGGATACAGATACAACAGGAGGTACAGTCATCACAGATATATTTGGACAGCAAAACATGGGTTTCATGCATGGATACATGTACAACTACCTAAATAACATGGTTCTCATTTCATTTGGTCCCAAGAGCCTGAAAAAGATGCTCCCTGAAGTTGACATGCAATTGTAAGCACAAGCTAACCATTTGTTCCTGAAAATATAAATTCACTCAAATGTTGTATAATTTGACCATTAGGATAGTTTGGTCTATGCAGTTGATATTTGATCTGACTGCCAAGAAACTGATCAGTAATGATTGAGGGAACTCATCAGAGAATCTGAGAAATTGTTTTGTAGCATTAATAAGAGGATTGAAATCTTTCCCTTTAAATATTCCGAGAAATCAAGTTCGGTGGTAGCTTTGTATTCCCACTTTGCACCAATATTTTTTATTCCAGTATTCCTACTTAAAAAAATACATTCGTGAGCTTTAGTTCTTATGAATGAGTACTGAGCATTTTAAATGATGCTTATAATCTTCATTTTACAGTTAACCCATTTTACCGTTATATTAGACAAATCTAATATGTGCAGTCCATCAACAGTGACTTGGTGATCGCCCCTTTTTTGCACAAATCAAGCTTTTCTTGTATCCATATTCAGTTCATTTGCAAAGAAAAGTGAAAATAAAACTGCATATGTAAAACAATCGCAATCTTGACAGAAAATAATATCACATAAGTAAAAAGTACCCATAACAAGGAAATAGTAGTCGCTTACTGGTTAATAAAGTGATGCAAGGCTCTCACTGTATAGGATGCTATGCAATCGGGAGGCTTTTTTCCCGAAAATCTTGGTCACCTCGTTCTCTGGATCATACAAGTACAAAGAGCAGTCCGGATCCTTACGGAAGAGTATGAAATCAACATTATCCTTCCTGAGAAATCCTAAAGTAGATCTAGCCTTAAGGGATGGTCCACAAGTCAGAAGCTTAGACCATGATTGATTGGCACCACCGCAATCATTCAACTCCCACACATCAACCTCGTCATAGAAAATATGAGGACCAACCCGCCTATGGACAAACATGGCAAGAGATACTTTGTAAGCAGAAAGATGATGGCGGCCACAGACGGGCCAGACCGGCACCTCAATCCTCTTAAAGACCACCTCATTCATGTTGTAACTCAAAATGTACATATCTTCTACCTCAAAGCTGCTAGTAATACCGGGTTCACTGCGAAGGTTGGCTATATGCCAAAGCATGTACCTATCCACACAAGTAGTGTCTATAAAAGTATTGCAACCACTAAAACCAATTGGATAAGGGACAATCATGTTCTCCTTGGTCGTCCATGAATTAGTAGCAGTAGAAAACACATAGAGAAGCGCCCTGGTCTCTCCTTCTTCTGTATCACACAATCTAATATGTACAACCTTAAAAGCAATGGCGGCTGGATCCAAGCAATTCCCAGAGCTATAACTCAGTCTGCGTCGTGAAGCCATATTGGTTGAAGCCGGACACTCCAATGGAGGACGGCTCCCAATATCCCTAAGCTGTCTAGTGGCAGGGTTCCAAAGGACATACTTTTGTGATTGTGACCAGAGAGATAAGCAAACTACTCCATTTAAAATGCCCACGATATCAACGCAAAAGATGTGATCCCAATATATGAGCCTCTTAGTGACACCGCCGAATCCAAAAGAGACGGTAGTCTTGGGAGGATGCAGAACTTTAAACTTTTATTTCAACTAATCGTGAGTGCGCTTCTACTCATATATCAATCTCAGTTGATAAGCACAATGCTTTCAGCTGCACCGAAAAAATGCACTTTAAACATGTTTGTGAATTTCATTGCTCGAAGAATATTTGAAAATTTTCTAGGAATGAGCGGCCCTCAAAGTTATAGACAATACTGTAAGTTATGATAAATTAGTAATTACACTACAGTTCCCAGTCTTATACTATTATATAAGGAGACCTTGTCTTAGTGTTTTGGAATGTTCAGAATAATAATACTTAGAATATTTCTACATGATTTCGGATCCAGGTTAACACACGTGAATGGTCTGACAACCCACGTGCTCACCGTCACTCGGAGATGTGTAGGTCAAAGAATGCTACACGTGAGGGGGCGTGTTGAGAAGACCGACATCGAACATTCAAGATGAAGAAAAGAAATTAGTAAGTGTCACGGGCTATTCCCCTCATTGCCATTTAGTTTTGAGGTGGAAGCCATGGATTTCTAAATAGGGATCGCCCACTCATTGTCTCATTGTCATCATGCACCACCAACACTTCTCAAACTTGATGCAAGAACTTCACCTGGAAAACTCAAGTTCAGGCGCTTCTAGGCGGCCATGGACTGATCAGTTGTGTCGATGGCTCACGTCATCCCCTTCCTCATCTTTTTCCCACTATTGTGTTCGCCCCAGCAGTAACTGCACCGTCGCCCACTACTGATCCCAGAATCAGCTAGCCACAGCCACATTCGGTGAGTCTTCGGTTACATCGGCACAATCTACTAAACCTTCTTTAGTTCCCAATCCGGCATTCACCTCATGGTACCAGTCAGATCAGTTGGTTTTGCTTTCCTTGCCAGCACCTTAGCACAATCTGCTCTTTCTCACTCTATGGCTCATACAACCATTGAAATCAGGTATACACTCCATAATATTAATGCTCGTCCATCACGAGGCCGCATCAATCAGATCAAGGAGTGCCTTAAAAATCCGCAGCAAGGGACCATATCAGTTTCTGAATTCGTGCACTCCGTGGAGCACAAAGCGGATGAACTTGCCTTCCTAGGCAAACCTATGGACGAATCGGATCTCGTGGATGGTATCCTCGACGGTATGAATGAGTTCTATCCACCAATCATTGCGGCAATCAACACCAGGGACACTGATATTGGGCTTTGAAGAACTTTTCAAGAAATTTTGAGAAACTCACCCACCATGAGAGCACTTTGACACGAGTTCAGTCCGCTCACACCTTTCCGTTCAGCTAGTCAGTCACTCACTCTGCTGGTCCAGCTCTCCAGCATCGGAAAACATGATGTTTGGACTTTAGACCAGCACCCCGAGGTCGTGGTCGGAGGAGAGGCCCAAACATTCGGGCACCATACCCCAGCAACTCGCCAGGGTTCCAGGCTCCATCACCATCTTTCATAGCTTCCCCATCCTGGCCTTCTGAGCCCCGGGCATCTACTCCTAGGCCACCTCGTCGACCGTATCTTGGCTTTTGTCAGGGATGTGGGGCTCAGGGACACCGCATTCACCAATGCATGCATTATGGATGGATGTTTCAGCAGCACGGTAACAGTGGCCCCCACCATGGAACCGGCCCCTCAGTACTCCGCTTCTCTAGCCTCTGCTCCAGCTTATGCCACATGGACTCCACTTGCCCTGTCGCCACTACTCCACCTGGGGCACCGCCTGCACATAACTGGCTTCTTGATAGTGACTGCAGATCTTGCCAATCTGTCTTTCCATCAGCCGTATACCCAAACTGAGGATGTTATGATTGGTACTGGCACTATCTTACCTATTACCCACACCGTTACGCTATCTCTTTCCTCTCCTACTCGTACTTTTGCTCTTCGTAATGTTCTTTGTGTTCCTAAAATTTAGAAAAACTTAATCTCTGTTCCCGCACTATGTTCATCTCACAACCTTGTGGCCGAGTTTTCTTCGTCTAGTTGTCTTTTGAAGGATCGAACTACTGGGGCGCAAATTCTCACCGGTACACTTAGAGATAGGGTATACGAGTGGCCAGCATCTTCACCTTCCTTGCTGGCACTGATCTCTGATTATCGTCCATCCTACCATCAAAAAGAGGATGAACCGGTAATATCCTTGTAGTTATTGCTGTTAGTTAGCATTGTCATATTATCAATTTATCATGATCGTTATTCACTTCTTCGAGATTCTAACAAGTCAGTTGTCAATATATGCTCCTATATTCCGGACAAATCTGATGGGTCGGCCCATTATTATATCCACAGACCCAGAGTTGAGCCATTTATCTTACACAAGAGGTACTGGTTATTCCAGATCTGGAGTCGAGATACCTTCACAGAGATATTTGTAGAGCAAAATGTGGGTTCCTTGCAGGGGTTCATGTACAATTACCTAAAAACATGGTTCTCAATTTGTTTGGTCCTAAGAGCGTGAAAAAGATGCTCCCTGAAGTTGAAATAGGTAGCTCTTTCAAAATTAAAGAAGTGGTCCACTCACGAGTTAGCTGACATAAAGGCTTCAGCGGCAAATGTCAGCGCAAGCAAACCATTCGTTCCCGAAAATATAATTCACTAAAATTTTGTTTTATTTGACCATTAGGAAAGTTTGGTCTGTGCAGTAGATATTTGACCTGACTGCCTAGAAACTGATCAATTATGATTGAGCAAACTCATCAGAGAATCTGAGAAATTGTTTTGTAGCATTCATAAGAGGATTGATATCTTTCCCTTTAGATATTCTGAGAAATCAAGTTTGGTGGTAGCTTTGTATTCCTGCTTATGTCCCAATCTTTTTTCTTCCAGTTTTCCTACTTTAAACAAATACATTCATGAGCTTTAGTTATTATGAATGAGTACGGAGCTTTTTAAATGTTGCTTATAAGCTTCATTTTACAGTTAACCCATCAATTGTGATTGGTTATCGTCGTAAAATTGTTAGATAAGACAAATCTAATATGTGCAGCCCATCAATAAAGACTTGGTTATCGTGCCTTTTTGCACAGATCAGTCTTTTCTTGTATCCATATTCAGTTCATTTGCAAAGAAAAGCGCAAGAAAAACTGCATACGTAAAACAATAGCAACCTTGACAGAAAATGTCTTCATATATTTATAAAGCACCCATAACAAGAGTAGTAGTCATTTACCTGGTTAATTAAGTGATGCAAGGCCCTCACAGTATAGGAAGGTACGCAATCCAGAGGCTTTTTTCCCGAAAATAGTGGTCTCCCCGTTCTCTGGATCATACAAGTACAAAGAGCAGTCCGGATCCTTACAGAAGAGTATCAAATCAACATTACCTTTCCAGAGAAATCCTAAAGTAGATCTAACTTTAAGGGATGGTCCACAAGTCAGAAGCTTAGACCATGATTGATTGGCACCACCGCAATCATTCAACACCCACACATCAACCTCATCATAGAAAAAATAAGGTCCAACCCGCGTAAAGACAAACATGGCAAGAGATCCTTTGTAAGAAGAAAGATGATGGCTGGAAGAACGATGATGGCGGCCAAGGACGGGCCGGACCGGCATCTCAATCCTTTTAAAGACCTCCCCATTCATGTCATAACTCAAAATATACATATCTTCTACCTCAAAGCTTCTAATAATACCAGGTTCACGGCGAAGGTTGGCTATATGCCAAAGCATGTACCTATCCACACAAGTAGTGTCTATAAAAGTACTGCAACCACTAAAACCAATTGGATAAGGGACAATCATGTTCTCCTTGGTCGTCCATGAATTAGTAGCAGTAGAAAACACATAGAGAAGCGCCTTGGTCTCTCCTTCTTCTGTACCACACAATCTAATATGTACAACCTTAATAGCATTGGCGGCTGGATCCAAGCAAAACCCAGAGCTATAACTCAGTCTACGTCGTGAAGCCATATTGGTTGAAGCCGGACACTCCAATGGAGGACGGCTCCCAATTTCCCTAAACTGTCTAGTGGCAAGGTTCCACAGGGCATACTTCTGTGATTGTGACCAGAGAGATAAGCAAACTACTCCATTGGAACAACCCACGATGTTAACATTAGTAATGTGATCCCAAAATATGAGCCTCTCGGTGACACCACCGAATCCAAAAGAGACCGTAGTCTTGGAAGGCCTTCCAAGTCTACGATGAACATTTGTCTTGCAACAATAGCACAAAAGGGATATTTTTTTGTTCCGGTGGCTGTGTGCAGAGTGAAGGGCGATGAAGTTGGGAGAGTCTATTAGGGAATACCAGTGCTTGGAGACAGATCTGAACCGTAGCAGAGATTTCACGGGCAGTCTGGCGAGGATCTCAGCTATCAAATCGTCGGGTAACTCTTTCCGCCTACACTCTCCGCCTTCTTCAGGGTTGTAGAGTAGGAATCCATAGTCGTCGTCTACTTTCAATTTTCTGATCATCTGTAGAGTCGATTGTGAATGAGAACCGCTTTGCAACTGCTGCTTAAATGGACCATTAAAAAAAGAAAATTACTAATGGTTGTTTCCCTCAAAAAATAATTCACTAAAGGTTAAAAGACACTTTCACCCCCTCAGTTTGACTGAAGGAGACATCCACCCCTTCCAGTTTGGAAAAGGAAGTGTGACGGAATTCAGGAAACTTACACCCCGTGGTTGTGAAGCAGTTAGTGATACGGGTACGTATCTAACACATGACACAGCTACAGAGAAGGCCCTGCGACGTGAGGATCGAAATCGTGCTCCGCCAAACTATCTCAACGACTACCTCCGAAAGTAGTTCGTTAGTTAGGACCTTATTTATGTTAATTATTATTAGGAGGGCAGTTATTGTGATTTATCGTTTGTTAGAGGTGTTGGGAGTCACTATTAGAAGTTAATAGTATCTATATGTTTGTTAGGACTTGTTTTGGATCATCGGAACCTTGAATCGTATTTTGTTTTTCTTCATCAAACCCTAGTTTCTGTTCCTAGTTTTCGTTTGTTCAAGAACCGTAGCCTCTCCAATTGCTACTGGGAGATTGAAGCTTCTCCAACAGCTTCTCTATCGATACTGTTTGGTATCAGTTAGTCTGGTGGCGGCGTACATCCCTGCAAATAGTCTTCGAGACAAATTCGCAACACCCCCCCCCCCCCCCCCCCGCGCCTCCCTCATTGTGCAAGAAGTCTATTATACCTTTATAATCCCTACATTGTGAAATTGTCTAAATACAATTTTTTGTGATAGATCCCAACTGCACAATTACGATATGGGATGTGGATTTTGGTGCACTAAAAGGGTGAAAGTGTCCTTCGATAAAACTAGAGGAGGTGAAAGTTTCTTTTACCTATTTAATACTCCAATTTGCTTTGACTTTTAGACTTCACTTTGACTAAATAATCACAAATGCATGTTTAAATGACTATGACTACTCTGTTATGAACGTACTAGTCAGTTTCCTCTCTTCCTACTCATTTTGACTTTTGTCACTATTCACCGGGTCACTTTGACCTGGTAATTTGGATAGCAATATGATACAATTTTTTGATAACTTCTTCATAGTGTTGTAGAGTAAAAGTTGTTCTATAATGCGGTGAAAAAATTATCAAAAAATCACATCGTTTTGATATCGAAATCACCTGGTCAAAATGACCCAGATACGAGTCAAAAAGTCACAATGGGTAGGAAGAGAGGGAACGGAGGTGGTAGTAGATAAGTAATAAAATAATAATTGATGACAGCTTGACAAATTAGTTCACAAATTCATAAAAAAAAAAAAAAAAAAAAAAAAAAAAAAAAAAAAACAATGTAGGCAAATTTGTCAACTTTATCTCCTCAATCGAAGCAGAGAGGAGTACTCGCTCCGTTCCTCCAGTTTTTTGACTTTCTTCACAAAGTTAATTGAGTATTATTTAGGCCTAGCGATTTACTTAGGGAAACGATGCAAGAATTTGGTGATTTTTTCATGGTGCCGTAGAGTAAACCTTGCTCTACAATACCACAAAATTATCAAATTCTTGCTTTGTTTGCCAATCAAAATGCTTGACACAAATAATACCCAAATAATTTTTGAAGAATCTAGAGGAACGGAGGGAGTAGTTCATAGTGGAAAGCGCCTCTCCCGGTGTCATCAAAGTAAGCTTTAATGCGGCATGTTTGTCGAGACAAGAAAGCTCTGTTTTACCGTGAAGGAAACTAGTTCGCCCAGACACTTGCCCTTGCCTAATCAACCCATTCGGCTCCAAGAGCTTCGAAATAAGTATATAATATATGTCTCCTCTATTGGGCTCTCCTTGTAATCGGGTCAGCCCACACGGGATTTTTCTTAATGTTATGTATAGGAGGGATACGACAAGAGAAGATGGACAGCAAAAAAGATGAAGCAAAGATAACTTATTGACGTTGTTTCTTTCGTTAAGAAACAAGAGATAACCACCATGTGAGGAGGAGGGGAATTCAACACAAAGAGATAACCACCATGTGAGGAGGAGGGCGATGTCCAACAACCAATACTCACTGGGGGTGCGGTCATGACACCAAAGAAGCAGTGGTAGTGAACCGGGGGGAGGAAGAGAGTTTAGGAAAGTAGCCTAAGTAAAAGAGTAGTTATGTATGCAAGTACGCCTGTTTCGCAATCAATGACTTCATTACAGCAGTCACATAACATCCCGGACGATTCAAAAGGATCATCCAAAGGTCACTTCACAAAAGTTTTTAAAAATCACGGTGAGCAATAGAGCTGGAAGTTGGTTCTCTGGCTATCCACCACAAAAGAAAAAGACATCACTAGTCTTCTTGTTTTACATACACATATATGCCAAGCAAAACAAGCAAATTACAGCATGCATTCCAACAGCCTTAGATCTCCTCGCAGCTTCAAACAAAGACTGAACCCATGGTAGAAAGGGATAGTCACTCAGAGGTGAACTAGCTATTTCCTTCCTGAGATTTTGCCGTCTCTTTGTCATTCTTCTTTCATTCTGCATTTTCTGAAAAAAAAAAATACTCCAATCATTAGTCCATAAAGTGAATGTGAGAAAAAGAGGTTGGGAGCATCCTTTTAACAATAGGATAAACAGCAAAGAAAGGGGGCAGGAGTTGTAACAGCGCAACTTCTGATGTCATTTTGATTCTGCTGAGTTGCGAAACCACAAATCACTGCTTTTATCTGGATGACAACATACTGTATACCATATGAGAATTACCCTTGATATCTCTTCCAAATAGTTACTGAAAATGGGCGGGCCATGAGCACCTGAGTTATCAATCTTAACGTAGAGTTTTGCATACCTCTTTTGAAGAGAGTTTTGCATACCTCTTTTGATCAAAAAGTAAATTTTTGGGGGGAGTTCGTAAGAATTCGCCATAAAGGATTCTTTTTTGGGGGGTGACTTAGGCTTCCAGAATCGTTTCCAAGGAAAAGCAGACCAACAAGCAACTAAGCTGAGAGATTTCAAGACATACAATCAAGTGAAGCAAAATAATATCCAGATTCAGCTGAGAAAGATCCATCTCTAGTGAAGTTCCAAATTGGATCATCCAAACTACTACTACTTGCATGGACCAATGAGTATTAAGAATTTGAGAAGCTAGCCAATTTGGGAGCAAAGTATTCACCAAATCTTGAGCCCAAATTCTCTGATTTGTCAGCGCCAAATCCTTCACCCGTTTCATAGTCCTATTAGCTGAAGCTGCTGACATGCTGTTACTTTCGAAATTCAAGATTGATCCTTTTATACTTAAACCCTCCCCCATCTCTAATCCTCCCCTCCAGACCCCTTAGTAACTATTTTCTTCCTTCACAATTGTTTTTCTAAACACGGGAGGAAGTCCCGGGTTTGAAGGAAAGAACCTGTTTCATTTCACACACACACACACACACACACACACACACACACACACACACACACACACACACACATATTGCAAAAAGAGTCGTTATTATTAACCATTATCCAACTATTCTCATGGAAAAGAGCTTTGTACAAAGAGGCAACATACTGAATCCCTTCTTTTAATTGCCAAACACAAAAGCGTAGATTACTATAAGAAGAGTACGGGCATCATTATTAGGAAGTACTAACTGAGATAAGCTCAACAGCCAACAGAAATAGGTCGGCGACAATGGTCCAGAACCAGAGCCTTCCTAAGTACACAACTAAGTATGTACATGGTTACCACCTATGTCATCATTTTCAAACTTAATGGAATGGGAAACTTTAAACTTCTATCTCAAGTAAACGTGAGTGGGCTTCTACTCATATATCAATCTCAGTTGATAAGCACGCTGCTTTCAACTGCACCGGCAAAATACACTTTAAGCATGTTTATGAATTGCATTGCTTGAAAAATATTAGAACGAATTCTAGGAACGAGTGACCCTCAAACTGGCACAAGACTCATCACATACGCCCTTAAACAGACCCCAACAGCAGACAGTGTAGACCTATGAACTTTTACTTTCAATGAGAACCAATATCATTCTTTGACACTCCTTTCTTATAACATAAAACAAGTTCCATTATATAGACAAGTAAACATTTAAACAATCCATATAAAATGAAGGATGCGTGTCATTCACCTTATTGACTGACGCAAGGCTCTCACTGTATAGGAAGGTATCACCCACACATCAACCTCACTACAGAACCTATCATAACCAGTCCATCTATGAACAGATGATAGTCGCCATGGAGGGGCCATATTGACAACTCGATCCGCTTGAAATCCACTACCTATGGATGTTCACTAAATTGGCTACGATACTCCACAACACTGTCTAGTTAGTCTTTGCATCTATTGTACTACAACTTTACTTCCCTAAAGAGAACACGTGTCATTGACATCTTGTGCACCCAACTAATCAGATGGCTCCTCGATAATAAAGGGAAAGCAATGGATCCGCAATATGATCTACGCGTTTTACTGATTACCGGTGACAAAGCCCAAACCTGACAATGACACCCAAACAGCAGAAGATACCTGACAATGACACCCAAACAGCCCCCAGTGACAATGACACCCAGACAGCAGAAGATACCTAACAATGACACCCAAACATCCCCTGGTGACAAAGCCCAAATCTGCAGTTCTTCAGACACACGATAACCGCATGATGCACAATAGGAGGAAAATAAAGTTCCAATACATGATACATATTGCGTTTTGACAATGAAAACTATAATAAATCTCCATAATCGGTGGGTGCAACTTAATTATGACTGAGATGCCAGACGAAGTTGTAGCATGCACGACTTGGGTCGAAGGGAATGATGTGTTACATAGCATGAAGATAAATCTTTTTAGATGCAGTACTGAGAAATCAATAAGTTAATCCTCATCTAGAAATTCATATCCTGATTTTACAATGCAATTTTTGTCAACAGTAAAAGGCCAGCTTAGAGTATCAGTGTCATGCGCAGAGATTAATGCGATTTTTCCAGGTAGTGCTGAGCAAACATGAATTTCTCCTGAAAGAAACCCTTCCATTTCTTTGATACCAAATAGTCCAAAAAATAGCTTATATCCCACTAAAAAAGCATGCAGAGAAAGTAGATGGCCCAACTTCGATCTAAGAAAAGCCACTAGGCTGAGAGACGAGAGATGGGGACAAACGATCAAATGAAGGAGAGTATCAAGCATTACATGCATGGACTACAGAGTTTCAAGCATTTATGAAGCTAGCCAATTTAGGAACAAAATAATCACCAAATCTTGACTCCGAACTCTCTGATTTGTATGCGCCAAAATGGTTCACCCATTTTACACTCTAATTATCTGGAACCTCAATCAGCCAATTCTGTAGCTGCTGACATGCAGGACCTTTTGGAATCCAGATTGATCCTTGGATGCTTAAACCCTCCCCATCTTCAACCCTACACACCTTGGCAACAAATTTCTTTCTTTGAAGATGTTTTTCTAAATAAGGGAGGAGGAAGCCTTGGGTTTGATGAGAAAGAAAATATTTATAATCTACCATCATCCAACCAACTAGTCTTAAAAGAGTTTTGTTAAAATTTTCAAACCCTGAACCCCGTCTTTTACTTGGCAAACACAGAGGCTGTAAGTTGCAGGAACAACTTCTATGGATGATTCAGAAGAGCACATGCATTCTAATATAAGCAACGTGAACAAGATTATTAGGAAGTACTAACTGAGATAAAGCTCAACAAACAACAGAAATAGGTCGGAGTGGATGGTCCCAAAAATTACTATACAAATGTATAAAAGCTACTCCTCGTGAGAATCGAACCTGGAACCTAAGCACCACACACGCAGGAGACACTTATGAGCAAACAACTTACCACTGGGCCAAGCCCACATTTGTGTTCATTTATTAAACTGGGTAATAAAGAAACAATCAAATTTCGAACAAAAAAAAAACAAACAACCAAATCCAGATTCATATCTAGAGTAAAAAAGCATCCAAATGGAAATTTTCAAATCCCTGGGTATTTTAAATTTAGAATTTGAAATTTTCAAATCCAAATTCAAATCACGATTACCAAACACAACCATAAAGTTTTTATTTGAATATTAATCCCAGTGGATAATAACATTGTTTCACCTGCACCGGCAAATGCACTTTAAGCATGTTGAAATTCGTTGCTTTAAGAATATTTGAAATTTTCTAGGAATGAGCGACCCTCAAGGTGGCACAAAAACTCATCACGTATACCTTAAACAGAAACCCCCCCCCCCCCCCCCCCCCCGCACCCCCACCCTCAGCACAGAGTGTAGACCTATGAACTTTTACTTTCAAGGAGGATAACCAATATCACTCTTTTTTTACCCCATAAACAAGTTCAATTATATAGGCCTGAACTGTTGATGAATTGTTGCACACCCACCTAATATTGGGTAGCTATACATCAAGAACTGTCATATGTATATCCACAAGAAATGCATTAGCGCTATTATTCCCAAGACTCAGCAGGGTGCAAATCATGTCTTCACAAAATAGATTTCATGCATCGAAAAGAAGAATGCAAGAGTTTCGCAATTCCATATCAGAGCAATGAAATTCAAAAACACAATTCAAGCCTCAACTCTACCTAACTTCAATAACCAGAGCATTATTACCACATTCTCACCACAAGTAATAGACACAAGAAAGACAAAACTAACAGTCAGTTGAGAAGTTCTCGGGACTGCAACTTTTCAAATGTAGTTCATAAACATCACATTATGCTTAACCCAACAGTATATTAGATTCTTACAACTTTTTGGTAACGCGAGACACATTACGCCCACTTCAAATTTCCTTGTTAGAAATTTATTGTACCAGATATAGTATAATCAGTTCAATGTGTGAAAGAAGCCACTAACAAGACTGTATAAGGAAAATGAGAGAAATCTTCAACAAAAAATATGGACGAGTGAACATTTAGACAGATCATATGAAATGTAGAACGCTTATCCTTCACCTTATTGACTGATGCGAGGCTCTGACTGTATAGGAAGGCATCACCCACACGTAAACCTACATATAGGACCTATCGGAACCAGTCCATCCACGAAGAGATGTGGCAAGAGATCCTTTGTAAGTAGCAACTCAATCCGCTTAAACTCCACTACCAAAGGATGTGCACTAAATTCGCTATGACACTCCACTACACTGTCTAGTTAGTCTTTATCTATTGTATTACAACTTTATTTACCTAAAGAGAACACGTGTCATTTACATCTAATGCACCCAGCTCAATCAGCGCTTAGAAAAATGCTCCTCGCTAATAAAAGGGGAACAATATGAACTACGTGTTTTACTGATTATCTGTATTTAACCCCAGACAATACCTAAAAAAAAAAACAACTCAAACAACCCCTGGCGTCAGAACCCAAATCTATAGTTCTTCACGTGCACCATTTCGATATAATGCGGGACACAAGGAAAATGGAGTACCAATATATGGTACATATCGAATTTCGACAACTATAAGGTCAACTCCAACGCCATGGGGGAAGGGGGAGGGGGAGGGGCGAAACCGTATAAAAATACGGACCAAGTTCAATCCCATGGGGGGAGGGGGTGCTAGGGGGTCAATTTAAGGCATGTGGGTCAAGCACAAGAAAAGCAATTAAATTCACAGTTACAAATTTGAACCACATCTCCATCCCTCTTTAATATTCACACTTATCAGAGCATTAAACATTTTCATCACTGCAAGCTAAGAAATAGTTGAACTGCCACATACAAGCTACCCTTCCCCTAATCTATTGATCATGAGTAATGCAAATTTCCATTTGTAGACGATTATCTGATGTCAAGTTGGATTTCCTCATAAATTTGGATGCAAGAATATTGAGGTATTTCATGAGGCTTTTTCTGTCGTTGTCTAATCTGAAATTTTCTTCTTCTCTTCGATTTTTATCCATTTTGAGAAAAAAAGAATCATCGGGCTAGGGATAAGTGTGTGTGTGTGTGAGAGAGAGAGAGAGAGAGAGGAAACATCATGTAAGCTTCATCATTATGTTAAGCTTTTACACAATTTTATCAATGCTATTGACAAAAGATAACGGACTCTCTGGAAAAAAAACTACTCATCTAGTTTCGAATCTCCAAATACGAGTACAGCTTTTTGAGCAACCAAATTCAAGATAACTAATTTGCCAACTTAATATTACTATTCAAACGAAATTGTGAATTCTTCCTTGCCTATTTAAGTGTCCTCATCGTGGATAATCAGATACATCCCAGCTCTCTCCTCTCTTCATTGTCTCCTCTGATAGAAACCCAATTATTGCTGATTTGGTGATTAATGCTTCATTCAAAATTCTTATTTTGTTATTAATTTTGATTAATGTTAATTTAAGTCCTGATTTGGTTAGTATGAAATCAGATTATAATTTCAATGTGCAGAGAGAGTATATAGAATGAATATGTGCTTGTTTTATGGGTTAGACACATTGAACCTGGTAGTCATTTGACTTTGGGAGAGATCAGGCTCTCGAATTCCTGTGGGAGAGACCAGGCTCTCGAAATCCTGGATTATCAGTCAATATCAATAAAATTTCCTTTCTTATAGCTTGATCTCTTCGAGGCTCCTAAGTCCTATCATCCTCTTCTCCTCCTAAACACACCACACAACATTCTCCTCTCAAACCATACTTTCTTCACCAGGGAAAAAGACCCAGCATTATATTCCTTTTTTCAATTCAAAATATCTCCCTGTTTTACGGGGCCATATGCTTTGTGTTTTTTTGCTTTGGTTATTATAAGCATCACGCACTAGGTTTACAGATGGAGAAATCCCAAATGCAATGGAGAACTCCCTCCAGGTTAAATGGAGTTCCCACTCGTAGATGAGACTCTCCAATTCTTCACCCCTAACAGAACCTCTATCATTGCTTCATTCATCGAAAAGAGAGTGAACAGGTAATATTCGTGTAGCCATTGCTGTTAGTTAGCATAATCATATTATCATGATCATTATTCACTTCTTCTAGATTCTAACAAGGTTATTGTCAATTACTAGATATGGTCCTATATTCCCGACAAATCTGGTGGGCCGGCCAGTTATTATATACACAGATCCAGAGTTTAGCCATTTTAGCCGGAGTTGCTGTCGAGATACCTTCACAAAGATATTTGGACAGCAAAATGTAGGTTCCTTGCATGGATTCATGTACAACTACCCAAAAACATTGTTCTCAATTTGTATGGTCCTAAGAGGCTAAGAGCCTGAAAAAGATGCTCCTTGAAGTTGAATCAGGAGTCATTTGAGATAAAGGATCCAACGGCAAATGTAAGCTGAAGCTAACCATTGGTTCCTGACAAAATAAACTCACTGAACCGCTAACCATTGGTCTATGCGGTTGATATTTGAAATGACCGCGAGGAAACTGATCAGTTATGATTCAGCGACTCAGCAGAGAATCCGATAAATAGTTTGGTAGCTTTCATATAAGGATTGATATCATTCCCAATCTTTTTTCAACCAATTTTCCTACTCAAGCAAATACATGAGTGACCTTTTCGTTCTTCTGAATGAGTGATGACCCTTTAAATGTAGCTTATAATCTTCATTTTACAGTTAACCATCAAGTGATTGGCTATCGTGCCTATTTGGTTCAATGTGGACCATAATTTCCACATAAAATTACCTCGGTGGTAGTGGATTTGAATTGTGTGTCATTGTAAATCAAGCTTTTCTTTTATCATAATCAGTTACATTTCTAATAAAACCACGAGTAAAACTGCATGAGAAAAAACAGAGCAATCTTGATAGAAAATACGGCCCTGTGTTTATCAAATACCCATGACATGGAAATAGTAGTCCATTACCTGATTAATAAAGTGATGTGTTGAATCGATAATTCCCAAGTATAGGAATATCGTTCTAAGTAGTACCCGTGTAAGAACGGGGTCGATTTCCACAAGGATTGGGTAGGAGATTTAAACACTCTAAGCTAACTAGTAAACTTACTAAGCAACTAACTAAATCAACAAAACAAGTTTCCCAAAGGCTTTTAGAGCTAGCCAAGCTTTGAATCCACCACTCAAGTGATGGAGCAAGAGTTGTTGATATTGCTAGAGCAAATAACCAAGAAAGAAAACAACTACTAACACTATGACTAATACGATTCAAACGAGTTCGTCAAGAAGAGAGTAAGTTGGGTCAATCGATTCCAATAGATGCCTTGTGTGTGAGCATCAACACCCAAAGTTTAAATCAAAGAAAAGCATGGATTATATAGCAAGAGGATTTTTGTCTAGCTCTTGTATTCAAGAGTGAAATGCAAAATCGAGTTATGTCAAGCATCTTTCATATGGAAACGCTCTCGTTTACATATGAAAGATCAAGCCACAATTCGGATTTGATATTCAACACTTGAACACTACGAATTCGACATCCAACTTATAAGACTAGAAGAACAATTGAACTTCTCACACACAAGTCATCTATCTTCATCAATCAAACCCAACAAGTAGCTTAGTTGTTCATATTCAAAAGCAAGACACAAGAATCAAGAGTATTCATGAAAATAGTCATTATATTCAAGCTCAAATACTCTTCAATTCCACCAAATAACACCAACTTGCTACCAAATGATGAACAAACTACTAGCAACTTGATACCAACACACTCTAATCAATCTAAACCAGCTAACAATCCAAATTCATCAACTAACAGCAGCTAACAGCGAATCAATTCACAAAACAGTGCTCCAAAACAGTGCTCAAAACAGAGCACAATCAAACCCAGATTTAATTCGAGCTCTCTCTCCCTCCCTTGGTTATCCTTGGCTCCGCAGCAGCTCAGAACGAGCTCGGATTCACCAAGAACAGCCCAGCAAGTGAAGACCCGAGAGAGAGAAGAGAGAGAGGCAGAGTTTCCCGTCCAAAAACAGGGGTCAGAGAGGAGGGTCTTCGATTTCTTCAGGTTGGGTTTATATAGATGGTGGAAATGGGTTGAGTAGCCTCCAAGGATTGATCCTAGCCCTTGAATTGAACTGAGAGACTCTCAATCGTTGATTTGAAGTTGCTTCAAGAACCCTAGGTGAATTGGGCGTTTCTTCTAGAAGAATTCTTGGGCCGAATTGATACTTGGGCTGGGTAGAGCTAGGTCTAGGGAGAAGATTGGGACTTGTCTCGTGAGATTTGGTGAAGAAACGAGGGAGAAGAGGCCATGGGAAGCTTCGGCGAAGCTTGGGAGAGCCAACAATGGCTGCTGTGTGCGTGCGTCTGTTCTTCAGGTCGGGGAGAGAGAGAGCTCGTGTGAGAAGGATGAGCTGTTTCGCAGAAACTTCACCCGGCTCCCCCCTACTTGGTGAAATGTTTTAAAAGGCCCGGTTCCTTACTTAAAAGCTTCTGAAAATGACAATCTGACCCCCAATCCGTTAAGTATCCTTCAAATAAGCCATTAAAACGTTTCAAAACTTGCATTTAAGCCCCACTTCCGTTAGTTTCTTCTCAAATATGCCCTTTAGATGCAACTTTGGCCTTGTAATGTGGCCTCTTGGCTTCTAAATCTTCATTTTTTTGGCCTCTATCTTCCCTTGTTCTCTTCATTTAAACCCTTGAAACCTCTCTTTAACTTGCTAATTCTTGCTTTGTCTTCAACTTTAGCCTCGTTATCACTTGACTTCTTCAAATTAAGCTTTCAAATTCCTCATTCAAGCTAGCCCCTTGCGTTCTAAATCACTTCTTTGCCTACAAAATGAGAGAAAACAACCAAAACTACGAAAACAAGCATAAGTCTAGAAAGAGAGATAAAATAGATAAATTACACATATTAGCAAGTTAAGAAGAGTTTGTTAACATACTAAAATATGCAATTTTAATTCATCAACACACCCCCCAACTAGCCTTTTGCTCGTCCTCGAGCAAAGAGAGCGATATAAGTAGTATTAGTGAAGAATCAATCATGAGAGACACACACTCAACTAGACAAGGCTTGACTCAATTCTAATCTAGACTCAAATATTTACAAAAACGCACACACACATTATCTATCCTAAGTGAGAACTCAAAGAAACAAAATACTAAGAGTTACTAGCTAATTTTAATTTTTTTTTTTTTGGTGGGGGAAAAAGAAGAACACATAAATGTCTCCTCAAATAAATTTTCAAAGTCCAAAAAGATAGAGAAAGAAGCCTAAGGACGTCTAAGCATATACTCATACAAATATGGGCGGTGTTTGGTAGAAGGTGACTCATGCGAACTACAAAACTTGTTAAATTAAGTCCAATTTGCGAGAAAGTATGCCTTCAAAAATAAGGATCTCATGAAACTAGACATTCTCATACTTATTCAAAAGCACCCATGTAGGATGGACTTCCAAAGCTTTGAACAAAAATTTTTAAGAATGGGAGATGTGGTTGTGGGCTTGTATGATCCTTTTGTGGATTTTTTTGGTAGATGATTTTTTTTTTTTTTTTTTTTTTTTTTTTTTTTTTTTTTTAAGATTTATAGCATTAACATTTTATTTTTAACCTCAAATCCAAGGATCTCCAAGACCCACAACAAAATAGAGGAATATACACGCGAGTGGGCTTTTTAAGCTAAACCAAGGGAGCTATCTAGGTGGTGACGTAACATTATCCCCGGACACCCCTCTATTTCTTAGACATCGCATGGGGTGTCATTGGTAACCACCACTCCAATGGGCTACAAGTTTCCACCGCAAAAACGAATAGAGAAAAAATCTTTTTGTGAAGTTCAAATAGCTTTAGAAAATGCACCCTTTATCAAAAGTAAAAGACGTCAAAGTTTATGTGATCAACTTAGCTTGAAGGACTTAAACATGAAACGTAAATTTAGTGTGTCGCTTTGTGAGAACGCATGATGTCGCGGAAGGTGGGATATTGGTGTAGATGTATTGAGTATAAGCAAAGAATTCCTTTCTAAAAATAAAAATAAAAAGAACATGGACTAAGAAATCTCATTTTTCGAAAACATCTAGCTTCCTAAAATTCCCCCTTTTCACTTTCTCATTTTTTTTTCATTTTTTAATTTTCACTTTTTTTTCTTTTTTTTCAAAGTAAGTGACTCAACTATAACTTCCTAAGACTCAATAAAGCTATAAAATCTAGACTCAAGATGAAAGGTGAAAATAAAACTACCAAAGAAAGAGGAATAAAAAAAATATCTATGGTTTGACACGGGGAAAGAGTGATGCTTCTCATGAAAGATTCACACATTTTTTCAATTTTTTATTTTTTTCAATTTTTTGGATTTTCATTTTTTTCATTTTTTTTTTTTGTATTTTTTTCATGTAAATCACTAATGAAGAAAAAGCATGCTTGTAACCATTTGAGCAAGAAACAAAATCTACTCCACCCCCCAACTAAAACATCACATTGTCCTCAATGTGTGAGATCAATGGAAGAGCATACCAATTCATATAAGAGACAAGGGATAGATGGACCTCATTTTTCGCTTTCTTGGCCACCAAGCATAAGTCCTCCTCCAAGAGCAACCTACAAAATAATCAAGAGCAAAAGAGCTACAACTAATATTTACAAAGGTGATACTTTTGGTGAATACTAGTTAGTGTAGGTTGGGTCCATAAGAGAAATGGACTCAACCTTGGCCTCAAGATTTTCAACATATGGTTTCAATCTTTGGCCATTCACCTTAAAACTTTCCCCACTTTTGGGGTTCAAAATTTCAATGGCCCCATAAGGATATACATGCTTCACAATATATGGACCATTCCATTTTGATTTCAACTTCCCTCCAAAGAGTTTCATCCTTGAGTTGAAGAGAAGAACCTTTTGATTAGGCTCAAAAGACTTAGGAACAATATGTTTGTCATGATAAGCCTTTGTCCTTGCCTTAGAGATCCTAGTGTTCTCATAAGCCTCATTTCTAAGCTCTTCTAACTCATTCAAGTTTAACTTCCTTTCTTCCCCCGCTTTTGCAAGATCAAAATTCAAGAATTTGATGGCCCAATAGGCCTTGTGCTCTAACTCCACCGGGAGATGGCATGCCTTACCATACACTAGTCTATATGGAGACACACCAATGGGAGTTTTGTAAGCGGTACGGTAAGCCCAAAGAGCATCAACCAACCTCAAAGACCAATCTTTGCGATTTGGGTTTACCGTTTTCTCCAAAATTCTTTTAATTTCCCTATTAGAAACTTCCACTTGCCCACTAGTTTGTGGGTGGTATGGTGTGCCAACTTTATGCACAATCCCATACTTTTTCATGAGGCTCTCAAAAGGCCTATTGCAAAAATGTGTCCCTTCATCGCTAATGATAGCTCGGGGCATGCCAAAACGAGATAAAATGTGGTGTTGAAGAAACTTAATCACAACTCTATGATCATTGGTTTTTGAAGGAATGGCTTCAACCCACTTTGACACATAATCCACCGCCAAGAGTATGTATAGGTTGCCAAAGGATGATGGAAATGGACCCATGAAGTCAATACCCCAACAATCAAATATTTCAATAATTAAAATGGGGTTCAAGGGCATCATATTTCTTTTTCCAATATTCCCTCCCATCCTTTGGCACCTATCACATGCTTTGCAAAAATGAAATGCATCACTAAAAAGAGTAGGCCAATATAAACCACTTTGCAAAATCTTGGCGGCGGTTTTTCTAGCCGAAAAGTGGCCTCCACATGCATACTCATGGCAAAATGAAATAACACTATGAAACTCTTCATTTGGGATGCACCTTCTAATAATTTGGTCCGGGCAATATTTAAACAAGTAAGGGTCATCCCAAAAGAAATTCCGGCATTCTCTCACAAATCTCAACTTCTCTTGCCCTTTTAAATTTTCCGGAAAAATTCCACAAGCAAGATAATTAGCAATATCGGCAAACCAAGGAACATTTAAAAGGGCAAAGAGATGTTCATCCGGAAAAGTTTCAAGAATAGGCAAGGAGATTTTTTGCTTGGGAATGTCAATCCTAGACAAGTGATCCGCCACAACATTTTCCACACCTCGTTTATCCTTGATTTCAATATCAAACTCTTGAAGCAAAAGTACCCAACGGATTAAACGAGGTTTGGAATCTTTCTTTGTGAAAAGGTATTTCAAGGCGGCATGGTCGGTGTAGACAAGCACTTTTGAACCAAGCAAGTATGGCCTAAATTTTTCAATGGCAAACACCATGGCCAAAAGCTCTTTTTCCGTAGTGGAATAATTTAATTGAGCATCATTCAAAGTTCTACTTGCATAATAGATAACATGTGGTTTCTTATCTTCACCTCTTTGACCCAAAACGGCACCAACCGCATGGTCACTAGCATCACACATGATTTCAAAAGGAAGAGTCCATTTGGGTGGTTGCATGATAGGGGCCGTTACCAATAAATTCTTCAACTTTTCAAAGGCCTCTTGGCATGCACTAGACCACTCAAATGAATTTTCCTTTTGAAGGAGATTGCTCAAGGGCTTAGCAAGTGAGCTAAAGTCCTTAATAAATCTCCTATAAAATCCCGCATGACCTAGGAAAGATCTAACATCCTTAACACATTTAGGAGGTGGAAGATTAGAAATCACATCTACTTTAGCCTTGTCTACACCAATACCATGAGAGGAAATAACATGACCCAAAACAATTCCTTGCCTAACCATAAAGTGACATTTTTCCCAATTTAAAACTAAATTCTTTTCTTCACATCTTCTCAAAACCATCTCAAGATTTCCAAGACAAGTATCAAATGAGTTTCCATGCACCGAAAAATCATCCATAAAAACTTCCATGCATTTTTCTACCATGTCCGAAAATATGCTTAGCATGCAACGTTGGAAAGTAGCCGGGGCATTACACAAACCAAAAGGCATCCTCCTATAAGCAAATGTTCCAAATGGACAAGTGAAAGTGGTTTTCTCTTGGTCCATTGGATCTATGGCAATTTGATTATAACCCGAGTAGCCATCTAAAAAGCAATAAAAATCATGCCCCGCTAACCTTTCCAACATTTGATCTATGAATGGAAGGGGAAAGTGATCCTTCCTAGTGACGGCATTTAATTTTCTATAATCAATGCACATCCGCCACTTAGTAGGAACTCTAGTGGTCACAAGTTCACCCTTCTCATTTTCCACAACGGTGACCCCCGATTTTTTAGGGACCACTTGGGTAGGACTTACCCATTTACTATCCGAGATGGGGTAAATCATACCCGCATCCAACAACTTGAGCACCTCGGCTCTCACAACTTCTTGCATGTGAGGGTTCAACCTCCTTTGAGGCTCCCTTGAAGTTTTGGCATTTTCCTCCAAATGAATTCTATGGGTGCAAATGGAAGGACTAATGCCTCTAATATCCTCAATGGACCATCCTATGGCACCCTTGTAATCCTTCAAAACTTCAAGCAACCTCTTTTCTTGCTCAACATCAAGAGAAGATGAGATGATAATAGGATAAGTATCATTAACCCCAAGAAATGCATATTTCAAATCTAAAGGAAGGGGTTTCAACTCACAAATTGGTGGAACCCTCTCAATGGGAGGTATCATCTCACTTCCTTGCAACTCACTATCAACACTAGAATGCACATGAGTCGACTCAATGATTTGGTCAAGTTGGCCAAAGAGTCTCTCCCCTTCATCAAAATCAAATTCTTCTTCCATAAGAAGAGATGAGAGGGGAGTGTTATCATCACACAAAAATTCTAATTCTTCTAAAGTGAGCTCACTTGAATCATTGGAACATGTAGCTAGAGTATAAATATCTTCAACACATGATTCTACCCAACTCACTTCACAAACATCATCATCATCTTGTGAGCTTGGGTGAATACATGCATTGAAAATATTAAGCTCTAACGTCATGTTCCCAAATGTAATATTCATCATACCACTTCTACAATTTATGATTGCATTAGAAGTAGCAAGAAATGGTCTTCCTAAAATAATAGGAATGGATGAAGTGCCACTAGCCAAAGGGGAGGTGTCTAAAACTATAAAATCCACCGGATAATAACATTGGTTCACTTGAACCAAGACATCCTCAATGATACCCCTAGGGACTCTAGTGGACCTATCCGCCAATTGTAGAGTCACTCTTGTGGGTTTCAACTCACCCAACCCCAACTTCTCATACACCGAGTATGGAAGGAGGTTTACACTTGCACCCAAATCTAATAAAGAGTTGTGAATTTTATGATCTCCAATGGTGCAAGTGATAGTAGGTGAACCCGGATCTTTATACTTGGGAGGGAGATTATTTTGGAGAATTGAGCTCACTTGCTCGGTGAGAAAGGCCTTCTTTCTCACTTGAAGAGTTCTCTTGAAAGTGCAAAGATCCTTGAGAAACTTGGCATAAGCCGGAATTTGCTTGATAGCATCCAAGAGAGGGATGTTTATCTTGACATTTTGGAATGTCTCAAGGATATCTTTGTTGCTAGCTTTCTTAGTAGAGGCTAAAAGTCTTTGGGGAAATGGTGGAGGAACCTTAACTTCCTCACTTTCTTCCACTACTTGTTTCCCCTTATCAAGACTACTTTGTGACTCTTGTGAGTCGACAACTCTCTCTTGGTCATCACTCTTCTCACACTCCTCTTCTCCCTCATTTTCATTGGACTCCCCACTTGAAAGTCCATTGTCAACAACCTTCCCACTTCTCAAAACGGTGATGGCCTTAGCATGTTCCATATGGTTAAAGCTTTGGCCCCTAGGGTTTTGTTGAGGTTGAGATGGGAATTTTCCCTTCTCTTGAGCATTTATGGTAGACTCCAACCTAGCTAAAGCATTTTTCAACTCTTGGTTAGAGCTTTGCAACTCTTGGTTGGACTTCCTCAAATCATGGTTGATTTGGTTTTGAGAAGCCATAAATTGCTCAAAGTTCTCTTCTACACTCCTTTTGTTAGGAGGAACATAAGTGGAGCTAGAAGGGTTTACTTGAGTGTCTTGGCCTTGTCTCCATGAGAAATTTGGGTGATTCCTCCAATTGGAGTTGTATGTCTCCGAGTAGGGTGAGTTATTATAGGGCTTCCTATAATTGTTAGAATTTAACATATTCACTTGCTCACCCATGAGCTCTTGGGCTCTTAGAAAATCGGGACATTTGTTCAACTCATGAGAGTTATCACTACAAAATGAGCACAATGCCTCACTCTTAGCCTTAAGTTGATACATAGTACCTTTAGGCTTAGAGTTAGCATCCTTAGAAGGCTCACTAATGTCCCAAGATTGGACTTTCTCACAAATTTCATCTATACAATCCCAACCCTCATCTTCACCTTTTGTGAAAAAATCTCCCCCACTCATGGATTCAATTGTGTGCTTATGGTCGCATGGCAAACCATCATAAAAGGAGCTAATTAACCTCCATGTCTCAAATCCATGGTGAGGGCAAGCAATGAGGAGATCCTTGAAGCGTTCCCAAGCTTGGGGAAGTGGCTCTCCCTCCTTAGCACAAAAAGTAACAATTTGCCTTTTTATGGCATTTGTTTTGTAAGTAGGGAAAAATTTCTTAAGAAACTCTTTTTCTAACTCTTCCCATGTGCCTATGGTCCTAGGTCTCAAGGAGTGAAGCCATGCCTTGGCTTTGTCCTTTAAAGAGAAAGGAAACAATCTAAGCCTTATGGTGTTACTAGAGACACCATTGCAATTAACCGTTGAGGCAATATCATTGAAATCCTTAAGATGAGAGTAAGCACTCTCGGACTCTAGGCCATGAAACTTGGGAAGAAGTTGAATTGTGCCCGGTTTGACATCAAAGTTTCTTTCATTTAATGGAAACACAAAGCAAGATGGTGAGCTTTGTCGAGATGGATGCATCAAATCTCTTAGTGAGCGAAATGGCATCATCTCATTGTTGCTACTATGCCCATCATCTCCATCCATGATTTCAAAGCTATTAAGAGAGCTAGAATCGTTGGATTGGGCTAAACTACTACTATCACTAGTAGAAGTATTTTCACTAAAGGGATTTCTACCCTCTTCTTCAAATAAAGTGCGATGCAATCTATGAGTACTATCACGTTGCCACACACTCATGCAACCCAAGCTCAAATTAAGTTCAAGAGGGTTGCCTAACACAAGCTAGGAGTATGTTTTTGTGATTTGTTTTTTTACTTTTCGCTTTTTTTGGTTCCAAAGTTCAAAAATGAACCCGGAATTTTTCTTCAAGCGTATCTAAAAATAAAAACAAGCAAAACAAGAAAAGTAGCTAAAGAGTGAGTCTCTTAGCACCAATCCCCGGCAACGGCGCCAAAAACTTGTTGAATCGATAATTCCCAAGTATAGGAATATCGTTCTAAGTAGTACCCGTGTAAGAACGGGGTCGATTTCCACAAGGATTGGGTAGGAGATTTAAACACTCTAAGCTAACTAGTAAACTTACTAAGCAACTAACTAAATCAACAAAACAAGTTTCCCAAAGGCTTTTAGAGCTAGCCAAGCTTTGAATCCACCACTCAAGTGATGGAGCAAGAGTTGTTGATATTGCTAGAGCAAATAACCAAGAAAGAAAACAACTACTAACACTATGACTAATACGATTCAAACGAGTTCGTCAAGAAGAGAGTAAGTTGGGTCAATCGATTCCAATAGATGCCTTGTGTGTGAGCATCAACACCCAAAGTTTAAATCAAAGAAAAGCATGGATTATATAGCAAGAGGATTTTTGTCTAGCTCTTGTATTCAAGAGTGAAATGCAAAATCGAGTTATGTCAAGCATCTTTCATATGGAAACGCTCTCGTTTACATATGAAAGATCAAGCCACAATTCGGATTTGATATTCAACACTTGAACACTACGAATTCGACATCCAACTTATAAGACTAGAAGAACAATTGAACTTCTCACACACAAGTCATCTATCTTCATCAATCAAACCCAACAAGTAGCTTAGTTGTTCATATTCAAAAGCAAGACACAAGAATCAAGAGTATTCATGAAAATAGTCATTATATTCAAGCTCAAATACTCTTCAATTCCACCAAATAACACCAACTTGCTACCAAATGATGAACAAACTACTAGCAACTTGATACCAACACACTCTAATCAATCTAAACCAGCTAACAATCCAAATTCATCAACTAACAGCAGCTAACAGCGAATCAATTCACAAAACAGTGCTCCAAAACAGTGCTCAAAACAGAGCACAATCAAACCCAGATTTAATTCGAGCTCTCTCTCCCTCCCTTGGTTATCCTTGGCTCCGCAGCAGCTCAGAACGAGCTCGGATTCACCAAGAACAGCCCAGCAAGTGAAGACCCGAGAGAGAGAAGAGAGAGAGGCAGAGTTTCCCGTCCAAAAACAGGGGTCAGAGAGGAGGGTCTTCGATTTCTTCAGGTTGGGTTTATATAGATGGTGGAAATGGGTTGAGTAGCCTCCAAGGATTGATCCTAGCCCTTGAATTGAACTGAGAGACTCTCAATCGTTGATTTGAAGTTGCTTCAAGAACCCTAGGTGAATTGGGCGTTTCTTCTAGAAGAATTCTTGGGCCGAATTGATACTTGGGCTGGGTAGAGCTAGGTCTAGGGAGAAGATTGGGACTTGTCTCGTGAGATTTGGTGAAGAAACGAGGGAGAAGAGGCCATGGGAAGCTTCGGCGAAGCTTGGGAGAGCCAACAATGGCTGCTGTGTGCGTGCGTCTGTTCTTCAGGTCGGGGAGAGAGAGAGCTCGTGTGAGAAGGATGAGCTGTTTCGCAGAAACTTCACCCGGCTCCCCCCTACTTGGTGAAATGTTTTAAAAGGCCCGGTTCCTTACTTAAAAGCTTCTGAAAATGACAATCTGACCCCCAATCCGTTAAGTATCCTTCAAATAAGCCATTAAAACGTTTCAAAACTTGCATTTAAGCCCCACTTCCGTTAGTTTCTTCTCAAATATGCCCTTTAGATGCAACTTTGGCCTTGTAATGTGGCCTCTTGGCTTCTAAATCTTCATTTTTTTGGCCTCTATCTTCCCTTGTTCTCTTCATTTAAACCCTTGAAACCTCTCTTTAACTTGCTAATTCTTGCTTTGTCTTCAACTTTAGCCTCGTTATCACTTGACTTCTTCAAATTAAGCTTTCAAATTCCTCATTCAAGCTAGCCCCTTGCGTTCTAAATCACTTCTTTGCCTACAAAATGAGAGAAAACAACCAAAACTACGAAAACAAGCATAAGTCTAGAAAGAGAGATAAAATAGATAAATTACACATATTAGCAAGTTAAGAAGAGTTTGTTAACATACTAAAATATGCAATTTTAATTCATCAACATGATGCCAGGCCCTCACTGTATAAGAAGGTATTCCTTCCGGATTCTTTTTTCCCAAACTCCTTGGTCTCCCCGTTCGTAGGATCATACAATTGCAAAGACAAGCGCGGCTTCTTCCAATATAGTATCAAATCAACATCATCTTTCCTGAAAAATCCTACAACAAGAGCAGCCTTAAGGGATGGTCTAAAAGTAAGAAGCTTAGACCATGACTGATTGGCACCGCTGCAATCATTCAACACCCACACATCAACAGTTGAACCAGTCCGTTCTCGGACAAATACAGCAAGAGATCTGTCGTAAGCAGCAAGATCACATTCGACATGGGCGGGCGGGAACGGTAATTCAATCCTTTTGAAGGCCTCCCCATTCATGTCATAACTCAAAACGTACGTATCTTGTAATTCGTGACTCATGGTTGTGCGAGCTATACGCCAAAGCATGTACCCATCCACGCAAGCAGTTTGTAAAATGAAAGTACGGCAACCACTTAACCCGATCGGAAAAGGGACAGTAATGTTCTCCTTCTCCGTCCACGACTTAGTAGCAGTAGAGAACACATTGACTTGAACCCTATTCTCTCTTTCATCAGTAGCACCCAATCTAATATGTACAACCTTAATAGCATTGGTGACCTGATCGATGCAAAACCCAGAATTATACTTTTGTGGGAGTGGTGAAGCAATATCAGTTGAAGCCAGACCTTCCTCCATTGGAGGGTGCCCAATCTCCCTAACCTGTCTAGTTGCAGGGTTCCATAGGACATACTTATTATACGTGCGTTCTGAGAGTGATAAGCAAACCACACCATTGGAACAACCCACGATGTTAACATTACTAATGTCATCCCAAAATATCAGCCTCTCCGTGACATCGCCCAGTCCAAAAGACACAGTAGTCTTTGGAGGCCTTGCAGGATTCACATTTCTCCTCTTGCAGGAATAGAACAACAGATGGACCTTTTTCTTAAGGAGGCTGTGTGTAAAGTGAAGGGAGATGAAATTGGGAGAGACGATGAGGGAGTACCAGTGCTTGGAGACAGATCTGAACCGTAGCAGAGATTTCACCGGTAGTCTGGCGAGGATCTCAGCTACCAAATCGCCGGGTAAATCTTTCCGCCTACTCTCTCCGCCTTCTTCTTCAGCAGTTGTAGAGGAATCCATAGCCGTCGTCTGCTTGTAAACCCAGCTTGCTAGGGTTTCAATTTTCAACTCATCGGTGGAATGGACAGTCACAGCTCACTTGTTTCTGAGACAATCAGATTTATTTGAGAACTTCGGATACCAATTAACCAAACCGTAAAAGACACCTTCACCCCCTCTAGTTTTACTGGAGGATACTTTCACCCCTTCTGTTTGGAAAATGACACTTTCATTCGTGCCGAAATTCATGAAACTTACACGCCTTGATTGTGAAGCCATTAGTCTGGGTGGGGGTATGTCACTGCAATTAGTCTTGGAGACAAATTCGCCTTCCACCCACGTCATGCAAAAAGTATATCATACCTTTGTATAACCCCTATGTTTTGAATAATATGAGGGTATATCATCCCACAAACAATTTTTGGTGACAGTTCCCAACTCTAGAGTAACGTTATTACAATATGGGGTTTAAGTTTCCTGAATTTCAACACAGTAAAGGGGTGAACGTGTCCTTCGATCAAACTAGAGGGGGTGGAAGTGTCTTTTATCCATTTACTATTCCCGTTTGCTTTTTAACTTTTAGATTTCACTTTTGGCTACTCCATCGTAGTTGCAAACGTCTCGACTGAAATATGCCGAAGCGCAAAATAAGCCGAAGCTCTCGGAACTTTGCAAGCAGTCAAATTAGCAGATAGAGACCATCATCTTGCATAGAGTATTGTTGGCGGGGATGTGAAGGTTGTGTTCATTTGACAAGAAAATTGTCCGGAAAAATTGTTCCCGGAAAAATGAAAGAAAAGAAATTAAAGGAAAATGAATTTTACTTTCTCGTGTCTGTTTACTTTGCAAGAAAGGAAAGTAACAATCTAAGATTCCTGCAAAATCTTGTTAAATCTGTGAAATGTGTTTTACGGGAATTTGAGTACTATTAGGAAAGTTGAAATATGTGGAACCCACAACTTTTCTTCAAACTGAACGGCCAAAATGTCAAAAGAAAACAGTTTTTCATCAAAATCTTTTCCTTTCCTGGCAACTGAACGGAGCCGAAAGGATTGTTGATGAAAATGGAGAGGGGGGAGAGTTAGTTGAGAACTCTCCTTGGTAGGTGAAGAGATCGCTGCTTTATCTTCATGACGACATAGATCATATGAGAATTCCCTTTGATATTTCTTCCAAATAGTTACCAAAATGGTCACGAACACTTGAGTTGTCCATTTTAACGTAAACTCGTAAACCTACTTTCCCTTAGATTGCATTCTCTAGGCTCTCACTGAGAGTGTAAATCAAAGCCTCATTGAGCTTCGTTTGGAAAGAAACGAAAATCTTCCAAGTAACTACTGCTCACGGAATACACCCCTGATTAGAGTTTTGGATACCGATAGCTGGTCAGATTGCAAGTACATGAAAAGGACAATGTATGGATCAGACTGAAATGTCATGTGATATATAAATTAGATCACACCACACTTTTAGTGGTGGCATGAGAACCAACAACCGCTAATCGTCATGTCCGCACGGAGTAAACCCCTGATCTGATTGGCTCGCCTAGTTGACCAACATGCAACCCTTGTTTGTACTGCAGACTTCTAAACAAACACACAGACATAAGAATATAACCCAGCCAACTCAACGACAACCCAAAAGTTGCACACCATACAACAGTTTTAGATACAAGTACATTTTGTTTGGCTGAAATCAAGAAGTACATTAGATAAAAAGAGTCACTCACATCCAGGTGTCAAAAGCATTACCTAAAATCCTAAATCATACAAGTCATATCCATAGTAAGTACTCATAAGCGAACTACACAAGCATTACTGGCATGACTACGCTAGGGAGGGCTCCTAACTAGGAAATACCAAACACATCTGCACAACGCCTCCGTTCTCTCTGCTATTTCTTCCTCAGACTTTGCTGTATCTTTGTCATTCTTCTTCAATTCTGCGTTCCTGAAAAAAAATACGTTATCGTCAGTCCATAAGCAAAGTGAGAAAATGAGGTTGCGAGTACCCATTTTAAAACAGAGTGAAGAGCAAAGAAGGGGGACTAAAAGGAGTCATAAGTCATGACAGCACAACTGCTCATGCTGATAAACCAATGTTCAATTTGCTTGTTTAGCCTTCCCTTGGTTTACCAGGTGTCATTTGATTCTGTTTGAGTTGCGAATCTAAAAATCACTTCTTTATCTAGATGACAACATCTACCACACAAGAATCCCCCTAGATATCTCTCCAAATAAATACCGAAAACGGGCCATGGACAAATGAATAATCTTACATTAGCCTTTTTAAGTAGTTCTTAGATAGCATTTCCAGGACTGCGAGTGTAAAAGGGAGAGATGTGAAAGTGTTTTTGGAAGCTAGTGCGCTCCTCTTCTTTCAGACAAAATCAAATTAACTGTTGCTATCCAATAAAAAAGTTCATAAAAGTTTTGTCTCTTAGATATTAAGATGCAACTCATCCATTTAAATGTTACATTTTGATGCAATTTAGGTGGCAGTGGAATTGCAAGTTAAACAGCCCTCGAAAAGGGACAACGGAGAGAGGTGATCAACATTTTCTTCCTCACAATTTCACGGATATCAATTTGCTGAAATGAAGATTGGATTTAGTAGCAACTTTATTATAACTGAGCTGCCACCAGTGGATTCTTATCTTGAGAGGAAGTTTTAGCGTGCACAATTTGGGTCAAGGAAATGATGTGTTATATAGCATGAAGGAAAAACATTTTTTTATGCAGTAATGAGACAATCATTAAGATAATCCTCATCTAGCAATTTGCATCCTGAATTTACACTGTAATTTTTATTAACAGTAAGATGACCTCAGAGTGTCATGAGCTAATGCGAACTTCACAATTTGGTTAGCCAGCCAAGAAAGTGATACTTCAGCTAGAAATTCTAAATTCAAATAATTAGGATTCTAAATTTTCTCCTGAGAACTCTAGCTCTTTTTGAAGAAACCCCTTCATTTCTTAAAGACGCAGTAGTCTGAAATTTTGAAGTAAACATGCTTGTGAAAGTAACGATCTTTTGAACCATTCTTGTTTAGAGTTAACACTAGAGACATTTAAAGTTAATGGAGATGCAAACTAGAGTTTTCTTGCATTCTCACAATGAAAAACAGATGAGTAGAGGACTCAAAGCAAAACACACAGGGAAAGTAGAAGGGAGTTGCATACCTCTTTTGATCAGAAGGTCAACAGATAGGGAGAGTTGGTAAGAATTCGCCATGAAAGGATTTTCAATTTTTGGGGGAAGTTTAAGAGCTTCCAGAATTGTTTCAGGAAACGAAGAAAAACTTGGATTCAGGAAAAGCACTAGGCTGAGAGTATTGGAAACAAAGGATCAAGTGAGGCAAATAGCATGCACATGTAACTAATAAAGATCCATCTCTTGCGAAGTTCCAGACTGCATAATCCAAACTACTATTACTTGCATGGAGCATCAAGAATTTGAGAAGCTAGCCAATTTTGGGAACAAAAAATCACCAAATGTTGACTCCAAACTTTTTGATCTGTCAGCGCCAAATTGCTCACCCGTTTCACACTCCTATAAACTGGAACCTCAATCAGCCAATTCAGTAGCTGCTGACATGCTAAAACCCTCCCCATCTCCAGTCATCAACTCCAGACCCCTTAGTAACAAATTTATTCCTTCGAAGATGTTTTTCGGAACAAGGGAGGAGGAAGCCTTGGGTTTGATGGAAAGAAAGTATTTATTATTTACCATCATCCATCCAACTATTCTTATCTAAAATAGTTTTGTTCCAGGAATCAACCTTTCCAAACCCTGAACCCCTTCTTTTACTTTGCAAACAGAAGCCGTCAGTTACAGGAACGGCTTCTACGGATAATTCAGCAAAACCTGGCCTTTACTGAAAGAAGAGTGAAGTCCTAACAGAGATAAAGCTCAACAAACAACAGAAATAGGTCGGCGAGCATGGTCCAGAACTACAACATTTCTCTGTACACAACTAAATATGTTCAAGGTTACCACCTATGCCATCATATATTCATATTCACACTTTAATGGTACAGATAATTTTAAACATTTTATTTCAATATCAATCTCAGTTGATAAACACATTGCTTTCAGCTGCCCCGGAAAAATGCACTTTAATCATATGGAATTTCATTGCTTTAAGAATATTTGAAATTTTTCTAGTAATGAGTGACCCTCAAAGTGGAACAAAAGTCATCACATATAACCTTAAACAGACCCCACCAGCACACAGTGTAGACCAATGAACTTTTACTTTCAAGTTCCATTGTATAGGCTTGAACTTCTTGTTGAATTGTTGCACATCCACCAAATATTGGGTAGCTATACCTCAAGAACTGTTATATGTATATCCACGAGAAATGCATCAGTCGTATTATTCCCAAGAGTCAGCAGGGTGCAAATCATGTGGTCACAATGGATTCCATGCATCAAAAAGAAGAAAGGAAGAGTTCCGCATATCCATATCAAGGCAATTAAATTCATAAACACAAATCAAGCCTCACATCTATCTCACTTCCATAACCCAGAGCAATATTACCACATTCTCACCACAAGTAACAGGCACAAGTAAGAAAACTAACGGTATGTTGAACCAATTATAGTTGAGAAGTTCTCGAGACTGAAACTTTTCAATTGCAATTCATATACATCACATTATGCTTAACCCAACAGTATATTAGATTCTTGTAACTTTTTGGTAACGCGAGGACACGTTCAATTGCTTCCTTTCTGGAGTTTCATATCAAGTACTTGGCTTTTCCTCAACGTTAAAATGGGTGAAAGAAAGCTCCAACGAGACTGTATAAGGAAAACGCGAGAAATCTTCAACAACAAAAATATGGACAAGTGAACATTTCGACAGAGCATATGAAATGGAGAATGCTTGTCCTTCCCCTTATTGACTGATGTGATGCTCTAACTGTATAGGAAGGCTGATGCAAAATCGCAAAAGAGGAACTAGAACTGAATCACACCGGATTCAAAAGGAGCAATCACTTTCTCAACAGATAATTTTATTCATAAGTCGAAGCTGGAAAACAATTGGAACGGGAGTCCTAAACCGACTAAAACCCTAAACTGGATAGACTCTCTTAAAAAATAAACCTTAAGCTAGATAGACTCTCTAAAAGATAAACACCATAGCTAGATAGAATCTCTAAGAGATAACAATCTTAATTGATCATAACTAATAATGCCACCTAAAAAGCATTGCAAACCAGATCAAAACAAAATCCACGCCCATACTTTAGTAGGAGAATTATCATTGGGATCACGTATAGAACCAATTTTCCTACACGTTCTAGAGGCAGAGAGATAAGCAAACCAATTTTTTAACATTTTAGTAACAAAGTTTAAGTGATATTCAATAAAGTGTATATCTATCACATATATGGACTAAAATTTATGGTATGCTAAATTGATTGATTTGCACTACAACAGTTCCAAAATCGCATGGGAACAACTGTTATGTCCAAGTTATCCAAGATCTGCTAGCCTGAACCATTATATAACAACAATGAATAAGTAACACACAGAAATCTTTTCTGTTGAATAGACAAACGAGTCCCCACCTTGAAGTTACGTGAATGTTGTACTCTAACCTTCCCTATTACTCCCAGAATTTATAGATATTCGTGGTTCTTATTTTTTTTACTAGCGGACTATTTTGCCATTTTTTTCTACTTTAATTTATTCATTTTATGCTAGGGTCGATACCTTCCCTTCAAATAAACCTCTTCATCTGGGTATGTCTTGTGACCATTGCATTCTTTATAATTTCATATTCATTAATGCACTTTATCTTTCTAAGAAAATCTTGAGATAATCAGCACCTAGTAATAAAAGCATCACATAAATCTTACGAATGGTACTTGTTAATCCCTGGGCGTCTTCAACATCTCAAAATTCTTGAAATTTGAATCCAGCAAGCACACACTGTCATCCATTTCACTCCAGCCCTTCATTTGCTTCATCAAATAGGATTTTCCACGCGCAGTTAGTGAGCTTGATACTGTAAGTTCAAACATCGGGTTTCAGCCCTCTGGAAGCGAGGTAGGTTCAAGAAGAGTTGTCGAGATACAGTGAGTTTTCGACCCATGCACATACTGCAACATCATTAATCACAATATCAGAAACAAATGCTTTATTTCAAAATCGTCTGTTGGTTTGGGACCAACAATCTAACAGAGTAGTGTGCGTGAATTGATCAAGAAACAGACCCTGGGCTAAGCCACTGTACAAGACGAACAAGAGCTCATATAAGGTAATTGAATACCTATGTTAACTGGAGCTCCCTGATCATCCAGATAATTGCAGCATATTATTCGACAAAGAACCTTCAAGGAAACGGAACTCAATCCATGAATATCCCTTCGGAAACTCTAAAGCAGTGCGAAAGTAGATCCCTTCAAAATGCAGAGTAAACGGAAAATATAACAAATCAGTTGACCCGAAGAACCTTTTATTTCATATTGAATGCAAGAATGTGAAACTTACTATCCTCATTAATGCATTGTATTTAGAAAATTATGGTAATAACATACATGCAAAGACCAAGCATATAAAAAACTGGTGAACTTACTATATAAAGGAGATAATTCAGATAGATGTAAGCTTTACTGAACTTTTTGACAGTCCTCGAAAAGCCAAGTTCAGTGCAGCAACTGGCAAGTAAGTGCAATGACTCAAGAAAATGAGGTGATCCCCAAAAAGTTCTTGAGCAGGTCACTGGATGTCTTATCTAACCCATCATTATCCAGCATATTAAACAATATTTTGCAAACCGGAATCCCCCTCTCGCGCATCATCTCGAGAACTTTAACTGCCTTCACCATCTCTTTATTTTTTAAATATGCGTCAGCAACAACGGAATACGAATAGAAATTTGGCAAGCACCCATTTTCTTCCATTTTGATAAGCCAGTCATTCGCTTCATCAACTAGATTTTCTCTACAGAGTCCATTAAGCATGGTATTGTACGTTCGAACGCTGGGTTCGAGTCCTTTGGAAGAGAGGATCGAGAAGAGTTCCCGAGCAGCTATGAGTCTTCCACCCTTGCACAAACCATCAAGAACCACATTATACATCACAATATCAGGCTCAAATTCTTCGTTTTGAAGCTGTTCCAAAAGTGTCAATGCCCCATCAAGTTGCTTGTTTTTGCACATGCCGTCCAACAGAGTAGAGTATGTGAATTGATTGGGAGATAGGCCGTGAACTTTCATCTTGTCAAGATGAAGAGCTTCTGCAGTTCTTCCTGCTTGAAACAAGCCACCAATGAGAGAAGTGTAGGTAACTGTATTGGGAAACGCTTGCTTACGAGTCATTTCCTCAAATATATTCATGGCTTGATCAATCTGTTTAAGCTTACAATACCCATTGATCAACGTACTATAACTTACGACGTCCGGAGTAAAACCCCTGGCGACAATAGTATTAAGTAACTTTCTTGCCTTACCAACCTGACCTAGCAGACAGTACCCATCCATCAGAGAGTTATAGGCGATTACATTTGGCCAGTTTCCCGTTTTAAGCATGAATGCAACCACCTGCCAAGATTCCTTTACCCTCCCTTTTTTGCAAAGGGCATCTATCATAATGGTGAACGTCTGGACGTTGGGCGAGATATTCATGCCCACCATTTCATTTAGCAACCTGGTACCTTGGCTCCACTGTCCGAAATTGCAAACTCCCAGAATGAGGGTATTGTAAGTAACAATGTTTGGCGAAATACCGTTACCAATCATTTCTGAAAAGATTTTGAAAGCTTGGTCCAATTGCTGGTCTATGCAGAGGCCATCAATGATAGTACTATAAGTCACTATATCGGGCTCATAACCTTGAGTTTTTTCCAGCCTTCTAAGGAGGCGAATAGCTTCAGTTGTTCTACCAGTCTTGCACAATCCATTGATAATGGTATTGCAAGTTATTAAATTGAGACGATAGCCAGTATTTAGGCTTGAACTTCTTGTTGAATTGTTGCACATCCACCAAATATCGGGTAGCTATACCTCATGAACTGTTATATGTATATCTAGGGATGCAAACGGTTTGGTTCGGTCCGGTTTGAGGGGAAAAAAATCCAAACCTCGACGGTTCGGTTTAGTCTCGGTTCGGTTTCGCCTCGGTCTTGGTTTTAGGCGGTTCGGTCCGGTTAAAACCGGCGGTTTGCATATTAGTACCAAGTGAAACTTAAAATTAGATATGTAAACTAAAAAATGTGAAAAAGTATATATTTTTTTCAAATATTTGGGAGTAAAGTATACTCAATCGAATCTACAACCGTTTTCTTGATATTATGAGAATGATTAAAAAAAAAAACTCAAGCAAGCACTACATAATATGGACGCAGCTTGAAAATTTTACATGAAAAATAATAATACTATGTTTCGGGTATATGAATTCTATATAATACGGTTTAAACGGTTTATTACAGTTTAACCGGTTCGGTTCGGTTCAATTCGGTTTGTCTTTTGAACGGTTTGTTCTCGGTTCGGTTTATTTCGGTCCGGTTCAGCTCGGTTTGATTCAGTTTGCGGTTTTCCGGTTTGAACTTGCACCCCCTATGTATATCCACGAGAAATGCATCAGTGGTATTATTCCCAAGAGTCGGCAGGGTGCAAATCATGTGGTCACAAAATGGATGCCATGCATCAAAAAGAAGAAAACAAGAGTTCCGCATATCCATATCAAGGGCCAATTAAATTCATAAACACAAATCAAGCCTCACCTCTACCTCACTTCCATAACCCAGAGCATTATTAACACATTCTGACCACTAGTAACAGGCACAAATAAGACAAAACTAACGGTAAGTTGAACCAATTATAGTTGAGAAGTTCTCGAGACTGAAACTTTTCAAATGTAATTCATATATCACATTATGCTTAACCCAACAGTATATTAGAATCTTGTAACTTTTTGGTAACGCGAGGACACGTTCAATTGCTTCCTTTCTGGAGTTTCACATCAAGTACTTGGCCTCCAACGAGACTGTATAAGGAAAATGAGAGAAATCTTCAACAAAAAAATATGGACAAGTGAACATTTCGACAGAGCATATGAAATGGAGAATGCTAGTCCTTCACCTTATTGACTGATGTGAGGCACTCACTGTATAGGAAGGCTGATGCAAAATCGCGAAAGAGGAACAAGAACTGAATCACACCGGATTCAAAAGGAGCAATCACAGCTCTCAAATTTCTCAACAGAGAATTTTATTCATATGTCGAAGCTGGAAAACAATTGGAACGGGAGTCCTAAACCGACTAAAACCCTAAACTTGAGAGACTTTCTTTAAAATAATCCTTAAGCTAGATAGACTCTCTAAAAGATAAACACCATAGCTAGATAGAATCTCTAAGATATAACAATCTTAATTGATCATAACTAATAATGCCAGCTTAAAAGCATTGCAAACCAGATCAAAACAACATCCACGCCCATACCACCCATTCTTAGTAGGAGAATAATCATTGGGATCACGTATAGAACCAATTTTCCTACACGTTCTAGAGGCAGGCTTCAAAAGGGCATACCCACCTGGGTATGACGAGAGAGATAAGCAAACCAATTTTTCAACATTTTAGTAACAAAGTTTAAGTGATATTCAATAAAGTGTATATCTATCACATATATTGACTAAAATTTATGGTATGCTAAATTGATTGATTTGCACTACAACAGTTCCAAAATCGCAAGGGAATAACTGTTATGTCCAAGTTATCCAAGATTTGCTAGCCTGAACCATTATAAAACAACAATGAATAAGTAACACACATAGAAATCGACAAAGGCACTTTTTTGTTGAATAGACAAACGAGTCCCCACCTTGAAGTTACATGAATGTTGTACTCTAACCTTCCCTATTACTCCCAGAATTTACAGATATTCGCAGTTCTTACTTTTTTACTAGTGGACTATTTTGCCATTTTTCCATTTTAATTTATTCATTTTATGCCTTGTGACCATTGCAAATAAACCTCTATATCTGTACCTTCCGTTCAAATAAACCTCTATATCTGGGTATGCCTTGTGACCATTGCAATTCTTTATAATTTCATATTCATTAATGCACTTTATCTTTCAGAGAAAATCTTGAGATAATCAGCACCTAGTAATAACAGCATCACATAAATCTTACAAATGGTACTTGTTAATCCCTGGGCGTCTTCAACATCTCATGATTCTTGAAATTTGAATCCAACAAGCACGCACTGTCATCCATTTCACTCCAGCCCTTCATTAATTTGCTTCATCAAATAGGATTTTCCACGCGCAGTCAGTGAGCTTGATACTGTAATTTCAAACATCGGGTTTCATCCTCAGGAAGCGAGGTAGGTTCAAGAAGAGTTGTCGAGATACAGTGAGTTTTCCACCCACGCACATACTGCAACATCATTAATCACAGTATCAGAAACAAACACTTTATTTCAAAATCGTCAGTTTGGTTTGGGATCAACAATCAAACAGAGTAGTGTGCGTGAATTGATCAACAAACGAACTCTGGGATAAGCCACTGTACAAGACGAACAAGAGCTCATATAAGGTAATTGAATACCTATAATAACTGGAGCTCCTGATCATCCAGATAATTGCAGCATATTATTCGCCAAAGAACCTTCAAGGAAACAGAACTCAATCCATGAATATCCCTTCGGAAACTCTAAAGCAGTGCGAAAATAGATCCCTTCAAAATGCAATGTAAACGCAAAATATATCAAATCAGTTGACCCGAAGAACCTTTTATTTCATATTGAATGCAAGAATGTGAAACTTACTATCCTCATTAATGCATTGTATTTAGAATATTTTTCTAATAACATACATGCAAAGACCAAGCATATAAAAAACTGATGAACTTACTATATAAAGGAGATAATTCAGATAGATGTAAGCTTTTCTGAACTTTTTGACAGTCCTCGAAATGCTAAGTCAGTGCAGCAACTGGCAAGTAACTGCAATGACTCAAGAGGTGATCCCCAAAAAGTTCTTAAGCAGGTCACTGGATGTCTTATCTAACCCATCATTATCCAGCATATTAAACAATATTTTGCAAACCGGAATCCCCCTCTCGCGCATCCTCTCGAGAACTTTAACAGCCTTCACCATCTCTTTATATTTTATATATGCGTCAGCAACAACGGAATACGAATAGAAATTTGGCAAGCACCCATTTTCTTCCATTTTGATAAGCCAGTCATTCGCTTCATCAACTAGATTTTCTCTACAGAGTCCATTAAGCATGGTATTGTACGTTCGAACGCTGGGTTCGAGTCCTTTGGAAGAGAGGATCGAGAAGAGTTCCCGAGCAGCTATGAGTCTTCCACCCTTGCACAAACCATCAAGAACCACATTATACATCACAATATCAGGCTCAAATTCTTCGTTTTGAAGCTGTTCCAAAAGTGTCAATGCCCCATCAAGTTGCTTGTTTTTGCACATGCCGTCCAACAGAGTAGAGTATGTGAATTGATTGGGAGACAGGCCGTGAACTTGCATCTTGTCAAGAAGAAGAAGCGCTTCTGCAGTTCTTCCCGCTTGACACAAGCCACCAATGAGAGAAGTGTAGGTAACTGTATCAGGAAACACTTCCTTACGAGTCATTTCCTCAAAGATAATCATGGCTTGATCAATCTGTTTGAGCTTGCAGTAGCCATTGATCAACGTATTGTAACTTACGGCATTAGGAGTAAAACCCCTGGCGGCAATAGAATTAAGTAACTTTCTTGCCTTATCAACCTGACCTATCAGACAGTACCCGTCCATCAGAGAGTTAAAGGTGATAACATCTGGCCAGTTGTCCGTTTTAAGCATGAAAGCAACCACTTGCCAAGATTCCTTTACCCTCCCTTTTTTGCAAAGGGCATCAATCATAATGTTGAACGTCTGGGTGTCTGGCGCGATATTCATGCCCACCATTTCATATAGCAATCTGGTACATTGGCTCCACTTTCTGAAATTGCTAACTCCCAGAATGAGGGTATTGAAAGTAACAACATCTGGGGAAATACCCTGACCAATCATTTCTGAAAATAATTTGAAAGCTTGGTCCAATTGCTGGTCTATGCAGAGGCCATCAATGATAGTATTATAAGTCACTTCATCGGGCTCGTAACCTTGAGTTCCTTCCAGCTTTCTGAGGAGGCGAATAGCTTCAGTTGTTCTGCCGGTCTTGCACAATCCATTGATAAGAGTAGTGCAAGTTATTAAATTGAGATGATAACCTTTGAGCACTAATTCGTCAAAGAGCCGAATGGCGGTATCTACCCTGCCATTTAGACAAAGGCCATTGATCAGAGTGTTGAAGGTTACGACATCTGGTTCGTAACCTTGTTTGAGAATTCTACCCAGCAGAGAGCAACCAAAGGCAACACGATTCAAACGGCAGAAACAGTTGATGGCAACGTTGAGTGTGTACAGATCTGGCCTAACATTGTGATATTGGGTTCCTAAGGAATCCAATTTGGAAAACATAGAAAGGGCAGTGGAATATTGCTTTCTACGAACAATTATAGTGAGGAGTTGGGTGAATTGGATGATAGAAGGCAAAGGTCGAGCTTGAAGCATCAATTCAAACTCATTCACGGCGTCGTCGATATTCAAGTGACTGAACGGATCGGATTTGCTCGAGTTATTGGTCTGGGAGTGAAGAGAATTGACAAAAGTAGAAGAGCAAAGAAATGTGGTACCGTTGTTGTCTTGTCGAACAGTCGAAGAGAGAGCACCATTTCGCGGAGCAGATTTCGTCATTCTCCGAGAAAATTCCATTATCATCTTCATCTTCTTGTTCTTAGATCTCAGGTCGATCTGATTCGAAACACAAAGTTGTTCGGTTCTGGGGTTTTCTCTGAAACAGAATTGGGGATTGGATCCAACTTGAGAAATTAGGGTTTAACGAAGCCAAAGAACCGGCTTCGGGGTGTTGTAATTTGGCTAAATTGCTCCGGAGGTACCCAAAGTTTGTCTAAACGAGCAAGTAGGTACCCAAATTTCAAAATCGAGTACACAGGTCTCAAATTTTGGATTTTTGAGCAAGTAGGTACTCTTCCGTTAACTTTCCGTTAAAATTAAACGGAAAATTATAAAAAGACTATTTTACCCCTTATTTTCATCTCCAACTATTTTTAAAATACAAGTTTTACTAAAAATCTGAAAATAATTCAAAAAAGTAATTTAATAATTTGATATATGTGAGATAATGCAATATATTTCATCAAAATTACATATTTTTACATCATTTCAAGATATGAAAATATGTTTTCATTAACATATATCCGTCAATCTTAAAGTCTTTAATTTTCTTTAACAGTTTTTATGAAAAATCTTAAAACTTCATAATTTCACACGTATTTTTTTTAATAAAACAATAACATACAATAGTCTTTGTTCATTTTAATAACTTACATTAAAGTTGATACCAAACATTCTTAAGTAGCTTTTATTGTAATGATTGTAGAAGAGACTATTGTATAAAATGTATAAAAATACTTGTATGTTATTGTTTCTTAAAAAATACATGGAAAATTATGAAATTTGAGATTTTTTTTGAACACTGTTAAAAAAATTAAAGACTTTAAGATTGAAAAATATGTGTTAATAAAAACATATTTATATCTTGAAATGATGTAAAAATAAGTAATTTTGATAATATATTGCATTATCTTAGATATATCAAATTATTAAATTAAAATTTTATTTTTTAAATTTTTTTTTAGAATTTTAGTAAAACTTATATTTTAAAAAAAAAAGGTTGGAGGTGAAAATAAGGGGTACAAAAGTCATTTTATAATTTTCCGTCCAATTTTAACGGAAAGTTAACGGAAGGGTACATACTTGCTCGAAAATCCAAAATTTGAGACCTGTGGTGCTTGATTTTAAAATTTGGGTACCTACTTGCTCGTTTTGACAAACTTTGGGTACCTCCGGTGCAGTTTAGCCTTGTAATTTTGTTTGCGCTCCTCAGCGAAAAAAGGTAAAAGACACTCTCACCTAGTCAAGTTTGATTGGAGGACACTTTCACCCTTTCTAGTTTGGAGAATGACACTTTCACCCCGTGCTTCGGCCATCAAGGTTGTGCCAATTGGGCTACACATGGGAAATGCCCATACTGTCTTTCAACATTACATCCACAGCCCAAGTAGGCTCTGTCATGTACCAAATGTGAGCTGAGTCACCCTCCACTTTCTTTTGCGCGAATCGATGGGCGCATTCATTTCCTCGCGTGGTGTAAATTGAAAAAGCTCGAAGGCCCAATTGAAAATCTCCCCCGAGGATTTGGCCTTTTTCTGATGCAATGTTTGGTTTCAGTTGTACCAAATAGCCCACATGAACATGCACAGCTTCCTCCGGTCCTCTGTGTTTAAATCTTCCTAGATCCCTGTAATCCAGAAGTTCTCAGGCAAGGAAGCATGTTGCAAGAGAGCAATGGATTTTTCTGAAAGGCGTCTATGTTTCCTTTCTACCCTACCATTTTGCTGAGGTGTATAATGGCAACAAGATTGATGAACAGTCCCTTGAGCTTGAAGATACAAAGCAAATTAAGTATTGACAAGTTCAGCTCCATTGTCAGTTCTAAAAACATGCCAACAGAATCAAATTGATTTTTGATGAGAGCAGAAAAATGTAAGCAATCATGATAGGCATCACTTTTTTGTTTGAGAGGATTAAACTTTGTACAATCATCAATGAAGACAACAAAGTATTTATACTGAAGGGCTGGGAGCTGGCCCCCACACATCTGAATGAACAAGATCAAATAGTTTTACAACATGAGATGTAGACAAATAGAAAGGTAGTTTGTGACTCTTGGCCATTTGACAAGCATTACACAAACTTTTCAAAGAAGAGGTACAATGGAAAATAGAATACACAGACTGCAAAATAGAACTAGAAGGATGGCACAGTCTACAATGCCAATCATGAGCAGGTAATTTGGTGAAGGCAGAGTATGTCTTATGAGATTGAGAAGACTTGAGAGACAGGAGCTGAGAAGTAGATGGTAAATGGTATAGACCTTGCTCACATGGGCCCTTGTAGAGGATAGGTGAGAGTGTCCTGAACCACATAACCATGTGAATCAAAGATAAGAGTGCAATTGTTGTCAAGTGTGAATTGATACACAGAAAGAAGACTAGCAGATAAAGTATGAGAATAAAGCACATTTGAGAGTGCAAATTGACCTGCAGAGTGAGGGACAAACTTACCAATGTGAGAGTGGGGAACATGTTGACCATTACCCACCGTCACTGCCACTATAGGGAATAGACTGATGCAAATTATCCAAAGAACCAGTCACATGTTGATTAGCTTCAGAGTCTAACAGCCAAGGGGGACAAAAAGAATGTTGTGATGAGGATGGTGAACTGTGCAGATTGTACTGAGCAGTAGGAGAGAAGCCTGCTGGTTGATGATGTAACAAAGTGTGCTTGTCTTGAAGAACCACCCCTGCCAGAACTAAAACCTTTTTGAGGTGCATAAGCAGTGGGGTTAGTTCTGTGCCAACAATCTCTGGCAGTGTGTCTTGATTTACCACAAATCTGACATTGAACTGTGGTAGAGAAGTGTTTTCCACTTGAACCAAAAGACTGCAGTGAAGATGTGCTAGTGGAGTGGAATGTTGGTGTAGGCAATAAACCATTTCCAGCAGCAGATGATGTATTACCAAAAGAAGAACCACCAGGATAAGAAACATTACAGAACTTCTGTTTTCCATTAAACTTTCCAGAACCATTGTTACCATACTTGAGTGCTTGAAATGCAGTAACCACCTCAGAATGAGACTTAGACATTAGACAAAGAAATTTCAAGCTGCAGATGGCGGGATTCAATGTGGAGAGTTCACTAACTGTGAGAGGAGATCCTCTAACACGAATAGTAGTTTTGAAAATGTCATATTCTTTCGGCAGACCTCTCAAAATATAGAGGATAAGGTCTTCTTCACTCACATGCTCATTAACTTGAGCTAATTGGTCAGAAATCATCCTCAGATTGTCAAGATACTGAACAATGGTGTGATTACATTTGGTAACAAACATCAATTGTTGTTTAAGTTGATGTATATGAGATCTAGAGAGATATGTGAAGCGTTGTGCTAGAGCAGTCCATAATTGACAAGAATGTGGCAAATGGAAGATGAGAGGCAAAATTAAAGCAGAAATAGAAGCAATCAGAGCACTCTTAAGGTGTTGATCGATGATATACCATTCAGAATAGTCCGGATTCAAGACCTGTGACGGCGTCTCCAACGAAGATGAAAGAAATTGAGGCGGTGCAGAAACAGATCCATCCAGATACCGGAGCAAATCATTCGCCTGAAGCACCGTCGTCATCTGACCAGGCCATAGAAGGTAATTCATAGAATCACGCTTCACCTGAATGAGGGAATTGAGGTTCACAATGAAGAATTTGAGACCCATTGGAAGCGAAGAAATGATCGAATCAGCCATGAAGGGTATGTGGAAGACCGAAACAGGATCAACAATTAAGCGATGAGCTTCGAAAAGGCTCTGATACCATATTAACCAATCATCAATTCATCAAGAAGACGAACTAGGGTTTATGGTGATATACAGAAAGAGGGAAGAAGATGAAATAGAGAGATTCTTATTCACCGAATTGATTACGGTTAGCTACAGAGAGCTATCATGTAGTCTACTTAACATTCTACTATTTACAAATAAGCACCACAATATATAGAAACTACAACTATAGCTAGACATTATTCTATCTTATTCAACAGTACGCTAGTGGATTATTGTAGCCTGGGTTGGGGCGTTTAGAGAGAGAAAACGCTCTCTCCACTCTCTAGAAAACAACCCTTTCTGAAAACCCAAATTCTCGTCCTTCTCTCAGCCCTTCCTGGCCCTCACTGCCGCTGAGAGATTAGCACCCATCAATTTCTTTTTTTTTGCTCTGTTTTTCTCAGATCTACTCCTTTCAGATCTTCTTCACCTTGGTGGATTATTTCTCAACTCGCGGCCCTCTCTGAGTTTAGCCGCCGGCGAAGTCAACACATCTGGGTTCATCCCTTTCATCATCCTAGTTTCATCTTGGTCTCTATTCGTTCTCGTTTCTCTTCAGATCTCCACAGCTCTGTTTGGGAGTCCGTTTCAGATCCGTCGTTTATCCAACTATTTTTTCTTTCAGTTACCTATTCTCTCGCTTTCGATCTACTCTTCCGCGTATCGTTTGGGTGGGTCTCGCCTCTGTTGGGGTTTTGAGCTTCTTATGGGGGCTCTTAAAATGTTTCAGTTTGTTTTGTTTATACCCTTGTTTAGTTTACTTCTCGTATTTTAATCCTTCCCTCATCTTTTCTATTTTCTTTACTGGTGGGTTTCGTTGCTTCTATCACTTTGTTGGTTTGTTCCTCTGTTTTTGTGTTCGGCTCATTCTTCAGTTTTTCTTCCACTTTGTTTCCGTCTCGCTTTGTCTTTGTGTAAGCAATTACTTCTCTATCATGAAGAGGGTCAGATCGACAGCCTTAACAAAAGTGTGGGCTCTGAGCTACCAGGAACAGAGGCGTTCTCTCGCCAGCTTGTTCCGCACAGATCTTCATGATTCCACAAGGAAGAAAGGACGTTTCTACCCCAAGCGAGGTCGAGTATGGGCTGATGCTTTTCCCCAGTGCAAACGGCTTCGGACGCAAGGGGAGTTTAATCAGATTCTCCGTGAGGTTCAACCGGTAAAGCTCAAGTATAGTCGGGATGATCTCTTGCATCTTCGCTCATCTCCGCATAGTTCTTCGGTGCCGGATCATACATGCAAGGAAATCGCCAGCATCCTATCCAGCTCTTTTGTGAAAACACATAAAAGCAAGCTCAGATTCGTCAATTCACGGACCAAGCAAGTTGTTCTTGTTGATGAAGACTGGTATTGGAAAGCAATGAAGCGTTCGTCTCATCGAGAGGATGTGGTAAAAGGAGTTGTTCATGTTCCTTACCCCTTATTCCGTCGTCGTTTTCTCACTCCATCCGAGACTTGCAAAAAAGGGGATAGGTCAGAGCCGTGCAAAACAGAGGATACCCAATCCTCGGACCATTCGTCAAACTCTCCTACGCCGGCTACATCTATGGAGTGTCAAAAGGAGGAATCATGTCCATCACGGTCCTTGGAGTCTGGAACGATTCAACCACAAGGGGTTTATTGGAGTCGGCCGCACTCGAAAACGCACCATCCGAATAAGAAATTGAGGATGAGTTCTAAGTTTTGGGAGCCACCAGATTCGAAAATTCGGCCGTCTTTTCATCATTCCCTCTGATTTCCATTCAGTCCCTTTTATTTGTGAGTCCTTATTCTAGCTTCTTTGATATTTTGTCTTGTCTTCTTTCAGGTGTTTGTCCGCATCTCGCCAGCTTGCAGCTTGTGTTGTCTAGTCTATGTAATGGCTTTGTTGTTCTTTTCTTAGTCTTGTAGCTTTGTTTGTTAGCTATGGATGTGTCTATGGTTGTTCTTTTTAGCATCTTCTTAGGTTGCTAAGTGCTTGGGATGATTGTAATAGTATATAGGTATCATGTACTTTTCAATATTATTAATTGATGTTCTTCTTGTTCCGCAAAAAAAAAAAATAAATAAAAATAGTATGCTAGTGCAACCGTGAGGTTCTACCACATAATTTTCTCATAGTAATACAGACCAGCTAATTTCATCCTGCTCAAATGAAATGAGACCGAAACAAAGAGCATAAAGTAGCTTATTAATAAAAGAGTTAATAAATACATATAAGTTAAATACAAGAGTTTCAAAAGATTCAGATACACAGGATAACATACAGGCTCCAGATAGCACACTCGGTCAAGAGACAACAGACAGTACAAGAGTTTAGAGTTCAAAAACAAGGACAAGCCTACAAACAAAGAACATAAAACTAGCATCCCACAACAAAAGATCCACACAATACTTTTAGACTTCTCAGAATCTTTAGTTAAGAGACTGCAGAATGCCAGCAAAAACCATCTAGAACAAATCCAGCGCATTGTGAAAACCACAGAAGCTAAGCCACTTCAAGAGTGGCACAACGCTATTTAAGATGAACTTAATTAATTAAGTTTTCGGAACAAATCCAAAACACAAGCATAGGAACTTCAAATGCACTATCTTCACTACTGGGCTCACTACATTTCTCACAACTCTTTACTTATAATAGAACAATTTGAAACACTCTCTCTCTCTAAAAACTTTTCTCCCAACAAAACCCTAACAACCCCTCCCTCTGCGGCGGCGGCGGCTCCTCCTCCATGGGGCTGCCGCCCGCCAACCCTCTCTATTTCGCCTCTTTCTGACCACAGCCAGCCACCTCCGCCGCTTGGACCTGCTCCCTGCCGGATTTCAGACGGGATTCATGACAGCTTGAAAATGTATTAGTCTGGGACATCTTTTTACCATTGGTTTTAACCCTGTGAGAGTTGAGTTTGGCCATTTTCAGCATATTTTCCACCTGATACGAGGCAGAGATTTATAGATCATGATTGCAAAATTTGAGTAATTTTGTGCATACTTTTGTTTGTTGGATATGATCGCGGGTGCGTGTTATGATGTGCAGGTAACAGGTGCCGAAAAATGCATGAGATTAACTTGGATGGGAGGCAGCGTGTCAGGAAAGCTGAGCAGAAAAAGAGGAAAAAAGCTAAGTGGTGCGTTCAAACGCAGGGCACCTGCGTTCAGACGCACAAGATGGGAGCAGCAGGAAAATGGCAGAAAGTTGGCTAAGTCCTGCGTTCAGACGCAGGCAGTCTGCGTTCAAACGCAAGGTTCAGAGGCCGAAGTGCTGAAAAGTTAAGGGGTGCGTTCAAACGCACTTCTTGCGTTCAAACGCAGGACTTAACATTCAAGAGAAGAAAAAGGCCAAGGGGTGCGTTCAAACGCAGGCGAGCTGCGTTCAAAAGCACGGGTCCAGAAGTCAGAAGCCAGAAGAAGAAAAATGGTTAAGGCCTGCGTTCAAACGCAGAAGGTGTGCGTTCAGACGCACTGCGTTCAAACGCAGAAGGTGTGCGTTCAGACGCACTGCGTTCAAACGCAGGAGAGTTGCGTTCAAACGCACAACATAGTGCAGCAACAGACAGGGAAACTGGCCAGAAAATGACTAAGTTGTGCGTTCAAACGCACATCCTGCGTTCAGACGCAGGAAACTTCAAATTTCAGAAAGGTCAGAATCAGGCAGAAATCAACCAGAAGACTAAGTATGTGCGTTCAAACGCACATTGTGCGTTCAAACGCACACCCAAAAAGTCAACGGAAGTCAAAGTCAAAAAGTCAACTCTCAGAATGTGCGTTCAAACGCAACCTTTGTGCGTTCAAACGCAGGTCAAGATTTTCAGAATTTCTGAAGACGGTGGAAAAAGTCAAACTTCATCAGAAAAGTCAAAGTCAGCAGATGTGCGTTCAGACGCAGGACAGGATTTCCAGAAGCTTCCCAGGGCGGTTTAGACAGGGACAGAATAGGAATTTCAGCACAGGATTAGGGAAACTTCAGCAGTATATAAAGCAGCTCTGCCCATCAGTTTCAGCATATATACAAAATACACAACACAGGATACACAGCACAGACAGACACAGACACAGGATCAGAGTTAGACACAGCAGAGACAGGGAGCACCGGAGCAGTCCCGGAAATCGCCAGATTTCCGTCACCTGTTTGATTCTCTTCTCTTCTTTATGTTAGTTTTTATTAGCTAGACTTTTGACCTAGGTTCTCGGTGAACCTAGGGTTTATGATTTCAGTACTTCAGGTTTTGATTTCAGATTCATGACTGGTTAAGTCTTAATACAGTAGAGGTTTTGTTTATTATTCTGTCTTTGGTTTTTACTTTTTATGCATGAACGGAGTCGCGAACCTGGATTGCTACAGACAGGATCTGGTGCGCGAGAGTGGCCAGTGAGAGTTAGGAAGAGAAGTCAGGATTTAGTACTCTGCCTTGATGGACCGAGAGGTGAAGAGAATCAGGGGACTAGCCCAGAAGCATTAGACCAACTGCTAGAAGTTTAGGGGGAGACCGAGAGGAGAACCTGTAACCCTAGCAGACTTAGAACGAACCTGCAGATCTAGGTGGACCGAGAGGACCCGAAAATATGCAGGAGAGTGACAGGTGCATGAGACCGAGAGGAGATTGTATCATTGGTATGCTGGCATAAACAAAACTGCTGTGTGTTTTTGAATCGGAAAACTGAAAAGCTGAATAGTAACCCTAGGGGATCCAGGAATCTAGGAACCCAAAACCCTAGTTTTTACAGTTAGACTTTATTACCAGAAAATTACCAAAAATACTGTTTATTCTGTTTTTACTCCTTTTACTTTTTTACGTTTGTACTCTTTAAGCCTAGTTTCTGATTAAGCAGTAACACTGTCCTCGTGGGATCGATAACTCGGGGTTGAAATACCAGCCCTATATTACTTGAACCGTGCACTTGCGGTAACACGTAAGAAATCGTGTCAATTCACGCCCCCGACCGGGTCTTCATCGTCTCCGGCGCGTCGCCGACAATTTTGGGCGATAGAAGTACAGATGCTCCTCTTCGCCAGCTTTCCCCTCCTCCCCTGGACGGAGGGATCACCTTCGGACTGTCCAACTACCCCGCCACCACCCAAAGCCGGACCAACCACAGATCCGCCCAAATCCGCCGCCGTGACAGCTTTCGCCGCCCTCCCAACGCAGTCTCGCCCAGATCCGTCCGCCGAACGGGCCCTCCGCCGCGCCTCCACTGCTCCGCCACGCTCCACTGCTCTGCCGCGCTAATCACTGCTGCAGCCACCATCTCCTTCAACGTGGGTGGGTAAATCGGTAAGTGACCCCCTCCCCCCAGATGTGTTAGTCTTCGATGTGGCTGTTCTCCCCCTCCCCCGGTTGTGAGGCTTCTCCTTCCCCCTCCCCCTCTGAGATGCTGGTTTTACGGCATCTCCGAGCCTCCCGGAGAAGTCCTCTCACCGCCCACCAACACCACTAGAAGCCTACCAATCTGGCCCTGGGTTGCTTTTCGATTCCCCACTCGGTCGCCCTGCCACTGTCCCCGGCCGGCCACAGTGTCTCTTAATCGGTAGACAGGTTACTAGGTTTTGCTCTTGCGGGCTGGATTTCATTGTTTTGGGCTTCGCTTCCGGGTTTATTTTGTTATTTTTGGGCTGTTTTGTTGGTTTATTTCCTGCTTCGTCTTGGCATAGAAGGCTCTTGTGGTCCTTAGGACGGATTCGATGACTTTGGGGTTGTTTTGTGGTGGCCTTTGAGCCCGATACCACTTGGTCTATTAGCTGCTTTGTTTGAGGTTTAGGCTTGTGCATCTTTGGTCTTGTTTTTTCTTTTCCGGGGTATGCCCTGTTTTTCTTTGTAATCAGTATTTTATGAATGAAATCCTTTCGTTGCCGGTGAAAAAAAAAACAATTTAGTTTCATACTATTCAACTACCCTCACCTTCACCTAATATTAAAGTAGTCAAGAATTGTGTAACATGTACTTCCACAACAAAATGCATAAGCAATTCAATTCCCAATGTTCAGGAAAAAGCAGTTTAAGTGCTAAAGATTTCAGTGGCACTCCTCGTAATTCATAAAAAAGGTGCACATATTTAGCACGACGAGCAATGAAATGACAAAAATGAAGAAAAAGATCCATAGGCGATATCTACGTCCAATCTGAGAAATTTCTTTGTGCTCCAAAACAACAACACGGGGTGCTCTATGTTTTCAGCTTGGTATGTAGGCTATATCTTACTTAAATACCTAATGAAGAAATATAGAAAAACCTTTCGTTTAGTGCTCCTAAACCTGGAAATTAAAGGACTTCACAATTGAGTACCGACATAAGCTAGACTTTAAGGGACTCTCACTGTACATGAAGGTCTGAATAAAGCTTGTTTGGATTTCCTGGAACATCTTGGTGTCCCCTGTTGGACACGCTGACAGAAGTACCATATCAACATGATCCTGGATGAGTAGTCCTATGGCAGAGCTTACCTTAATGGATGGTCTGCAACTCAGTAGTTTAGTCCAAGACTGATAGGCACTACCACCCACATAGCAAAAACCTGAACCAGTCCGCATGCGAACAAATCTGGCAAGAGATCCTCTGTAATCTGTTTAAAGACCTCGTCAATCATGTCATAACTTCGAATTAATGTGTCGTCTAATCTCAATATCTCATCCTGCTTAAGGTGTACTATACACCAATACATGTACCTGTTAATACACACGGCAGTAGTATTAGAACCAGTCCCCAGAATTCTTCTCTTCTGTCCATGAATTAAGAGCAGTAGAGAACTATTGACTTGCGAACTGGATCAAAGCGAAATACACCCCCATACCATCCACGCTTAAGAAAATCATCATTAGGATCACGTATGGAACCAATTTTCCTACACGTTCTAGTGGCAGTGTTCTAAAGGGCATACCCACCTGGGCATGATGAGAGAGATAAGCAAACTAATTTTCCTAGACGTTCTAGTAACAAAGTTTTAGTGATATTCAATGAAATGTATATCTTTCGAATATATGGATTAAATTTTATGTTACGCTAATTTGGTTGATTTGCACTTCCAGAGTTCCAAAATCGCAAGAGATCAACTGTTTTATCCAAGATTGGTTGGTCTGTACTAACATTATAGAATAAAAACGAATAAGGAACACATACCGAAATCAACACAGGTCACTTTTTTGTTGAGCTGACAAAGGAGTCCCCACCTTGAAGTTACATGACTGTTGTAATCTAACAACCTTGACTAGTACTCCAAAAATTTATATATTTATTCATGATTATTATTTTTAATAGTGCACTATTTTGCCAGTCTTTTCCATCTTAATTTATTCGTTCTTATACTAGGGTCTATTTCTACCTTCCTTAAGGTCAAATAGACCTCTTTATCGGGGTATGTCTTGTGACCATTGCAATTCTTTATAATTTCTTATTCATAAATGCATTTTATCTTTCTAAGAAAATTTTGAGATAATCAGCACCTAGTAATAAAAGCATCACATAAATCTTACTAATGATACTTGTTAATCCCCGGGCGTATGCAACATCTCATCATTCTTGAAATTTGATTCCAGCAAGCACACACTGTCATCCATTTCACTCAAGCTCTTCATTTGATTCATCACCATTTCACTCAAGCTCTTCATTTGATTCATCAAATAGGATTCTCCACACGCAGTCCAGTGAGCTTGATACTGTAAGTTCATACATTGGGTTTCTGCCCTCTGGAAGCGAGGTAGGTTCAAGAAGAGTTGTCGAGATACAGTGAGTTTTCCACCCATGCACATACTGCCACATCATTAATCACAATATCAGAAACAAATGATTTATTTTAAACTCGTTTGTTGGTTTGGGATCAACAATCTAACAGAGTAGTGTGCGTGAATTGATCAAGAAACAGACCCTGGGCTAAGCCACTGTACAAGACGAATAAGAGCTCATATAAGGTAACTGAATACCTATAATAACTGGAGCTCCCTGATCATCCGAAAAATTCCAGCCTATTATCCGCCAAAGAACCTCCAACGAAACGGAAATCAATCCATGAATATCCTTTCGGAAACTCTAAAGCAGTGCGAAAATAGATCCCTTCAAAATGCAAAGTAAACGCAAAATATATCAAATCAGTTGACCCGAAGAACCTTTTATTTCATATTGAATGCAAGAATGTGAAACTTACTATCCTCATTAATGCATTGTATTTAGAAAATAATGGTAATAACATACATGCAAAGACCAAGCATATAAAAAACTGATGAACTTACTATATAAAGGAGAAAATTCAGATAGATGTAAGCTTTACTGAACTTTTTTGACAGTCCTCGAAAAGCCAAGTTCAGTGCAGCAACTGGCAAGTAACTGCAATGACTCAAGAGGTGATCCCCAAAAAGTTCTTGAGCAGGTCCCTGGATGTCTTATCTAACCCATCATTATCCAGCATATTAAACAATATTTTGCAAACCGGAATCCCCCTCTGGCGCATCATCTCGAGAACTTTAACTGCCTTCACCATCTCTTTATTTTTTAAGTATGCGTCAGCAACAACGGAATACGAATAATGAAATCGTAAATGAGAGATTGAAGAAGCAACAATGGTTCAAACTTCAACAAAGAGTAAATAGTCGAGTAAGCAACAATGGTTCAAAGTCGGAGCCTTAGTAAGAACACAGCTAATTCTGAGTTCAATACAGTCATGCTATTTTCAGTTAACTGTGAGTGAGTTTTTACTCTGTGTATCGATCTCAGTTCGATAAGAACGCTGCTTCCAACAGCAAGACCATAATAAGACAATTTGAGCAGCATGTACACGAAAATGCTCAAAGATACATACCCCCATCAACCTGAAGGTATCCGCTAACCAACAACCCCAGTATCGACAAATGTAACTTTTACTTTCAGTGAGGAGTTCAATATCTTTCTCTGCCATTCTTTTCTCAAACCATAAACAGGCCCCTTCCATAATATACTTCCGACTTCTTATTGAATAAATACAATACTTGCACATCCCTATAATATTTGGTAGCTATACTACAAGGGCCTGTTTGTGTTCTGGCTTGTGGATCCAGAACGGGATTTTGGACAGCTTTGGACATTCAGACATGAAAACACAGGTGAATGAGTTGGGGTGGGCAGTGGGTTGTTCTCTGAAACAAGTCTAAGTACTTGGTACCTAGACGATAACTACTTACAGAGAGAGATCATCTGCTACAAAGAAGGGCGAGAAGAATAAGCACTCAGAAGTTAACAAGACAATCATCAAGAAATATACCTGCAGAAGAATGCATGCTGAGACCAAGGAACACGAACAACAGGAAGGCAGTGACAGATCCAATAAATGATAACAGCTTCAGAAGTCTGAACATCATCTAGAAGTCCACAGTTCACACTGAATTTCTTCCTAACAGTCAACACAGCCTGTAGGTAAAACAGCACACAGCATTTAATATAGGAAGCAAAGAAGTGTTAAATGGAAACTACAATTGAATTCAGATGCTTTTAGATCCGTATGAATTCAGTGAAAGCAGAATGATTGTTAACAACCTACAAAACAATCTTTACGGCGACAATAACCAGCCAACACACACTATAGACCTTCAGGTGCCCCTGTTTGTCCTCACACCACGACGAGCACGCCTATTGCACCTTGGCTGCTAATTCAGTCGTCCCAGTATTTCAGTATCTTCTGCCGTTCAGATCCCAAAGGCTTAAAAAGGAAACAGCTAAGTTATGACGCAATTCGGAACAGCCAGTGTCCCAACCGACACACGCATATTAGATAGAAACTCGGAATAAGGGGATATATACTAAAAATATTCTAATCAAAGCATATGAGTTCATGTAAGATCTGTAGAAAATGCTCGAAGATCACATAGTTTCAAAGAAAAAACAGAAACAACATACACCATAAGTTATTACGTCGTGATGCTACTCACTATTGTCATATTTCAGCTTGTAGTGGAGTATGAATACAAACAAAAACGAATCCGGCACAAATGATAGATCATGCCAAGCATAGTGCATTGCTGAGTTTAATGTCAGATGAGTTAGCTAAATCAGATAACTCATCTTCATTCATATGAACTTGGCTAAATTTGTTTTATATTTTCCATCTTTTACTTTACCTTAATCTACTCAGTTTTTCTTTTGAGATAATTTGATGAAGGATCACATTCCCTCTTAACATGGCTTCTTTCTGTACTTTATCCCAGTTACAGAGAGTACAGACCTTCATTTTCTTCATCAAATAGGATTTTCCACGCGCAGTGCAGTAAGCTTGATACTGTAAGTTCAAACATTGGGTTTCAGCCCTCTGGAAGCGAGGTAGGTTCAAGAAGAGTTGTCGAGATACAGTGAGTTTTCCACCCATGCACATACTGCAACATCATTAATCATAATATCAGAAACAAATGCTTTACTTCAAAATCGTCTGTTGGTTTGGGACCAACAATCTAACAGAGTAGTGTGCGTGAATTGATCAAGAAACAGACCCTGGGCTAAGCCACTGTACAAGACGAACAAGAGCTCATATAAGGTAATTGAATACCTATAATAACTGGAGCTTCCTGATCATCCAGATAATTTCAGCATATTATTCGAGAAAGAACCTTCAAGGAAACGGAACTCAATCCATGAATATCCCCTCGGAAACTCTAAAGCAGTGCGAAAATAGATCCGTTCAAAATGCAAAGTAAACGGAAAATATAAATAATCAGTTGACCCAAAGAACCTTTTATTTCACATTGAATGCAAGAATGTGAAACTTACTATCCTCATTAATGCATTGTATTTAGAAATTATGGTAGTAACATACATGCAAAGACCAAGCATATAAAAAACTGATGAACTTACTATATAAAGGAGATAATTCAGATAGATGTAAGCTTTACTGAACTTTTTTGACAGTCCTCGAAAAGCCAAGTTCAGTGCTGCAACTGGCAAGTAACTGCAATGACTCAAGAAAATGAGGTGATCCCCAAAAAGTTCTTGAGCAGGTCACTGGATGTCTTATCTAACCCATCATTATCCAGCATATTAAACAATATTTTGCAAACTGGAATCCCCCTCTCGCGCATCATCTCGAGAACTTTAACAGCCTTCACCATGTCATTATTTTTTAAATATGCGTCTGCAACAATGGTATATGAATAAAAATCAGGCATGCACCCATTTTTTTCCATTCTGCTAAGCCAATCATTCGCTTCATCAAATAGACTTTCTTTACAGAGTCCATTGAGCAAGATATTGTATGTTCGAGCGTTGGGTTCCAGTCCTTTGGCGGAGAGGATCGAGAAGAGTTCCCGAGCAGCTACGAGTCTTCCACCTTTGCACAAACCATCTAGAACCACATTATACATCACAATGTGAGGCTCAAATCCATCATTTTCAAGCTGTTTCAAAAGTGTCAATGCCCCATCGAGTTGCTTGTTTTTGCACATGCCGTCTAACAGAGTAGAGTATGTGAATTGATCAGGAAACAAGCCATGAACTTTCATCCTGTCAAGAAGAAGACGAGCTTCTGCAATTCTTCCAGCTTGACACAAGCCACCAATGAGAGAAGTGTAGGTAACTGTATTGGGAAACGCTTGCTTACGAGTCATTTCCTCAAAGATAATCATGGCTTGATCAATCTGTTTGAGCTTGCAGTAGCCATTGATCAACGTACTGTAACTTACGGCATTAGGAGTAAAACCCCTGGCGGCAATAGTATTAAGTAACCTTCTTGCCTTACCAACCTGACCTATCAGACAGTAGCCATCCATCAGAGAGTTAAAGGTGATAACATTTGGCCAGTTACCCGTTTTAAGCATGAAAGCAACCACTTGCCAAGATTGCTTTACCCGTCCTTTTTTGCAAAGGGCATCAATCATAATGTTGAACGTCTGGGTGTCTGGCGCGATATTCATGCCCACCATTTCATATAGCAATCTGGTACCTTGGCTCCACTGTCCGAAATTGCAAACTCCCAGAATGAGGGTATTGAAAGTAACAACATCTGGGGAAATACCCTTAGCAATCATTTCTGAAAATAATTTGAAAGCCTCGTCCAATTGCTGGTCTATGGAGAGGCCATCAATGATAGTATTATAAGTCACTTTATCGGGCTCGTAACCCGGAGTTTTTTCCAGCCTTCTGAGGAGGCGGATAGCTTCAGTTGTTCTGCCGGTCTTGCACAATCCATTGATTATAGTATTGCAAGTTATCAAATCGAGATGATAGCCTTTGAGCACTAATTCGTCAAAGAGGTTAATGGCCGTATCTACACGACCATGGAGACAAAGGCCATTGATCAGAGTGTTGAAGGTTACTACGCTTGGTTCATGGCCTTGTTTGAGAATCCTACCCAACAGAGAGCAACCAAAGGCAACCCTATTCAAATGGCAAAAACAATTAATGGCAACGCTGAGTGTGTAAAGATTTGGCCTGACCTTGTGATATTGAGTTCCTAAGGAGTCCAATTTGGCAAACAGAGAAAGGGCAGTGGAATAGTGCTTTTTCCGAACAAGTGAAGTGAGGAGTTGAGTGAATTGGAAGATAGAAGGCAAGGGTCGCGCTTGAAGCATCGAGTCAAACTCAGTCACGGCGTCGTCAACATTAAGGTGACTGAACCGATCAGTTTTGCTAGAGCAATTGGTTTTGGAATGAAGAGAATTCACAAAAGTACATGGAGGAAAAGAGATACCGTTGTTGTCTTGTCGAACAGATGAAGAGAAAGCTCCATTTCCTGGAGCAGCTTTCGTCATTCTCCGAAACAAATTCATCATCTTCTTCTTCTTCTGGGGTCGATCTAATTCGAAAACGCAAAGCTCTTGGGTTCTGGGGGTTTTTGCTGTAAGAGAATTGGGTCAAAGCTCTTGGGTTCTGGGGGTTTGACGAAGCCAAAGAACCAGGTTCGGGCACCGGTGTAAGTTCGTTTGCGCTCTCCTCAGAGAAAGAATGTAAAAGACACTTTCACCCCCCTTAGCTTGATTCAAGGACCCTTTCACCCTTTCCAGTTTGGAAAAAGGCACTTTCATCCCTGAACTGACGAAAATATTGCTCACTCAGCTGTACGATGCAGGATTTGTTCTCATCCAAATTAGCATATTTAAGAATATGCACCACTTTGAGACTTCCACACTGCTCGCAGGAGAACAAAAAAATCATGGTTGGCTATTCTAAGAAACTCGTAAAGGACACTCTAAGGACTTCAATAGCGTGACCAGCCCCTCAAAGAGATCCTAGTCCTTCTCTAATTCGGCAATACACTCTCGGAATTATATGTTGACCACGACCAAATCAGTTCTTTTATTACGTAGCGAAACAGACTTCAAGCGTGAAATTTGCAATGACACGTGTTAAAGAAACATCAACGCTTATGTAATCCCAGGGACCCCTATTACCTTATACATTGTTATCCGGTTCACAGTTATCCGGTTCACAGTTATTCGGTTCATCGTGGTCCGTTGTGTCATCTCCACTTGATGGCCCATGTGGGTCTGCATTCGGATCTTCGTTCATATCAGGATCCAGCGGAGAGCTTCCACCGTCGTAACTAGGACCCCTGAAGTCCGTGTTCAATGGTTCGTCCAACGCTGCATCCTGAGATGTCTTGTTCCCCACCATGACCATGGTCTCGTTAAAATCGGTCTCCCATGTTGGACCTTCATGTTCCTGACTATCATCAGTAAGTATTGCATGAAGCTCAGAATTTTCCCCTGTGAGGAACCATCTTCTGCAAATACAGTCCCCGGCTGTCTCTAAGCCGTCATTGTTGTACTTGGCAAACATGGGAACAACCTCCTTGGGCTCAAATGTCTCAAATAGTAATAACACATCATCGTCCTCGGCAATATCTGAAGGCGCATACTTCTCCATACCCGGTCGCATGTAACATAACTCTATGAGCGGAGCCAAATGCATGTCCAATCCCATTCTCGAAGCAACTCGTTCCTTCAGACTCTGAATTGTGGAAATCTCATCCTGCTTCAATGACATCATCTTTGATTTGTTGTTCTCTCAGGGGGCGTATACAAATTGTCCACTAGGGGACTGCAAAACTCCGTTCCACATGAGCTGCACTGTGATTTTTACCATTTCTGCAAATAACCGAAAAGTCAAATGAAGTCAAGGGTCAACACTAAACTATGTCAAGCGAAGTCAACGGTCAACTCAAATATGGCAAAGCAAAACTTGACGCTGAAGTCAAACTCCAACTTCTTAGCCTAGAAAAGTCAACTATCAACATAAAAGTCAACTATAAAGTCAAAGGTCAACTACAATTGTGATGGTCAACTCTAAGTCAACGGTCAACTCCAATATGACAAGTAATGGTACTTGGCCCTGAGTGCAACAACCCCCTTTATCCGGCTCGGGCAAACCGGGAGGGTGATGCTTAAAGTAACGGCGGACAATCAACAGCACAACATCCCAACATTTATATTACATACTATTAAACATTACAGTACTTGCCAAGTCTTCGTACGCCTCTATTATACATTAAGCTTATATTATTCAAACTATCTTATATGTCGCAACAGGACCTCCTCAGTGTGTCTCGTACCCGTCCATACCATAGTCATCTTCCTCTAATCCTGCGGTGGGAAAGAAAACGGAACCGCAGTTTCTAAAGTCAGCTGTGAAATGCTGAGTAAATAATTACCCTAGCTCGTAAACAGATGATGAGGCATGAATTATTCTCAAAACAGTAGTAAGAGAAATAAATCTGAAAAGAGTAATTAAAGCACAATCTTTCAATTCTTCCTTCTTAACCTTGAAACGGGGAATAACATCCCAATCTTGCCTTCCTTCTATTCATAAAAGTCCTCGCTTTGAAGAACCATGTTTTAACTTTATTGATACGGGGAAGGAACAACTATACCATCACTAGCAACCATGACCTTAACTGTCGACAGCCCCCTAAGACTTCTTGCGGTCAGAGAGGTGAGTACATGGAGCGATCCGGCAGGTTGCGACCGGATTAAAATACACAGGCCGAGTGACCGAAGTCAGCACCACAATAATAATCACAAGCCGAGTGACATAAGTCAACCCGACAATAACAATCACAGGCCGAGTGACAGAAGTCAACTCGACAATAATAATCACAGGCCGAGTGACAGAAGTCAACTCGACAATAATAATCACAGGCCGAGTGACAGAAGTCAACCCGACAATAATAAGCTTCTCCCGCACAACTATTTCCAATTTACGTTATTTACGAGTTATTATTTTTTGTGTGACAATTTCAAAGCAGACATTTCAAAAAGTAACCAAATCTCAGGTAAAACCATTGATAGCACAAAATATATTTTGAGACAAGTAATGAAATCATGTAACGACACGAATGGAGCTAGGCACGCTAGGCTAGGCATATTTACTTACCTCGATTTCGTAGCGTCAAAACGTCCTACTTGTCGTCGTTGCTTACGAATCCGTTACCTAGGCCAAGAATCGTAAGAAACGGCCGAGAAACGCGACGGGTCAAGTTGTCGAAAACGGCGCCGGAAGCTATGGCCGACGGGGATTTCTCCGGTCGATTCTGAGCGTGGCTAAGACCTCCTAGAGGCTGTTTGGACCTTCTAGGTGATAGAGAGACAAGGGGAGAGGTCTGGGTAACTCCCGTTTGGTTGGGCCGAAATTGTCGCCGAAAAATATGGAGGTTGGTGGCGGCGGCAATGGGTTGCTTCGGTGGCTTCAGCTGCTGTTATTTCCTCTGCTTTTAGATAGGGAAGCGGGTGAGTCAGAGAGGGAGAGAAGTCGAGCAAAGGGCAGAGAGTTATTGGGGTGGCGGTGGTTCTCTATTTTCCGACGGCGACAGCGGCGGTGGTGGCTCCTGCTGCCTCGGCTGCTGCTGCTATTCCTCTCTGTTTTCAACTCGGAGAGAGAGAGAGAGAGAGAGAGAGAGAGAGAGAAAGAGAAACAGAGGGAGAGAAAAGAGGGATATAGGAGGCAGTGGGGTTTTGGTGGTTGTGGTGATTTCGCCGTAGATGAAGAAGATGACTATGGAGATGGTGGATGCTACTGCTGCTGCTGGGTGTTTGTACACAGAATAGATCGAGACAGAAAGTGAGGGAAAACAGAGGCTAGAGAATGAGGGTGATGAAGGTGGTGGGTCTTCTTGTTGCCGAGAGAGACGTGGTGGCAGTGGTGGAGAAGAAGGAGAAGGATGAGGGTGAAGATGATGATGAACTCATAATGATGGAGGAGGTGAGTTGGTTTTATAGGGGACAAAAGGTAGGAGATGATGATGATGATTGTGGCGGTGAGTTTGACAATTGTGGTGGCGGTGAAAAATATCACCAAAGGAGAAGTTGAGTTGTAGAAGACAATCATAAGAAAGTTTATGGTGTGGGTGGCACACCAAATGGTTGGGTGATTGGGCGTGTCACTCACACTAAATTTTGCGTTGGTCGTACACGTGGTAAAAAATGCTAAAAGAAATAAATAAACTCTCGCGTATTTATCCCCGAATACAAACTTAATAGTTTAAAATTCTCCGATAATTTCTTATCTATAAAATGCTAAAATTTGACGAACTTCATTTATTGGTTTATTTATATATTTTTCCACAATTGAATTCTTTATATGGCTTTTAAATTACTATTGTGCCCTTGTAAATTTACGGGGTATTACATTCTCTCCCCCTTAAACAGCGCTACGTCCTCGAAGCTTAAACCAGTCCAATACTTCTGATGCTAAGACTTTTTCCTCAAAGCTAAAATTAGTCAAATACTCTTGAGGCTAAAACTTTTACCTCGAAGCTAAAATCAACCCAATACTCATGATGCTAAACCTTTCTCCTTGAAGCCAAAATCAGCCAAATATCCTTGCGGCTAAAACTTTCAACTAAGCAACTAATGATCACATTTACGATCATATAGCAAGTAAGAAGTTTCACATAGCAAGTGGTAGCAAATAATTTCTATCTAATGCGTGCAGTGAAACAAGTATTGTATCACGTAAAGTCGCAATCATGTAGTCTCATTTGGTTACTAGAGGTCAAGGTTAACTACGTCTTAAGGGTACTAAAGCGTAATGGCACTAAACGAAGAGGTGCATCCTCTCCCCCTAGAGAGCGGCGTCCCCATTACTCAAATCAATCTTCGGGAAACACTAACCCCCCAGTATCTGATGGAATAGGTTGTTTCTTCGAGGTAGAGGGTATGTAAGAATAAGATGTATCATATTCAAATAGTATGAAATCCGATTATTCACAGGTAAGGAATGTACCCGTAGCAATTCCATGAGCAGCTTCTGCTTCAGTCCTTGTCAGCACAGCGATTCTTCCCACATTTCCATTATGACCTCCTGCTCCTCCTCCATTGTTGTTTATCCCGTATCCAACATTATTATTCCTAATCCTAAGATGCCTTCCGTTTTGTCCTGCGTTGCCTCCGTTGTGGTTCTTCTGCCTCCCATATCCATTGCCTCCATTGTTTTGGTTGTTGCGATTACCATTCTATTGATTCCCAAACTGTTGGTTGCGCCCAAAGTTGTTCCCGTTCTGCTGACGATTACCTTGATAGTCTTCCTGTGGTTGTCTCCGGTAGTTCCTGCCTTGACCTTCCAGCTGGTTCCAAGGTGATGGAGATCGACATTCGTATGCTCGATGTCCTCTCCTACCACAATTATTGCAGTTAACCGGATTTCCCGTGCAATCAACTCCGGGATGGTTTTGTTGACACCTCTTACAGATATAGCGACGAACTGGCTGAGCTCCAGGGTCCTGCTGGTTGCCACGATATTTTCCCTGGTTACCTCCTTCATTGATAGGTTTAAACCTCTGATTCCCCTTTGCAGAATTGCCGTTACTTCCTTCTACCTCTTCTAACTTGCGTTTCTTGCGTTTCTCATCCTGGACGACACGGACTCGCCAGATGTCAGCAGCTCTGTCGTAGGCCTCGTGGAGAGTAGAATAAGTTCTGCTTAGCAAAGTCTCCTGTAGCCTTTCGTGAAGTCCAGCGATGAATTTGGAAATCTTGGAATCTTCATCTGGTACCATATTGCCTACAAATCGTGTCAACTCCGTAAACTTTCGAAAGTATTCGGTCACAGAGTCATTTCCTTGTTGTAGATTCTGGAATTCTAGTTCCTTGCTCCTTTTGACATTATGAGGGTAGAAGCGAGTTCTGAGCGCAGTTTGAAGGGCTTCCCACTTGAAGTTGGGATCGGCTAGCAGGGTTTCTCGGGCGCTCCTCCACCAAAGATTCGCTTCACTTTTCAAATAAAAGACCGCACAAGTGACTTTCCGCTCATCCGGGCAGTCTACTGTCTCAAGGATCTTGTCCATTTCCATGATCCAATCTTCCAATTCAACAGGATCTTCTTTTCCTGTGAATTCCTTTGGCTTCATTTCTGCCACTTCTTTGGCCCAATTAGTTCTTGCCTGACCACCGTAGTTCATCGTCTGGGTCATTTGTGCAAAGAATTGCTCCATGGTAATGTTCTCAGACATCTCTTCCTGTTAGGATTTCCTAAAGTGATATCGTGACGGTCTATCAGTCACATCCTATGGTATCCTTGGTTATGGTCGCAAAAGTCATAACAACTTTTTCGTAATTTCACAATTAGTGATATATCCAACAAAATTATCACATACAACATGCATCATATAACACTTTCACAGTATAGCACATATAATTCATGTCTTCAAATAAAATATCATAACTCATATCCACACATAGGATAGTACATAGAGTACGAGTCAAATCTATTTCCATCCTTCTTCTCATCATGAGGTTAACAGATCACATAACACCTCTTGAGACAGGATGAGGGTGGGCGGGAAAGTCAAGGCCCATTGCTAAGCTACCCATAATCCCAACGGCTTTTCCAATTTTAATTATATTGTCCTAAGTTCATTTTAAATTACCCTACAGGTTTTAATCCCGTGTTGGAACGAACTGCTCTGATACCACCTACAACAACCCCCTTTATCCGGCTCGGGCGAACCGGGAGGGTGATGCTTAAAGTAACGGCGGACAATCAACAGCACAACATCCCAACATTTATATTACATACTATTAAACATTACAGTACTTGTCACATAACAGCCATTCACAATCAATAATATGCACTTCAAATTAAACCAGATCACATAACACCTCTTGAGACAGGATGAGGGTGGGCGGGAAAGTCAAGGCCCATTGCTAAGCTACCCATAATCCCAACGGCTTTTCCAATTTTAATTATATTGTCCTAAGTTCATTTTAAATTACCCTACAGGTTTTAATCCCGTGTTGGAACGAACTGCTCTGATACCACCTGCAACAACCCCCTTTATCCGGCTCGGGCGAACCGGGAGGGTGATGCTTAAAGTAACGGCGGACAATCAACAGCACAACATCCCAACATTTATATTACATACTATTAAACATTACAGTACTTGTCAAGTCTTCGTACGCCTCTATTATACATTAAGCTTACATTATTCAAACTATCTTATATGTCGCAATAGGACCTCCTCAGTGAGTCTCGTACCCGTCCATACTATAGTCATCTTCCTCTAATCCTGCGGTGGAAAAGAAAACGGAACCGCAGTTTCTAAAGTCAGTTGTGAAATGTTGAGTAAATAAATACCCTAGCTCGTAAACAGATGATGAGGCATGAATTATTCTCAAAATAGTAGTAAGAGAAATAAATCTGAAAAGAGTAATTAAAGCACAATCTTTCAATTCTTCCTTCTTAACCTTGAAACGGGGAATAGCATCCCAATCTTGCCTTCCTTCTATTCATAAAAGTCCTCGCTTTGAAGAACCATGTTTAACTTTGTTGATACGGGGAAGGAACAACTATACCATCACTAGCAACCATGACCTTAACTGTCGACAGTCCCCTAAGACTTCTTGCGGTCAGAGAGGTGAGTACATGGAGCGATCCGGCAGGTTGCGACCGGATTAAAATACACAGGCCGAGTGACCGAAGTCAGCACCACAATAATAATCACAGGCCGAGTGACATAAGTCAACCCGACAATAACAATCACAGGCCGAGTGACAGAAGTCAACTCGACAATAATAATCACAGGCCGAGTGACAGAAGTCAACTCGACAATAATAATCACAGGCCGAGTGACAGAAGTCAACCCGACAATAATAAGCTTCTCCCGCACAACTATTTTCAATTTACGTTCTTTACGAGTTATTATTCTTCGTGTGACAGTTTCAAAGCAAACATTTCAAAATGTAACCAAATCTCGGGTAAAACCATTGATAGAACAAAATATATTTTGAGACAAGTAATAAAATCATGTAACGACACGAATGGAGCTAGGCACGCTAGGCTAGGCATATTTACTTACCTCGATTCTGTAGCGTCAAAACGTCCTACTTGTCGTCGTTGCTTACGAATCCGTTACCTAGGCCAAGAATCGTAAGAAACGGCCAAGAAACACGACGGGTCAAGTTGTCGAAAACGGCGCCGGAAGCTATGGACGACGGGGACTTCTCCGGTCGATTCTGAGCGTGGCTAAGACCTCCTAGAGGCTGGTCGGACCTTCTAGGTGATAGAGAGACAAGGGGAGAGGTCTGGGTAACTCCCGTTTGGTTGGGCCGAAATTGTCGCCGGAAAATATGGAGGTTGGTGGTGGCGGCAGTGGGTTGCTTCGGTGGCTTCAGCTGCTGTTATTTCCTCTGCTTTTAGATAGGGAAGCGGGTGAGTCAGAGAGGGAGAGAATTCGAGCAGAGGGCAGAGAATTGTTGGGGTGCCGGTGGTTCTCTGTTTTCCGACGGCGGCAGCGGCGGTGGTGGCTCCTGCTGCCTCGGCTGTTGCTGCTATTCCTCTCTGTTTTCAACTCGGAGAGAGAGAGAGAGAGAGAGAGAGAGAGAGAGAGAGAGAGAGAGAGATAGAGAGAGAGAGAGAGAGAGAAACAGAGGGAGAGCAAAGAGGGATATAGGAGGCAGTGGGGTGTTGGTGGTTGTGGTGATTTCGCCGGCGATTTCGCCGTAGATGAAGAAGATGACTATGGAGATGGTGGATGCTACTGCTGTTGCTGGGTGTTTGTACACAGAATAGATTGAGACAGGAAGTGAGGGAAAACATAGGCTAGAGAATGAGGGTGATGAAGGTGGTGGGTCTCTTTTGTTGCCGAGAGAGACGTGGTGGCAGTGGTGGAGAAGAAGGAGAAGGATGAGGGTGAAGATGATGATGAACTCATAATGATGGAGGAGGTGAGTTGGTTTTATAGGGGACAAAAGGTAGGAGATGATGATGATGATTGTGGCGGTGGGTTTGACAATTGTGGTGGCGGTGAAAAATATCACCGAAGGAGAAGTTGAGTTGTAGAAGACAATCATAAGAAAGTTTATGGTGTGGGTGGCACACCAAATGGTTGGGTGATTGGACGTGTCACTCACACTAAATTTTGCGCTGGTCGTACACGTGGTAAAAAAATGCTAAAAATAAATACATAAACTCTCGCGTATTTATCCCCGAATACAAACTTAATAGTTTAAAATTCTCCGATAACTTCTTATCTATAAAATGCTAAAATTTGACGAACTTCATTTATTTGTTTATTTATATATTTTTCCACAATTGAATTCTTTATATGACTTTTAAATTATTATTGTGCCCTTTAAATTTACGGGGTATTACAATGAGTTTCTACAATGCCACAATCGCTCCTAATTTTATTTTTTTCTTAGCATGGGCCGGCCCACCGTGTCAACTTGACACACGATTGTGAATTGTGATAATGCATTTGGAAGCGTCATGTCGGTAACTCTGAGAGTGTTGAAAAAATGTCCTCCCATATTCTTCCCAGGATATTGTCCAAACATTAGTTGATCTAAACACACCTAGACCCTAGCCGGAGTGGAGTCACCCAAGTACAAGTAATGGTACTTGGCCAAGTTTCTACAAATGCCACAATCGCTCCTAATTTTAATTTTTTTTAGCACTGGTACTATTTTATTATGTAGTGTAGTGTCATTGTTATCGACTTCATAATGAATGTGGCTATTACTGTTCATAATATATGGCTCTGCCGCTGCTCTACCTAGGGCAGACCCGGGGATATTCCCGTTTGCCTGACCACCCGACATGTCGATTTTTCCTTCATCCGAACCAGCCCCTAATCGAACAACCACCAAACCCGAGTATTTCGGGTTCATCGGGGCCAGATAAATTTCAGGTGATTTCGGGTAAATCCGGTGATTTTCTCCACAGGCAAACCCATTGTGATGGAAGAGCAGATCTAAGATGGAAAAGTCATCGGGAATAGTAATCGGAGATGGAGAAGAAGTGAATCAATTCCGATCGGTGAGAGAGAGAGAACCCCGACTGGAGGCGCGGCGTTAGCCTCCTCCTCCTCCTTCCTGTTCTTCTCTCTCCCTCTTCGTTCTCTGTACAGAAACAAAACAGAGGCGGCTATAGGGTAGTGGGGGTGTTTGTGTTTAGTACGAATTAATTAGTACCCACTACTAGAGGTGCGAATTCGCACCTCTACCAAACCGAAGACCCGTAGAACCGAACCGGACCCGGGGTATCTCCGGTTACGGTTCGGTTTCACTCAATTCCGGAACCGGGACCGGAACCGGTGGAACCGGAACCGGAACCGGCCCAGAACCGACCCGAAAACCGAACAATAACGTTCGGATTTTTGAAATGTGACCGTTTCCGACCGGTTCATAACCGAACCGAAACCGAACCGGTGAACCAACCGGTTCCGGTTCACGGTTCCGGTTCGGTTCCAGCCGAACAAAAATCCCCGGTTCTGGTTCAACCGAACCGAAACACAAGTTCAACCGTGTAACCGAACCGAAACCGACCGATTTTGGCCACAACCGGTTCGGTTCCGGTTCGGTTGAACCGAAATCGCACCTCTACCCACTACCCAGTAGCCACCTGCTCTCACATTAATTCGGGTCGGTTCGAGTTCCTTCGGGTTCAACTAGTTGGTACCCGCGCCCACCCGCTTCTTGGTGGGTCTGGGTTAAATCAACCCACACCCAATCATTACAACAATTTTTTTATCCGTTTCCGATCAGTTGGACTCGGATCGGTCGGGTTGCGCGGGTTGGGCGGGTTTCTGCTCACCCCTAGCTCTAGCCATGCTCGTTCGTAGTCTTCACGTCTCCTCATTGTCTCAAAAGAAAACATGCATAGTTCACATCGATCACCCAAATTGCTAGCAAGGTTTTGACAAATGACACCACAGTGGACTCTCAAATTGGACTTAGAATCTGTCAAGATGATCTACACCTAGAAGAATGTCCTGGATTTGTCTAGAGATCGACAAAATTGTTGGAGAATCAGCCAATGATTCATTCGGTGTTGTCTGAACGTAAAATTCAAACTCCACGCGACATGGACTCGTGTGTTTAACCCTTATTTTTTCATTCATAAAGTCAAGTGGTCATCACAGTTTTGGACACCAGCATTTTGTCGGAGCACATGGAAAGGGGTATATATGCTAAGGGAAATTTGAGTAAAATCAAGCATTAATGGGATGCATCACCATTCACCACTGATCATGATAGTAAAAGTGGTTATGTTGCAAGCATATGTATAGGAGAGAGTCAGAACAAAGTGTCATGCTATTTGCTCTTAGATGCAGTAGTTCTAGATACATGTACATTTTGTTTGGCAGAAATACTAGATGAGATAATAGCAGTTGCACAAATCCAGGTTTCAAAGCATCATCCAAACCCATAAAAAGTTCCTTTATCACAAGACAGTTAAAATTCACAAGATAACTTCTCCTAATACTAAACCATATCCATACTTAGAAGTTAGAACTCAGAAGGATGAGCCACCTAGGTAAGCATCCAAACTGCCTGAACCAGTCTGCGTGCCAACCATTATGGCAAGAGATGATCTGTAATCAGGCTGAAATGGCATCTCAATCCGTTTAAAGACCTTGTCCATCATGTCATAACTGAGAAGAAACGTGTCGTCCAATCTCAAATCCTGATTAAGGAGGACTATACACACCAACACATGTCCCTGTTAACACACACAGAACCATGAATAGTAGTATTAGAACCACTCCCTAGAATTCGGCAATGGAAACAAATATTGTTCTCTTCTGTCCATGAACTAGTAGCAGTAGAGAACAAATTGACGTGCGCATTAGCCTCTCCTTCTTATATGTACCAGTACTCAATTAGACGAATGTCAGCTTAAAAGGGCATACCCACCTGGGGATGACGAGAGAGATAAGCAAACCAATTTTCCTAGAAGTTCTGTAACAAAGTTTTAGTGATATTCAGTGAAGTGTATATCTATCAAATATATTGACTAACAAGAATGTTCAGTGAATATTTAGTGATATTCAGTGAAGTGTATATCTATCAAAATTTTCCTGAACGTTTGGTAAAAATTTTCCAAGATTTGTTAGCCTGTAAATTATAGAACAACAATGAGTATGCAACACATTTAGAAATCGACATGAGGCACTTTTTTATATATATGAATGTTCTAATCTCACCTTCACTATTGAAGTTTCATGAATGTTCTAATCTCACCTTCATTATTACTCCCAAAATTTATATATATTCGCGATTCTTATTTTTTACTTGTGGACTATTATGCCAGTTTTTTCCATTTTAATTTATTCACTTTATTCTAGGGTCGATTTGTACCTTCCCTTCAAATAGACCTCTTTATCGGGGTATGTCTCGTGACCATTGTAATTCTTTATCATTTCTTGTTCATTAAAGCACGTTACCTTTCTAAGAAAATTTTGAGATAATCAGCACCTGGTAATAAAAGCAGCACATAAAACTTACAAATGGTACTTGTTAATCCCTGGGCATCTTCAACATCTCATCATTCTTGAAATTTGATTCCAGCAAGGACGCACTGTCATCCATTTCACTCGAGCCCTTCTTTTGCTTCATCATAGGCTTTTCTATGCGCAGTCGAGTGAGCTTGATACCACTCCGTCCCACCGGCTTTGCACCATTTGACTTTTTCACCTGTAATTGGGTCACTTTGACCTGGTGATTTGGATCGCAAAACGACATAATTTTTCGATAATTTTTTATGGTCTTGTAGAATAAGAGTTACACTACAACACTACGAAAAAATCTCTACTACTAAAAAGTTTGTAGTGTTCCTAACCATCATTTGTTCCTAACCATTTAAGTGTTCCTAACTTTTTTGAACTTACTAAAATACCCCTATTATAAGGAGATATAATTACTGAAACACCCTCACAATTGATCTAACTGAATAGAGAGAGGAAGAGCCAATAGACACGTCTCTTCAGGTTGTTTCTGAATTAAGTGAATAGGGAGAGAGTCTCATCAATTGACACGTCTCTTCACTTCTTTTGGTTTCGGCCTATAAAGTTTTCACAGACGACAATTGTCGGAGAGCGCCCGAAACCTTGAATCCTCAACTGAGAGTTTTGAAACTGATTGTAGTCTCACAGTTTACCAATTCGTTACTTCATGAATCATTGAAGTTGCCAAACGATTTTTGTTTCACAGTCGGGTGAGGGATCGTGGTAACTCAGTACGTTGCAGCCAGCCTCGGTGCGTTCGCCTTCTGCTTGTAGTTTTATGTGGTTTCTTCAATCAGTTATTTCGTATGCATTCTGTATCCTTTTCTACAACCAGTTACTTCATACAAAGGATGCCAAATGATCAGATTTTTTGTAGCATGTGAAGTTTTTCATTTTTATTTTTGTTTCCGGTCAAGTATGATTGCAATCAGTTACAAAGTTTTCCATTCCCATACCCCATAGATCAGACGGTGTTAGGCTAGGGTTTATGGTTAATGGTTCTGCCAGTTTTAAATGAAGTGGAGTGGTTTGGAGAATTTCGCTGATGAGATGGGGTCTAATGTAATTGCAGGAGTCATATTTTTAGGTAACCATAGACTACAACCAATTTAACTTTGCCATGGTCTAAATCGCTATTATCTATATTCACATAGACATGAATATCACTGAATCCACAAACCCTCCATTCCAGGTTTAGAAATGGCTAATATTTGGATTGTCGTGGATTGTTGACTCAGTTCCAATGGTTGGTGGGAACCCTTACCGAGCTCACTGTCCTGTATGTAAAGCTTCAATTTTTTTGACTGTATGTTATTGTTGCATGTTTTTCTTCAAGTTTTTGCCTTCTTATTATATCCTACTGTCTTCTCTTTGTGATGAATCATGTTATTTTTGAATTAAATATTATGATCAGCCGTTTTCTTTAAATTCACACAGACCATCTTGATATCCATCCACTTAAGAAGCTGCTATTCACCATTTAAAGGGGAAGACGAAGCACATAAGAATCGGATCTTGCAACAACAACTTACCTTCATCTTATTTAAAGGGCTCTTTTTTATCATACTGTTGGTTGGTTTTACTTCACGGTTGGTGGGTGAATTGTATGTGTCACTGGGTTAGCCATACGATTAAATCATATAAGACGAGTACTGAAGCTTAACGTCAGAGCTTCTTCCTTTGGTGGTGGAAATAAAATTTTTAATTATAGAGAAATATTAGAGATTCTTCATTCGGAGATTATACAACAGGGATTGAGACTCGTGGTACGCGGCAGATTGTGACATGGAAGGGGGCCTATTGTACAGCTTACTTGGAGGCAGGGTATGAAGGATTGGGGATTGATGAAAATGCATACTGTAATGAGTTTGAGAAGTATAGAAGTGTGGCTCTTTCGGGATTGCAGTGGGACAAATCCAGCAGTGTGAGATTACATCAAAGGATTTGAACCGAATGACAAGGAGCAATCGGATTGAGGGAACAGGTAAGGTGGGTGCATTTGGAGAACTCTTTTTCAGTGTGGGAACGGCGGGGTTTTTGACTGTGCAGAAGTAGAGAAATAGTGGAGTGAAAAGACAAGTGTTATAAACAATTGCACTGGCAAAGCATGTGCATTGGTGGTTCGAATCCAGTTCATGATATGGAATGTGGATATTGTACATGTCTGCGCTTTTCCGGTGTAGGGATCCGCCAATTTTTTGGTTTGTAGCTACTGGTTGTGCCCTAGCGAGGGGGAGTATTATAGATGGTAGTTAAATTTTGTTCAAGTAAGTACCCTGGCGTAGCACCTGTAACATCTCTGTATCCTACGTATATCCTACGTATATTCCTTTATGTATAATAGCGTACTAGCAGAGTAAACTAAACAACAAAGTTTTAGAAAACTCTCTTTCTTCTGATTAGTCTTCTATGGTGTTGCATTGAACTTGGTCTCCGACATGGTGTTCTTAAACAGACATGATACCAGGGACATAGGAAACAAGCCAAACAGGTAACTGAAATTGTTAAGAACATGCTCAGCGGATGAATAATGCAGACAAGAAAGAAGGAATAGAAAGGAAGGATTAGCTTCTGAGGGGGAAAAAAGGAAAACCAGATTCACTTTCTTGGACATACTCACCTGAAATTATACATAGAGGTTCGGTTCATCCAATTTCTAGCAATTAAAAATCATCTGAAACGGTTGATTATCATGAGTTTTAGGATGAAAACATGTTAGTTACTTATTCAAGAAAATCTTTGAGAAGGATGTGTTTTTTAACCTCCAAAGCACAGTTCAAACAATTAGAGTTGTAGGTGAAAATCTTCGAGATGGATATGTGTATTTTAACCTCCAAAGCACAGTTCAAACAATTAGAGCCGTAGGTGCCTTCACTTTTGTTTTACAGACTGTTTTAGTTTACTACACCGAACAACGCGACCTCAATAACACAATCTCATAGTGCAGGACAGTTAACCAAGTACTTCTACAAATTCTTATTCATAAATTCTTTCATGTATTGCTTGTTCTAATATTGCAGTGTTGTGCATGAATCAACATTATATGCATCCGTTCTCTTGCGAGCAACCAGGATAGATATGCTATTCTTTTTCTGATAACCAAATGGTGAGGACGAGAGCAAAATCTACTAATCTTTCAGCAGACACAAAACTGCCGTCGTCCACTAAATAATTTGAGGAACATTGGGAAGGGAGTTATCGTCAAACTTGCCACACATTTTGAAAGGATGTCTGTTCTTGACATGAAACCTAAACATTGTTTTAAGTACAGTGAATTGGAACATGTACTATCATTGTCAAATGTAGTTTTATGTTTGAATTTCTACATCAGTTGCTATTAGTAGGAGATATCACTCACTCTCTGTACCAGGACCGGAACATGCACCCAGTGAAAGAATTAATAAGCAGCTAATCTAGCAAGCAGTGTAACTAGCATGGCGTAGCAACTGTGTTGTACCATCTCCATGTAGTCCTGTAACTAGCAAGTAGTGTATCTCGTATTGGTAGCTACAGTCTGGTCTTCTCTACATAAACAATGTTTGTAGGGGAAGGACTGCTCTGAGAGCACATAAAATAGCTCTTCTCTGGACCTCTTCAGACATGAGAATTCCAAAGAGGAAGAATAAATAACCTTGATCTTGAGGTCAACTAATTTTTAGTGTTTGTTTCTAGATGCTGACATTTTGATCTACTCTCTCCATCCCGCAAAGATAGTTCATTTGTGAAACTACAACTTTTTTTTGGAGACATACAATTAATGTTTCCCACTACAAGTTGTTGACATGTGATTTCCACTATTATCCTTGATTTTGTTTTCTCCAAAATTAGGTGCATTGAATATGAATGAGTAGTATTGTAACATCATTGTATTTTTTACTTTGAAAATGTAAGTGGACAATCTTTGCGGGATTGATGGGAGTAAGATAAAACCATCATCTGACTTTGAGGGGAGATAAATAAAAGCTTCGCACAAAAAAGTTAATAAATCTCCAACATAATTATAGTGCAATAATTGTAACAGTCTCCGTGCATTTAGGCCAATCGTGTGAGCTTTTGTACCACGGACGAGCATATTAAAGTATGTCAAATTGTCATTGTTAACTAAACGATACATTGGCAAGCCTCTACATTGGTGAATTATCTATGTCGATATATGCTTCCCACAAAAAAGTATAACAGATATATATGATACATTAGAGATTTTATAAATACATATTGTGATTTATAACATTACAAACAAATTAAAGCTATCAAAAATATCCAAAAAGTCTAATCAAATGTTATATAAGGAGGTAATGGCAATGTTTAGTGAAGTGATTACAAGTTTTTGAAGTAGCTTCAGACATTTTTCATATTTAATCTTCACTTGGATACATGTTGATGTGTTTTCCCTATGGAAGTATTAGTATGTGCTCCTAAAAAAATATCAGTATGTCAAATAAGGTTAATTGACACTGACATGTTTCATATACTCACTCACTTGATAATCCAGGAACACAGCGTTTGAAGCTCCTACATTTGAGGTTTCGGGATCGCACCCGCCTATATGATGTAATTCTAAGAAAAGTTTATGAAACCCAATGAAAAAAAATAAAGGGCATACACGTGCAACGCACGTGCACCTAACTAGTTATCTAAAAATTGTAAGGTTTTGCTATCCAAATTACCGGGTCAAAGTGACCCAGTGAATAGTGGTAAAAGTCCAAATGGTGAAAAGAGATGGGACGGAGTGGTACTGTTAGTTCAAGAAGCGTTGTCGAGATACAATGAGTTTTCCACCCCTGCACATGCCGCATCATAAATCACAATGTTAAAAACAAACGATTTCTTTCAAAAAAAGGTCAAGGCCTTATTTGTTGGTTTGAGACCAACAATTTGACAGAGTAGCGCGCATGAATTGATCAAGAAACAGACCTTAATAAGAGTAGTGCTTGCTCCGACGGCATAGACACTCTTCAGTAGACCTGTAGAGTGTAGACCCATAGATCTTATAAAACCTTATAAAACTTATTTGATGTTACAGCATCATACTCACTATATGAACACACGCACACCCAAAAAATAAGAAATCAGAAACATAGTTATCCAACAAACATGTCTAAAGCAGTAGGCTAGAGAAAAATCCATTAATTAGCTGCCATCGCTTTCACCCAATCTTCACTGATGAGAAGTCTCTAAAAGATGAACCACATTGCCAAAGAAAATCCATATACCAATTACCATGAAAAGTTTTCCAGTCCAACAAAGTGCACTACTATACAGCACTCACACTTGATACCAGTAGGCTAGAGAAAAAGGTTATAGTCAATTCTCAAGCACAAAGCGCATCAAACACAACACATGAAATGGTCATCGGCAATTATTGCCCCTACTCACACACAATACTACTAAAAACAAACTACCAGAGAACAGTTAAAGCTGGATGCGGACCAACTTCCCTTCTCAGTTCTCGCTTCCTTATGGACACTCAGTATCAAGGCAAGTGCCATATACTTTCTTGGGTTCGTCATGGTTATCCTCTATTTATAGGAATATATCCATCTTATACGGATTACTGATCTTCTGCTTCTATTTGCTCTCTTCGCCTTCGTTGAACATCTCTTTCCATCATATCACAATTCTACAAGAAAATCGCGGAAGAAGGTAAATAGTACTTCCTTTTGTAGGATTTACATATGCTTCAAGGAAACGGAACTCAAGCCATGAATATCCTTTCAGAAACTCCAAAGCAGTGCCAAAATAGATCCCTTCAAAATGCGAAGTAAATGCAAAATATAACAAATCAGTTGACCCAAAGAATCTTTTATTTCACAATGAATGCAAGAATGTGAAAATATTTATCCAAATTAATACCTTCATATTTGGAAACCTATGGTAATAACATACAAGCAAAGACCAAGTATAAAGAAACTACATTAAGGAGATAACTGAGAAAGAAGTAAGCATTACTGATTTTTTTTCTTGACAGTCCTTGAACAGCCAAGTTCAGTGCGGAAACTGGCAAGTGACTGCAATGTCTCAAGAAACTGAAGTGATGCCCAAAAATTCTTTAAGAACCTCCCGGGAAGTCTCGTCTAACTCCTCTGCATCCAGCTTATTAAACAGAATTTTTATTGTGCCCGTACCAACCGCAATCCCTCTCTTGAGCATCATCTCAAGAACCTTAACTGCCTTCAAAATATCATTATTCTTTAAATATGCATCAGCAACTATAGAATAAGAATAAAAATTTGGCAAGCATCCATTTTCTTCCATTTTACTTAGCAACGTTTCTGCTTCATCAAATAGGCTTTCTATACAGAATCCATTGAGCATGATACTGTATGTTTTAACATTGGGTTCCAGTCCTTTCGCAGAGAGGATCGAGAAGAGTTTCCGAGCAACTACGAGTCTTCCACCTTTGCACAAACCATCTAGAACCGCACTATACATCACAATGTTAGGCTCAAAGCCTTCATTTTCAAGTTGTTCCAAAAGTGTCAATGCCCCATCAAGTTGCTTGTTTTTGCACATGCCGTCCAACAGAGTAGAGTATGTGAATTCATCAGGAAACAAACCGTGAACTTTCATCTTGTCAAAAAGAAGAAGAGCTTCTGAAGTTCTTCCCACTTGAAACAATCCACCAATGAGAGAATTGTAGGTAACTGTATCAGGATATGCTTCCTTACGAGTCATTTCCTCAAAGATAATCATGGCTTGATCAATCTGTTTGAGCTTGCAGTAGCCATTGATCAACGTATTGTAACTTACGGCATTAGGAGTAAAACCCCTGGCGGCAATAGTATTAAGTAACCTTCTTGCCTTACCAACCTGACCTATCAGACAGTAGCCATCCATCAGAGAGTTAAAGGTGATAACATTTGGCCAGTTACCTGTTTTAAGCATGAAAGCAACCACTTGCCAAGATTCCTTTACCCTCCCTTTTTTGCAAAGGGCATCAATCATAATGTTGAACGTCTGGGTGTCTGGCGCGATATTCATGCCCACCATTTCATATAGCAATCTGGTACATTGGCTCCACTGTCTGAAATTGCTAACTCCCAGAATGAGGGTATTTAAAGTAACAACATCTGGGGAAATACCCTTATCAGTCATTTCTGAAAATAATTTGAAAGCTTGGTCCAATTGCTGGTCTATGCAGAGGCCATCAATGATAGTATTATAAGTCACTTCATCGGGCTCGTAACCTTGAGTTCCTTCCAGCTTTCTGAGGAGGCAAATAGCTTCAGTTGTTCTGCCGGTCTTGCACAATCCATTGATTAAAGTATTGCAAGTTATTAAATCGAGATGATAACCTTTGAGGACTAATTCATCAAAGAGCTGAATGGCAGCATCTACGCGGCCATCGAGACAGAGACCGTGGATTAGAGTAGAAAATGTTACAACGCTTGGTTCATGACCTTGTTTGAGAATTCTACCGAGCAGAGAGCAACCAAAGGCAACGCGATTCAAACGGCAGAAACAATTGATGGCAACGCTGAGTGTGTAAAGATTTGGCCTGACCTTGTGATATTGAGTTCCTAAGGAGTCCAATTTGGCAAACAGAGAAAGAGCAGTGGAATAGTGCTTCCTTCGGACAATAGAAGTGAGGAGTTGGGTGAATTGGAAGATTGAAGGCAGGGATCGAGCTTGAAGCATGGATTCAAACCGATCAGATTTACTCCAGCTATTGGTTTGGGAATGAAGAGACTTGATAAAAGTAGAAGAGCGAAGAAATGGAGGAAAAGAGGTACCGTTGTCTAGTCGAACAGTTGAACAGAAAGCACCATTTGCTAGAGCAGATTTCGTCATTCTTCGAGAAAATTCCATCATCATCTTCATCTTCTTGTTCTCGGATCTCAGGTCGATCTATTTCGAAATAGGGTTTGACGAAGCCAAAGCACCGGGTTCGGTGTAAGTTTGGTTGTGCTCCTGGAAAAAAAAAAAAAAAAAAAAAAAGGTCAAAAGATACTTTCACCCCCTCTCCTTTGATTTAAGGACACTTTCACCTCTTCCAGTTTGGCAACAGACACTTTCGCCCCTTTTACTCAACCAGACGAAGATGCAGGATTTTTTTTTTTTTAGGAATATCAAATTTATATGAATCAACCAGCGAAAAACAAAGAGTTTGGTGTTACGCACCCTCACCCAGAACTCAAAAAAAAAAATAGGAAAAGTTACAAGATCATAACAGAAAAAAACACAGCACCTACATAGCGAGTTTGGATGTTACAAACTTTCGCCCAATTCTCAGACTAATCAAAGATAAATTAAATGAATAAAACATAAAGACACATGATCAACCCAAGAGCACCGACTTGTAAAAGGGAAGCCATCGTGACGGAACCAATCCAAGATGTCTAGTAATCACAATACAATTCTCCCAATAACCGTGCTTCGACCATCAAGGATGTACAGCTTTCTTAGCCTATGTACGAATAGGCACTACCTTGAGACTTCCACCATCCTCGCCAAATAAGAAAAGAATCATTGTTGGCTATTCTGAGAAACCCATAAAGAACACGTTGTTGTTCAGATAGATGTAAGCTTTACTGAACTATTTTGACAGTCCTCGAAAAGCCAAGTTCAGTGCAGCAACTGGCAAGTAACTGCAATGACTCAAGAAAATGAGGTGATCCCCAAAAAGTTCTTGAGCAGGTCACTGGATATCTTATCTAACCCATCATTATCCAGCATATTAAACAATATTTTGCAAACCGGAATCCCCCTCTCGCGCATCATCTCGAGAACTTTAACTGCCTCCACCGTCTCTTTATTTTTTAAATATGCGTCAGCAACAACGGAATACGAATAGAAATTTGGCAAGCACCCATTTTCTTCCATTTTGATAAGCCAGTCATTCGCTTCATCAACTAGATTTTCTCTACAGAGTCCATTAAGCATGGTATTGTACGTTCGAACGTTGGGTTCGAGTCCTTTGGAAGAGAGGATGGAGAAGAGTTCCCGAGCAGCTACGAGTCTTCCACCTTTGCACAAACCATCTAGAACAACATTATACATCACAATGTTAGGCTCAAATCCATCATTTTCGAGCTGTTCCAAAAGTGTCAATGCCCCATCGAGTTGCTTGTTTTTGCACATGCCGTCTAACAGAGTAGAGTATGTGAATTCATCAGGAAACAAGCCATGAACTTTCATCCTATCAAGAAGAAGACGAGCTTCTGCAATTCTTCCAGCTTGACACAAGCCACCAATGAGAGAATTGTAGGTAACTGTATTGGGAAACGCTTGCTTACGAGTCATTTCTTCAAAGATATTCATGGCTTGATCAATCTGTTTGAGTTTACAATATCCACTGATCAAGGTACTGTAACTTACGACGTCAGGAGTTCTTTCCAGCCTTCTAAGGAGGCGAATAGCTTCAGTTGTTCTGCCGGTCTTGCAAAGGCCATTGATAACCGTATTGCAAGTTATTAAATTGATATGATAGCCTTTGAGCACTAATTCGTCAAAGAGCCGAATGGCGGTATCTACGCGGCCATCGAGACAAAGGCCGTTGATCAGAGTAGTAAAGGTTACAACGCTTGGTTCATAACCTTGTTTGAGAATCCTACCCAAGAGAGAGCAACCAAAGGCAACGCGATTCAAACAGCAGAAACAATTGATGGCAACGGTGAGTGTGTAAAGATTTGGCCTAACATTGTGATATCGGGTTCCTAAGGAATCCAATTTGGCAAACAAAGAAAGAGCGGTGGAATATTGCTTTTTTCGAACAATAGAAGAGAGGAGTTGAGTGAATTGGATGATTGAAGGCAAGGGTCGCGCTTGAAGCATGGATTCAAACTCATTCACAGCGTCTTCGATGTTCAGGTGACTGAACCGATCGGTTTTGCTAGAGCTATAGGTTTGGGAATGAAGAGAATTCACAGAAGTAAAAGACCAGAGAAATCGATGAAGAAAGGTACCGTTGTCTTGTCGAACAGCTGAAGAGAGAGCACCATTTCCTGGAGAAGCTTTCGTGATTCTTCGACAAAAATCCATCATCATCTTCATCTTGTTGGATATATTCCGATCGAAAGCGCAGAGGCTATTGAGCAGGAAGGAAGGAACTTAAGTTTTCGTGGAAGGTGTGAATTCCATAGTTTCTTCCAAGGGTATGAGCAGGACAAAAGTTTGAGTGAAAGAGGATGGGCAGAGAGATTTGGAGAAGAATTTGAATAGTTCTGAGCGAGATCAGCAGACATGACAGGAGAAGTTATGAGTGGGAGTTAAATTCCATGTGGCTAAGTCATAGTCCATATCAGAATGAAGAGGATGTTGTATAATTCTGCTGGAAATCCATTGGGGGAATAGATTGGTGATGAGCTCTTGATTCCATGGAAAAGGAGATTGACTGTCCGGGCACATTAGGAATCCATCCAGTGCTTCACAGAGGGATGTTGAAACCATTAGCTAGTTTCCATTGGAGGCCAAAGAGAGAACTTCCCTTCCACAGAAAATGACCTTCCAAGCACTTGAAGCTTTTCGATTATGACATTTAATAAGGAAGTGAGAAGCAGAACAACATTTAGATAAGAAATAGTTAGAGTAAAGCGAATGAGGTTGATGGAGAAGTCGTCAACTGTTTTTAGCCAACAAATCTTTATTGAAAAAATGAGGATTAATAAAGCCTAAACCTCCCTTATGTAGTGAATTGCAAAGAAAAGCCCAAGACAACCAGAAGATACCTTTTTTATTGAAATGCCCAAACGAAAAGAAACGAGACATACAACTAACTATTTTAGAACAAGCACCTTTAGGCAATTGAAAATTAGACATAGGGTAAACTAGGATGCTAGTTATAACAGATTTAAGAAGAGTAGCTCGTCCGATTTTATTTAGGAGGCAACTTTGCCATCCAGAACATTTATCTTGAATTTTGGAGATAACTAGGATTATGGCGTAAATCAGAGACAAGGTGAATGCCAAGGTATTTTCCCAGAGAATCTTTTTCAGCAATTCCCAATTGAGAAAAAGTCAGCAACTTAATGTCCTGAGACGAGAGTTTCAAGATCAGAGACTTAATGTCCTGAGACGAGAGTTTCAAGATCAGAAATGGGATAACACACAACCTACATACCATAGCAGAAGGAGGAGACGAGAGTTTCAAGCTCAGACACAAGCACAAGCTTATAATGACTGAACGACTAGACTTCTTCTCTCCAGAAGCTTTAGTTGCAGCAAAAGCTGAATGCCATCATAGCAGCGACAGTTCATTTGTTAGCAGAAGATCTCCAACAATACTGGAACAACTGCTATTTGCTGAAAGAAGAGAATGTACTTAGTAATAAAAGGATCACGGTTATTCTCAAAAAGATCATTGAAAGGGCACGAGCTAATCATAGAACTAGCGCATATCAAGCTGAAGACCAAAATAAGTCCACGAGTTGTTTAAGACCACAACCCCTGATAGAGCACAGTCATGCATGTTTGGATTCATCACCACCCAGTGCCATTGTATTCTGATTACAAGTAGGGGGTAAATGTGGACAAGCTTGCATCAGTCTTAGTAGGTACAAAGTAAGGCCAGTCCTAGACCTCTCGGGCCCTAAAGCAAGAAAATTTCTTGAGGCCCAAAATTGAAGAAAACTCAATTCCGAGTAAAAAATTTACAGGTAAAATAACATTAGTGAGAGTTGAGACTGAATCACATTTGTGCGAAAAATAATACTACTACCAAACTAACATTAATACTCTGATAAAATTACTTTAAATATATAATTAACCTTCACTGTTAGTATAAATTACAGGCCCTACCAGTCCAGCGGCTTAAAGTCGTTGCCCCCACTTGCCTCTCTCTTGGGCCGACCCTGGTACAAAGGTGCCAGTTTCTGCTGCTCGAGCACCCTATAACACATTCAAGCGCATTTGTGAAAGTTGCAGGGGATAAGGCACTTCAAGAGTAGCACAAAGCTACTCTTGAAAACTTATGGTCGTGACTAGGCTAAAAGAAAAATTATGTAAACTTGTTGTAAGGATCGCTTTGATGAACGAGAGTTTTTGTAGTGGACATTTGAGAAAAATATAAACAGTACGGGTAGTTGGTAGGTACCACAGAAATTAGAAAGATAGAATGGATGAATGGTGTAATTCAAGCACATTGTGAAAATCACAAAGGATAAGCCACTTCAAGAGTGGCACAAAAATCAATTAAATTTTAAGAATAAATCCAAATCTATAAATCCAAATCTACTGAACTAGCATAGCATCAACAAATGCACTATCTTCTTTCTGTAAAAAATATAAGATAGTGCATTTGAGTTTCATGATATTCAACTACCCTCACCTTCACCTAACATTAAGAAGTCTCAAGAACTGCGTAACATATACTTCCACAAGAAAATGCATAATATATTCAATTCCCAATGTTCAACCAGGACGGTCTAAGTGCTAAATATTTCAATGGCGCTCATAGTAAAGAAGGATGCACAGGTTTGACATTTAGCACGACAAGTAATGTAGTTGACAAACATGAATTAAAAGATCAGTCAGTGAGGTCTACGTCCAATCGGAGTAACATTCTAGTGCTCCAAAATGGCACCACGGTGTGATCTACTACCAAAACTTGCACAACTTACCAGTGAAGCCAACCACTGTTTGAGTGAGTGTCACATGGTCGGTGGTGATGGAGCATTAAAAAAGTTTCCTCCCATAGAAAGTCAATTTAGTTTTATGGCAGGGAGATCTACTATACTCTTACTTGCATACTTACTCCTTGACGTAGATAAAGACCTGCATGATAGAGTTCCAACATAAGCTAAGGGGAGACCCTATTCCTTACATTGAGGTGATTAAAGACATATAAGATAAGACAGTTTCTAGTCTAAGGAAGGTAGGCTAGAATTATGGAAGGAGAACATAGAATTTAAGGGATTTTTCATTGGTAAACAAAACCAGACACATGAAATGCAATTTAAGAGACTAGAAGGACTGTGGTAGAGGAAAAAATAAAAAGTGATAGACAAGAGAAGTGGAATATCATTTCAGATGATGGCATCTTAAGAGCTTTCCATGGTCCTGACTAGGCTAAAGGACAAGTTCCGTAAAATTGTTGTAAGGACCGTTTTGATGTATGAGACTTGAGTATTGGACAGTTAAGTATGAGTGCCGCATGAATTAGAATGTGTAACTACGAAAGATAAATATGCAACCGAACAATTACGATGAATCTAGATGTTCTGCACCAATAGAATACGAATGAGAGATAGTCGTTTAAAGTGGTTTGGTCATTTATGCCATAGGTCATAGGCCCTGGGATAGTTCCAACTGGAGAGGAGATACAGCCCAGTTTGACTTAAGCCGAGTATTATGGAACATATGAAACTCCCATTGTAGCCATAATCAATTCAATAGCTACGTACTAAAATGTGTAGTAACTTAAATTTTGATTTCTTCGCATGTCTAGACAAATAAGCAGTGCAAGTAAAGCTGTAATAACACACAAGAGTGACAATAACACAAATACGGACCCCCAATAATTTGGAGACAATTTGTCCTATACCTGACTAATGGACTGTTGCGAGACTCTCACTGTACATGAAGGTGCTTTACCTGACTAATGGACCTCTTTATCTGGGTATGTCTTGTGACCATTGTAATTCTTTATCGTTTCTAATTCACTATGCACTTTACCTTTCTAAGAAAAATCAGCACCTAATAATAATAGCATCACATAAAACTTACTAATGGCCCTGAGCGTCTTCAACATCTCATCATTCTTAAAATTTGATTCCAGCAAGCACGCACTGTCATCCATTTCACTCAAGCCCTTAATTTGCTTCAGCAAATAGGCTTTTCCATGCCCAGTCCAGTGAGCTTGATACTGTTTTAAACATCGGGTTTCGGCCCTCAGAAAGCAAGGTAGATTCAAGACGAGTTGTCGAGATACAGTGAGTTTTCCACCCATGCACATACTGCCACATCATTAATCACAATGTCAGAAACAGAATAGGTCAATACCTCATTTGTTGGTTTGGGAGCAACAATCTAATAGAGTAGCGTGCATGAGTTGTATACCTATAATAACTGGAGCTCCCTGATCATCCAGACAATTGCAGCATATTCGTCGTGCTAAGGGTGTAAATATCTTCAATGGCATTCATGGAAGAGTAGTGCTCGCTTCGAAGGCATAGAAACTGTTCAGTAGACCCCTAAATCTTATAAAACATATATGATGGTACAGCATCATACTCCCTATACGAACAGACACACAGAACCAAAAAAGATTGGAAATCTGAAACATGGTTATCTATATTGTGAAACATCATTCATTGCAGGCTTGTTAGTGTCATACCTGACTAGACATGCAGCTGTGTCTGAACTTCTTAAGGTTCCAGTATCCAGCTTTATCAAGTGGAGGAAAATAGCATTCAGCTATGAAAACCTTACATCAACATAGTCATCCAACAAACATGTATAAAGCAGTATCCTCCATGCGACCTTCAGAATAGTTCTTAATCAGCAGTCATTGCTTTCACCCAATCTTCACTAATGAGAAGTCCTTAATAGATCCACAGTGCCAAAGAAAAACTATATACCAATTACCATGACAAGTTTTTCTAGTCCAACAAAGTACACTACTATTCAGCACTGACACTTAATACCAGTAGGCTAGAGAAAGAAGTTCTAGTCAATTCTCAAGCACAAAGTGAATCAAACGCAACACATGAAATAGTCATCGGCTATTATTGCCCCTACTCACACACAATACTATTAAAACAAACTAACAGAGAACAGTGAAAGCTGGATGCAGACCAACTTCCCTTCTCAGTTCTTGCTTCCTTATGGACACTCAGTATCAAGGGCAATGCCATCTGCTTTCTTCGGTTCGTCATGGTTATCCTCTATTTCTTGGAATTCTATCTCCATCTTATATGGATTACTGATCTTCTGCTTGTATTTGCTCCCTTCGCCTTCGTTGAACATCTCTTTCCATCATAACCCAATTCTACAAGAAAATAACGGAAGAAGGTAAATAGTGCCTCCTTTTGTATGATTCAAGGAAACGGAACTCAATCCATGAATATCCTTTCGGAAACTCTAAAGCAGTGCCAAAATAGATCCCTTCAAAATGCAAACTAAAGGCAAAATATAACAAATCAGTTGACCCAAAGAATCTTTTATTTCATAATGAATGCAAGAATGTGAAAATTTTATCCAAATTAATGCTTTCATATTTGGAAACTAATGGTAATAACATACATGCAAAGACCAAGTATAAAGAAACTGATAAACTTACTATTAAGGAGATAACTGAGAAAGACGTAAGCTTTACTGAATTTTTCTTGACAGTCCTTGAACAGCCAAGTTCAGTGCGGAAACTGGCAAGTGACTGCAATTTCTCAAGAAACTGAAGTGATGCCCAAAAATTCCTTAAGAACCTCCCGGGAAGTCTGGTCTAACTCCTCTGCATCCAACTTACTAAACAAAACTTTTATCGTGCCCGTACCAACCGCAATCCCTCTCTTGAGCATCATCTCAAGAACCTTAACAGCCTTTACCATATCATTATTTTTTAAATATGCGTCAGCAACAATGGTATACGAATAAAAATTTGGCAAGCACCCATTTTCTTCCATTTTGCTTAGCCAGTCATTCGCTTCATCAAATAGACTTTTTTTACAGAGTCCATTGAGCATGATACTGTATGTTTGAACGTCAGGTTTCAGTCCATTGGCAGAGAGGCTCGAGAAGAGTTCTCGAGCAGCTACGAGTCTTCCACCTTTGCACAAACCATCTAGAACCGCACTATAAATCACAATATCAGGCTCAAATTCTCCGTTTTCAAGCTGTTCCAAAAGTGTCAATGCCCCATCAAGTTGTTTGTTTTTGCACATGCCATCCAACAGAGTAGAGTATGTGAATTGATCGCGAGACAGGCCTTGAACTTTCATCTTGTCAAGTAGAAGAAGAGCTTCTGCTATTCTTCCCGCTTGACACAAGCCACCAATGAGAGAATTGTAGGTAACTGTATCAGGAAACATTTGTTTACAACTCATTACCTCAAACATAAACATCGCTTGATCAATCTGTTTGAGCTTGCAGTACCCATTGATCAGCGTGTTGTAACTTACGACGTCATGAGTAAAACCCCTGGCGACAATAGTATCAAGTAACTTTCTTGCCTTACCAACCTGACCTATCAGACAGTACCCATCCATCAGAGAGTTAAAGGTGATAACATCTGGCCAGTTTCCAGATTTAAGCATAAAAGCAACCACTTGCCAAGATTTCTTAACCCTCCCTTTTTTGCAAAGGGCATCGATCATAATGTTGAATGTCCGGATGTTGGGCGATATATTCATGCACACCATTTCATTTAGCAATCTGGCACCTTGGCTCCACTGTCCGAAATTGCAAACTCCCAGAATGAGGGTATTGTAAGTAACAACATTGGGGAAAATACCCTTGCCAATCATTTCTGAAAATAATTTGAAAGCTTCGTCCAATTGCTGGTCTATGCTGAGGCCATCAATGATAGTATTATAAGTCACTTTATCTAGCTCGTAACCTTGAGTTCCTTCCAGCTTTCTAAGGAAGGCGAATAGCTTCAGTTGTTCTGCCGGTCTTGCACAATCCATTGATAACAGTATTGCAAGTTATTAAATCGAGATGATAACCTTTACACACTAACTCATCAAAGAGCTGAATGGCAGCATCTAACAGTAGAAAATGTTACAACGCTTGGTTCATAACCTTGTTTGAGAATCCTACCCAGCAGAGAGCAACCAAAGGCAACGCGATTCAAACGGCAGAAACAATTGATGGCAACACTGAGTGTGTAGAGATTTGGCCTGACCTTGTGATATCGAGTTCCTAAGGAGTCCAATTTGGCAAACAACGAAAGTGCAGTGGAATAGTGCTTTTTTCGAACAATAGAAGTGAGTAGTTGAGTGAATTGGAAGATTGAAGGCAAGGGTCGAGCTTGAAGCATGGATTCAAACTGATTCACGGCGTCGTTGATGTTAAGGTGACTGAACCGGTCAGATTTGCTGGAGCAATTGGTTAGGGAATGAAGAGACTGGACAAAAGTAGAAGAGCAAAGAAATGAAGGGGAAAATGTACCCTCGTCTTGTCGAATATTTGAAGAGAGAGCACCATTTCCTGGAGCAGCTTTCGTCATTCTTCGTGAAAAATCCATCATCATCTTCATCTTCATCTTGGATCTCAGTTCGATATATTTCGAAAACGCAGAACTATTCGGTTTTGGGGTTGAATTTTCTGGAACAGCGAATTGGGAATTTGTCCTGCTTGTTAAGTTAGGGTTTCACGAAGCCTAGTCAGAAAGTATAAATTGAGCTAGTTAATAGTCATGGTAAAATACACTTCGTATATGTCAGGTTTATCAGTTTATCAGCAAGGACTTAACTGCAATAGCCCCAAAACTGTGGTCGTATGTTTGGGACTAAAGTGCAAACTCTCCCAAACTGTGGTCGTGTAAATTGGGAGAGCAGTTACCGTTGGATGGCGGGACACAGCTAATCTCAGCCGTCCAATCTCTTAAACATTAGGATTTGAATTACAATTAGTAGAACGGCGTCGTTAGCATATTCGGCCGAGTAAGCAGCCAAGTCAGCAGTCAGCTCTCCTCTCATTGGTCCGTTCGGATCACTGGTGCTGACATAGGCAGCCGTTACTAGTTTTGGTTATTTGCACTTGGTTACCCCTTGCTATAAAAGGCCGGGGTTGTAATGAATTAGACATCTTTTATGAAAATTATCATTTACTTCCCCTAAATTTCTCTCCCTCCTTCCTCTTCTCTGGTTTCTCTCTCAATCGGAGGTAATTCTCCGAAATTCTTTCAATCTCCGGTCAGTTAATCGCCGGCGAAGACGGCTGAGAGGTCAAGGACCTCTCAAGTTGGTATCAGAGCCTGGTTTATCCCTCTCGGAGCTCTGAAAATGCCGAACACTAGAGGTCAAAACCTAATTTCAATGGAGGCTGATTCGAAGGTCTCGGTGCTTGAAGAGCGTCTCAACGACTACGAGGAGATGTTGAATGACGTGCGAGTGCAATTCGTCAAGTTTGATGAAGGTATGCATGATCAATTTCATAATATTCGCCAGGAATTGAAAAGTGACCTAACTGAGGGTTTGAACACCATGGAGAAGAAATTTGATGATCAATTTAAGAAAATTACTAATTGCTACAACTTGCTAGCAAATCAACGAGACAAAGAGAAGATGGCTAGCTACTCAGAAGTTGTTAATGGTGATAGTAGAACACCTATGTCTATGGGAAAAAGGCCTGAAGGAAGTAGTAATTTCACTAGAGAAGTGAATGTAGATGAGCAAACTAACTATGTGAAGAACTTCTCTGGTGGAGGAATTCCTATGCCAAAGATAGAATTCCCTAGGTTTAGTGGAGTGGATCCACTTGGCTGGCTGCAGAAGTTAGATAGATATTTCATGATCTATAAAATGAGTGATTGTCAGAAATTGGTGATGGCATCACTACATTTAGATGGAGAAGCTGATTCCTGGTTTAGATCAGAGTTTGATCAATTAGAAGACATCACTTGGAGCTCTTTTGGTGAGAAATTGTGTGAAGAGTTTGCTGAGCCAGGACATGAGAATATATTGGGAGTGTTTAACAAATTATTGCAGCAAACCACAGTGGTAGAGTATCAATCTAGGTTTGAGGCTCTTAGACCTAGAATCAAAGCTCTCCAACCTTGGGCAGATGAAATGTATTTTGTGAGGAGCTTTTTGAGTGGATTAAGAGAAGATTTGCAGAAAGCTGTGCAGCTGCATTTCCCAAAGACTCTGTCACAAGCAAAAGCTATTGCAAGGCTGGAAGAAGGACATGTAGAATCATTGGAAAAGCACATTTCCAGGAAGAATACACACAAAGCTAGTTCTCTCCACCAAGGACAATGGGATAGAAACAAATCCAATCAAGCTACTGCACCAAAAGAAGATAGCCACAAATCTAGCACACCTGTGTTCAAGAGACTCACTGCAGCTGAAATGAAGGAAAAAAGGGATAAGAAGTTGTGCTTTTACTGTGATGAAAGCTATACTCCATGTCATAAATGTGCCAAGAAGACATTGTATTTGTTAATTGGCAATGAAGAGGAAGAGGAAGATTCCATAACAGAAGTACACACTGAGGAGAAAACAGGTGACACAGTGGCAGAAGTGATCAATTCAGAAGAGGAGTTACCATTAAGCATATCTTTACATGCAATGTCTGGCTGCACTAGCATTGAAACTATCAGGCTTATTGGTAAGATCAATGGGAGAGAAGTGCATATTTTGATAGATACAGGAAGCACACACAACTTTATAGACCAAAGTACTGCCAAGAGGGTTCATTGTGCCAGCCAGAACACTAGAGAAATGCAGGTGGCAGTAGCTGATGGAAGTAAGTTGAACAGCACTGCAGTGTGCAGGGAGGTCAAAATTGAACTCCAGAAATGTGTGGTGATGACTGATCTCAGAGTTCTTCCCCTGGGTGGATGTGATGTGGTGTTAGGAGCTCAATGGCTGAGGAAGGTTAGTCCCATCTCAATGGATTTCAATAAAAGAACTTTTGGATTTATTTGGGAAGGCAAGGAAGTAGTTCTCCCAGCTCACCACAGTGAAGACACACCTCAAGAAGTTCAACTACAAGTTATCCAGGAATATTGTCATCAAAATGAGCATTGTATTGCAGCTCAATTATATTCAATTGGGGTAGTCACACATTCAGCAGAGATTCCTACTGAACTACAGCCACTAATTGATCAATATGGGGATTTATTTGCTGAGCCAAAACAGTTACCTCCCCCCAGAAGCCAAGAACATAGAATTCCACTCATGGAAGGCTCAAAACCAGTGTGTTTGAGGCCTTACAGATACCCATTTTTACAAAAGAATGAGATAGAAAGGTTGGTGAAAGAAATGTTGGATAATGGCATCATCCAGCCCAGCACAAGCCCCTTCTCAGCACCAGTACTATTGGTTAAGAAAAAAGATGGCACATGGAGGTTCTGTGTAGATTACAGGGGCCTCAATGACATCACCATCAAAAATAAGTTTCCCATACCTGTGATTCATGAGTTAATGGATGAGCTTAAGGGAGCTACCATCTTTACCAAACTAGATCTCAGGTCTGGGTATCATCAAGTGAGGATGGCTGAGACTGATGTCTATAAAACAGCATTTAGAACTCATGAAGGATTGTATGAGTTCAGAGTAATGCCATTTGGGCTTACTAATGCTCCAGCCACCTTTCAATGCCTTATGAATGATATCTTCAGAGCATACCTCAGAAAGATGGTACTAGTCTTCTTTGATGACATTCTGATATACAGCAGCAATATGGGGGAACATAAACAACATTTACAGAAGGTGTTTGAATTAATGAGGCAACACCAACTATTTGCCAAAATCAGTAAATGCTCATTTGGATTGGCTGCTGTGGAGTACCTAGGTCACATAATAAGCAAGGATGGGGTGCAAACAGATCCAAAGAAGCTCAATGCCATGGAGGAGTGGCCCATTCCCAGGACTATTAAAGAGCTCAGAGGTTTCTTAGGCCTTACTGGCTACTACAGAAGATTTGTGAGGGGGTATGGTACTTTAGCCAGACCACTTACACAATTGTTAAAGAAGGGGAGTTTTCTGTGGACACAAGAAGCCACTTTAGCCTTCAATTCTCTCAAACAAGCAATGGTGCAAGCTCCAGTCCTGGCTTTGCCTGATTTCAATGAGATGTTTGTGGTGGAGTCTGATGCATGTCATGATGGTATTGGAGCTGTTTTAATGCAGCAAAACAGACCACTAGCTTATTTTAGCAAGGCTCTAGCCCCTAGACATCTGGGACTCTCCACCTATGAAAAAGAACTCTTAGCCTTGGTGCATGCCATCACTAAATGGAGGTCTTATTTGGAGGGAAATAAGTTTATCATAAGAACTGATCACCATAGTTTGAAGTTTCTCCTAGAGCAGAAATTGACTTCTGTTCTTCAACAGAAGTGGATTAGCAAGTTGCTGGGTTTACACTATGAGATACAGTACAAGAAAGGACAAGAGAATAAGGTGGCTGATGCTTTATCAAGGAGACAGTCTCTAGAAGGTGCTACAGAAGTGAGTCAATGTGCAGCCATTACAGCTATTACACCAAATTGGATCAAAGAGGTCAAAGCAAGTTATGTGGGAGATAAGGTGGTACAAGAGTTGATGGCTGCTCTGGCCATTGATGTGAATGCAGTCCCAAACTACAAACTACATGATGGAATGTTGAAATACAAGGAGTTGATCTATGTTGGAGCTCAAACTGATCTCAGAACTAGCATAATCAAGGAGCTGCACAATACTGGTATAGGTGGTCACTCAGGCATATTGGGAACTTATAAGAGAGTAAAAATGTTATTTGATTGGCCTGGATTGAAGACACAAGTTAAAGCCTGGGTCAAAGAGTGTGACATTTGTCAAAGGATGAAAGTTGAGCACCTCCCATACCCAGGGCTGCTGCAACCTCTACCTATTCCAGACAAGCCCTGGACTCACATTGCAATGGATTTTGTGGAGGGGCTCCCTAAATCAGAAGGCAAGACAACCATTGATAGCTCCTCACTAGGAGTTATCGGTTTACCCAATTTGAGGGGTATTTTCGTCCTAAATGAGCGTTTTAGTCGATTTCTGCCCCGTTTGACTCGGGAATTCACGGTTTGCTGTTTTTATCTCCTAGACGCATAAACTGCGTTATTTCACGCATATCGAGATATGATCACGGGTTTTGTTTCGTGTCGTTGATGCAGGGACAGGACTTGTGCAGGAGCCGGAAATGAAGCAGGCATGCGGGTGAAGGATCCGAGGAGGCTGAGAAGCCGAGCATGCAAGTCGAGAAGATTGGCACGTTTCCCGAGGAAGATTGGCACGCATCCCGAGGAGCCTGGCACGCATCCCGAGGCATCCCGAGCAGTTTGGCACGCATCCCGAGACGGACGAAACACACTCCGAAAAGATCAGCAGGCATCCCGAGACATCCCGAGGAGCCTGGTACGCATCCCGAGACATCCCGAGGAGCCTGGTACGCATCCCGAGACATCCCGAGAAGGTTGGCACGCAAACCGAGGAGGCAGCTACCTACGCTGCTAGCTACGCAGCTAGCTACGCAGGTAGCTACGCAGCTACCTACGCAGTTAGCTACGCAGCTAACTACGCAGGTAGCTACGCAGCTACCTACGCAGTTAGCTACGCAGCTAACTACGCAGGTAGCTACGCAGCTACCTACGCAGTTAGCTACGCAGCTAACTACGCAGGTAGCTACGCAGCTAACTACGCAGGTAGCTACGCAGCTACCTACGCAGTTAGCTACGCAGCCAACTACGCCGGTAGCTACGCAGCTATCTTGCGCAGTTGGCCCGTTTTCCGAGGCAGTAGGCCCGTTTTCCGAGGCAGTAGGCCCGTTTTCCGAGGCGGTGACAGTCGGCCCGTTTCCCGAGGCGGTTTCGGCCCAGTGGCAGTTTCGTAATTTCGGCAGTTTCCAGAAACGTCTTCAGCACTATATAAAGACTCGTCCAGTGCTCATCAAAGGACACAACACAATTCTCAGCACAATCGAAGGAGATCGCAGAGCACTCTCGGTGAGCACGGAAGCAGGAATTCAGACTCTACAGCACGCGTTTGATTTCACTATCTCTCTTATTCAGAAACGTTGTTATTTAATTATGTCACTTAGTAGCTAAACCTTTTACCTAGGTTCTCGGTGAACCTAGGGTTTCGTATCCAGATTTTATTATAGATGTTTGATTATGGATTCATGATATTTATCTTAAATTCAGCAGCTTTATCTGTTATTCTGTCTTTGACTGTTATCGTATATGCATGATTGGAGTCGCGAACCAGAATTGCTATAGACCCGAGCCTGTAGGTGAAAACGTCAGGTTAGGGTTAGGAAGAAAAGACAGGATTTAGTACCTTACCCTGATAGACCGACCAGAGAAAGGGAGATAGGGCTAGCATTGAAAAACGTGAGACCAACTGTTGGAGAATCTGACCCGGGCCATTAGGATAGGTTAGAAACCCTAACAGGCTTAGAACGAGACTGCAGACTTAGGCAGCTTAACAGGAATCCGAACGTCTGCAGGATCGGGATTACGTGTGGAATCTGAAAGGTCACTGCACAACTGGTACGTTGCACAGATAACAAGACTGCTGAGTGTTTTCATATCAAACCGAAATACGTAAAATCTGTAGAAACCCTAGGGGATCCTGGAACCTAGTCTCATCTATTATCGCTACAACAAAATCAGCTTATTTCAGAAAACGTCACAAAAATATTTACAGTCTTAAATTCTGTTTTTAGTTTAGTCACTATAATCACAATCTACTCCTCCTGGTTACTATTCTTGGGAAACCGAAACTGACAACTTGAGTAAACCCGAAACAGTCCTCGTGGGACGATAATCCGAGTCTACTTGCACCCGGTACTACGAGATTCGTACACTTGCGATAGCACGTTAGTTTGCGCATCAAGTTTTTGGCGCCGTTGCCGGGGACTTTTTAGGGTCTATTTAGTAGTCAGAATTAGTTTTCTGAGTTTTTATTTATTTTCAGTTTTGTTATTTTTCTTTTTATCTCACTGCGTTTTTGAATCTGCGTTTTCAGGACTGTTTAGTTGATGCCCAGATTGCCTCGCGATTTGGTGTCACCACTCGACAACCCGGAAAAACTGTATACCGAACAGAACCGCAGAAACCGAGAAAGCAGGATGGCAACCAACGAGAGAGATCCACCCACGAACACCGAAGCCGGTGTACAGGAACGAGAGACACGTACCCCAGCCCAGATGGCTCGGTACATTGAGGAGCTTGTCACAGCGGGACTTGCTGCCCGAAGCAACCAGAGAACATATAACCGATCTGGGAAGGCGTTGGTGGAAAATTTCGAAGTCCCCACCGGGGGGCATGAGCGAGCTATTGTGGTGCCCGAGATCACCGCCGAGCACTTTGACATCAAACCATCCACCATCCAGACGGTACAAACTCTCTGCCCGTTTCATGGCAGGGCCGACGAAGACCCGAACGATTTTATCGGAAAATTCGAAGATTACTGCAACAAGGTCAGATACAAGGGGGTAGAAGCAGAGGCACTCATGCTGATCTTATTTCCATACTGTCTTTACGGAGTAGCCAAAGACTGGCTCGAATCCCGACCACCCCGATCCATCACCACATGGGAGGAGTGTGTCGCAGATTTTCTGGCAAAGTTCTATCCCGCCTCCCGAGTCATACAGTTACAGAGTGAGATCCTGTCATTCAGGCAGAAGATGGGGGAGACGGTGGTGGACGCATGGGACAGGCTCATGAGATTGGTCAAACGGTGCCCGAACCACGGCTTTGGAGACGCAAAAATTCTGCAGGTTTTCTATCATGCCCTAGACAGGGAGAACGCCGACAGGATTGACAGAGAGGCCGGGGGAAACTTCCTGTATCACGTGGACAAAGAAGGTGCGTATGACCTGATGAAGCAGTTGGCCAAGCAGGACACCCGACTGTTTGACGATCGCAGGATGGCAGCGAGAGCCGAACCCACAGAGGATGACCGGATAGATAATCTGGCCAAGATCGTTCATGACTTGGTCACGAAAGTCTACTCGGATAAGAAGACTGTTGCAGCAGTCGAAGAACCTGATCTGGACACAGCCATTGAGGAGCTAAGGACCGAAGACACCAATTACGTACAGCAGCAGTGGGACCCGAGCCGGTACCGACCGGGTACGAGAGACCATCCCGGGTTTCGGTACGGAAACCCGAACGCAGCAGTTTATGCACCGGGATTCCAGCACAGGCCACCAGCCCAGCAGGCTGCACCGGCTCAGCAGGCTCAGTCAGTCCCATCTGCACAGCAGTATGACGCCCAGATGAAAGAAATCAAGTCCATGTTCCAGACCATGGAGTCCCGGTTCAAGCACATGGACACCTTGACGGCAGATATGCAGACAACCAAAACGTCACTGCGCGCTTTGGAAGTGCAGGTGGGGCAGTTAGCACAGCAGCTAACAGAAAGACAGCCAGGAAACCTACCCTCGAATACAGTGAATAATCCACGGGCTCAGATCAATGCTATCACCACTCGGAGTGGATTGGCACTGCAGGATCCACCGTATCCCAGCCACGCACGTGCAGAAAATTCGAAAGAAGTAGAACGCAACTTGACGGGCCAGGATAACAGCACAGTCGAACGCCCCCAGCCGAAGGGCTCGGCTGAGCAGGGTGCAGTGCAGAACGAGACAGGTGCAGAAACTGTACCAGTTTCCAAGGAGGTCCCGTACCCCTTGCGAACACGAAAGAGGGATGACAGCAAAGACTACGCCAGGTTTCTCGAGATGTTCAAACAGCTGCAGATTAACATACCTTTTGCTGAGGCTTTGGCTAAGATGCCCACTTACGCCAAATTCCTCAAGGACATCTTGTATGGGAGGAGGCGAATGAGCGACTTCGAGACTATAAACCTGACGGCAGAAGTGAGCAATTGTGTGAAGAATGGGCTACCGAGGAAGAGAAAGGATCCTGGCAGTTTCGTTATACCGGTCACCCTAGGTAACGCTTACACAGGAAAGGCTCTGTGCGACCTAGGGGCCAGCATCAATCTGATGCCTTTGACGATTTTCAAAAGTTTGAAAGTCGGTGAACCCCGACCCACCAGAATCATGCTGCAGATGGCAGACAGGTCCGTAAAACAGGCCTACGGGGTTATCGAAGATATTCTAGTCAAGGTCGGCGAGCTGATTTTTTCGGCAGATTTCGTCATCCTGGACATGGAGGCAGGGGAGGTACCGCTCATACTTGGCAGGCCGTTTTTGGCCACGGGCGAAGCAATGATTAACTGCAAGAGCGGGGAGCTGACCATGCAGATTAACGAGGAAAAGGTGAAATTCAACGTTTTCAAAAATCTGCAACTGCCAAATTACTACGACCACGAGGATATCTTTGCTATAGACGTGGTTGATGAAGGTTGGGAAAACGAGGAGATGGACCAATTATGGGAAGAGATCGACAGCATGTACGGGGAAGAAAAGGAGAAGACTCGGTGCGAGCACGCCATGAGAGCCGAGGACTGGACCACTTTGCACCGGGACGAAGACGGCAGGCAAAAGATGATTCTGGTCCCGTCACTCAAGGAGCCACCCGCACTGGAGCTGAAACCGCTCCCGAGCCATCTCAGGTATGCGTATATTGGTGAAAATAGTACTCTGCCCGTAATTATTTCGTCACGTTTATCTCAGGAACAGGAACAGAAACTGCTGGAAGTATTGCGAGAGCATAAGGAAGCAATCGCCTGGACGATTGCAGATATCAAGGGGATCAGCCCCTCCTACTGCATGCACAAGATCCGAATTGAAGAAGGCAAGAAACCGGTGATTCAGCCCCAGCGGAGACTGAATCCGAACATGAAGGACGTTGTGCGAAAAGAGGTTATGAAGTGGCTGGAAGCGGGAATCATATACCCCATATCAGACAGCACATGGATCAGCCCGGTCCAGTGCGTGCCCAAAAAGGGGGGTATTACGGTGGTGCAGAATAAAGACCAGGAGCAGATTGCGCAGCGCACCGTTACAGGCTGGCGGATCTGCATGGACTATCGGAGGCTAAACGACGCAACACTCAAAGACCACTTCCCGCTACCATTCATGGACCAAATGCTGGACCGGCTCGCCCACCACGCCTATTACTGTTTTCTGGACGGGTACTCCGGGTACAACCAGATTTGCATAGCCCCGGAAGATCAGGAGAAGACGACGTTTACCTGCCCATACGGTACGTTCGCATTTCGGCGCATGCCGTTCGGGTTGTGTAATGCTCCTGCCACATTCCAGAGATGTATGATGGCGATTTTTTCCGACATGATCGAGAAAAATCTGGAGGTCTTCATGGACGACTTTTCACTATTCGGGGACAGTTTCGAAGACTGCCTGTTCCATTTGGGTCAAGTTCTGATCCGATGCAAGAAGGCGAATTTGGTGCTCAATTGGGAAAAGTGTCACTTTATGGTCACCGAGGGGATCGTGCTGGGTCACAGAATTTCCAGCAAGGGACTCGAGGTGGACCGAGCTAAGATCGAGGTGATAAAGCAGCTTCCATACCCGACGAACGTAAGGGCGATCAAAAGTTTTCTAGGGCATGCAGGATTTTACCGAAGGTTCATCAAAGACTTTTCCAAGATCACAAAGCCACTCTGCGCTTTACTCGGAAAAGACGTACCCTTTGATTTCGATGCAGCATGTCGGCAGGCTTTTGACCATTTAAAAGAGAAGCTGACCACAGCCCCGGTTATAACCACGCCTGATTGGTCACTACCGTTTGAGCTGATGTGTGACGCCAGCGACTACGCAGTCGGGGCAGTTTTGGGGCAGCGAAAGGATAAAGTCTGCCACGTCATTTATTATGCGAGCCGGGTACTTAACGATGCTCAGCTCAACTATGGCACGACAGAAAAGGAACTGCTAGCCGTGGTGTATGCCCTGGACAAATTTAGGCCGTACTTGGTCGGGTCAAAAGTTATCGTCTTTACCGACCATAGTGCCCTGAAATACCTGCTGGACAAGAAGGACGCAAAACCGAGACTGTTGAGGTGGGTACTACTGATGCAGGAATTCGACGTGGAAATCCGGGACAAGAAGGGAGTTGAGAACGTGGTGGCGGATCACCTATCCAGACTCGAGAATGTGAAGGTGGACCCGGTACCGATCAAGGAAAACTTCCCGGACGAACACATCATGGCAGTGAAAATCGGGAGACCATGGTACTATGCCATAGCCAATTACTTGGTAACTGGCACGCTTCCCGAGGATCTCACCCCGTCTCAGCGGAAAAAGTTCGTTTCCGAAAGTCGAAAGTATTTCTGGGATGACCCGTACTTATTCAAACAGGGGGCCGATAACATCCTGAGAAGGTGTATCCCGACCCACGAGGCCTGGAACGTGATCCGACACTGCCACTCATCACAGTGTGGGGGTCATTTTGGGGGAACGCGCACAGCGCATAAAATACTGCAGTCCGGTTTTTTCTGGCCGACAATCTTCAAGGACTGTCACGACTACGTGCAGGGATGTGATAGATGCCAGAGAACAGGAAACACGTCACATCGGGACGAGATGCCGATGACCGTGTGGCAGGAGGTAGAGCCGTTTGATGTATGGGGAATTGACTTCATGGGTCCGTTCCCGTCCTCGATGGGAAATCTTTACATTCTGCTGGCAGTAGATTATGTGACGAAGTGGATCGAGGCGATTGCGTGTCAGAAAAACGATGCAGCTACGGTTGAGCGTTTTCTGAAACGCAACATTTTTACTCGGTTCGGGACGCCCCGGGCGATGATCAGTGACGAGGGATCACACTTCATTAATCGAGTTTTTGCCAAAGTTCTGAAACAGTACGGTGTGTCGGTTCACAAGGTGTCACTGCCTTACCACCCTCAAACGAACGGGCAAGCCGAGGTTTCGAACAGAGAGATCAAGAGCATACTCGAGAAGACGGTGAATCTCGGCCGAAAGGATTGGTCCATCAGACTGGACGATGCACTCTGGGCCTACAGGACAGCTTTCAAGACACCACTTGGAATGTCGCCATACCAGCTCGTGTTTGGAAAAGCGTGCCACTTGCCGGTTGAGTTGGAGCACAAAGCATACTGGGCCATCAAACTGCTCAACATGGACCAGAATCTAGCAGGAGATAAGAGGAAGATGGCACTGCTGGAATTAGAGGAATTCCGCAGAACGGCATTCGAGAGCGCTAAAATCTACAAAGAGAAGACGAAAAAGTGGCATGATCAGCGGATCACGCCGAAGCAGTTCAACGAAGGCGACAAAGTGCTTCTCTATAATACGAGGATGCGGTTCTTTCCGGGCAAGTTGAGGTCTCGATGGTCGGGACCGTTCATCATCAAGAAGATATTTGCATGGGGAGCATTTGAGCTGGAGAATCCAAAAGATGAGTCCAGTTTCAGGGTGAACGGGAACCGGATCAAGCCATATCTCGAGACAGTTGAAGTCACCAAAGTAGACCCCGTCTACTTTGACGACCCGTGAGAGGTAACCGGGTCGGGCCGTCGACTGTAAATCACAAGCGCTTGGTGGGAGGCAACCCATCGGATTACGTTAATTATTTATTTATTACAGTTTTTTATTTTTACGTTCTGAATTTTGAGAGAGGCGAGATGAGTGTGTGTTAATGGGTAGACAAGGTTGTGCAGGAAATTTTAAGCAGAAAAATGTGCGGGTCAAAACCGAGAGGTCCGACACGCATTTAAAGAAGTACAGAAAAACCGGCCCAAAAGGCCAGTTACGCAGCCCAGCAGGCCTATTACGCAGGCCAGAAAAAAAAAAAAAAAAAAAAAAAAATTAACTACGCTGGCCCAAAAGGCCAGATACGCTGGCCCAAAGGCCAGCTACGCAGCCCATACAGCCAGCTACGCAGGCCAGAAAAAAAAAAAAAAAAAAAATGAAGTGGACCAGCCACGCAGCCGGCCCAAATACGCGGCCCAGCCACGCAGCCGGCCCAGTTACGCAGCCCAGCTAGAAGGCCACGCAGCAGGGGGAGGCAAGTGCAGTTTCTGAAACCTTAGGGGGCCAAAATGCAATTTCACCAAACTTGGGGGGAGGTTTTTGCAATTTTCAAAAAGGGTCAATTATTCACCCAACTATATGGACGGGTTACTCCAGCAGAGGCCTCCATTGTTAACATTTGAAGCTTCTCCTTCTTCCTTTTCTCTCCACCTTCAAAAGTTCAAATTTCACCAAATCAAAAACCAAGCACGTTTTTGGGATCCTTGTGAGAACTGGATCATTTTGGTGTAGTTGAAACTGCAAAACAGTGTCCGAATTGGTGAGGGGGTCAAGTCAAAGTTTGTGAAAAATTTGAAGAAAAGCTCCAGATTCGTTGGCTTCGGGTCGAAATTTGAGAAAATACAAAGGAGAAACGTCGAAGAGGAGGGCGAGGCCTACAAGGTGCCCAAGTCGAAATTTTTTCCGGCGAGAAAAAATTTTCCGGCGACTTTTTCCGGCGACAGTTTGTTTGCACTCGTTGACTCACTCCGAGTGCTCAGGTTCACAAATTTCTTCTTTTGCTATATTTTTTCAGTTTTCGGTACCAACCCGTACCCGGGTTTAGCATGCTGCATACTTGACTGTTTTTGACTGTTACTGCGTTTTTAGCTGTTTTTCTGCATTTTTAACTGTTACTTGCGTATTTAACATAATTTTTACGTAATTGACCGTTAAACTGCAAATTAGCAAAAGGTAGCGTAATTAACTGTTTAAGCTGCGTAATTGACTGTTTGGACTGCGTACCTGCATTTTGACAGCGTTATCTGCGATATAAAAAAAAAAAAAAAATTGCGTAATTAACTGTTTGGACTGCGTACCTGCATCTACACAGTGTTTTCTGCATTTTTAAAGAAAAAAATTTTTTTTTTTTTTTTTTAAAATTCTGAATTGTCTGCTGTTATGGACTGGCTTGAGAGACCTGTGGCGTTTGATTTCCGTTTGCCTTTTGCCATCGACATCCCGTATGAGCAGATTACCGAGACCAACTTTGATAGTTTCCGGTTTGTGAGTTACCAGGCCCATCTGCACTATCTAGAGACTTTAGACAGAGGGTTGACACCGGATTATAGGTTCGAGGTAGATGATGAGAGGATGCCGATAGCAATGAGAAATTATGCTAGACGTCCCGATCTCTTTGGCTGTGCCTTAGCGAACTTCCCCGAGAGGGCTAGTTCCTCGCTCACTCGGGAATTTTTCTGTAACCTAATCTATCAGGAGTTCGGGGAGACAGAGTTGTACCCGAACTGGGTATACTGCCGTAGGGGGTTTATTTGGTTGACGCCCCTCGCAATCCGCTGGGCGTATGTCATACCTGGCGAATTCGAGGGACAGTGTGCATATGATATGCTTGTTCAGGACTCTCCTCCGCAAGAGGAGCTCTTGAGGACTCTCTGTGAGGGGGCGGCTGAGGCCCGTTGGGAGACCAACGGGAGGTTGCATGGTACGTTTTTGAGTCCGCCCGCCCGGTGGTGGTTTGAGTTTGGAGTGAACCGGGTCGTAGGGATTCAGCATATCACTAAGCTGCCCTACGAAGTGGTACTTCTGGTGTACTGCTTCATGACCCGACGCCGGGTCGACCTACCAGCCCGGATTTGGGCGAACATTAGAGAGAGAGCCAACACGCATAGCCGGCGAGGTTTCGGGTTTTGCAGTCTTATTACCCGATTGGCTGCCCTGAATGAGATTGTCATCGAGGGTGAGCGAGATTTAGACCCCGCCTCTTTCCGGCCATTTTGGCGAGTAGGTAGACGGGCCATGGGAAACCGTAGGGCACCCGAGCCAGCTGATGCGTTTGTGGACTTAGACCAGGATGAGCCGGGTGATGACCCGATGGACGAGGGGGGGCCCTGTCCATGACCCTACCCCACTCTCTAGTTACCGGCCGCCCCAGGAGTACATGGCTCCAGATCCTACCCCTGTCCCGGCGAGGCGTTCCACACAGGAGCGTCTTGTCATGAGAGAGTTTCCGACCCGACTGCATCGATCACGGTCTACTTATGAGCACGGGCAGTCTAGCGGGCCTGCCGAGCCTGAGCCTAGCCGGCCCACTCGCCCGACTAGGATCCCTGTTCCGGAGCCTGAGCCTAGCCGGCCTACTCGGCCACCCCGGACCGCGGTTCCCGAGCCTCCCCGGCCATCGAGGGCAGCTGCCCCTGAGCGCAGCAGGTCATTTCGGGCCGATGCTCCCGAGCCTTCTAGACCATCCCGGGCTGCTGCCCCTGACCGTAGTCGGTCGACCCGAGCTCCTGACACTACCATTCCTCCGTGGACTGCCTTTGAGCAGAAATTGACCCAGATTGATGAGAGGGCCGAGACTGGAAGAAAGTCCATTAAGGACATGTGCAAGAAGCAGTTTGGTAAGATGATGAGACTGATAAAGCACAACCAGCGGACCAACGACAAGAGGGGAAAGGATCAGGCTGCTGCGTTTACCGCGATTCGTGAGGAGCAGAGAGAGGCAGCCCGGAGCGCGGGCCGACAGGTCCCGCTACCGTTATTCTTTCCATCGACTTACTCCAGTGAGTTCGATTCCAGTTGGTCTGGAGCGGCGGAGTCCAGTCACCATGACGATGCCCCGGCTTCGGCCCCGGCACATTCTGATAGTTGGTCCGACTCCGGGCCATACTGCCCACCCCCGGACACTCAGTCATACCAGACGCCGCCAGCGCCAGCGCGCCGAGGGGGCCGTGGACCGCGACCCACTGGGCCTAGCAGTCCTAGGTATCGGTCTACCAGCAGTTCCGTCAGTAGCATGTCCGGTACTTCCGAGACCGGGTCAGACCCTCCTTATGTTCCAGACGAGTCCGAGTGAGTGCCGTGAGGGCATGCCACCTCTTTAGTGTGGGGGTGGTGGTCGTGTCTGCATTAACCAGGTCTGCACGTTTTTTCATCTTCATTTGCAGTTTTGAGTTTATTTATTGAGTCAGCACGTTTTTATTTTTGAGTCTACCCACCACAAATTTCTGGCCATGCATTGTGTATATCTAAAAAAAAAAAAAAAAATCGAAAATTTTCAGAAAATCCAAAAAAAAATAAAAACTACCTGCGTAGCTACCTGCGTAGTTAGCTGCGTAGCTAACTGCGTAGGTAGCTGCGTAGCTACCTGCGTAGCTAGCTGCGTAGCTAGCAGCGTAGGTAGCTGCCTCCTCGGTTTGCGTGCCAACCTTCTCGGGATGTCTCGGGATGCGTACCAGGCTCCTCGGGATGTCTCGGGATGCGTACCAGGCTCCTCGGGATGTCTCGGGATGCCTGCTGATCTTTTCGGAGTGTGTTTCGTCCGTCTCGGGATGCGTGCCAAACTGCTCGGGATGCCTCGGGATGCGTGCCAATCTTCCTCGGGAAACGTGCCAATCTTCTCGACTTGCATGCTCGGCTTCTCAGCCTCCTCGGATCCTTCACCCGCATGCCTGCTTCATTTCCGGCTCCTGCACAAGTCCTGTCCCTGCATCAACGACACGAAACAAAACCCGTGATCATATCTCGATATGCGTGAAATAACGCAGTTTATGCGTCTAGGAGATAAAAACAGCAAACCGTGAATTCCCGAGTCAAACGGGGGCAGAAATCGACTAAAACGCTCATTTAGGACGAAAATACCCCTCAAATTGGGTAAACCGATAACTCCTAGTGAGGAGCTATCAAGGTCTGCACGTTTTTTCATCTTCATTTGCAGTTTTGAGTTTATTTATTGAGTCAGCACGTTTTTATTTTTGAGTCTACCCACCACAAATTTCTGGCCATGCATTGTGTATATCTAAAAAAAAAAAAATCGAAAATTTTCAGAAAATCCAAAAAAAAAAAAAAAAAAAAAATTAAAAAATCAGAAAATTTGAGAACGGGCAATCAAGAGAACAGAAACTGGGAAGAAATCGAGGTTAAATCCTTTGACAGAAAAGAAAGCTTGTACCGAGGTATAGTAGATAGGTGAGAGCCAGTGACCCTTGGAAACCGCAAGTAGTTATCATCTGAGCTAAGGATCCGACTAGTTGCCACACCGCCGTCATCTAGGTAGTCGACAACCCGCCCACGGGCGCCGTCACGGTCATCGCATCTTTCGGTGGAGTGACGTGCTATCAAGGGACCTCACGTCCTGTTTCTTACCCCTAGGTCCAATTAGTCAAACCGTTTGAAGCCATTTACCCTCTTTCTTCATAGCCACTTTAGCCTAGGCAGCCTTCTTTGAAACCTCATCAGTCGATAGTTGGCTATTCTACGTGTTATGACGGAGGGAGTGAGTAGAGTGGGTCTTTGGATGGGAGAGCTTCATGATATATCGGTTTTGGACAGTTTTGACATTGACACGTTTTTCGAGGGAAGGACAGGGTGAGTGAGAGGCGACAGTGCATTAATTTGCGGAGGTGGATCACTGCATTACATAGTGACCACAGGAGGAGTTAGTCGCGTGCGAGACATCTTTCCGCACACAATGGGGTCCGGGGGGTTGTGAGATTAATTGGTGGTTGTGCCGGGTTTCTACATCTTTGGTGATGAGGAGGTTCGGTGGGACTGCACAGTATTACTTCGACTACAGGATCAGCACTTTAGGATTAGTGTGGGGGTATTCCATATGAGGACATCCTTCATACCCCACGACGACAGTTTATTTTTACTCACTCAGTTTTAGTAAGTTTATTTGTTGTTATTCGTGTATTTATGTGTATATAGAGTCGTAAAAAAAAAAAAAAAAAAAAAAAAAAAAAAAAAAAAAAACAGAAAAAAAAACAGAAAAATGAATGAAAAAAAAAGAAAAGGAGAAAGAAAAAAAATATAAAAAAAAAAAAAATGATCTAGTTTTGCAATTTTTCAGCTATTTATATTGTTTTTATTATTGAGTCAAAAAGCTGAGTGAGTAGCACAATTTTCGAGACAGTTACACCGCTTCACATTTGTGGCCGCGAGAACGGCGAAGACACACCGGGGGACAGGAAGATTGATATGGCAGGAACTTATGTGTTTCAGGCAGTTTTTCGGGAACTCGGTGAGGGGTGTGAGTTTGGGGAAATTGTGAGAATGTCATAACAAGTAGGATCATGCCGTACCTTTATACATTATATATCCCACCTGTTAGACTTAGAACCTTGATTCGGAAATAGCTCGGATGGTCGGTTAATTAGGGATTCGCTCAGGTTGATAGCAAAAGTAATAGTACTCGGGTCCAGTGCTTAAACCCACCAAAGAAATCTGTTCAGACTTACCGATCGATTGCAAGGAAGTATTTTCTGGAAAAAGGGATGAGGTTTTGAGGACACTCGGTTATGTTTTTGAGATTGCCCAATCTCACCAAAAATAAATTGTTTAGTACTTTTGAGTCGTGTGTATTGAGTCTGTGTATATTCTTTCTGAGTCAGTTTCTGATCGAGTCGTCTGGTTTATATGGACGGGTAGGAAGAGTATGCAAACTGATGGAAAGGAAAAGGTCTTGATTCGAACTTGCAGGGGGTATTTGCAAGACAGATATGTATGCATTTTAGGGCAGTATTCAGGATGTTTGCTCGGGACGAGCAAAGGTTAGTGTGGGGGTAATTTGATAGCTCCTCACTAGGAGTTATCAGTTTACCCAATTTGAGGGGTATTTTCGTCCTAAATGAGCGTTTTAGTCGATTTCTGCCCCGTTTGACTCGGGAATTCACGGTTTGCTGTTTTTATCTCCTAGACGCATAAACTGCGTTATTTCACGCATATCGAGATATGATCACGGGTTTTGTTTCGTGTCGTTGATGCAGGGACAGGACTTGTGCAGGAGCCGGAAATGAAGCAGGCATGCGGGTGAAGGATCCGAGGAGGCTGAGAAGCCGAGCATGCAAGTCGAGAAGATTGGCACGTTTCCCGAGGAAGATTGGCACGCATCCCGAGGAGCCTGGCACGCATCCCGAGGCATCCCGAGCAGTTTGGCACGCATCCCGAGACGGACGAAACACACTCCGAAAAGATCAGCAGGCATCCCGAGACATCCCGAGGAGCCTGGTACGCATCCCGAGACATCCCGAGGAGCCTGGTACGCATCCCGAGACATCCCGAGAAGGTTGGCACGCAAACCGAGGAGGCAGCTACCTACGCTGCTAGCTACGCAGCTAGCTACGCAGGTAGCTACGCAGCTACCTACGCAGCTAACTACGCAGGTAGCTACGCAGCTAACTACGCAGGTAGCTACGCAGCTACCTACGCAGTTAGCTACGCAGCTAGCTACGCAGGTAGCTACGCAGCTACCTACGCAGTTAGCTACGCAGCCAACTACGCCGGTAGCTACGCAGCTATCTTGCGCAGTTGGCCCGTTTTCCGAGGCAGTAGGCCCGTTTTCCGAGGCAGTAGGCCCGTTTTCCGAGGCGGTGACAGTCGGCCCGTTTCCCGAGGCGGTTTCGGCCCAGTGGCAGTTTCGTAATTTCGGCAGTTTCCAGAAACGTCTTCAGCACTATATAAAGACTCGTCCAGTGCTCATCAAAGGACACAACACAATTCTCAGTACAATCGAAGGAGATCGCAGAGCACTCTCGGTGAGCACGGAAGCAGGAATTCAGACTCTACAGCACGCGTTTGATTTCACTATCTCTCTTATTCAGAAACGTTGTTATTTAATTATGTCACTTAGTAGCTAAACCTTTTACCTAGGTTCTCGGTGAACCTAGGGTTTCGTATCCAGATTTTATTATAGATGTTTGATTATGGATTCATGATATTTATCTTAAATTCAGCAGCTTTATCTGTTATTCTGTCTTTGACTGTTATCGTATATGCATGATTGGAGTCGCGAACCAGAATTGCTATAGACCCGAGCCTGTAGGTGAAAACGTCAGGTTAGGGTTAGGAAGAAAAGACAGGATTTAGTACCTTACCCTGATAGACCGACCAGAGAAAGGGAGATAGGGCTAGCATTGAAAAACGTGAGACCAACTGTTGGAGAATCTGACCCGGGCCATTAGGATAGGTTAGAAACCCTAACAGGCTTAGAACGAGACTGCAGACTTAGGCAGCTTAACAGGAATCCGAACGTCTGCAGGATCGGGATTATGTGTGGAATCTGAAAGGTCACTGCACAACTGGTACGTTGCACAGATAACAAGACTGCTGAGTGTTTTCATATCAAACCGAAAAACGTAAAATCTGTAGAAACCCTAGGGGATCCTGGAACCTAGTCTCATCTATTATCGCTACAACAAAATCAGCTTATTTCAGAAAACGTCACAAAAATATTTACAGTCTTAAATTCTGTTTTTAGTTTAGTCACTATAATCACAATCTACTCCTCCTGGTTACTATTCTTGGGAAACCGAAACTGACAACTTGAGTAAACCCGAAACAGTCCTCGTGGGACGATAATCCGAGTCTACTTGCACCCGGTACTACGAGATTCGTACACTTGCGATAGCACGTTAGTTTGCGCATCAACCATCTTGGTGGTGATTGATAGATTCACTAAATATGGTCATTTCCTTGCTCTCCATCATCCATACAAGGCTGAAGAGGTGGCTGACATCTTCTTCCAACAAATATGCAAGCTGCATGGTCTTCCCAATTCCATAGTAAGTGACAGAGACCCCATTTTCCTCAGTCAATTTTGGAACACTTTGTTTAAATTGATGGGAACTCAACTCAAGTACTCTACAGCCTACCACCCCCAAACAGATGGGCAAAGTGAGAGATTGAATCAATGTCTAGAAACCTATCTGAGGTGTCTCACTGGAGATAGACCTAACAAGTGGTATAAGTGGTTAAGTTTGGCAGAATGGTGGTACAACACCAATTACCATACTGCATTACAGTTGACACCATTTGAAGCCTTGTATGGCTTCAAACCTCTGCATTATAACTTTCACCAGCTAAATAAGACAGGAGTAGAAGCTGTGGACACCTTTGTGCAAGACAGACCTAAATTGCTGCAACTACTCAAGGACAATTTATGCAAAGCTCAAGAAAGGATGGTTCACTATGCCAATAAGCACAGGACAGAAAGAGTGTTTCAAGTGGGGGATTGGGTATTTCTGAAGTTGCAGCCTTATAGGCAGAGTTCAGTTCAAGTAAGATCTAATTATAAACTCTCTGCTAGGTTTTATGGGCCTTTTCAAATTTTGCACAAGGTGGGAAAGGTGGCTTATAAGCTTCAGCTCCCTGACCACTCCAAGATCCATCCAGTATTCCATGTTTCCCAGCTGAAGCTAGCTAATGGCAAATACACAGCCTCTCCTGACTTACCTATGGTTGGACCAGAGGGAAAATTCCTGGTAGAACCCACAGCCATATTGGATAGACAACTGGTTAAACAAGGATCTTCTTCTACAGTCAAGGTGCTAGTACAATGGCTGAATCTATCCCCTGCTGAGGCAACCTGGGAAGACTACTACAAATTGAAGAAGCAGTTTCCTCATTTTCAGGCTTGAGGCAGCTTGGGGACAAGCTGCATTTTGAGGGGAAGGTACTTGTCAGGTTTATCAGTTTATCAGCAAGGACTTAACTGCAATAGCCCCAAAACTGTGGTCGTATGTTTGGGACTAAAGTGCAAACTCTCCCAAACTGTGGTCGTGTAAATTGGGAGAGCAGTTACCGTTGGATGGCGGGACACAGCTAATCTCAGCCGTCCAATCTCTTAAACGTTAGGATTTGAATTACAATTAGTAGAACGGCGTCGTTAGCATATCGGCCGAGTAAGCAGCCAAGTCAGCAGTCAGCTCTCCTCTCATTGGTCCGTTCGGATCACTGGTGCTGACATAGGCAGCCGTTACTAGTTTTGGTTATTTGCACTTGGTTACCCCTTGCTATAAAAGGCCGGGGTTGTAATGAATTAGACATCTTTTATGAAAATTATCATTTACTTCCCCTAAATTTCTCTCCCTCCTTCCTCTTCTCTGGTTTCTCTCTCAATCGGAGGTAATTCTCCGAAATTCTTTCAATCTCCGGTCAGTTAATCGCCGGCGAAGACGGCTGAGAGGTCAAGGACATCTCAGTATAAGATAATTCACAAAGGTAGAAGAGCGAAGAAATAGAGGAAAAGAGGTACCGTCGTCTTGTCGAACAGTTGAATAGAAAGCACCATTTCAGGGAACAGATTTCGTCATTCTTCGAGAAAATTCCATCTTCATCATCATCTTCATCTTCTTGTTCTCGGATCTCAGGTCGATCTATTTCGAAAAGTAGGGTTTGACGAAGCCAAAGCACCGGGTTCGGTGTAAGTTTGGTTGTGCGCCTGAGAGAAAAAAAAGGCAAAAGATACTTTCACCCCCTCTCCTTTGATTTAAGGATACTTTCACCCCTTCCAGTTTGGCAACGGACACTTTCGCCCCTTTTACTCAACCAGACGCAGATGCAGGATTTTTTTTTTTTAGGGAATATCATTTTTTTTTTAATCATAAAATAGAACTTCATTAGAAAATGGAGGAAGCCCCAAAGTCAAGATATAAACCAAAAGTCACATCAACAAGTCGCTAGGGCTAGATAACAAAAGAGGAGGCAGACAAACAAGCATATCGAGCAAGTGAGTGAGCTTTACAGACTGCATCACGATTCACTTTTTGAAGGGTGCAAAATGTGAGAGCTTGGGCCTCAGACAGAATCCTACTAACAATAAGGGCGTCCTCCACAGCTGCACGTCTAGATCCCTGTAAGATATGAAAAGCAACAAGACAATCAGAACAGACAGATAGACTAAAACAGTTAAATCTGACTGCAGTAATGATAGCACGCTCAATAGCCAAGAGCTTCGCCTGGAGCGGCGACGCTGCGAAAACAGAGTCCGAGACACTTTCTTCCCGACAATTAAGAGGATTGCAGAAATAAACACCGATTCCTCCAGTAAATGGGGATGAATTCCAAGCTCCATCAACAAAAGCCCGGCCACATTGGGGGATGCTTTGCGAAGAGTCCCCTCTAAGAAATGCAATATGATCTTCATGATGACTAACATTGGGTTTATCTTCATGGCGATCATTCATAGAGGTGCAGACCATAGAGGCTTGACTCTTGACAGAAAAAATGGCACTATCCAAGCCATCTCTAGCTCCACCAAATATAACTTTGCAGCGAATGGACCAGATTATCCAAAGAACGGATATGAATAGAGTGACCTTTGTATTGTCAGACTTAAACTCCATAGTCCAATGCTTAAGACAGTCACTGAAATTATAGGAATCACCTGGGATAAGGTACGCAAGGCCCAAAGAAGTCCAAAGAGAGTAAGAAAAAGAGCAGCGCCAGAAGAGGTGCATGAGATCCTCCTCTTGACTATCGCACAGGGGGCAAGCATTATTTGAAAGCCCCTTCTGTTTCCCAAGAGTGGAAAGAACAGGGAGAGCATTTCGGTGGCATTTCCAAAGGAACATTTTCCATTTTTCTGGGATTGGAAGCCCCCAAGTGATTCCCCACTTCTTCTCTTCAACCTCTATTGATGAGAAGAAGTCGACATCTCCAGCGGGAGAAAAATTGGATTATGAAGGCGCTGGAGAAGTAAGTATCCTGACTTTGCTGAGTAGCAACCGTCTTTAGTGAATGGCCAGAAAAACTCATCTTTCTTTGGGGGCCAAGGAAGCTGGATGGCAAGGATACGGTTACAGAGAAAAGAGGGGAAAAGGCGCTTAACAGCATGCTCTTTCCAACACTGTCTTTGTCCAAGGATCTCGATGAGAGAACGGACTTTTAAGTCATTCGTGGCCTTGATACCTAGGTAGGTGGAGAGGGGCTGGCTTAAACCCGGAATCCATCTATCGTTAAAGACATCCACACTAGCTCCATCCCCTATAGACCAAGAGAGACCCTTGAGAAGAAGGTCCCTTCCATAGAGCGTGCTTTTCCAAGCACATGAGGCCGAACTCGAGCCCTTAACATTAAGAAAGGTTTTCCTCTGACAATGTTTGCTGATCATTTGTTTTGAGATAAGAAGAGTAGGGCATTTAAGGATTCTACAGGCTTGTCTGGAAAGAAGGCACTGGTTGAACCAAAGTGGGTTTCTTAGCCCGATTCCCCCTCTTGATTCGGGAAGTTGAGTGACAGCAGCTGGCACAAGATGTATCGGACGATTAGAGGAGGGATTCCACCAGAAGTTACGGATAGCCTTTGAAATTTTATTGCAGGTTGAAGAAGGGAGTCTATATGAGGAGGAGACATATGTGGGAAGAGCAGAAAGGACTGCCTTAGCCAAGGTTAAGCGGCCTGCCCCGTTTAAAATTTTACCTTTCCAGCTTGAAACTCGGTCACTAACAGATTTATCAATAAAGCCAAAGGCTTCCTTCTTTTTAGCGCCCGGAACAAGGGGAAGTCCCATATAGCATGAAGCGTTACAGTCATGCCTCAGGCCAAAAAAAATCAGCATAGGCAGTTTTAAGCTCCAAAGGGGTATTCGGACTGAAGACGATAGAGGATTTTAGAGCGTTGATCTGTTGTCCAGAAGCTGCTCAAAATCTATCCAACATGCAGGCTAGTTCATTACAGCTTCTCAGATTGGCTTTAAAAAGTAGGAGGCAATCGTCCGCAAAAAGGAGATGGGAAACTTTTGTGCCATGACGAGATAAGTTGATGCCCTTACAAAGTTTTTCTCGGCAAAGGTTAACCATGGCAGCTGAAAGCGCTTCTAGATAGATAATAAAAAGGTAGGGTGACAATGGATCTCCCTGCCGCAAACCCCTAGAAGGGGTGAAACGCTGCGAGAGTTTCCCATTCACCACAATCGAGAAGGAGACTGTAGAAAAACATTGGTGGAGGAGATTGACCCATTTTGTAGGAAAACCCATTTTTTCAAGCATCAGGCGAAGGAAATCCCAATCAACTCTATCGAAAGCTTTTCTCATATCAAGCTTGATGGCAGCAAGATGACTATTGCCTGACTTTCTTTCCCGAATATGGGCAAATATCTCGTTTGCCATAAGAATACCATCCGAAATGAGCCTTCCAGGGACAAAGGCTGATTGAAAGGCAGAGATCAAATCCGGAATGATAGCTTTGAGCCTATTTGCCAGAACCTTTGCAATGATCTTGTAAAGAGAATTGCAAAGACTAATGGGGCGGAAATCCGAAACTTTGGATGGAGAATCACCTTTGGGTATGAGTGTTAGGAAAGAGTGATTGATCTCCTTGAGTAAATATCCTAAATTTAGGAAAGATAGCACAGCTGTAGTGATACTTGTGCCAACGATGTCCCAGCATTTGTGATAGAAGATCCCCGGGAAGCCATCTGGACCAGGGGATTTAAGAGCCCCAAACTGAAAAGCCGCCTTCTTGACTTCATCTCCTGAGAAGGGTGCATTAAGAATATGGAGATGATCCGTAGTAATTCTTGGTTGAATAAGATTCCATCCATTCCAATTAGAGGCGTGAGGATTCCTGGGGTACTGAGAGTGCGAATAAAAAATGCCCTTGAAGTGTTCGCAAAAAGTTGTAATAATTCCTTCCTCCGAGGATATCCATGCTCCATTATCGTCTTCCACGCCTTTGATCATATTTCTGGCCTTTCTTCTCTTGAAAGTAGCATGGAAAAAGCGAGTATTCTTATCCCCGACTTTTAGCCATTTGACTTTTGCCCGTTGAGCCCAGAGAATTTCTTCTTGAAGGAGAAGGTCTTCAAGGTCTTGCCGGGTTTTCTTTTCAGTAGCAACAAGCGTCGCGGAATGTGGTAAGTCGGCCGAGGCGTAGATAGTCGTCAATTTGTCTTGAAGATTAGCAATATTTTTCCCCAGATGGCCAACCTGATGTTTGTTCCAACAACAGAGGGATCTTCTAATAAAGCCCAACTTTTTCGAAACTTGAAAGCATGGAGAGCCATAAACTCTTTGGTTCGAGCATTGCTTTATAATGTCTTGACATTCCGGTCTATTAAACCAAAAGGCTTCACAAAGAAAGCGACGGGAAACTTTAGAAGATCCCAAATTCAATTTCAGAACACATTGGCCATGGTCGGATCCGCAAATAGGGAGGTTTAAGAAACGTGAGTAGGGAAACCTGGCAAACCAGTCTTGATTTGCAAAACCTCTGTCAAGACGTTCAAAGGTGCAATGTGGGTGTTCCCGATTGTTTGTCCAGGTAAAGAAGGATCCAGAGGCCGGAATTTCGGTTAACCCTGAATTATCAAGGAAAGACTGGAGAAACTTTGCCCCCTGAGGAGGTCCGCTCGGACGAAGGTTTCATCTTTCATTTTCTGAGAGGATTTGGTTGAAATCGCCGATACAAAAAAGAGGCCCGGGGATAAGCCTAATACGAGACTCAATATCAATCCAAGTAGCCTCCCTTTGAGCGAGGTAAGGGGAACCATAGATACAAGCAAGAGTGAAAGAAAATTTGTTTGAGGAAAACTCTCCTAAAATGAGATTCTGGGAGATAAAAATCGGACTAAAGGAAATATTGGACTTCCAAACAACCAATAAACCTCCAGCAAGGCCATTAGCGTTAATACCAACCCCATTGCAGAAGCATATTTTACAAAACAGTGAATTAGGGAGGGAGACGTCACACTTTGTTTCAGATAAAAAGATAAAAGAAATTGCATGAAGTTTGGCCATCTTCAAAGTTGTATGAACTGACAGGGAGTGGCCCAGACCCCTGCAGTTCCAACTCATGATATTCATGGAGATTGCCGTGGCTGTTTTCGGACAGCCACGGGTAACCCATACACATAACAGGAAGATAAAGAGGGAGGGGGTGGAACTATGCGTACCCTTATAGGGGCGAGGAATAAAAGGTTTCTTCAACCCAAATTTCCTCTTTTTAGCAGCCATAGTGCTAGTTTCAGTTTCTAACAAATCCGGCGAGGCTTTACGCTTGACAGGCGTGAGGTGGTTAATCGGCCTTGCGGAAGATAGAGGAGAGACGAAGAAACCTTCCTCCGCAAGCTCAGCAATGAACAGCTCATCAAACCCAAGTCTAGTTCCAGAGGGGGTGCCTCTGTCTGCTTTCATAAGGGTTTTCGGTAACCGGCTTAGACACGATAGCCGGCTTAGTGGTCAGCGTCAAGAGACGCTAATTGAGATTGACCGGTTTGGGCTTAGTGCAAGTGGAGAAGAGGGAACCCATTGAGAAGAGAGAAAGAGAAAAGCCCGACGGGTGAGTGAAAAGGGAGCCCAAAAGGAAAAAGAGAATGAGATCAATAATAAGCCCAGGTGGCTTCCATCAGAACGGGCGTGACCAGGTAATAGGAGGATGATAAAAATAATAATAATTAAAGGAGTAGATGGAGAGTAGTAATAGCAATGAAAAAATAAAAGGCTAGAGAGATTATAGCATGGAAAAGAGCATGGAGTAGGCACAATAGACTAGCAAAAAATAAATTTAAAAGGAGGGGAATCATGGGGGTAATAAAAATAATAATTAAAAAATACTGAGGTACCTCGAATTGTGGGTAAGCCAGCCGAATTAACTTTTTTCTTTGGGGTAACTTTAAGCCTTTTGGCTGGAGGCACATTGGGAGTTGTTGCAGCCGCCCTTGGGAGAGGACAACTACTTTCACCCTGATCAAGATTTCTTTTTTTTCGAGGCACGCTCCCCCGAGTCACTCACCCCTGGGTTACGCGCTGCACACGCGCCGTCCGAGTCCATGGAGAGACGTCGTCCGGAGCCAAGGTTGCCGACGGCAAAAGCCGAAGTATGTTCATCATCGGTGCCCGCCTTACTCGGCACTTCGAGCCAGATGTTTCCGGTGGAGTCCATCAACAACGAGCCCGAGACAGAGCTAGACTCGTCCGCAGCAGTGACTTGGATTGAATTCACCGGAGGTTGCTCTTCTTCCTCTTCTTCTGCAATAATACCAGAAACAGGAGGCACAAATCCTTCACCAACCTCGCCAACCCCTCCCTGGTTTTCACCGAGCACCCCTTCCTCTTCCACAACATCGTTATCATTTTCAACCTCTTCGTCATCATTTTCAGAATCCTCATCCTCGTCACTACCATTGGTAGCTTCCTCCATCTCTTCATCTGGTGGAGCGGAGTTATGAGCTCCCGAGGTGAGATTAGCGACATTTCCATCGACATTATCCCCAACATTACCAATCGAACCTTGAGATCTGGATCGAGAACCCTCTGGAGAGAGAGAACCTTGGCGGTTTAGATCCTCATTGCCATCGCCATCATTCCCATCGCCGTTTTCAGAGCGTGTGCTTGGAGGAGGTGGTGGGGGTGGGGGGGGGGGAGGTTCTGCGAAACTCATAAGTCTTTGAACCATAGTTCCCGGTGATTTCTGCAACTTCATTCACAACGACATTCTAGACGACTTTGATTCTCGAGGTCCTATTCTTATTTGAGTTGGTGAAAGCTCTGAGAGCTCTAGTAAACAATGGCTGGAGGGGAAAACTTGCAACGATGACAGCAAAAGTGAGATGGATTTCACGCATTTTTTTCTTGAATTCTCTCATTGCAGCCACATGAGAGACTCTGCACTTTGTTTCTGTATGACCAATGCGGCCACATCGAAAGCAAACGCGATGAATCCGTTCATAGCTAACAGAGATGCTGGCTCTTCTTCCATCATCAAGTTGCATGAGAATTTCTGGTACAAGTGGTTCAAAGACATGTACCATGACAAGGATTCTCATGGTACTAAGATTTGAACCTTCAATCGTTGCTTGATCCGCCTTCAGAACGAGACCAATTAAAGATCCCATACTCTTAGCAGTAGCTTCATCCATGTATTCAATTGGAGCACCATAGAGATTGATCTATAGGGGGATGTGGATGAAGAGGTTTTAGGTGATAGGTAGGTTTGGAACCCACTGCCTGAAAGCCATCAGAGAACCCGCAATGCTCCAGGGACCATGAGCAACAAGATCAGCTCTATCCTGGTCGTTTTCAACCTCAAAAAGGTAAAGATGGCCATCAATTCTCTGTACCTTGATTGAGTTAACAAGACTCCAAAAATTTTTAACCACCGCTTGCATGAAATCTGGTCGAATGACCCTGTTATCCACCAGAAAGCCGATGAGGCACTTAGACCATTTTTTCCTTTTCGCAATTCTCTCACCGTGATGATCGGGGGGGGGGGGGGGGAGTGGGTAAACAGGAGCCAGCCGATGGTGATGGGGCGTTGGCTCAAAAGCAGCTGGTTGAACAGATGATTGAATGGAACGCGAATCACCGGCAGAAAGCGACATCGAAAACACACTTGAATAAACAAAGCAGTAGAAGACAACGATTGATTGAGATTGAGGAGAGAGAAGGAAAAGCAACAGTAAACAAACAACTACCAAACGGAGAAAAGGAATAAAGAGGGGGAGTAAATGCCGGGGAAAACTACAGATTCCAACACATGGTGAGAATCATAACTGGGAATAGTTAGGATTAAAGAGAGTGAGTGGATGAGAAAGCATTGAAGATGATTAAGAACACTGCATTGAAGAAAAAGAGACAATTAGGTCACAGACCCATGAGAGAGAAACTATTAGCCCTCTTTGAACTGTTAGGGAGATGTTAGCAATAGTAGGGAATGTCAAATTTATATTAATCAACCAGCGAAAAACAAAGAGTTTTGGTGTTACACACTTTCACCCAGAATTCGAAAAAAAAGGGGAAGTTATGAGATCATAACAGAAAGAAACACAACACCTACATAGCGAGTTTGGATGTTACAAACTTTCGCCCAATTCTAAGACAAATCAAAGATAAATTAAATGAATAAGACATGACATATAATCAACCCAAGAGCACCGACTTGCAGGAGGGAAGCCGTCGCGACAGAACCAATCCAAGATGTCTAGTAATCCCAATACAATTCGACCAATAACCGTGCTTCGACCATCAAGGATGTATCGCTTTTTTAGCCTATGTAAGAATAGGCACTACCTTGACACTTCCACCGCCCTCGCCAAAGAAGAAAAGAATCATTGTTGGCTACTCTGAGAAACCCATAAAGAAAATAATGTTGTGCAAAAACGAAATATGCAGAAAGAAAGAACTAAACCCACAGATTTACGTGGTTTGGCAAAACAATTTACGTCCACGGAGTGCAGAGATTTCACTAAAAGAGACGAAATGTCTCAGAGAGAATTACAAGCGAAATCAGAACGCTCAACATACTTGCTACGAACCCTAAGAACTCTATAAATAGACGACCTATTAAACCGGGTCAGATCCAAGCCCAAACGGGTCAAACCGGGTCAAAATACTTTTTTCCGGGAGCGCTGTCCCCTGAACCCCCGCGAGACATGTTCGTGGCCGCTAGCCTTCGCTCCAAAAATCATGTCCCCTTTTTCGGGTCGTAGAAAAACATGAACCGTGTCGATTCATAAAACGGGTCGCCCATGAACCAGGGTCCACCCAACACACAAGTAGTAGTTATTCTCCAATCCGGCGATAACTCTCTCGGAATTATAAGTTGACCACGAACGTTGCTGTAGTCCAAAAGAGAAACAACTATGCTCTGGCCAAGTACCAAAGTTCACTGAATGTCAACACAGTGGTTGGACCCGTTCTCTATGTGGTTAAATGCTTTAGTTCTCGATGATATAACAGATGGAAACTTTTTCCCTCCAGTGGCTTTTCTAATGCACATCCACTTCTCAAAAAAGAAACACTTGAAAAGAACAAGCCAACACAAAGAAAATGACAGAATATAATCTTGCTATGTATAAAAGAATCTAGAAACTTTGTCATATGAATTTCCTTTCATCAATGCGTTCAGTTCAAGTAGAAATCGGAGAATTTTGATGCTACATAATTTGCAATACTATATATCCAGAGTTTGGCGATCCATAGGTTTGCACACTAACTAGGTGGTCTAAAATGAGCACAAATCAACTTGGCCAAGTTCCAGACTACACTAGACTCTTGACATTCTCGCGAAGATTTAGGTTGGTAACTGCAGAAATGAGGCAAAAGCTGAACGTCGCGGTAGAAGAGAGATGGTTCGCTTGTTGGCCTGAGTGCTACAACATTACTGGAACAGCTTCTACGGACACCATCATCAGCAAGTCCTGACATCTCCTGAAAGATACAGAGACCTTGTAATAGAAGTTATATGAATAAAAAGAAGAATAGTAGTATAATGAAATCGTAAATGAGAGATTGAAGAAGCAACAATGGTTCAAACTTCAACAAAGAGTAAATAGTCGAGTAAGCAACAATGGTTCAAAGTTGGAGCCTTAGTAAGAACACAGCTAATTCTGAGTTCAATACAGTCATGTCATTTTCAGTTAACTGTGAGTGAGTTTTTACTCTGTGTATCGATCTCAGTTCGATAAGAACGCTGCTTCCAACAGCAAGACCATAATAAGACAATTTGAGCAGCATGTACACGAAAATGCTCAAAGATACATACCCCCATCAACCTGAAGGTATCCGCTAACCAACAACCCCAGTATCGACAAATGTAACTTTTACTTTCAGTGAGGAGTTCAATATCTTTCTCTGCCATTCTTTTCTCAAACCATAAACAGACCCCTTCCATAATATACTTCCGACTTCTTATTGAATAAATACAATACTTGCACATCCCTGTAATATTTGGTAGCTATACTACAAGGGCCTGTTTGTGTTCAGGCTTGTGGATCCAGAACGGGATTTTGGACAGCTTCGGACATTCAGACATGAAAACACAGGTGAATGAGTTAAGGTGGGCGGTGGGTGGTTCTCTGAAACAAGTCTAAGTACTTGGTACCTAGACGATAACTACTTACAGAGAGATCATCTGCTACAAAGAAGGGCGAGAAGAATAAGCACTCAGAAGTTAACAAGACAATCATCAAGAAATATACCTGCAGAAGAACGCATGCTGAGACCAAGGAACACGAACAACAGGAAGGCAGTGACAGATCCAATTAATGATAACACAGCTTCAGAAGTCTGAACATCATCTAGAAGTCCACACTGAATTTCTTCCTAACAGTCAACACAGCCTGCAGGTAAAACCGCACACAGCATTTAATATAGGAAGCAAAGAAGTGTTAACTGGAAACTACAATTGAATTCAGATGCTTTTAGATCCGTATGAATTCAGTGAAAGCAGAATCATTGTTAACAACCTACAAAACAATCTTTACGGCGACAATAACCAACCAACACACACTATAGACCTTCAGGTGCCCCTGTTCGTCCTCACACCACGACTCCCAGCTCTTAGTTGCGCCTATTGCACCTTGGTTGCTAATCCAGTCGTCCCAGTATTTCAGTATCTTCTGCCGTTCAGATCCCGAAGGCTTAAAAAGGAAACAGCTAAGTTATGACTCAATTTGGAACAGCCAGTGTCCCAACCAACACACGCATATTAGATAGAAACTCGGAATAAGGGGATATATACTAAAAATATTCTAATTGAAGCATATAAGTTCATGTAAGATCTGTAGAAAATGCTCGAAGATCACATAGTTTCAAAGGAAAAACAGAAACAACATACACCATAAGTTATTACGTCGTGATGCTACTCACTATTGTCATATTTCAGCTTGTATTGGAGTATGAATACAAACAAAAACGAATCCGGCACAAATGATAGATCATGCCAAGCATAGTGCATTGCTGAGTTTAATGTCAGATGAGTTAGCTAAATCAGATAACTCATCTTCATTCATATGAACTTGGCTAAATTTGTTTTATATTTTCCATCTTTTACTTTACCTTAATCTACTCAGTTTTTCTTTTGAGATAATTTGATGACGGATCACATTCCCTCTTAACATGGCTTCTTTCTGTACTTTATCCCAGTTACAGAGAGTACAGACCTTCATTTTCTTCATCAAATAGGATTTTCCACGCGCAGTGCAGTAAGCTTGATACTGTAAGTTCAAACATTGGGTTTCAGCCCTCTGGAAGCGAGGTAGGTTCAAGAAGAGTTGTCGAGATACAGTGAGTTTTCCACCCATGCACATACTGCAACATCATTAATCACAATATCAGAAACAAACGCTTTATTTCAAAATCGTCTGTTGGTTTGGGACCAACAATCTAACAGAGACCAACAATCTAACAGAGTAGTGTGCGTGAATTGATCAAGAAACAGACCCTGGGCTAAGGCGCTAAGCCACTGTACAAGACGAACAAGAGCTCATATAAGGTAACTGAATACCTATAATAACTGGAGCTCCCTGATCATCCAGATAATTGCAGCATATTATTCGCCAAAGAAACTTCAAGGAAACGGAACTCAATCCATGAATATCCCTTCGGAAACTCTAAAGCAGTGCGAAAATAGATCCCTTCAAAATGCAAAGAAAACGCAATATATAACAAATCAGTTGACCCGAAGAACCTTTTATTTCATATTGAATGCAAGAATGTGAAACTTACTATCCTCATTAATGCATTGTATTTAGAAAATTATGGTAACAACATTCATGCAAAGACCAAGCATATAAAAAACTGATGAAACTATATAAAGGAGATAATTCAGATAGACGTAAGCTTTACTGAACTTTTCTTGACGGTCTTCGAAAAGCCAAGTTCAGTGTTGCATCTCGCAAGTAACAGCAATGACTCAAGAAGATGATGTGACACCCAAAAAGTTCTTGAGCACATCATTCGATGTCTTATCTAACCCATCACTATCCATCATATTAAACAATATTTTAATAGTCTCTCTGCAAACCGGAATTTCCCTCTTGCGCATCATCTCAAGAACTTTAACTGCCTTCACCATCTCATTATTTTTTAAATATGCGTCTGCAACAATGGTATATGAATAAAAATCTGGCAAGCACCCTTTTTCTTCCATTTTGCTAAGCCAGTCATTTGCTTCATCAAACAGACTCTCTTTACAGAGTCCGTTGAGCATGATACTATATGTTCGAACATTGGGTTCCAGTCCTTTGGCAGAGAGGATCGAGAAGAGTTTTCGGGCAGCTACGAGTCTTCCACCTTTGCACAAACCATCTAGAACCACATTGTACATCACAATGTCAGGCTCAAATCCTTCATTTAAAAGCTGTTCCAAAAGTGTCAATGCCCCATCAAGTTGCTCGTTTTTGCACATGCCGTCCAACAGAGTAGAGTATGTGAATTGATCAGGAAACAAGCCTTGAACTTGCATCTTGTCAAGAAGAAGAAGCGCTTCTGCAGTTCTTCCTGCTTGACACAAGCCACCAATAAGAGAAGTGTAGGTAACTGTATCAGGAAACACTTTCTTACGAGTCATTTCCTCGAAGATAGTCATGGCTTGATCAATCTGTTTAAGTTTACAATACCCATTGATCAACGTACTGTAACTTACGACGTTTGGGGTAAAACCCCTGGAGGCAATAGTATTAAGTAACTTTCTTGCCTTACCAACCTGACCTATCAGACAGTACCCATCCATCAGAGAGTTAAAGGTGATAACATTAGGCCAGTTGCCCGTTTTAAGCATGAAAGCAACCACCTGCCAAGATTTCTTTACCCTCCCTTTTTTGCAAAGGGCATCGATCATAATGGTGAACGTCTTGGTGTCGGGCGAGATATTCATGCCCACCATTTCATTTAGCAACCTGGTACCTTGGCTCCACTGTCCGAAGTTGCAAACTCCCAGAATGAGGGTATTGTAAGTAACTATATTTGGCGAAATACCGTTACCAATCATTTCTGAAAACATTTTGAAAGCTTGGTCCAATTGCTGGTCTATGCAGAGGCCATCAATGATAGTACTATAAGTCACTATATCGGGCTCATAAACTGGAGTTCTTTCCAGCCTTCTGAGCAGACCAATAGCTTCAGTAGTTCTGCCAGTCTTACACAGTCCATTGATAACAGTATTGCAAGTTATTAAATCGGGATGATAGCCTTTGAGAACTAATTCGTCAAAGAGCTGAATGGCGTTATCTACCCGGCCATCAAGACAAAGGCCGTTGATCAGAGTCGTAAAGGTTACCACATCTGGTTCATGACCTTGTTTGAGAATTCTACCCAGCAGAGAGCAACCGAACGCAACCCGATTCAAACGGCAGAAACAATTGATGGCAACGCTGAGTGTATAAAGATCTGGCCTGACCTTGTGATATCGGGTTCCTAAGGAATCCAATTTGGCAAACAAAGAAAGGGCAGCGGAATATTGCTTCATTCGAACAACTGAAGTGAGGAGTTGGGTGAATTGGATGATTGAAGGCAAGGGTCGAGCTTGAAGCATCGACTCAAATTGATTAACGGCGTCGTCGACGTTCAGGTGGCTGAACCCATCAGATTTGCTCGAGCAACTGGTTTGGAAATGAAGAGACTTGACAAAAGTAGAAGTAGAAGAGCAAATAAATGGAGGAAAAAAGGTGCCGTTGTCGTGTCGAACAGTTGAAGAGAAAGAACCATTTCCTGAAGCAGCTTTCGTCATTCTTCGAGAAGAATCAATCATCATCTTCATCTTCATCTTCTTGGATGTCATATTTCGAAAACGCGGAGCAATTCGGTTCTGGGGGAATTTTTCAGAAACGAAAATGGGAATTGGTCCTGCTTGTTAAGTTAGGGTTTCACGAAATGATAGAGGAAAACGAACCCACAGCCTCCGGTAGTAATCGTAAAGAATGTAAATAAAGGTAACATCATTTTCATCCGCTCAGGTTTTACGCAAGGACACTTTCGTTTAAGAAAAATGACACTTTCTCCCCTTTTCCTGTACCAAATTTCAGGACAATTACACCGTAATGGAATGCTAAGAGACAAAAACCACCCTCTTATTCGGAGATCTAAAAAATCACCCTTACTAACTGACGGTACTAATGAGCTGAAAAGACAAAACTACCCCTAATGACGATTCATTATTACACCATATGAATACTATTTCTTCCTCACAACTACTCATTTCCTCTCCACCAATACTTCGCCTCTTAACCTAATTCTTTCTCTCCCTCTTCTCTCTCTTTCTTTCTCTTCTTGTTCTTCATTTCTTTACTTCAAAATTCTCAATTTCTCTTACGTAACCAGAAATTGTCGAGAGAGAGGGTTGGGAGAAACAGATCGATCACCACCGCCACCAAATCCATGGTGATGTTGGATTCCGGCGACAAATCCTTGAAGCTCCTCCTCGGAAACATTGCTCATCACATCAGATTCATTTATGGGTGCGAGAGAGAAGACGGAGACGGCGGAATAAGGTTTGAGGTTGAATCGGACGGCGATCATCATATTCATCTTCTTCTTCTTGGATCTCAGGTCGATCTGTCCCGACACAAAGAAAAGACAGAAATCTTGCTATGTAGAAAAGAATCTAAAAACTGTCATATGAATTTCCTTTCATCAACTGATAAGCACGTATTGTGCTCAGTTCGAGTAGAATCGGAGAATGCGCTACAGAATTTGCAACACTATATCCAGAGTCGGGCAATCCATAGGGTTGGACACTGAATATGGGTGGTGGGTAAGTAGGAAAAAGGGAACCTAAATGCATAAATTCTCGTGGCGAGATTTGATCCATAGTAGAGGAGGGCTACGATTCGCCAAACTCTAATAGAATTACTTGAATCTTAATGCAACACTAATAGGAATAATGCCAAAAACGGACGGGAAAAGCTCATAAAGCGACCGTTTAGGAGCTTCTGAGGGTGCAAGTACAAGACAACTATTTGATAACACAAGAGTTTTCAAGTACATCCTTTCAAACACAACCTTGAATGAGCCATACTAACTGGGTGGTCTACAATAAGTACAAATCAAGTTGGCAAAAGTTCCAGACTACACTAGACTCTAACATTCCAGCCAAGATTTAGTTTTGGTAACTGCACAAGAGAGGCAAAAGCTGGATGTCGCGGTCGAAGAGAGAGATGGTTAGCTTGGCCTGAGTGAAGCACTCCAACATCATTACTGGAACAGCTTCTATGGACACCATCATGGCAAATCCTGCCATTTCCTGAAAGAAAAGAGTACAGACACCTTGCAATAACAGTTATATCAATAGATAGTAGTATTACAAGATAGAAATTCTGTAAGCAACAATGCTTCAAACTTCAAAACAAGCTAAATAGTCGAGTAAGCAACAAAGATTCTAAACCAGAGCCTTAGTAAGAACACAGCTAATTCTGAGTTCAATACAGTCATGCTACTTTCAGTTAACTGTGAGTGAATTTTAACTCTTTGTGTATGTATCGATCTCAGTTCGATAAGAAAGCTGCTTCCAACAGCAAGAACATAATAAGACAATTTAATCCGCATGTACACGAAAATGCTCACAGATAACCTAAAAGATACACCCATCAACTGGGCTCAAACTCAAACTTTAAGGTATCCGCTAACCAACACCCCCAGTATCGACAAATGAAATTTTTACTTTCAACAGCAAGTACATAAGACTTGAGCATGCACTTCGTGCACATTTTTGGAGAAATTCCAAGAGCCACCTTCCAAGTAGCGAAAAATGCTCACAGGTAACCTCAAGAATCCGCCAGCCAACCAACATGCCTAGTATCAACACATGAAACTTACTTCAAACGAGGAGTTCAATATCTTTCTCTGCCATTCTTTTCTCAAACCATAAACGGGCCCATTCTATAATATACTTTGACTTCTCATTGAATAAATTAAAATTCTTCCACATCCACGTAATATTGAGTAGCTAACTAGCTATACTACATCAACTGCTGTATGTATATCCAAAAGAAATGCATCAACACCACAATTCCAAAAACTCAGCAGGGTGCAAAAGAAAAAAATGTTTTTACAGAATCAATCTAATTCCTCGGGGAGAAGAATGCAAGAGTTCCACACTTGGCATAACAAAGCAATAACAAAATTCGGATACACAGATTGAAGCCTCTCACCTCTACCTCATCTCAATATTGACACATTTCCAAATGGCAGGCAAAATGCAGGACAAAGACTCACGACAAGATTGATTTTTGTAGAAAATTGAACCCCCTATTGTTTTCGTCGTTTTAAAGATGCTCATTTTATGTTTTAGTTCCATGAAGACTCCACTGACATATCAAATTATAAGATCGATCTGGGTTGAACTGGTTTGATTAGTAAGGATCGATCAAAACAGTGGTACAACAAATACAATGATAACTAATTCCAATTTTTAACCAGGCAGTTGGATACGTTGCAGACCCCTTTCTTATAATCCTACACATTCTTCTTAATACTTCTGCAACACGAGCATCAATAACCATAATTCAAGTCCAAAAATCAGAAGAAATGGAGGAAGTGGTTAATTCAACCTCGACATGAGCAAGAATAGTTCAGAACTACAGCCCATAGTTGTGAATTCCGGTCCGGTCCGGATCAGTTTGCATTTCGTACCACTCTGAAATCCGGACTGTTCCGGGTCATTTTGGAAAATTTTGTTTGGGGGTTCCGGTGCTATTTCTAATTCCTTATAAACATTTTTTTCCCTCAATCGAAGCCATAGTTGTCAAAATCTTACGATTCGCGATTCGTATCCAACGATTCGATTCGATTCACGTATGAAACGATATGAATCCCTTAGTGAATCTTTAATGAACAAAGAATTATTTGAATCCCGATTCAAATGTCTGAATCTTACGATTCAGTTGCGATTCAGACCGATTTTACGATTCACCTTCGATTCATCTGAAGGTCTAATTGAGTTGCAGCATCAGTCTAAGACATAATACTTCCTACATTACTTCCTACATTTATGTCTGTTTTGCAACACGCATTTGTTTTAAATTACTAGTGCATTTTTCTCAAGTCCAAGGCTAAGAGTTTTCTATTATTTTCAATCTCTTCTAGTTCCTTGCTCCACATGTCTGTCTATATCTAGATTATTCTTTATCTTGTAGATGTGTGAAACTCCTAACTAGTTAAGGATGTGAGTTTCCTATAATTTGAGCTTTCTCTTTGTAAAAATGAAATTTTGTTCAACAATGTCATATAGCTTCGTGAAGTATTTTATCATATGTACATAAAAATATTGCGAGCTGAATCTTTACGATTTACGATTCGATTCGATTTACGATTCTGTGAAGGTGAATTTCGATTCACTATCTGAATCCCGATTTGACAACTATGATCGAAGCACTGAGCAGAAGCAAAACCTAACTTCAGCGTCTAGCTGATCTCTCACTCTCCCTCTCTCTCTCTAGCACGATATATTCGATATCGAGTCTTGACATGCTTCGATGTTCAGAAAGAAACTGAGATATCACTTCAAACCAATTTGAATTTGTGTTTGTTAGATGTTTCTTCTCATAAATCAGTGTGACATCTGAATTTCATCAACAGTTCATTCACTTGGGGTTCAAACTGGTACGATTACATCAAACCCTTTCTTCTTCCATTGGGATTTTTGTACAACTTTATCATCTCCCAACTGTTTTTGTGCTGTTCCTTCCTTTTACTGTGTTTTGATTTTTTGCCAGTAATGGATGTAAACACACCAAGTGGGGAAAATTTGTACTTGGTATGGTGTAACTGAGATTTCAAGGATATGGACTTGTGATTAATCTTGGGTTCAAGCTAGTTTGTGTTGTATTGAAATCAATCTATGATTGGAATCTCAATCATGATTGAGGTAATCTGGGATAAAGTTTGTATACTCTAATACTCAGAGCTCGGTTTATTGGCTCACTGTTTCTTTATAATCTTGATTTTCTCTCTTCTTTGTTCCTTGTTTTTTTGTTTCTGTGCCCAGAGCTCACTATTTTCCAAAGGTGTTTTTATTCTCTAGACATTACCTTTGTATGGCAATGCTTTGTTAATTGGATGTAGATGTTTCCCATATCTGTAAAGTAAAACAATTGTTCTAATGTTGATAAATGTTTAGTTTCAGTATTAAGTGTATGTTTAATATGTTATATATTATATCTATACACAATATAGAAATATGCGGTAAATCCGGATCGGAATGCCGTTCTGCCCGAATCCCGGATCGTTCTGTTCCCAAGAGCAAAAGGAACGGAGACTGGAACGGATTTCACAACTATACTACAGCCACCCTCTGTAGGAACACAACTATTCTCTGTTCAATGTTCATCATTACCCATAGCTTACTCAGATTGAATGCTACGGCCAACCATTAGCTATTTTTTTCCACCAACACCATAATTCTTCCTTCAAATTTTCTTGAAACATTTTTGCCACTGCAATCATTGGAGTAAGCTCAAAATATTACATGCCACAGGCAAGCTTGTGTTATTGTTCAAGATAACTTGTTTGACTGTGAGTAATAAGCATTTCCCTTCGAAGAAACTGTTATTATTAAATTTCACTCCAAATTCTACAGATAATTTTCTCCAAACAACACAAACTGCCGAATATTTGTCACAAAGAAAAGAAAGCACTTTTACTTCACGCAATCGAATTCAATGGTAAATTTTGCATTCCTCTTTATGCACCAAAACTATTTATCGCAGTTATTCCTACGTTAAAAGATGTACTACCTGCTTTCCTTCTCTATGTCCTCGAACGCATTTTGAGGGTTACTTTGACCCGGTGATTTGGTTACCAAGACGATGCAAGAATTTGGTAAATTTTTTATGGGGTTGTAGAGCAAACCATGATGCTCAATACTACAAAAAAATTATCAAATTCTCGCACCGTCTTGCCAACCAAATCACCGGGTCAAAGTAACCCTCGAAAGGCGTGCGAGGACATAGAGAAGGAACGGAGGTAGTACAAGCTGCCGTAAATTCTGAGGATCAGATGAATTAAAATGTTGTTAATAATCTTCATTCAGAGCTTATCCAAACCAACTTACTAATTCTCGCATCTTTTTGGTTGAACATGAGGATACACCAGAATCTTTTCTTCAAATTTTCCTGATACATATTTGCCACTGCATGTCAGAAGCACAATGTAGACAAAAACAATCATCTGTGTAGGCTCAAAAATAAATTGCATGCCACAAACAAGCTTATGCTACTGGTCAAGATAACTTATTTGATGGTGAGTAATAATCATTTCCCTTTGTCTTCGTAGAAACTGCGTTATTATTAAAGTTTACTTCAAATTCTTCAGATGATTTCTCGTGTGGAGTTGGCCTTTCCCGTGACTTTGGCATATACTATTGTAAAATATATTGTCCAGACGAATAAATTTTCATGTAATCATTCAATTGCATCAAGTATAGACTATAGCGGAGAAAATTTTACATAGATCATCTACCACATAAGTAAAACCGAAAAAACTGTGAGCAATCTTGAACATAACACAAGGATTACCTTTTTACGTGATCAAACATAGTATCGCCATGATTTAAATATCCTTGTGTTTGTATTCTTGCCACTACGCATTTACGTCACTTGTATCACATATGCAATCATGCGTTTCTCTCTTGATTAATTCACACCGCGTTTTGTCTCCTGATGGCCAAAGCTTTGATTCAATTCAAATAACGATCTATTCCAGAACTACAACAATGTCATCAGTAATTTCATACTGGATAACACTGTTTCCATTATACTTCAATTTAAGCGCTGGACCCAGAAGTCATGACTTTATCTCAAACTCTGTTCTGCTTGTTTCTCTCTTTAATTATTTGACCACTTTCAACTTGTACCGTAATTTCCTGGACAGGAGCACCAAGGAGATTAAACTCAAATTTCATGGTGAAGACTCAAATACGCTAAAGACCACATAATGCTATGTAGAGTTGTAAACTCTCATTCAGATTTTGGACAGCTTTGGACACTCAGACATGAAAACACAGGCGAATGAGTTGGGGTGGGTGGTCCTCTGAAACAAGTCTAAGTACTTGGTACCTAGACAATAACTACTTACAGAGATAGATAATCTGCTACAAAGAAGGGAGATAAGAATATGCACTTAGAAGTCAATCATCAGGAAATATACCTGCAGAAGAAGGCATGCTGAGCCCGAGGAACACGAACAACAGGAAGACAATGACCACAGATCCAATAAATGATAACAGATTCAGAAGCCTGAACATCAGCTAGAAGTCCGCACTGAATTTCTTCCCAACAGTCAACACAACCTGCAGGTAAAATCGCACACAGTATTTAATGTAGGAAGCAAAGAAGTGTTAATTGGAAAATACAATTGAATTCAGATGCTTTAAGATCCGTATGAATTCAGTGAAAGCAGAACGACTGTGAACAACCTGGAAAACAATCATTCGTCCTCACACCACGACTCCCAGCTCTTAGTTGCGAGCACGCACCTTGGCTGCTAATCGATTTCATCTAGTCGTCCATGTATTTCAGTATCTTCTGCCATTCAAATCCTGAAGGCTTGGAAAGGGATGGAGCAAATATACAAGACATGGCTAGAAACCACATTGAGAAACTGATTATACGGTAACCATCAGAACGTGCATGTGATGTTTCCATATATAGCAGTTCCCGCCGAAGAAAAAGACCACGCACAGGGGCTCTATATTTGGCTTTTTCACCCAAAACAATGGACCTTTGCCCCAACTGAGAACATGAAGAAGACAGCTTCTGGATGAACATAGCTGCATCATTAACATATACTGTCGCAGTTTTGAAACCCTTCTCAAATCCCATTTCCATAGTGGAACAAGAACCTGTTAGCCAACAGATTTCAAAGAGTAAATTTAGTTCAACTACACAAGACAAATATTTGAAAATACAAAAAAGGAATCAATAAAACATAAGAAAAGAAGAAATGGTTTTCATTGTAAGAAATCATCCATCGAGCATTTAAAGTTTCAGCTTGAGAGCACAAAAAGCTAGAGTCAGATTAGCCAAAAAGAAATTACACAGAGATAGTTCATAGTTAGGAACATATTCCAAAACAGGGAACTTCTAGCTCCCTCACAGTTACGATAAGTTTGGACATATTTCTATGCTCCTGTGAGGACAGGATTTGATATAAAATTATATCCGCTTATTGTATATGTAGGTTATCTCTCGCTTCAATGGTCTTGCTAGAACTATTTGGCCCAAGGTGACGAAGCTCGATTCTTGATTCCACATGAACCATGTCAGAGAAAAACCAGCTAAAACTAATATCGTGTTAGAGGCAGTTAAACCACGTGATGTGCTCAAGAACTCCCATAATGGTGGGCGGGCGCACCCCGTAGTCCTCATTCATTCTCGTATCAATATCATATAAAGAAATCGTCACGCAACCCGTTGAGCCGAAATGTGCTGCATGACGGTAATCTATTATAACCCTGTCAATCAGGACATCTCTCAAGGTAACCAGTTTCTTTGTTTGCATATAATTACTACACATAATTTAGCGTGGGCTACACTTGCTGCTAGGAGAACAGAAAGCTTTCCTCATGTGAATAGGTTTAGGATATTCAGGAAGCGAGTGCTCAATGGTTATGTACTAACTGCCTCTGTCAACAACCAAGCTAAATTATATGTATCGACAAATTAGATAAAAACCTCCTGCAGTAGAACTCTAAGGACAACAGATGCTCCTCCCACATCTCAGTAATATAAATTTGTTAATGACATGTTCAACATAGCTAATTAACATATAAAAATCAATCTTGTAAACACTACAAGAGTTATAGAGTTATAATCAAATTCAAATGCTTTTCTCTTCCCTGCCTTTGTCCTACCGTTTTTGTTCCAATTACTCGCATTCCTTTGACCAGTCTAAAGTTTCACTCAGAACTAAGTCATCATCACATAACATGAGTACGAACAGAGTTTACTTTAGTTCCAACACCGTCTATTCAATATCACACCATTGAGCTTCCTCAAGACCAAGAATTTCACAATCTTATACAGTTAACCATCATAACGGGTAGATCAGCCATTGTACCATAAAAATTCCAAAGAAAACATTCTACTTCCCAGTGTTTCTCCTTAGCTCCCTTTTTCCCTAAGAAAAAATTCGATCCGAAGCAGTCGAATGCAGTACCCATCTAAACATCATATTCCCTTCTTCTATACACATTAAATCCCTTCCTTTCCTCTCCCCGATTATTGTAATTGAACCACTATCGTTTCTTTCTTATCTTTGTTTTCCTTTTCCATTTTTTTTCTTTCCACTAAATTAGTCCCCATCTAAACATTGGTGTATGGCCACTCATAAAGCCAATCATCCCCCTTGGTCTACCTAACAATTCCAGTTAAGTTTTTTACAAGTGCTATTTACTCAAATCCCCATAATTCAATATGGTTCATATCATCCAGAAAGGAAATACGAACAGGAAAGAAAAGACAACAAGAAACATGAGCTTGAAGTAACAAGTAAGACAACCATCAGCGTCCTTTCTGCTTTCTTTCATGTTGTCACACAGACAAACCCGATTTGGCATTCATTTCCTTTACCAACTCCAATAGAACCCCACCTCCCAACCATCTACCCCTCCTGAAATGCCAGCTACTCCTGCTATTGCTACTGAATCTGTCCCCAGCATAGCTCCGAAATAAACAGTGTTTCCCAAGGAAACCCTTACTGCTGAGCTTGCTCCCAGCTTTGAGGTCAGGCAAGCACCCTCTGATGGGGGTATAAGGTCCTTACTTCCTTGTAAATGCCTCTGCAAATAATCACACAAACCCACCTCCCAACCTTCAGCTCAGCCTACTCCACCAGCTTCAAGCCAAACTTCCTCCTCTAAGTCCTCAGCTATGCCTTCAATCCAGGTTCCTCAACCTATAAGTTCTCCAGCTACGGTCTCTTTCTCTGACCAGCTACGCTCAAATGTTGCTTTCATACATCCTGGTCTTAACGACCGTTGCAACACAGCATTCTTGGCATTCCTTCGCCTCGTCATTCCTTCATCCGAGTGGTCTTCCTAAGCAAGGGTTACCTATGCCATCGAGGATCTTACTTTAACTCATTCGGCAAGCGAAGATCGAAGCGTAAACCCTGATTTCTCGAAGAGCTGCCCTCAAGCGATCCAATGCCCTTGGATCAACTAGCCACGCTGCTCTTGGACTCAAAGAATGTCATGAGTCGTTATGCATGACAGAGCGATGCAGTGACTAGAGAATAGCTTCTTCATTATTTTAGCTGCTTAATCAGCATATTCAAAGAATGTCATGTGCCATTATGCATTTATAAATGAAGGAACCATGCAATATCCTCACTTTACAAGTATTCTTTACAAGTATTTACAAACAATCCTATTCACCACTAACCTTGCTTAACAAGAAACACCTTAGCAAAGTCACATGAATTAACAACATATAAATTCACACAACAAGCATATCAAGCAAACATACGACCACACCAAGGGCGCAAATTCTAGAAGATGTAACAAACAAACACGATATGGAATCAGTATGTTTAGCTTAAGGGTGAACATAGTCATGCAACAAATAACCATATGCAAGCTAAAATCAGGGACAAACAAAAGAAGCTCGTATATTAAGGCTTCCCGAATTGGGCATGATTTTAGCTTAGAAGCGCCAGGAACCATTTGATTAAGCTGTGGGGATCAGCTATTTTGTGAATTATTACCAGTCACAACAATTCATTAATTAACCACACACCCACATCCAACCTGCTAATAAGCACATGATGACCCGAAGTAGGACTTGTCAGCCCAATGTTTCCAATGGCTAACCTTATCCAAGGGGAAATTAACCTAGGTGCAACCAGCTAGACCTTATCCATCAAAGTCCAGAGTTGCCCTGCCTTATCCCATACGGAGCTCTGCCCCATCCTTATTCATGAGACCTCAGCACACTCAATCACACAGCAACACAAGCCTTATCTCTTAGGAGCTCAGCTGATACTTATCAGGGAGCTGACACCAGTCCAACCTTATCCCAAATGGAGCTCAGCCATAGCCTTAAACAGCAAGCTCGGTTTAGGCATAACCAACGCCTTTTCCATTGTGGGACTCGGCCATAGCCATAAGCCTTATGCAGGAGCTCCGCGTGGTCGCCAGATGGGCATTTCAATCCTCCAAAGGTCATTGCTTAGGTATGAGGGTATGCCTCTCGTTCAACTCATCCCTAGTCGGGTCTTTCCCCATCAGGATGCGTCCCATAAGTCAACCATTTCATACCCCGCTAGAGGGCAAAGGCCTTATCAACCAACAATTCCAAATCCATTCATAACCAAATAACCATGTCCTTAGCAAAACGAGTATTTGCTTATATCCAACGATTAATGCAAGCAGTGGCGGAGCCAGGATTTCTTCGAGGGGGGGGGGGGGGGGGGGGGGCACAATTCAGCTGCAAGTATTTGTACTTTTATTTAATATAAATAAACATTAAATATCTATGAATCAGTATAAGTCTTCTAGTTCAGTTGGTAAAGCACTCTGTTATGGACTTCGTCCACCAGGGTCCAAGTCCCATTGGGTACGTTTTAATTTTTTTGATTTTTCATTTTTTGGAAAAAGAAATAAAATCGCGGATAGTGGGAGTCGAACCCACGACACATCGACTATAGGCTAAGCGATTGACCAACTGCGCTGGGAACAATCAGTGAACAGGGGGGGCACTTTTATATTTTATAAAAGCACGGTTCATTTTTTTTTCACAAATTAAGGGTTATCTAGTGTTTTCGGAAAATTTTGGGGGCGCACGTGCGCCCCCCCCCCCCCCCCCCCCCCCCCCCTACATGGCTCCGCCCCTGAATGCAAGTTCTAAAAGACTTACAAGCGTGCATGCTGAGCCGGAAAGAGACTACCAGATAACGCCAGAAAATCAACCCATAGCAACGTAACTATTAAAATCCACCAATATTCGACAAGTTTTGACCATACATGAGACCACAATAGTTTCATTCAGCGAACCACATAACATTTCACTGATAACCACATAAAGCTTCCAACCGATCCAGGTCAGAGCTATATATTATACCAGAGCGATCCAGAATAATCATAACCAAGTCATTTTTAAGTATCCTTGTCTTTTCCATGTCCAACACCAAACCATCCTCATCCAGGTAATTATATTTCTTATATAGGGGGCGTGCTATTCCACACAGCGGGTGTGCCATTCCAAACTTTGACCAATGCCAAACTTTGACCAGCGTGCTCAGTATTCTTGTTCCTGCATAACCCAACCAATGCCAGCTGCACGAACCAACAAAATACATGCGTGATGCGTGATGGCGCTCTTAATGGGCACCTCGTATGTACCCTTAGACCAACCCGTAGCTAAATCATTACACGTTCGGCCTTCAACCATCTTGGCGTACTCCATCCCTACAACGTCCCTCTGCATGTGCATCACCACGCTCCCAACTTGCCCATACCTCCATGCTTTAAAAATGCAGCTACGAGCTCCTAATATTACACATACATCACAGTGTTATTAAAATATCAGTTTCCTCCCAACTGTTGTAGGTCTCTTTTCGTCTTCTAATTTCTGGTTTAGAAGCCAAAATATCAATTCACATATCCACATCAACCGCATAAAAATCGACTGTTTCCCGTTCCTCGACACCTTTATAAACGTAATAATCCTTAAATTACAAATCAATAAAATAAACATTTCTGCTACGTCTGCCACAGAGTTCTAAATTTAGTCCAACTTATATAACTCCAAAATACCATCCAACATTCAGGCAAAATAAACTCATGAGTATGACCCAAATTTCATGTTATTACCCGGGAACCTAAACCGGCCAAGAATGAGAAACATCGACCGGGGATTTTACTTTCAAAATGCTCAGGTAATAAACTAGCCATTCAAACTTCTTACCACAAGTACTTTTCTCCCTTTTTCAGTACACCTTCAAAATGCTCAGGTAATAAACTAGCCATTCAAACTTCTTAGCACTAGAACTTTTCTCTCTTTCTCAGAACCTCCTAACCATTCATCTTCTTTTCCTTTTCGCCTCCTCCTAAGAACTTTTTTAAACACATACATCATCTCTTCATTTCTGGAACTCTATATAATTCTAACTGCGTACTCGCTTTAATTGACAGAAGAAAACAAGTGATTGAAGAACTCCACTCCAACCACATCATCTCTTCATTTCTGAAACTCTATAACTCTAACTGCCCACTCATTTAATTAACCATGTCAATTGACATCAGAAAACAAGTGATTGAAGAAATCCCACAATTTCTTGGCCCTCTTATTATCATTATTCCTAACTCTTCTGTCTATGCTCTTTGCCTATAACACTTGAATGACGAGTGGCTGATGACCGCCACCCACCACACCCAAAAGAAGGAAAGGAAAATAAAAAGAACACAGTGATAGTTACAAACAGTTACAAATCTGTATGCTGAAACCTGGATTTCACGAAAATCAATAAATCAAAAGGTCGATTCAGTTAATTTTTCTAAGTGTCGTGTTTTGATCCAGATACATTCAACCGGCCACACATGGTTTGCAAAAGATACATGTTTTGCAAAAAATAACTAGCAAAATTTTACTCATCTTCTTCCTTTCGTCCTACTCTCGCCTATTCTCGCTCTTTTCCCTTCAGTCCCTTCACCATCTCCAAGAAAATAGCTCACTCACCTTGCAAAAAACACAAGCATCCTCAAGTTTGAATCTCCAACTTTGATTTTCAGCCTTCTCCAGCTTCCATACCGTAATCGACTCTTTTTCACAATAAAACTCACCACATTAAAAGATACCGGACACCACGAACTTCAAATTCCATTTTCTCAAATGCAAATATGTAAAAGTCTAAGAATCCCAGTAGTCACAAAGTTGCAATCACTTTATGAGACAGCAGTAACTAGCTCAAGAATATTACTACAGTCCGCATGTAACCAAATACAAACATAAGGTCACCACAACAAGCAGTCCATGTTAAACATTGTCAGTCACTTCCAATTCATTTCAACTACAAGAGAACCTCACCTTCCAAACATGTGTAATATAATAATACCAAACACGCAAATTCTCTAACTTTCCGCCCCATAGAAGATACAATATTCATGACTAAGAAGTTAAAAATAGATTTTTACAACGATCACCAGCAAACCCTTTCCTCCACCTTTATCCATCACAACTCTCCCACAATTCCGTGCTTCCCACACATATATACATCTCCAGAATGCCCCTCAAGTCAAACACTCAACACCCGGTACATAGTACAGGTTAATAAACAGCTAAAACAGAACAGTAATTCTAAAAACTTTGACATCTATACTCTTCAAACCTTCCACTACCACTCATACATATTCTTCAGTTGATTAAATCGGTGTTCTTCTTATAATGAGTAATGTTTAAAGCCTCAAACCAGAGCCAGATCCCAGACATGGAGGTTACCCCCTCCAATGCTTCCAAGGCACCACTTGAGTAATTTCTAATAAACTAAACTGAAACATAATATACTAAAACTAGATTTCACATGCTATGAGCTAACGTACATCTTCAAAGCAAAAATCCTTATATGAACTAAAACCTAATAGTAATATACTAAAACTAGAGTTCACACACTTTTATGGGGGGAAAAAGATTTCAGGCAAAATCGAGATATGGTGACAGAAATATTTCAACAACTCAGGGAAAGTGCATCTTCAACAACAGCTCAGAGCAAACATCCATATCAACTAAAGATGAAGGAATAATTATCAGTAGACAACAAATTACGCTGCAGATTAAAGCGATGAAACTACCTTCCGTCGAGCGTAGACTCCGCTAACCTTTCCGAACACAGCGGCAATAATCAGGCGTCGCTTCACCTACCTGACGCTGCCTAATCGGAAACGAAACGCTCGTCCGCAACTTGAAACTTGGAGTAATCGATCGGCGGATGCCGAAGAGTGCTCCGATCAAAACCGTTGGGGGAAGGGTTTGGAGGGACTTGCGAGAGGAAACTGAATCATCATCTTTCTATTTTGGCTTTCCCTTATTAAATCGAAACAGGTCGGTGGATTATATTAGCTTGGGATCAACGCTCACTATTTAATGGTAAAATATCTCTTCTTCTTCTTTTTTTTTCTTCGTTAAACTAGGTTAACGGGCTAGTATTTCAAAGCCCAATAATAATTGAATAGTGTGTTAAAACCCTGAGCTTCAGGCCCAAGGTACAGAGTCTCCAATACCAACCATTTGAGAAATTGATAATTTTTATTCTTAAAACAAACTATATTAAATAAAATAAGATAGATGTATACTACAGTGTGGGTTCCACGTATGTTAGAGCATCGCCAGTAGTTTCTTGTAGGTAGAGAAAGTATTCTTTGAGGCTAGCCCCACCACTGTGGCATGTCTGCGTGGTGGGGCGGGCCATTCAACTTTTGACAAATATGCATTAGTCAGATGGAACCCACCAAATTTTGCTTGTTTGTCAAAAATTGAATGGCGCGCCCCACCACGCAGGCATGCCACAGTGGTGGGGCTAGCCCCAATGAATACTTTCTCTTGTAGGTAGGGCTGCTAATTGGCCAGACTTGTTGTGTTAGATTGGGCGAACTAGGTCGGATGCTGAAGACATGAGCGACATGAAGATAAGCTTAACTCAACCCACCGAGCCCTGACCCATATCGTCGATTTTGAAACATGGATCTTTTCATTTCGTTCAAGAAAAACTAAAGAAGATTTCTTTTTAGTGATGACCAGACAACCACTACGGGGGAGTTTGGTATGACTTATTTGCAACTTAACTTAACTTATAAATTTATGTTAAAAAAATCTATGACAAAAAAGATGATCAAAAAAGTTTGGGTGTTTGGTAAAAAGATATTTACCTCCAAAAGTTCAAAAAAAACTTCAAAATCCCAACTTTTTCTGGACTCAATTTTGACACTATAGACTTATAAGTCGGACTCCAACTTTTCAGCTTATAGTCCATACCAAACACTACTTATAAGTTGGCTTCAGCTTATAATCCAAAACTGACTTTTAAGTTACCCCCCTAAATCGGGCTGGGTGGCCCAAATCAACACGGATTCATTACATCTGTAGCCCATATGAGCGTTTCAATACAAATTAACAATCGACTCAGCTCTAGAAACTGTTTCGCTGTTACATGAGCTAGTGTATTCCCTGATTCTCAACGTATGGGACATTTAGCAAATATTAAAAGTTGCCATCAAACTTTTGCACGGCTCGACTAGACCCTCCATTTCCCAAAGCGGCTATTTCTCTTCACCTCCATCCCTCGGTTGATTAACATTAATCACGATGCTTTCAGCTGCACTGTGATATCAATTTTAACAGACATTACTTTTGCTAGAAGAACTTCCTCGGCATGTTCCTGGGGAACTTTGGAGTTATGTCTGCTTGTGCCCGTGGGGCACTTCTTGCCAAGGTACTTCATATCCCCGGTGGAAAAATGGATATTGTTTTTCAGAAAACTTTGATACTAGAATGAGGTGGGTCCTAAGCATAGGTACAGGTGAACATGCTCTAAGGCCAATAGTGACGCCGGAGCCAATATGTTAGCGGTTCCGACCCCAACATGCCACCTCAACATCTGTTGTTGTTGATACAAACATGTTGAACCGAATGTAGTAGTTAGGACTCTTGATTAAGTCCGTGATGGACATGAAGAATTTCCAAGCCTGCCAATTACTACTATTAAGGACTAAAATGTAAAAAGTATAGAAGCAGTAGCGGCATTTAGCTGTAGCAAGTCTTCTCTGAATGTATTGTTCCGTCATAAGTAAAAATCAATCTTAGTTTCTAATCACGGGCGTCCAAAACCAGCGAGATATGGAAGGAATAATAAGTAGAAGTCAATAACAACCTTAGTTTCTAATCACAGGGCAATGATTGAAGTCTTAAAAACAGAATTCATATGGTATTGAGATGGAAGGAAACTTTGCGGTGCATGTCCTGGAACAAGGTGGTGAAGTGGTGCATACCTTGGCAAGTAAGGGGACCAACGGTGTGCATGATCCAAAACTAACATGAAGCAACTATGTGTATCATCCCAAAAAGAACAGGAAGCTTACAATCTTATATTCCTGAGGATAGCAACATCTAGTGCACCTAGTTTGATCAGGGCTCGCAATAATGCTCCGCACTCAGTAAAGAAAGGAAGCATTATGCAATATGCAATTAACTCATTACATGTATTCAACCACCAAATAATAACTGACAAATAGTAATTATCACTGAACTTAAACAAAGACTTACATTAGATTAACTTTTACCAAGCGCTACAAGAGTTTTCAAAGACTCGAGTACAAGACAACAGACAGGAAACAACACTGCCATCTTTTTTAAGTACACATGGGGACAAGCATGAGCTAATACTAGGTCTACAGTATACTAGCATCACACAACAAAAGATATTCAATTTCCCCTCAAAAAGGTTTCTGATCTGCAGACAGAACAAGACTAAAGCTGAGAGACAGTTCGTTTGCTAGCTTGCGATTACTGGAGTAAAGATGAATCAGCAACCTTCTTCCATTTGCTGAAAACAGATCATATGAATAAAATTAGTTGGAAACAACTGAAATGAAGTTGAAAGCAGGGTATAAATATGTGAGCGAGAATGTTTCAGAACCATATCCTCTCTAAAAGAACACAACTACATTTGCTCGACGTTCACCAGAACCAATATCATATTCAGAATTAATGTGACTTGGCTTTAACTATTGCATTAATCTCAATTGATAGGGACATTACTTGCGTTCTGCTGCAGGAGCAAACTATAACAATCTGAGCTGAGCATGTATTTTAAAGAACATTCTTAAAATTTTGCTAGGAGTAAATCTTTTCAGAGATCTTTTCCGTTGCATTTACTAATATCTGAAACTCTCAGGGTGTATTCATCAGAACAGAGGCTCGATTGTGATGAACCAAGCATATATTAGAGAGCGGTACCTACGTGGGGTTTTTCTTATTTGAATGGTTGAGACTTGAGATTAACAAATTCCTCTTCTCTAACATTGAACATCATTCCAGATACTAGTTACAGTCCCAGCATTTGATTGCCCTTAACTAATTTCTTAGATATTTAACAGCTACAGTTGAACTTAGAGGTTGAAATTTAGTGGTTCTGAACCTTCAGAGCAACTACATTGACCTGAAGATGGATATTTCTACATATGGTGGAAACCAAGAAGAGTAACGAAAGAATGCATCTAAGGATATTCCGACAGAACATATAACTGATAAAATCAGCCATAGTTTGAGAAACTGAACCCATTTTCTAGAGTTTACAATGTCTACTCATCATGGACAGCCTTTTCTTTCAGTAACAAACTGTTCACATACTAAAATTAGCTTCTTGTACCCTTCTATGCTTTGAGAGTGTATGATTTGTCTTGGAAATTGATTGTATGTCAAAGTGAGAAGGAAGTGAGATTACGACCGGCATTCTAAATGCAACGATGACGAAGTGTAACCTTGACCATTTTGCTGATGTACGAGAATCCCATCACGGTCGTTGACTACTAAGCCCCATCCCATTTTTCTAGTGTTTGCTTCACAAGCCCCATCCGCAGTGATTGAAACAAAACCTGGAGGATGGTGGTCAACCAGGACTTTTCAGAGGTTTTCGGAAGGTTGATGGTTAGCTGTTCGGCAAAAATCTCAGGCTTGCTCATGAGGAGGTACTTTACATATCCTCCAATTGGATTTTCAATTAGACTCTTCTATGTCTCTTTTCTCAGTTCACCATATATAATTTATCTAAATGTTCATGTGATCCCAAGATTGTTATTTTCTGCGAATGTATATGATAATCTATAGTACTAAAATAGTGTATGTGCATCCCATTATTAGTGTGATAAGTTTAAGGTTTTGAGTTGTGTATCAGCTCCCTGGTTATATCATGAGAGGGTTATGCAAACCCCTGTCTCTCTCGTGTTATTTTTGACGTTTGTGTATCATGCATTGTGGGGTGCTCCCATGTTACTTGCATGTTGTGTGGTAACTTGAATCTTGAGTGATACTATTTGGTTGTGTTACTATGTTATTGTGCTGGTTTCCCTAACAATATCTAACAATTCGAGACGTTACACTCACCTCAAGGTGTCAACAAAGCCGGCCCACAGGTTAACCGGTCTGGCCCAGCCCGGCCCCCTCCAAACCTGGAGCCCAGCCCAGCCCAGTTAGTTCCCCCTAGCCCGGCCCTAACCGCCCCGAATCAATAAATCCCCAAAGAAGCTCGTCCCTCTTCGGAGTACAAAGAATGCGAAAAACAAACTTTTCCTTGAAAGAGTTTCAAACCAACTGTTCTTTGAGGTTGCATAGAGTTTTTCTATACTCTTGATGATATTATCTCAGCCACAGGCATTGCAGTTTGATTCATAAATTCTTTGCAAATACTTATCCCTGTCATTTTGGAGGTTTTACTTGTGAAAGCTTTTCTTTGCACAATGAGACTTAACATATTTGTCTGTTTTTCTCTACTAATGGTACACGGTTATATTTGGCTAAAAAGAAGTGTGAATTCGTCACTTGCAAATGGGAAAACTCTCCTTTGGTAAAAGGTAAATATTTCTTACTAATATATCTAACAAAGCAAGCACAAAAATCAAACAGTTTGTTAACAAGAAAGAGGGAAGGATGCTGTCTATAACCAGAACATGGCTCATCTTATTGAGGGAGACGATCAAAGGGTTTCTTGGGGCGGTTATGGTTGTTCGGAACTTGCAAGCTACTTATTCTGAGCAATCAAGTTTGTCGGTAGCTCGGTATTCATACTAATTTCCTTAATCTATTATCTTCCAATTCTCCAACTTAAACAGATTCGGACGTGACCTTTGGTTCATAGGGAAGACTCTCTTTGAAATGCTGTTGACTCTTTCTGGTTCAACATGGGGATGCACCACTTGACTAGACTTTAGAGCAAATCAAAGTTCTCTTGGATACATAATCAGTACATATAAAATAAAAGCACAAGCAAAACTGCATAAGAAAAACAAGAGCAAGCTTGACAAAAAGGTATGGCCCTACAATTATATAAAAACTCATAACGTGGAGATAAATAGTCCTTTACCTGATTAATAAAGTGATGCAAGGCTCTCACTGTAATGTACGCGTTCCAGGGTCTTTTTCCCAAAACTTATTGGTCTCCTCCTTCTCAGGATCATACAAGTACAAAGAGCGGCTCGGTTCCTCACACAAGAGTACGAAATCAATGCCATCCTTCCGGATAAATCCCACAGGAGACCTAACCTCAATGGAAGGTTTACAAGTCAGTATTTTAGACCAGGAGTTATTGACACCACCACAGTGATTCAACACCCACACATCATAGGAACTATTAGAGTCAGTCCACCTATCGAAAAACATGGCAAGAGAGCGGGAGAACGGCATCTTAATGAGTTGAAACACCTCAGCAATAATGTTGTAACTCAGAATATACATATCTTCTATTTCTGGTGTCCTTTCAGCCCCACAAAAAGCCATATGCCAATGCATGGGGAATTTTATTAAAAAATCAATATGCACCTTTGTGGTGCATATTAACCATAAGTTCAAAAAGTTGGTGGGAAGTACCCACCAACTAATAATCATAAGTTAACTTTTGATTTGTTATAGTTAGTGGGTCCCATTTGATTTTTTTAAAAATTTTCTCAATGAGTGGGTCTCTCTTTGTTTTTTTAAGGTTTTCCATGTGGCAAGAGGGGGTCCTACCCAAACATTTTTTTGCTGAATTTTTTCTCCAAATTTGCATGCATGCACTACTCTCTCTCTCTCTCTCTCTCTCTTCATTCAACAACAACAACAACAACAACAACAACATCTTCCTCACCCTAGAAAATTAAATTCACTCAACAACCTTGTTCAAATGATAAATACATTCAACTACCTAAGATGTCAAACCTTAAAATGTATCTCAGTTCATTCATTTTGACACCCAAAAGTTGTTGTTTCTCTCTCTAGTCTCTTCCAAAACCTCCATTGTTGGGTTTCAAAACAAAAATCAAGTTTTGTTCGTTTGAAGACTTCGAATCCGTCGGAAACAAGAGTAAGTTTATCAACCGTACTATCTCTTCGTTTTATCTTTACATTTCAAAAGTAGTGCTTTAAAAAATCGTATATTCATTTCAACATTTTCGGAGATGTTCTGCAAATAGTATGAGGTTCACCTTGAGGAGATTGCGAAGGTCTTTGGAAGCCCTACTAGAAGCCCCAATACGATATAAGTTCCATTTTAAGCTTGGGCATACAGAGGGTGTCCAGAACCTATAACGGGCGTACAATAACCCCTCATGGGCGTCCACTATATGCCCGAATATCAAAATGAGATATTCACCCATTGGGGCATCTACGGGCGCCTACATTAGGGCGCCCCTAGAAGCCCATGGGTGAATGACTCATTTTTAGCATCGGGCATACACTTAGGCGCCCTGGGGGGTTAAATACGCCCGTGTGTGGTTTCAGACGCCCCTCTATATGCCCGAATATCAAACTGAGTCATTCACCCATGGGGCATCTAGGGGCGCCCTCATCAAGGCGCCCTTCTGTATGCCTGAAGCTCAAACTGAGTCATTCACCTATGGGGCGCCGCTAGATGCCCCATAGGTGAATGACTAATTTTGAGCTTCAGGCATACACGTAGGCGCTCTGGGGGAGGTTAAATACGCCCGTGTGTGGTTTCAGACGCCCCTCTGTATGCCCGAAGATCAAAATGGGTCATTCACCTATGGGGCATCTAGGGGCGCCCTGACCTAGGGGCCCCTAGATGCCCCATAGGTGAATGACTCAGTTTGAGCTTCGGGCATACACTTAGGCACCCTGGGGGGGTTAAATACGCCCGTGTGTGGTTTCAGACGCCCTCTGTATGTATGCCCATACTTAAAATGGAATAACTCTTGAATCCAATCTTTTAGTTTACCGTTTACTTGTTGACATTGTGGGAACCGTGGACTTAGTAGTTGACTTAGAGTTGACCATGGACTTTGTAGTTGACTTTTATAGTTGACCTTGGACTTTTATAGTTGACTTTCAAGTTGATCGTTTACTCTTCTAACTAGGAAAGTTGAAGTTTGACTTCCAAGTTATGTTTTGCGTTCCCGTTGAAATTTGAGTTGACCTTTGACTTCATTTCACATAGTTGGAGACGTTTAATGTTGTCTTGTGACTTCTTAGTTGACCGTTGACTTTATTGACTTTTCGGTTATCTGCAAGAATGGGGAAAATCACTGTGCAACTCATGTGGAATGGAGTTAGGGAGTTCGCCAATGGAAAATTTTTCTACGCACGCGGGGTGAACTACAAATCGAAGACGATGGTGCTAAAACAGGAGGAAATTCCCACACTCTATAGTCTGAAGGAACGAGTTGCTTCGAGAATGGGATTGGACAAGCACCTAGCTCCATTCATAGAGTTAAGTCACATGCGACAAGGGATGGAGCAGTATGAGCCTTCAGAAATCACCGACGAAGACGATGTTTTGTTAATATTTGAGACATATGAACCAAAAGAGATCGTTCCCATGTTTGCCAAGTACGACAATGACGACTCGGGTGCTGCTGGGGGACAGTTTTTGCAGAAGATGAATCCTCGCAGGGGAAATTCGGAGCTTCATGCGTTACTTACTGATGATAGTCAGGAACATGAAGGCCCAACCTGGGAGGCCGGTTTTAATGAAACAGTGGTCTTGGTGGCGAACAACACATTTCAGGTTGCAGCAGCGTTGGAAGGACCGTTTGACACGAATGTCGGGGTGGGGAACATGAAGGCCCAACCTGGATGGCCGGTTTTAACGAAACCGTGGTCATGGTGGGGAACAACACATGTCAGGATGCAACAGCGTTGGAAGGATTGTTTGACACTAATTTTGGTGGTCCTAGTTACGAGAATGGAAGTTTGTCGGAGGATCCCGACGTGAACGAAGAATCCATTGTTGAAACAGCGTTGGAAGGATTCATTGGATCGTACACCTTCACACAAATCCGTCTCTTCTCGAACACGTCTATGTAAACGAGAATTCATTGTTGAAATCCCTTCACTAGCCGCTTAGTCCTCCAAGGCATGAACCACCTCCTCGCAAGCGATCCCTTGGAACCCCTCATAGGCTTGTTACCTCTAAAGTATTCAAAATTCTATACTCTTTAGGGTTTCAAAATCAGAATCTACTTGAAAATCTTTGAACCACTCCTCATCCGTAATAACCGTGTCCGTCCTTGGAGCGCCAAACTTTTTTGAGTAATTAAGCCTCTGGGTATACGTGCATTCGTCTACATGTTCCCACCAGAAAAGATTTCCACTGGCCATTATGTAACGGAAGAATTGCCGAGGTCTTGTCTTTATCCCACAATCCAAATATGGGTAAAGTGTATCTTTGTCATTAAGCCAGATGTCAAAACACCGATGCAACTTGGGGTCTTGATTACGCATGTCGGCCACGGAGAATTTAGGCTTCATATGGTTCGCAAAGATAACGATAGACGGGTTATATATTTTGGCGTACGACGTCTTCTCCCAAGGGATCCTTGAACGGTTTCGAAGCAGATATCGACCGCCTTCCATTGGTTGCAGGTAGTCCAATTCATACACGGGCATAATGCAGGTGTACATAGACAGAGGGGTCCAGCACTCTTCTTTTTCCTTGTGCTCACCTACTTCAAAAAATGGATTCTACCCGTCTGCAGTGAAAGGGGTTAAAACCTGTAGTCTATCCCAGCGAGACTGCTCTTCTACTTCATCCGCCTCCCCTTCATCCAACTCTTCATCCGAGATCTCATCTGCCTCCAACTCCTTGTGCTCACCTACTTCATCTGCCTCCCCTTCGAAGTCGCCGTGAAACTCTATTTCCTCGTTTCCTGATCCATCCTGAAGAATTAAGCAAATTTGTACAGTCGAAAATATGACATCACGAAATTAGAGAAAGCAATGATTCACTGCCAATAGTACATGTGACATGGAGGGCCCTACTTTCTTAATGCAGGGAACATCGTGATAAATACTTAACAACCTATCTTGAGCTTTAGCATTTTGTTTGTATGCGACTACCTCTTCGGAGACGGCATCCAAGCACGAGTTTAACTCGTGATTCCCAATGAAGTGTGCCACCCAGATTCTGAGGTACCACCCGTTCACTTCGTATTTCACAGACAAGTTGGGAACGAGTGTTCTGAGGTGCTTCATGAAGAAACACACATAGAATCCACAGTCATGCCTACAACAAAATTAATTCACAAATAGATAAGAAAATAATGTAAAAAGTGAATTGCAACTAAAATAAAGTGTAGTTCACAAACCCGTTATTCTAGTGCGGAACCTCGGACCACACATATTTTGGTTTCCATGTCATTATGTCCTCCTTGTAAGCGACTTTATAATGAGCGGAAAGACTATCGTGAATTAACTTCACTTTATGTTTCACCGGCCTCTCCACATACTCATCAGATGAGTCCAACACGAAAATACCCTTGTGTTCTAAGCTTACCACAAGCAGATAGTAGTGATGATCCCGGATGCCTATTGGGAGTGCTATCTGAAAAGCAACATAAAATATGCAGTTATTAGAATATGACCACAATAAGAACTAAAATATGACGAGAAGATCTCGAGTTACGATACCATGGAGATCTCAGATGTAGACGCAGGAAGATATTCCTCGTTTAGGTAATATGGTAAATCTTGATCATATACTCCGAAAATTGTTATTGGTGCATAACAAATTTTTCGATCATGTTTCTTCTCTTCAGCCGTCAGAATGGCCGTCATGCACATCATCGTCTGCAAGCATTTACAACTTAGAAAATTGTCGACAAATTAAAATCAAATGCAAGTTAAATAAAAACTTACCGAGTATGTCATCCACTCATCGCGTGAATACTCGTACGCGTGTGTCAACGTCATCTTGTCGCCACCAGTGATGTTAACCAATACCTTTCTGGAAACAAAAATGAAGTTTAATCACACAAATGATACGATACTAAGAAGAGCTAAATAAAAAGAAAATTGTAAAATGTTTATCTCTTACGAGCTAAGAAGAGCAAGCCGTCTGGCCTTTTCTGCGTCGGTGGCGTTAGGGGGCTCGACAGTGCTCTTAGAGACCCGAGTGAAGTAGGCATGCCACCAGCACCGGTCGATGCTTGGTTCATCAGGAAATGAAACACTGATCGGTGCAACTGGTAGATCGGGACATTCACTAACAGGTTGTGCCCCTTCTTCATCAGGAAATTCTGCGCGTTGTTCCTCGGCATGTGAGACCAATGGTGAAGTCTGACCAACGGGTTGTGCCCCTTCTTCCTCGACAGTTTGGACCAATGGTGAAGTCTGACCAACGTTGTGCCCCTTCTTCCTCGACAGTTTGGACCAATGGTGAATCGCTAGCATCGTTAGGTTCTGGTGTTCCCATCTGTCTAGCAGTACTGTTGTTATCTGTCAACCCATCTAGCCTCTCCGTCAACCCATCTAGCCTCGCCGTCACCTCATCCAGCTTCCTCATACACGCATCGATATTCACCTGCTGCTCGTTCTTCATTCTCTGAAAATCCAACTCCATGTTTGTCATTCGGGATTTCATCGTTGTCATACCCAAATCCATTCTTGTCATTTGGGACTTCATCGAAGTCAGCATACTGATAATAAGATCCATCCCATCTTCCATTTCCTCAGTCCGGGCTCTCTTTCTTAGTTGTGCCTCCTCAGTTTCCTCGGACACTTCATCGGTCTCCCTTTCGCGATACTGACGCTTCTTCGACCTTTGCTCGGCACCTACCTCCCTACTGGGTGAGGACAGGGGTGCGTCAATCATTCGATCAAAATCCTCCCTAAGGCGCTCTTCAGTCATGACATCCTGTGGAGCTGCAGCAGGTGGCCTTGGCAGTGGCGTTTCACTTGTTTGCTGAATCTTTCTCTGAGTTTGCTTTTTTCCCTTGGTTGTCGCCGGCCTTGGCACATCGGCCTCCCCTTCATTTGGCAGTGGCGTTTCACTTTTCTGCTTACTCTTTTTCTGAGTTTGCTTTTTCCCCTGCGTTTCACTTGTTTGCTTACTCTTCAGCAGATTCCTCGTCGTTTTAGTCCCTGACATCTGAAACGGTTGCATTTGAATAGCTTCACCAGAGTAGACAACGCATCGGCCACCCAACTTACTCGTTAGGTCCGGAAACAAGGGAAGATACGGATTAGCTTCCATATGAGCTAAGTACCGAAGCCAGTACCAACTCTGCTCCTCTGCAGCAGTGGGGTGAAGTGTCGGGCGAACATATGTGATTGACGACACAAGCCTTTTCACTGATTCATCATCAGCCCTGACCTCTAGAGGATAGTACGCCGCCACTCTTGGAAGTACCCCTTCGTCCCTGCTAGCCAAGAGGGGTACCATCTGTGGGATTGCTTCGTAGGCCCAAGCCTACGCGGAGAGACGAATAGCAGTAAGCATATAACATTTATAGATATAACTAACAATAAAAAATGCATAACTAACACAATTACCGTAGCAACGAAAGGGAAGGCGGTGAGCGAGTAAGTTGTTTTGGTAAAGTCGCAATGTTTCATCCCGTTGAGTAATTTTTCAAAGCATTCCGTACCCCAATCGTAGGCGTTACAGAACTCAAAGTTGTTGCACTTCTGTATCACTGCGGCTGGCATCACATCATGGCCGCCGGTGTTGTGCCATAACCTACCAATTATTGCAGCAACTAAGATCTTCACAAATCTTTCCAACATAGCCGAGTCCATCTGCTTATCAGGATCGTCGGAGTACGGGTGATCGCTATCGATGCCTTCCAGATAATTCTCTGGTGTAGTTGCATTCACTTTCCCGTACACACTCGTGAAATCGGGGCCAAACAAGGTCTGAACTAGGGCATAATCTGCCATCCGCTCGTCGAGCTCCTCATCGTCATGAGACTTAAACACGTTAAGTTTACTACAGAGAATAAACTCTTGCAGGGAGAACCGCAGCGGGAAGGTCCCAAATTTGAACCATATTTCTCTGTCATGAGGGTTAGTGTTAACCCGACGCTGGATAATTAAGTCGAGGAGCGTCTTCGTGAACACTTGGTCATATTGATAGTTCAAAAGCCATGCCAAGTTAGGGAGCCTCTGTCGCACTAAACGCCTAACATCTTCCCGTCTGGTAAGCCTTGAAAACACTACCCATGACCTCTGGCGCGAGCGAAACGTCAACTTATACCTCTTTAAGTCGGCTCGATTAGCGGCAGCTGGGAAACGACCAAGTTGGTCCAAGGAGATGAAATCCTGTCAAATAAACCAATAAGTAGTCAATTATCAATAAGTGCTCAGAAAATTATTCATAAATTTATGAACTTCTCATCTACGGGCACATACTCAGAAAACTAATCACAATTAATCACAATTTTCTCAAGTTCCCAGTACGGGCTCATACAAGCTAAAAAGTTGAAAAAAAAAATCACTGAGTAAGCCAAGGGGGCATACAGGGGCGTCCCTGGGAATACAGAGGCGTCCTATAAGCCCCCTTGGCTTACTCAGTCAAAAAAATTCACAATATCCCAGTTGGGCGCATACAGCATGTTTTGGATGCCCAACACATGCTGTATGCGCCCTAGCTGGGAAACAAGGAAGTTTTTTGACCCTGAAGCCCAGGGGCGCATACAGGGGCGTCTAGGCGGACCTAGATGCCCCAGTATGCGCCCCTGGGCTTCTGGTTCAAAAAAAATCATTGTTTCCCAGCTAGGGCGCATACAACATGTTCTGGATGCCCCAACAATTGAGGTATGCGCCCTAGGCTGGAAACAAGGAAATTTTTTGACCTAGAAGCCCAAGGGCGCATACATGGGCGCCTAGGCGGATACCAGGCGCCCTTGGGATTCTGGGTCAAAATTTTTCCTTGTTTCACAGCTAGGGCACATACAGCGTATTCTGTATGCCCCAACACATGAAAGTATGCGCCCCCAGGCGCCCTTGATGATTTTCGGTCTAAATTGATGTTCTTGTGTACGCCCTATGTGATTAATCAGTTAAAATTGATGTTCTTGTATACCCCCCGGTGGTTCATCAACATGATTTTTACATGAACGTAGTTGTGAAATTTACAGAACAACTTGATTTCATGAACCAATTTTACACCAAAAAAGCAACACAACATCAATTTTATCTAACCCTAGAACATGAGTTTGATGAAGAAAACTTGAAGAGGTGAAAGAAACTCACCTCTTGGGCCACATTGGCCGGTGCAGAGGGAGGAGGCGGTGTCGGAGAAGCCGCCGGCTCGGCCGCAGCCGTTAAAGCCGTCGGCGCCGGAGAAGAGGACGGGAACAAAGCTCCTTGGCCACCGAAGTTGAGATCTCCAAGGATGTTGTTCAGCGTGTGTGTGGGAGAGGGTTGGGAGTCCATGAGAGCGAGAGAGAGGAGTAAGAGAGGGGTGTTGGTGGTCGCCGGAGAGTATGGAGGTGGAGGAAGAGAAGTTGCTCACGGTCGCTCACGGGGAAGAAGAGAAGACACGGGGAAGAAGAGAAGAAACCGTTTGGTTTCTTGGTTTTAATCCGGAGAGAAGAGAGAGGGGAGAGAGGAGAGAGTAAAGTAACTTTTTGAATTCTATTATTTTTTTAATATGAACTGATTTTATTAGTCTAATTAGGTTATTACTTTTTAACTAGTTTCTCAAATAAAGGTCAACATAGAAGCCAAAAAGTCTATGGTTAGTTTGCACCAAGAAAGTGATAAATGGTTTTTTTTCCCAATTTCTTCGCCAATGCATGCACCCATTCACACAAGAGCCGCCATAAACAATAGTGTAACAACTTAACTGGGGGAGAGGTAGCTTCTTCTCCGTCCAGGAATTAGTAGCAGTAGAGAACACATGGAGCTTGGAACCAGCAGTAGCGACGGTGGCGACGGCGTTCTGCTTCTTCCGTGGCGCCTACAGCGATGACGGTGACGACGGTGTTGCGGTTCCTTCATCGACGGTGGTGCCTTTAGCGATGGCGTCAGCGGCAGCGTCGTGAAGTATATGTTCTTCGCTCTTGGAGATGGAGAGGGAGAGGGAAAGAGAAATGGAAGAGATTGAAGAATAGTAGAGGGAGAGAAAGAGGGAGATAGAAGAGAATGAGAGATGGGAGAGGGAGATGGGTGGTTGTGAGTGTGAGATGTGTTTTTTGGATGGTGGGTTTGATTAGGTTGGAGTTGTATTTTGTGTTTGGGTAGGTTAGGGTATGGGAGATGGATGGATGTTTTTTTTTTTTTTTTTTTTTTTTTAATTTAAGGGTAAGATGGTATTTTATCATTAAAAGTCTTCATTTTTGTAAAGATTGAAGAAATTGAAGGAACGCCCAAAAAGGACCAGAAATGAAAGTTTGAAGAAACTAAAGGAGCGGATGGAGTATAAATAGCATACACAATTCTTTTTTTCATGGGTAAAATACAAAAACCACCCCTCGAGTATGGTTATATACGAAACAACCCTTGTGTTTGGGAATATACAAAAACCACCCCTGTTGAGACAAAAACCACCCCTGTCAGTGGATGGACGTTAGACGAAAAACACTCTTATGTTACATTCAATTAATATGAGAGTGCAATCTGACTTTTTTATGACCATTTTGCCCTTATTTGTATTTTTTTTTATTTTGTTTATGTTCTTAATGTTCTTGGTGTTCTTCACCACCACCACCAATTCACCAACAACAACCTAACCAATTCCACTCTATGAATTATCAACCAGAATACAAAACAGGAGGCCCACGACCCAGCGAGGATTTTTTTTTAGAAATTGTAGCAATTTCATTGAAGGACAAGGTGAACTAAACAATAGAGAGGAGAGTGATTTACATCCACACTTTCTCAAATTCACACACCCTTCACCAGCCTTAAACCCATCTCTCAAATTCGTCAATTTCGTTAGTTTCTGGGTAGAACTTCGATGCCAGAGTAAAAAAAGCACCGCCGTTCAATTGGTGGGCGAAGAAGACCCACAGGGGGACGCTGGTGTTGGTGAAGATGGAAAACCCTAACAACTGGTCCATGGTCGATCACGAAGGTCCATTAGAAGAAGACCTCCTCATCGATTCAACCGCTGGAAACCACCACCACCGCCGTGAAAGAGCCCGGAACAAGAACGCGAAACATCTCACCTGGGTCCTCCTCTCGGTGTTGGCGAACCCATCGATTACAGTACCTCTCGGCGTTGGTTGATGTTCGATTCGTTGTACTCGAGATGGGTTCTGGTTCGTGTTGATGCCTCTGAACACTGAAGAGAAGAGAGGAGAGAGATGGAGCGATTGGTCTAACTTCGACAGAAGAGAGAGGTCTATGACTCCTTCGTCTTAATCCCCCACCGCCATATCTCTCGTTTCAACATAGATCTGTGTCAATTTCACTAGTGGGAGATGGAATTCACTCTCTGTCCGACTGTTTGAACTTTGAAGTCTCTGTCGGGTCCTTCGGTTTCAGGTTGCACCCATGGCGGCGAAAGCTCGGTTGCTGGTTTCAGGCTGAGCACCAAACGGATCTGGAGAGCAATTCGAACTAGAGGGGTGATAGCAGTGGTCGGGAGAGAAGACGGGAGGAAGAAAGAGAGGGGGACGGATTCATCGGAGGAAAGGAGGAGGATGAGTAGAGAGAGAAAAGAGAAACTGCTAGGTTAGAAATGAGGGGTTGTGAAGAAGAAATGGTTTACAGAGTGGTGTAATTTCCTTTAATCGTAAGGGTATTTTTGTCTTTTCCCAGCCCCCGTTAATGCGCTGTTAAATGCTAACTCTAACAAGGGTGGTTTTTGTATATCCCCAAATACGAGGGTTGTTTTTTTATATAACCCATACTCGAGAGGTGGTTTTTGTCGTTTACCCTTTTCTCATTTCATTTCTCATCTATCTCTAAGCGTTACTCCCTCTTTTTCTCTCTGCATCGCATCTTCTTATGTAAGGTGCTCTAATTTCTTCACCAAAATAAATCTTGTCCAAAGCGTGAGCAACATTCTTTAGTCCCAATCTTTTTCGATTTCTTCTTTCCAAACAGCTTCAAGAATTAGGCCATAGTAGGTACCCAAGCACTGATCAGTGAGATTGGTATCTCATTTCTTCACCAAAATAAAATTTTGTCCAATCTTATAAGTAGGGCTGTAAGGAAAACTGAAACTGATCAAACTAACCAAACCAAACCGAAATGCTTAATTTTGGATGTTTTTTTATTTTTTATTTTTTTTATGTTAGGTTTATCAACGGTTTAATTTTTCACAAACCGGTCTATTTGGTTTGGTTTTTGGTTTGTAAAATATCACACCGCACCAAACGAAACCGAACCTATATGTGCTTAACGTACTTTTACTACAAGGGATGTTGCGTAAAGTATACTAAATAGTCTAGAAAAGAGAAACACGAGTAGATAGATTCAATTAAAATGATTATACTAATCTTAATCTTCTCAATTTCTTTCACATTTCATCATATTTTCTCTCTAGAACGATAATAGTGCATATTTTTTTAAGTATGTTTAATTTACTTTTAACTCAGAACTTGAAATTCGTTAACAAAGTATTACAATATACATTCGATAATATTTAAGCAATCCGACCGAACCGAACCAAACCGATGTTTTTCAGTTTGGTTTGGTTCGGTTCATCCTTTCAAATGGTTTGGTTTGGTTAGGTTAGGTTACAAAATTAATAAACCGATATATACGGTTCGGTTTATGGTTTTATCAAAAACCACACCAAACCGAAGCGATTACACTCCTACTTGTAAGGACAAAAAGGGGAAGGTGTCGATTCTAATTCCCATAACTTGTAACCAGCTAGCTCTGGCTTTGGGGCATTGGAAAAGATGTGAAGATTTGTTTCTCTTTCCAATAAGCATAAGCTGCAGAATTCATGCTCAGAGTGACATCTTAAAGCAGTATTCTCTGAGGTGGGCATTACCATTACATAGGTTCGTTCTCCACAAAAACAGTAAAAATGGCTGACAGCCCCGGATCCTTATTCTCCAAAATTCTACTAGGAAAGCACCACCATAAAGATATATGTGAGAGTTGAAAGCATTCTCTCCAGCTTCAATTTGAAGATGGACTACATACGTAATATTTGCTCAATAATGTTTCAAAATTGGGTTACCCCCTAACATATAAATCATTTCGATAGAACAAGTACATTGCAACGGAAATCTCGGAATTACCAAAAAAGAAACCATGATAAGTGCAAAAGTTTCAGAACACGAAGTACATATACAGATTCTAAGCATATACTAGTAAATTATGAGAATTGGTTTCCCTATATCATGTCCAGCTTCTGAAACTTGAAACCCATGCATCTGAATACCAGCAGTACCTAGATCCATTTCTCCTGAAAGCTACAATAATTTTTGCTCCGGAAGAGTGTATTTGAGATAGATGCATGATCAATAAACTGAAGCAAAACTCTCACTGTACATAAAGAAATTACGTGCCACGTGTCTTGTTCCCTGTAACCTTTTGGTTGCACCAGTTTCGGGATCGCACAAGAAAATTTTGCTTAGGCCATTGCTTACAACAACCAAGTTAATCTCATCCTTGCTCAAAATCCCTTCTGCAAATGCAACCTTCTCTGATGGCCTACAAACTATTTGTTGGGACCATTGATTGATACCGCGACAATTATTCATCGTCCATACCTCAAAATAAGTAGGAGAATTTGAGCCAGTGCGCACACGAACAAACAAGGCAAGTGATCCTTTGTGACTCCCAAGTCTTGCGAATCCACATTTTTCGTACGGCAGCTGAATAAAACTAAATGACTCATCAACCATGTCAAAACATAGAATGTCCTTGTCTCCACTGTATGTGTCCCACGCGCCCCAATACATGTGTGTCCCGACACATATAACGTGCCTCATACCGTCGCTAAAGAATCTTCCATGATCAACAGTTAGTTCCTTTGAACTCCAAGAGTTAGCCTTAGACGTAAACATATTAACTCCAATATCAGTGCCCGAAATCGCAATCCGTGCCACCTTAAAATTACTGGCGGCTTTATTGAAATAAAATCCACATCTATAATACCCATTTTTATAAAAAGGGGGACAATCTCCAGCAATTTGCCTACACTCTTTAGTCGCGGGGTTCCAGATAACAAACTTTTCCCGCCACATGGATAAAGATAGGCATATTAATCCGTTTGAACAACCCACAACCTCTAACCGATCTACAACAAATGGAATGGTTAGGTATATTGGCACATCGAAGAAGCAGAAGGATACGATGGTTGATGCACCATTGGGGACAAAAGAATGGCATGATATAGAGAATTCATTCTTTTTATGATCACTGTCCTTGAAGTCTGTCTGGTGCTTGACCATAAAGTCTTTAGACATGATAAGGTTGTACCAAAGTTTACAAACGCACTTACACCGTAAACAAGTCCTGATTGGCAGTCTGACGAGGATTTCTGTAACAACGTCATTTGGCAACTCTGTCTCTCTCTGTGTGTCAAAAAGTGCTTCCACAAGAGAAACTGTTGGAGGTGCGGTCATGGAGTTCATGTAATCTACATGATATAAAACACAAAGAATTCAAAGACAGTTACGACTCTGATACGGAAGCTATACAAAAAATGGATATTACGAGGTAATTTCAAACCAGTAGTAGGTTCTCAATCTTGTTATGTAGAAGAACTTACCATTGAAAATACCACAATTTAACAAAATTTACTCCCCAGCACCACCAGGCAGGACTTTCAGTTTTCTTAGAACAAAATATTACGTCCCTCAACAAATGCAATAACAGCAGTAGACCAATTTTTTTAAACTAGACTAGACAGGCCGGTTGAACCTCAAACTGGCCACCTAGCCCATCCTGTCCGGTCCAGTCCGGTCCACTAATTGGGTTAGTGATGCAAAGAAACTCGTCAAAAGTTTTCGTGGTGTTCAACCAGCTTGCGCGGACCTCGTCTAATCCACAAAGTCCTGGGGTATACTTATAGTTTAGATAGTCATTTCAATCGCCCCTCTTTCAAATTTGAGACCCTTAACCAACCCAAGCATCACCCACTTGGCCAACCCTGAAAGCCACATAGGCATAGCCTTATAGCTAAGCCTCACTTATTAAGCCTTCCAGAGCGAGCACTCAAAGAGGTCAGAATACGTAAATCAAACAAGTGTGGTGGGTGGAATTAATACGATAGTTGATTAGTACTACTTTAGTTTGTATACATGATCGTAGTGACAGCAAAATGATTAGGGGGTTGCCTTCTACCAGCAGTAACAAATACGGAGGTGATGAAGGACCTCCGGTCAGAAACGGAACAATTGAAATCGGAAACTGATAGTTTCCGTACGTTTGGAAGGGGTCTCAGCGAGACCGGTTATGGTTACGGTTGTGAAATCGGAGATTAAAAAAATAAAACCAAGGGCAATTATATATAGCAGGGGGTAAACAATCGAATTGCAGAGATTAACGGACAGAGAAATTTACCGGTAGACAGACCTAATCAGAGATCCCCCAAGCGACACCAGCGACAGAGAGAGGGCGAGAGGAGAGTGAAAAAGAGGGAACAAAACCCTCGAGGACAACTATGTTCAATTTGGGCCGATAATTATCATTTTTTTTTGAAACAAAATGGAATTAAACTCATTAAGGCCTCGTTTGGGTAGAGGATATGGTATGCAGGGATAAGACTTATGCTGGGATATGAGCAAGGATATGAATGCTGTCAGATAAGCCCTGATAAGATATGCTTGCTGTCTGTGTTTGGATGCTGTCGGATATGATACAGGATATGAAACAGGATATGTGCCAAAATGACCGTAACACCCTCGGTGCTGTTAGTTTGTATAAAAGATTTTATATTTCAAATTGATGACGAAGTATATATACAAAGTATATCAGTATTTATGTTTTTATATTTTCATACTCTTTTTTCTACACAATAGTTATGTTGTCAAAATGTATACAAAATGTATATTAATACGCGAAGTAAACTTGTAGTAACATGCAAACATAACAAATATTCATGGATACAGCATGACCATAACTTAATATGGGGTAGAAATTACTAGTACTTATTGGCATATTGGAATGGTGTTACAAACCTACAATAAACAAGTTAATTTAAACGAACGAAATTCCAGCAAGCACGGTAAAATGTCTTCATATTTATCTCAACCATGCCTACTCAAATAAAGTTATGCAATCCCAAAATAGTACTACCAAACCAATGAGGACCTCCTCCAAAATAAAGGTACCACAAGTTGAGGTAGTTCACATAGTTATGCAATCCCAAAATAAAGTTACCAATGTAAGGAATCATAGTTCATATAGTTTGTGGGGGTAATTTTTTCAACCTACTAGCATGTTAATATGTTATATTTCTTATCCGAGCTTATACCTCCATGTTGGTGGTATAAAATTTGTTCATTAAAAGCTCCATCAACATAAGGCAACATAACTTATCCCCTCTCTTATCCGGCACCCAAACACTTGATAAAACAATAGAGGGTATAAGTTATCTTATGCTCCCTCCTTATCTTCTACCCAAACGAGGCCTAAATATAAAAGTCCAATAATCCGCCCAATGTCTCACCTATCCATTTTTTTTAGCAAACCAATCCAATCTTTTTTTCTCGCAGCCTAACTATCACAATGGAGTACTCCCTCCGTTCCTCCATATTCCTCACAGTTGACTTTTCTGGATAATTTTGACCCGTTAATTTGGTTAGCAAAACAATTCAAGAATTCGATAGTTTTTTCACGGTGTTTTAGAGTAATTTGAACACTATGACACCGTGAAAATTACTGATTTCTTGAATTGTTTGACTAACTAATCAACGGGTCAAAATGATCCTGAAAAGTCGACTGTGAAGAATTTGGAGGAACGGAGGGAGTAGTTCACTAGCTCATATATCAAAACTCCGTCGTTTTCTTAAGAGTTTACTGGTATATCATAGGAAATACATGTTTTTATATACATTTTTTTTTGAGGAAATATACATTTCCATGTAGTGGTGTATATAATATGGTAAGATTAATAATCACCAAACTTTAATTGTGTTCAATCAACCAATAAGTTACACTCATGGTACCACATTATTATACCACTGTGGTATTGAATATCTTCTCCCATATTGCGGAGATCCTTTACCTGATTAATTAAGAGAAGCAAGGCTCTCACTGTATGCATCATAGTTGTAAATTTTGTTCCGTTCCGGCTGGATCGTTCTGTTTTGACACTATAACGGAACAGGATACTCCTTGTACCTTACCGGGTCAAAATCCGGTCCGATCCGGATCACTTCCGCAAAAAAAATGTATAACAAATGTTTAACACTTCCCAGATTTCGAACTATGAACCTGCCTTTTGTTGGGAACTGTATTCAGAAATCCATATTTGTGGTTGAATTAATAATTCTTAATAGATAACTGTTTGCATCTTAATTTAGCAAACATGTGAGCATGCAAATGCTATTTATTATTTGCCATATAAATATGCATTATAAAGTCCAATGTTCCATACCTAAGACATGCAGACGAGTTCGAGCATGCGCGAGATTGATTGTCAATTATTTATGGAATATAAGTAAGAGTTCACAATCTAGATGATTTCGGACAAATCATCAGAACGACTGTAGTGTAACATTATAGTGACACATCTCGGTTAAGGAAACGGTATACTTTCAACTTGTTAAACTAGCATACTTTGTGTTTGTTGAACATGACCGTCATATGAAATATAATTATCTCGGACTAACCGAAGTGAAATAATATAATGTTTCTTTGCTATTGGTAATATTAGAAACTCTTAATCTATGATTGTTTATGTGGACAAAAATCCTGATTAATCATTATTTTGATATATTGAGTGAGATTCAAATGCGAGTCAACAATCGTGGTATATTGGGTAATGATTGTTAAGATTTGGTGAATGCTAATCGAATCATAGAATCCACGTCTCACATGAGAATGATGTACCCTCATGGGAGCTCACTAGGTTTTGTTATGTCAAGTCCCGCATGATGGTTATTTGTAACCAGACATAACGAATAAGGGTTGAGCGGTTTACATCAGGGAATACATAAGATGTTGCTGAGATCGAAAACAAAATTGATATCACTTAAATAGTTGATGTCTTATGCATTTCAAATACTACATCCAAAAAAAATAACCAAAAGTACTGAATTACGCAATCAGTTAAATTGAAAAACATTATCACTATAAATTTGAAGTTACAGATTCCAATTTGGATAAGTTACAGGCACATTTTCACTTCACTATTACTTCAATCAAAATTAACTTTTTTTTATGGGCAATTGAAATTAACTTGAAGCCGCTGATTTAGATTAGTCATTGAATTCAATTATTTTATACTTTTTCGAAAACCCATTTTGGACTCTTTCCTCAATTTGTAGGTAGTTGATCATTTTCGTACGTTTTTTAATCAATCAATTTTATAAATGTCAACCATTCTCATACCTTTTTAATTTATCTGTTTTATATTTTTGTTAAGATTAATACTTTTTGCTTCCTAAACAAATAGATTAATACTATTTCTTGATTATCATTTTATTTTTGGATTTGAAACCAACTAATTTGAAGTAAAATATTGATTACTTTTGAATTTTATCACTATAAATTAGAAGTTACAGATTCCGATTTTGGATAAGTTACAGGCACATTTTTTTAGGTAATTTACTGGCACAAATTATTCTTTTCGAAAACCTATTTTCGACTCTTTCTTTAATTTATAGGTAGTCAATCATTTTCGTACATTTTTTAATAGGGTGCTGATATTTACAGCACAAAATACACTAGTAACATCACATTTAATTTGTGAAAGTCCATATTACCCCTATGTACACGTCAGTAAAGATCCACAATGAGTTTACTCACTCCATTATCTGTTAGAGCTCTGTTTGGCTTCTTCACCTCACATACATCACTTCCACTACTCTCTCTCTCTCTCTCTCTCTATGGTAACTACACAGTACCACCGCCTCAATAAAAATTGGTGAAATTCCCGATCAACCTCTCCACGAACCAATGTTAAACCCAAAGCCCCCGCCCCCCTCTCACTTCACCCGTCCACCCGAAACCATCATCGTCAAGGATCATGCAGCCTCCAACTTCAGCAATTGTCCATCGCCGACAAACAGATCGAATTTCAGTAATACGATCATCGTTTTGATGTTACAGGGTGGTTCAGGAGCTATCAAAGTCCCTTTATTTTCATTTTATCATTTCTATCGTTTAGGACCCTTTGCCACTGTAAATCCAGTGTATTGTTACAGATTTGTTCTTCTACAATTAAAGTGTTCAATTTCGCTTCGACTTTGACTTTATATTTGTGTCTCAATTTTGCAAAGGATCCTCCTTTCTAACACTCAGATCTAACGATCGTTTGGAATAAACATGCCAAAGAAAACAAATTTCAGCCGCCAGAGGTCCTCCCCTTTGCGCCAACAATTACAAGGCTTCGTGAAGGGTAATATAGTCCTTACGAATTTTGTTGTGCTGTAACTAGTTTTTGTTGTGCTGTAATTATCAGCACCCTTTTTAACAAATTAATTTTATAAATTTTTCGAACCAAGATTTGGATAGGTCACCGATTTCAAATTATTAAGAAATTAATTAATTTATACTTAATTTTTGTACTATTTGAAGTCAAAATTTATACATAATTTTTGTACGATGTGGGAAAGTTTCTATTCTTAGATTTGAAGTCAACATTATTGTTCTAAAAGTAGTTTTTTACTTTCAGATCATACCACTACGAAATTTTCAATCAAAATCAAGTCGGCGGCACTGATTTCAATTTATTATAATATGTTAAACTTGGGTTAAGTGCATTTTACCCCCTGTGGTTAGGGCTTTGTGCAAAAACCCTCCTTGTAGTCTCAAATGTTGCACTTTACCCCTTGTAGTTTGGTTTTTGTGCGATTCCGTTTAAACTATCGGAATCCGTCCAATTTCAGTTTTTATACCCTTTTTACCCTCGCCATTCAAAAAAAAAGAAAAAGAAAAAACAAATCTGAGAAACCAACCAATCTGATGGAGGAAGAGGAGAGCAGGGGAAGATGAGGAGGTCGGGGAAGTAGGAGGATGAGGCCGACGATGAAGGAGGTGAAGGTGGAGGTGGCCGGGGAAGGCTGCTGCTGAAGGAGGAGTTTGAAGCCGACGGCAACGACGACGGTGGCCCATATAGAAGACGGAGAGGACGATGGTGGCGCAGATCGGAGACGGAGAGGACGTTGGCGGCGAAGATCGGAGACGGAGAGGACGTCGGCGGCGGTGCAGATTGACGATGGCGGCATCGCAGGTGGAGGTGAGAGAGCAACTTGATTGCGTCAGCCATTGCTGGGTTTGGTTCCTTCGAGATAGATCTCTCTGCTAAGAGTTGTAAGTTATTTGATTGTGTTCATGAATAAGTGAATTGAACTGAAACCCATCAAAGGTCTTGCTCCGATTCTCTCTATACCTTCTTTTGTCTTTCTGGGTTTCAGATGTTGAATTGATTAATCGTCTAATTCTCGAGTTTCTTCGTCAATTGGGTCATTTTTGTAGGTGGTTTGTGCTAATTTAGCTCCCTTTTGTTCCAATTGAATTGGGTTCAAGTTCATGCTCTCTGAAATGTCTTGATTTCTGGGTTTTAGGTGTTTTGTCTAATTCTTGTGTTTCTTCGCCAGTTGGATCTTCTTTTGGAGGTGGGTTTGTGTTCAAATTAGCTTGCCTTTGATCCAATAGAATTGGGTGTAAGAAAATGTTTTAAACTAGTTATTTGGGCTACCAATAATTGTCTTTCAGTTTTATAAAACGGGTTGAAAGTGGTTCAAGTAATTCACCGGTACGAGCCCAATACTTTAGTGATCCTGTGTTTGGGCCAGGGTGCATCTTAGTGTTATTATTATTAGTGTGGTATGAAGGTGTGGGCTGTTTGGTCATTGGGCTCCTTGATAGGAGGACCCAATGACTGTTTATGATTATTAGGCCCGGTCCCCTCTCCACTCCCAAAAACCCTAGCCAGCTCTTATAAATAAGAGTAGCTGGGGAATTGTTGGCCCTATCGAAAAACAAACAAGAGTGGGAGTAGGAGGGGAAGATCCGGTGCTCTAACTCTTCCAAGTTTGTGAAGATTCGACGACTACGAAGATGGCTGGATCAAACGGTACGTTTTATTATTATCGTTTATCTGTTTACGGTGTTTTAATTTCTTGTATGAGATCCTGAAAATCTAACAAGTGGTATCAGAGCCAACATACGAGAATTAGAACCCAAATAATAACGTTAAGGTTTACGTTGTACGATATCTTTTTTTTTTCTTTTCTCTCCGATGGACCTGTTGACAAAAGCGCATAGTCCAGTTTACATGAAAACTTGTTTTGATTTGTATGAGCACAAAGTAGGTGATCTGACATGATTTTAACGCAAATAGCTAATTGACAAATCAACAATCATGTGATCTGCCTCATTGCCCAGTTGATCCCTTTGTGGTACTGTATTGCTCATGTATATAAAATATAGTTTCTCTTTATGCCATGGTTTAGTGGGTCACGTGTTTGTTAGTAACCTAGTAGTACTTGTCTTCAATTCATGCATATTATAGAGTTTTTTTTTTTTTTTTTTTTTTTTTTTTTTTTTTTTTTTTTTTTTTTTGCTTCCTTGGTCTTTCGTTGATTCCATGACACATACTAGTTTTTTTTTTTTTTTTTTTTTTTTTTTTTTTTTTTTTTTCGCTTTCTCCCTTCTGGAGTAAATCATACTATTCATCTATGTAAGATGTAAGATTATTAATATGACGCTTGACCGAGGTAGGAATACTCAATGAGCATGACCAACGAGTACCGATATTTAATATTAACAAGACTACAATGTAGTTTTATATGCTCATAGTTTTTGAGTTGATTAAAAAAAAAAAAAAGTTTTGTTTTGCTGGTAGTACTGTAATTCCAGTTGTTTGTGTTCATCCACTATATCCAGACTGAACAGTTAAAGTTACGGGTTTGAACTTTGGTAGCTATTTTTTTCTTGTCGGGTTTCAAACCGGGATCTCCCATCAAGAAATTCAATGAAGGCATAGAGTGGGTATTTGTTATTATTTCTTGTCCCAGCTGAATATTTTGAATTTATACATATCGTACCACCAAAGTGGTACATGTGTACTGAATTTGGAATAATTCAATAAAGGATTCTGATATGCTACTGTAGAATTTGTATATTTAATTATCTATCCAAAGGGGATCGATTAAATATATCAATTTTAGAGGTAGTGTGAGTCATTAGTAAGGGGATATATTTTGATTCCGAAGGAGACTATTTACCCAAAGGAATTTAGTTCTTCTGAGGAATTGTTCTTACTAAATGACTTGGTAGTGGTCTTGGATGTGTCAAATATATTATGCCCAAAGGTGTTTATATGATGACGCATTGCATGATCATGTGAGAATATTGCTTGATTTATATTTGGCATATTCTTGTAAATACCCATGAATTGTTATAGACTTTAAAACTGAATTGAAATCTTATTGCAGCTGTTAACAATATTGCTGTGAATAATCAGATTTGCGCTATTGAGACTCTCTCTGCTAGTAACTTTAAGAGGTGGAAACGTGATGTTGAGTTAGCCTTGGGACTTGCTGATTTAGACATTTGCCTGATTGACGATGAGCCCGCTAAGCTGACTGACACTAGCACTGCTGAACAGAAGGCTTATTATCAGAAGTGGGAGAGAGCTAATAGGCTTAGTATTATGATTATGAAGAAGTCCATATCGGAGAGCTTTCAGAGTGTGGTTCCGAATGAGACAAATGCTAAGAAGTTTCTAGATGCAATTGGAAACAAATTTCAGGAATATGAGAAAGCTGAAACTGGTGAGCTCTTGGAGACTTTTTCAACCATGATATACGATGGGGTGAGTGGGGTTAGGACCTATCTTATGAGGATGCAGGAAATTGCAAACAAGTTAACCAACCTCAAAGTCCCCATAGCCGAAACCTTCTTAGTCCACCAAGCCCTCAATTCTCTTCCACCACTATTTGATAACCTCAAAACAACTTACAATGTTCACAAAGAGTCTTGGTCTGTGAATGAGTTGATTTCCCTTTGTGTTCAAGTGGAAGAGAGGAACAAGAGAGCCAATTCTGAGAGTGTGAATATGGTGTATCAGCCACGCCATGTTTGGGGGAATAGCAATGGCAGTTCTCAAAACAAGAATCATAAGCATCATAAATGCCAACACCATAAGAATAAGCACGGTCAGCCTAAACAGCCACATGGCCCAAAGCCTACCATTGAAAAGGTGTTCTCTTGCTGGTTTTGCAAGTTGAGTGGTCATAAGAAGTCAGAGTGTCCCAAGCTCCAATCTTTGTCTCATAAGAAGAAGAATAAGCCACAAGGTGAGGTTTTCGTCTGTTTTGAGTCTTCCTTGGTCGATGTCCCACCTAATTCTTGGTGGCTTGATAGTGGAACATCTATTCATGTTTCTAATTCCTTGCAGGGGTTCCTAAGCAAACGCAAGCCTAGGGAAGGAGAAGATCGCATCTTCGTAGGAAATGGAGTCAGTGTTCCCATAGTCTTCATTGGTAGCGTCAGGTTGTTTTTTGAGTCCAAATCTAGCATTGTGTTAGAAAACGTTGCTTATGTACCGTCTATAAGACGGAATTTGATTTCCGTGTCAAAACTCGATGTCTCTGGCTACACGTTCACTTTTGGCAATAATAAGTTTGAGTTATTCTTGAAGTCATCTCTTGTTGGTAATGGATTGTATCGTTTGAATCTTTCACCTACTCCTTTCTCCTTGAACGTCGAGTGTAGTGGTACCAAAAGACCTTTAAGTAAAGACAAATCTCATGCTCTTTGGCATAGGAGACTTCCTCACATTTCTAATGAGAGAGTTCAGAGATTGGTTAAGGAAAATATTCTTCCTGATCTTGAACAAGATGGAGGTGGACCTTGTGTCGATTGCATAAGAGGCAAGATGACTAAAACAAGGAAGCTTGGGTCCACCCGTAGTACGAACCTTTTAGAGATAATCCACACTGATATTTCTGGGCCATTCTCTTCAATTTTGTGTGGGAAAAAGTATTTTATCACCTTCATTGATGATTATTCTTGTTATGGGTTTGTTTATCTGATTCAACATAAGTCAGAGTCTTTGGAGAAATTCAAAATTTTCAAGACCTATGTTGAAAAACAAACAGGAAAGGCGATTAAAATTGTTAGGTCTGACCGTGGGGGTGAGTATTATGGAAAGCACGGTGATGTTGGCCAACACAAGGGACCTTTTGCTGAATTCTTAGAGAACTGTGGAATTGGTGCCCAATACACTATGCCTGGTACCCCTGAACAAAATGGTGTGGCTGAGCGTCGTAATCGCACTCTAGATGAGATGATGAGGTGTATGTTGAGCTTATCCAAATTACCTGAATCTCTTTGGGGTGAAGCCATTCTCACTGCCATGTATATCCTAAACCGAGTACCCTCAAAATCTGTTCCTAAAACACCCTTTGAGTTGTGGACTGGTAGAAAACCTAGCTTAAACCATTTTCTTGTATGGGGATGCCCTGCTGAAGTTAAAATCTATAATCCTGAGAACCACTCGCTGCTATTTCGTAGGTTATCCAGAGGGGTCAAAGGGATATCGCTTCTATCGTCCTGGTCATGGGACAAGAATTGTTGAATCTGGCAATGCAAAATTCTTTGAAGACAATGTGGGTGATTATGCATCCCCTACTATCCAGTCTGAAGTTTTCAATGATGGACCAGCTTTTGTGCCGTTGCCTATTGTGATAGAAAAATCAAGTGCTCCAACTTTAGAGACCATAGATGGAGTGATGAATGCCCCGGGTGTCCCTGTTGAATTGCCACCGCAAGGTGAGAATGTTCAACAAGATCCACCCCCCGTGCGTAGATCTGAAAGGGTAAGGAGACCTACAACTTCTGAGGATTTTGTTTATCTTGGAGAGCATGATATAGCTGATCCCATAAGTTACAACGATGCCATTATCAGTGTACATGCTTACAAGTGGATTGAAGCGATGAAGGAGGAAATGAACTCAATGTCTAATAATGAGGTATGGGAGTTAGTTGAGCTTCCTCAGGGTTCTAAAGCCATTGGGTGTAAATGGATTTTCAAGACAAAGAAAGATTCCAAAGGGAGTGTTGAGCGATTTAAAGCCAGACTTGTGGCAAAGGATTTTACTCAAAGAGAGGGTGTGGATTACACTGAAACCTTTTCCCCTGTTTCCTCAAAGGATGCTTTCCGCACTATCATGGCATTAACTGCACATTTTGACTTAGAACTTCACCAAATGGATGTGAAAACAGCCTTCTTGAATGGTGATCTGTATGAGGAGGTGTATATGAAGCAACCAGAGGGGTTTGTGTCAACTGGAACTGAAAATTTAGTCTGCAGGTTAAAGAAATCTATTTATGGCCTTAAGCAAGCCTCAAGGCAATGGTACTTAAAGTTTCACCAGGTAATGGTATCTCTTGGTTTCATTGAGAATACTGTTGATTCTTGCATATATCTCAAGATCAGTGGGAGCAAGTTTATTTTCTTGATTTTATATGTGGATGACATATTGCTTGCTAGTAGCGATTTGGGATTATTGTATGAAGTCAAGAAAAGTTTGTCTGATAGCTTTGACATGAAAGACCTTGGTGAGGCATCTTTTGTGTTGGGAATTGAAATTAAGAGAGATCGTGACAGCGTAAACTATCTGCTTTTTCGCAAGTGTACGATCAAGTAGTATAGAGTATGTAATTGTGACTCTGGTTATCGAACCCACGAGAACAGTTTAAGTTTTTGCTAATCAGAATCAGAATAAGATGCAAAGTTTTGTAAAAAGGAGGAAGGTTTGGGATTTGCTTTATACTAAATTATAATCAATAAAAACAGTAAAAAGACTTATTTTATTTTTCTGCTGAATATTTTGCTGAAATTGTTGTAGTTGTAAAAGTCGATAATTCTAAAAATCTAGATTCCAGGATCCCCTAGGGTTACTTTCCAGCTTTCATGGTTTATTTGATTTCAGAAACACACAGTGGTTTTGTTTATGCCAGCATACCAATAGTACAATCTCCTCTCGGTCTCATGCACTTATCACTCAACTGCAGATTTTCGGGTCCTCTCGGTCCACCTAAATCTGCAGGTTCGTTCTAAGTCTGCTAGGGTTACAGGTTCTCCTCTCGGTCTCCCCCTAAACGTCTAACAGTTGGTCTAATGCTTCTGGGCTAGTCCCCTGATTCTCTTCACCTCTCGGTCCATCAAGGCAGAGTACTAAATCCTGTCTTTTCTTCCTAACGTTCACTGGTCACTCTCGCGCACCAGGTCCTGTCTGTAACACTCCTGGGTGATCAGGCCATTCATGTATGTAAATAAAATCAAAGACAGAATAATAAACAAACCATCTGTATTAAGACTTAGCTAGCCATGCATCTGAAAATCAAAACATCCAAGTCTGCTGAATTCATAAACCCTAGGTTCACCAAGAACCTAGGCAAAAAGTCTAGCTAGCTTGCATTATTAAAAGACAATGTTTCATAAAAAGAGAAAAGATCAAACTAGTTATTTCTGAAGATACTGGAAAACTGCTCCAATCCTGCTCTGCTCCAACTCCTGGCTGCTGTGAAACTGGCTGCTGATGATGATGATAGCTGTGGTATGCCTTCGTAACCCTAAAACAGTGCTGGGACACCTCCTTTTATATTGCCACAGTCTCCAAAACTGATGCACGAAATTCCTGTTTTACCCTCGAAAAGACCCGTCCTGGAAGATTCTGGAACACGTCTGTGCGTTCAAACGCACACTTCCTGCGTATGAACGCAGTGCGTATGAACGCACACCCCCCCTGCGTATGAACGCAGTACTTAGTCAATTTCCTCTTCTGGCTCCTGAACCCATGCGTTTGAACGCAGCTCTTCTGCGTTTGAACGCACCCCTTGGTCGTTTCTTCTCCTGAGTGTTGAGCCCTGCGTATGAACGCACAACCTGCGTTTGAACGCAGGACTTAGTTTTTTTTTCTGCACTTTTGGTCTCTGCCTCCTGCGTTTGAACGCAGCCTGTCTCTGCGTATGAACGCACGCCTTAGCCAAAATCTGCCATTTTTCCCCGCTGCCTGCCTTGTGCGTTTGAACGCAGCTTCTGCGTTTGAACGCACAACTTAGTCATTTTTCCTCCTTTTTCTGCCCAGCTCTCCTGATACGCTGCCTCCTATCCAAGTCAATCTCATGCATTTTTCCGGCACCTGTTACCTGCACATAACACGCACCCGCGATCATATCCAACAAACAAAAGTATGCATAAAATTACTCAAATTTTGCAATCATGATATATAAATCTCTGCCTCGTATCAGGTGGAAAATAAGCTGAAAATGGCCAAACTCAACTCTCACAGGGTTAAAACCAATGGTAAAAAGATGTCCCAGACTAATACATTTTCAGGCTGTCAAAATACCCCCACACTTACTTCTGCTCGTCCCGAGCAGACCCTTGCATACTGTCCTGCAGACCCATTTTTGCATACTTTAATTTGCATACTTCCCCTCTTTCACAGATTCAAGACACAGACCAAAACACTCGATAGATACTGACTCAGATCCAGAATATACACAAACTGACTCAAGACACACTAAATTTTTTTTTTTTTTTTTTTTTTTTTTATATTTTCTGAAATTGGGCAACCTCTCTATCATAAACTGAAATCATCAAATCCTCACAAACTTATTTCGAAATTTCACACACGCAGCAGGGAATGATATAAACTGATCCTATGCACAAATTCACTAAGGTATCCCCAAACATCCACCAGACCAACAAAGACAAGGCACGTCTTCTGACTTAGAGGGTCCAGGCATCTTTAGTCAACAGATAGTTTTTCTTCGCCAAGTCATTTGAGGTTTTCAGACCCTCTTAGCCGTTATTGCGTTTGATTAGCAAATTGTCCCATTGCTGGGAGACACAACTCCTGTGTAATACGGCTTGACTTTAATTTCCCTCCTAAGCTCCAAATTGGATTGAATCCAAATTTTCCATGTGAATGGAAGCACATTATGTTGTTTCTCCTTTAAGCACAAAATATTATTATTTTTCCCCCTTTTTTTTTTTTTTCAAACTGTTTCTTTTTTTTTTTTTTTTTAATCCCCTCTGTTTTTACAACGGTGCAGTGGAGCGTTAGGAGTGTAGGCTTTTTAGGATTTTCTCTTGGAACCACCTTAAGGGATGGTGGTGTACATTCTACAACTTCGCTTAGGCTACAGATTTGTACCACATAAAACCGACTCAACACGAAGGTCCACCCCAGATTCCAAGAGTCCACTAGTTTCTACGGGAAACAGAATATTCCACTATCTAAAGACCAAATCTGCCTAGCACACTAGAGAAGTCAAAAGTATGCCTGTATCTACTCTCCACATTCCTGAATACCCGGGATAGCCTGTCGTGAAAATTGTGCACAAAATGCTAAAATTTGAAGTATCCCTGCTACGGTGCTTCCTACTCTAATAAGCTCTTTCATTGGACTCTCTTCAGTTTCTAGGTCCTAAGTTGCCCTTTCTCAAAAATTATTTATTAATTTTCCCTATTTATTAATTTTTTTTTTTTAATTTTTAGTTTTTTTTTTTTTTTTTTTTTTTTTATATTTTTTCTTTTTTTCCTATATATCATGCAAGGTCAGAAAGGTTGGTGGGTCAACTCAACATAAAAAACGTGCTGACTCAAAAATGAAAATAAAAATAAAAATAAAATTGACCAAAATATGCTGACATGGCTATGCAGGAGGACACGATTCCCCACCCCCACACTAGAGGTGGCGCGTCCTCGCGACTCTACTGATCTGGTCGGTAACTCGAATCTGTGTTCTCCGGAGTAGACTGGTCAGTCGGCTCGGGAGATGGTGAAGGGGTGCGCCCTCTGGCGCGCTTCCTCGCAGCATGGCGTGCTGCGGCAGCGGTACCAGCGTGGCTGGCACCGGGATGGGCACTGCTGGCCCCTGGGTCTGCATGATCTCTCCTAGGTGGGTACTGGGTACCGGGTCTGCCGGGGTCACCGACACTGTCTCCATGTTCCGGGCTCGGTGTGGGGTCATGACCAGAGAAGCTATCAAATGGCCGGCTATCCTCCATTGTCCAACTTGGACAATTATCACTAGAATAGCGGGCCGGAAAGTTAAACTGCCTACCACGCATGTTACTCTGAATTTCAGCGAGTGCCGACTCATGAGCTCTCATGGCGGCTGTGTGGGCGTGGTAGATATGCTTCTGGGTCTTAAACAATTTGCCAAGACCCCTGGCCATTTTCTTGACAGTCTTTACCAGGTAGTTTTGTACTTTTTCTTGGGCCTTTATTTTCTTTCTGACCCACTCCTCATGCTCAGTCCTCTCCAGGCGCCCAAAAGAGCTGCGCCTGGCCCCTCTGCTAGACTGCCCCAAGTCAGGGTCGTGCTGCCTGTGTTCGCTGGAACTGGCAGAACGGGGCAGTGGGAAGGGTCCTGGTAAAGCTGGTAAACCCCCATCAGTGGGAGGAGGCGGTGGTGGCATGCCACCACCCCCACCCTGAGGTGGAACAACATCATCATCATCATCCACTTGGACATATTCAGGAGGCCCGTGAATAGCCTCCTCCAGCGCACATCTCATGTTCTTGTACTTGCGTACTTGAACAGGTCGAATGTCTCTCAGCTCGCCAGGAATGACCACAAGATAATCCTGCGCCATTTTTGTCAACATCCCCAGAAGACCCAAACCCTTCTTGCTATGGGTCTCCTTCCGTTCCCGGAAAAACTCACAGATAATTTCCGGGAGGCTCACAGGCTCACGAGCCATCAAACAGTAAACAAGCAGGGCAATATTATAATCAATGTGGGTAAAGTGTTTTATACCCACAATTCTGTTGTTTACCCACTCTGTCCACCATTTCGCCTCTCGCATCAGGTAGGTCGATGGCAGTTTCCGGTAGGAAGGACTCCTCTCAGGGTGGTACCAGACAGCGCCGGGGACACCAGCACACAGGGTGGTCAGGATCTGTTCACTCAACTGCTCTGATGGATGACGTCTCAGTTCCTGGAACTGACAGTCATCCAACACCAACTCCAGACCCAGACTCTCTCGGATACTCTCTGGGGTGATTCGAATCCATCTCTTTCTGCAGTAAATCCAGTCAATTGACTGGACTTCACTGTTCATGCACTGCTGGAGATTGCTGTAAATCTCCTTAGCCAGCACAGAACTGACCCGCAGATTGGGAAACCCAGTAAACAAATCCCCAAACTGATCCTGCCCCGTAAACTCAAACAATTCGTCCCCCATGGCTACCCTATCACGTGGAAAGGTCCTCTCAGCGGGTATGTCATACCGAATCTTTTTGTCTTGCAAATAGAAACGGTGAGCCTCCATGTTAACAAACCTATGGTCGCAGAAATAGTTAGGCCTAAGCAGACGGCAATCTATGATGTTCAGTGGTGCAATAGCCCTATCCGGCCTCATGAAAGGTTGATCCACCTCCATTTCAGATTCAAACAGCAAAAATTGAAAATATGCAGAGAGAATGAAAAGATAGAACCTGGGTACCCGGAGTGAATCTTACGGGTACAGATCTGGAAATGTCTCTCTGAGATGAGTCTGTTGATGTTTGAATCGGCAGATTTGGATCACCCCCACACTGTTCCTGACCTTCTGGCGGTGCTGCGGTGGTCGTCTGAGGCTGCTGGCGGCGGACTGCTCTGGCGGCTGCTAGGGCAGAGAGAATTTTCTAGAGAGAGAGTTGAAAACTGGAAGACTTGTGTGGAAATGAGTCACTGTCATCCGTACAGTATATATAGGCGAACTTTCAGAAATTGCAGAATGGCCCCAAAATTTCAAAATTTTTCAAAATTTTCCGAAATTTTTGATCCCGCTCAAATGTGCGTTTGAACGCAGGGTCTGCGTTTGAACGCACTGCTTAGTTTTTCTGGAAAATTTGCAGATCTGATGAGCTGCGTTTAAACGCAGGATGTGCGTTTGAACGCAGTGCTTGAATGCTCTTGAATTTTTCTGGGCCTGATGAGTTGCGTTTGAACGCACATGAGCTGCGTTTGAACGCAAGGCATGTCTTCTGCATCTCGGATGAGCTGCGTTTGAACGCACAGGAGTTGCGTTTAAACGCATGCCTTGGTCTCTCTAGAAAATCTCTGCTGATTGGGTCTGCGTTTGAACGCAGGTCCTGCGTTTAAACGCACGCCTTAAGAATTTTTCACCTCTTCTTTGTCATCTTGCGTTTGAACGCACTGTGTTGCGTTTAAACGCACTACTTGGTGGCTGAAAATTTTTCATGTTGTGCTCTGCGTTTGAACGCAGGTCTGCTGCGTTTGAACGCAAAAGTGTTAGCAGTTTCCAGTGTTCTTCCTGTCCATTGGTGGGGCTGCGTTTGAACGCAAGATTTCTGCGTTTGAACGCACTGCGTTTGAACGCAAATCTTCTGCGTTTAAACGCACGCCTCTGCTTCCTGAAATCACTGAATTCAACATTAAATCCCTCTTTCTCACTTTTCTCTCAAATTATGAACATTGTAAAAATTATCTAAAAACAACTAACCTACGTTGGGTTGCCTCCCAACCAGCGCTTGTGATTTACAGTCGACAGCCCGACTTTGTTACCTCTGCTGTAATCACGGACTGTCGAGGTAGAGTGCCTCTACCTCCATGATTTCCTGAGAGTCCCTGTATGGCTTGACTCTGTTCCCATTCACCTTGAAAACTGTATTGTCCCTCGGGTTCTCCAGCTCCACCACTCCCCATGATGTAATGTCCTTCACGATAAATGGTCCAGACCATCTTGAGCGTAGTTTCCCTGGATAGAATTTCATCCTTGAATTGTAGAGGAGAACCTTCTGCCCGATTTCTATCTTCTTTGGTAGAATGCGGTTGTCATGCCACTTCTTCGTTTTTTCCTTATAAATTTTGGCACTCTCGTATGCAGTTTTTCGAAATTCCTCCAGTTCAAGGAGTGCCATCTTCCGTTTGTTTCCTGATAAACTGTGATCCATATTCAGCTGTTTGATTGCCCAGTAAGCTTTGTGCTCCAATTCTACTGGTAAATGACATGCTTTCCCAAACACCAGCTGGTACGGGGACATTCCCAGTGGGGTTTTGTAAGCAGTTCTGTATGCCCAAAGCGCATCATCCAGCTTTAACGACCAGTCCTTTCGTCCAGGATTCACAGTTTTTTCCAATATGCTCTTTATTTCCCTGTTGGACACCTCTGCTTGCCCGTTTGCCTGAGGGTGATAAGGCAGTGATACCTTATGGATAGACACCCCATACTGCTTAAGAACCTTGGCAAAGACTTTATTGATAAAATGAGAACCTTCATCACTGACCATGGCTCTCGGTGTCCCAAATCTGGTAAAGATGTTGCGTTTGAGGAACCTTTCTACAACTGACGCATCGTTCTTCTGGCAGGCTATTGCTTCCACCCACTTTGACACGTAATCCACTGCCAATAAGATGTAGAGATTTCCCAGCGACGAAGGAAAAGGACCCATAAAATCAATACCCCACACGTCGAAAGGCTCGACTTCCTGCCACAGTGTCATGGGCATTTCATTCCTCTGGGAGATATTTCCTGTCCGTTGGCAGCGATCACAACTCTGCGCATAATCATGGCAGTCCTTGAAAACTGTTGGCCAGAAAAATCCTGACTGCAGCACCTTGTGAGCTGTTCTCGGTCCGCTGAAGTGTCCTCCACACTGTGCTGAGTGGCAGTGCTGAATTACCTCCAGAATTTCGTGACATGGAATGCATCGTCTGAGGATATTATCTGCCCCTTGCTTGAACAGATAAGGATCGTCCCAGAAATATTGCCTGCAATCTGAAATAAATTTCTTTTTCTGCCAAGGGGTGATGTCTTCAGGGAGCTCTCCATTGACCAAATAATTGGCAATGGCATAGTACCAGGGCCGTCTATTGGTCTTGATCTTCATAATATGTTCATCTGGAAAATTTTCTTGAATGGGCACCACTTCTTCTGTAGGTTTTTCCAGACGAGATAGATGATCAGCTACTACGTTTTCAACTCCCTTTTTATCCCTGATTTCGACGTCAAATTCCTGCATCAGCAGAATCCAACGCAGCAGCCTTGGCTTTGCATCTTTCTTTTCCAGCAAGTACTTAAGTGCACTGTGATCTGTAAAAATAATGACTTTAGAGCCTACCAGGTACGATCTGAATTTATCCAGGGCAAAAACGACTGCCAGCAGCTCCTTCTCTGTAGTCCCATAATTAATCTGCGCCTCATTCAGGACCCTGCTGGCATAATAGATGACGCTGCACACCTTGTCCTTTCTCTGTCCCAGTACCGCGCCCACAGCATAATCACTGGCGTCGCACATCAGCTCGAACGGGAGCGTCCAGTCTGGTGTTGTGATAATGGGTGCAGTCGTCAGCCTTTCTTTAAGCACGTCAAAAGCTTCTTTGCAGGCTTCGTCAAATACGAAGGGCACATCCTTTCCCAACAAATTACAAAGTGGCTTTGTAATTTTTGAGAAGTCTTTAATAAATCTTCTGTAAAATCCTGCGTGGCCCAAAAAGCTCTTGATTGCCCTCACTGTGGTTGGATACGGCAGCTGCTTGATCACCTCTATTTTTGCCCTGTCTACTTCCAGCCCTTTACTGGAAATCCTGTGTCCCAGCACTATTCCTTCAGTCACCATGAAGTGGCATTTTTCCCAGTTAAGTACCAGATTTGTTTTCCTGCAGCGAATCAGAACTCTGGCCAGATGATATAAGCAATCTTCGAAGCTGTCTCCGAATAACGAAAAATCGTCCATAAAAACTTCCAGGTTTTTCTCTATCATATCAGAGAAAATTGCCATCATACACCTCTGGAATGTTGCTGGAGCATTGCACAGTCCAAACGGCATTCTTCTAAAGGCGAACGTTCCATATGGGCAAGTGAACGTCGTCTTTTCTTGGTCTTCTGGATTTATGTAGATCTGGTTATAACCCGAGTACCCGTCCAGAAAGCAGTAATAAGCATGGTGTGCTAGTCTGTCCAACATTTGATCCATGAACGGCAGCGGGAAGTGGTCTTTCAGTGTGGCCTCGTTCAGCTTCCGATAGTCCATACAGATTCGCCAGCCAGTGACAGTTCGCTGGGCGATCTGTTCCTGATCAGCATTCTGCACTACTGTAATACCCCCTTTTTTCGGTGCACACTGGACAGGACTCACCCAGGTGCTGTCTGATATGGGGTATATAATTCCTGCTTCTAGCCACTTCATGACCTCCTTACGTACCACATCTTTCATAATCGGGTTCAATCTTCTTTGAGGCTGGATGACTGGCTTCTTTCCGTCTTCAATTCTTATTTTGTGCATGCAGTAATCAGGACTGATTCCCTTCAGGTCTGCAATTGTCCATCCTATGGCTTCTTTATGCTCTCGAAGTACCTCCAGTAGCTTTTGCTCCTGTTCCTGAGATAAAAGAGATGAAACAATTACTGGCAGTGTATTATTTTCACCAATAAAAGCGTACCTGAGGTGTTCTGGCAACTGCTTTAATTCCAGGGCTGGTGGTTCCTGCAGTGACGGGACCAGTGTCATTTTCTGCTCGCCTCCTTCATCCCTGTATAGCCGGACCCAGCTTTCTGTTCCCATGATCTGCTCATCCTGTTGCTCTTCTGTTTCCTCTGGAAATATGTCTTCAAATTCCTCCCATAAATCTTCTATCTCTTCGCTTTCCAGGTCATCAATTACCTCTACTGCAAAGCAGTTTTCATGCCCATAATGATCGGGAAGCTGGAGAGATTTGAAAACATTAAATTTTACTTTTTCTTCATTAATTTGCATGGACAGCTCTCCACTTTTGCAGTTAATAATGGCTTCACCAGTCGCCAGGAAAGGTCTGCCCAGGATCAGCGGAACCTCTCCTGCCTCCATATCCAGTATCACAAAATCTGCTGGAAAAATAAGCTCTCCCACTTTTACCAGGATATCTTCAATTACCCCATAGGCAGGTTTCACGGATCTGTCAGCCATTTGAAGCATAATTCTGGTTGGGCGTGGCTCTCCGACTCCCAGACTTTTGAAGATGGTCAGTGGCATCAAGTTGATGCTGGCACCCAGATCACATAAGGCTTTTCCTGTGTATGCACTGCCCAGGGTTACTGGAATAACAAAGCTGCCAGGGTCTTTCTTTTTCAGTGGTAGACCATTTTTTACACAACTGCTCGCTTCTGCCGTCAGATTCACTGTTTCGAAGTCACTCATTCGCCTTCTACCGTACAAGATGTCTTTAAGAAATTTCGCATAAGTAGGCATTTTGGCAAGTGCTTCAGCAAAAGGTATATTTATCTGTAATTGCTTGAATACCTCCAGAAATCTGGCGTAGTCTTTGCTGTCATCTCTCTTGCGTGTCTTCAGAGGGTAAGGAACCTCCTTAGAAGTTGGCACTGTCTCTGGATTACCCTCTTTCTTCTGCGCTGCTTCCTGCTCGACCGAACCCCTTTTCTGAGGGTCAGCGGTTGAACTGTCTTCCCGGTCAATCACCTCCTGTTCAATAATTTTTGACTTTTCTGCGCGTGCATGACTGGGATACGGTGGATCCTGCAGTGCAATTCCACTCCGAGTTGTGATAGCATTGATTTGAGCGCGTGGATTGTTCACTGTGTTAGACGGTAAATTCCCTGGGACTCGTTCTGCCTGATTCTGTGCAAGCTGTCCATTCTGTACTTCCAGGTTGCGGATAGCAATCTTCATCTGGCTCACATCAGCAGTTAATGAGTCCATCTGTGCGAATCTGGTTTCCAACTGCTTATTGAATTTCTCCATATAGGACTCAAAATGTTGCTGAGACAGGTTTAATTGTGGTGCTGCTGGTGCAGGCTGAGCTGGAGCTGTCTGTTGTACCTGTGGCCTGTGCTGGAATCCTGGTGCATACACTGCTGCATTAGGATTTCCGTAGCGAAACCCTGGATGGTCACGTGTGCCTGGTCTGTAGCGACTAGGATCCCACTGCTGCTGAACATAGTTGGCATCTTCGGCCTGAAGCTCCAGAATTGCTGCGTCAAAGTCAGGTTCGTCCACTGATGCTACTGACTTCTTTTCTGTGTACACCTTCTTGACTAAGTCCTGTACCACTTTCGTGAGATTATCAATCCTGTCATCAACCACTGGTTCTGCTACTGCTGCGAGCCTGCGGTCATCAAACAGGCGAGTATCCTGTTTGGCTAGTTGCTTCATCAGTTCGTAGGCTCCATCTTTATCCACATGGTACAAAAAGTTACCCCCGGCTTCCCTGTCAATCCTGTCTGCATTCTCCCTGTCAAGTGCGTGGTAGAACACCTGCAGAATCTTTGCGTCCCCGAAGCCGTGATTGGGGCATTTTTTCACAAGTCTCATCAGCCTGTCCCATGCATCTACCACTGTCTCCCCCATCTGCTGTTTGAAAGATAGAATCTCACTCTGCAGCTTGATAACACGGGATGCAGGGTAGAATTTTGCCAAGAAATCAGCAACACACCCCTCCCAGGTAGTGATAGACCTCGGTGGTCTTGCCTCCAGCCAATCTTTTGCTGTTCCGAACAAGCAGTATGGGAATAAAATCAGCTTTAGCGTGTCCGCTTCGACTCCTCTGTACTTAATCTTGTTGCAGTAATCCTCAAATTTTCCGAGGAAGTCGTTTGGATCTTCATCTGCTTTCCCATTAAAAGGACAATGGGTCTGGGCGGTCTGAATGGTGGATGATTTCAGGTCGAAGTGCTCTGCTGTAATGGGAGGCACTACAATAGCTGGTTGATGTCCTCCGGTCGGGACTTCAAAGTTTTCGACCAGTGCCCTGCCAGACCTGTTATAAGTCCTCTGATTGTTCCTGGCAGCAAAACCTGCTGCTATCAGCTCTTCAATGTAAAGAGCCATCTGTGCTGGAGTACGTTGTGGCTGTCCTGTGGGTGTTCCTGTTTCGGTCGTGGTGTCTTCTCCGTGCTCAGACATCGCTGCTCGGTGTCTGCGACTTTGCTCTCTGAAAAGTTTTTCGGGATCTTCGAGTGGTGATACCAGTTTGCGGGGCAATCTGGGCATAAACTAGAATAGCCTGAAAATCAGATTTCAAGAGTAGTAAGTCGAAAGAAAGTAACTGTAAAAATAAAAGAAAAACTCTGAAACTTATTCTAATGTCTCTTTAACAAAAGCTGTAACCGTTCCCCGGCAACGGCGCCAAAAACTTGACAGCGTAAACTATCTGCTTTTTCGCAAGTGTACGATCAAGTAGTATAGAGTATGTAATTGTGACTCTGGTTATCGAACCCACGAGAACAGTTTAAGTTTTTGCTAATCAGAATCAGAATAAGATGCAAAGTTTTGTAAAAAGGAGGAAGGTTTGGGATTTGCTTTATACTAAATTATAATCAATAAAAACAGTAAAAAGACTTATTTTATTTTTCTGCTGAATATTTTGCTGAAATTGTTGTAGTTGTAAAAGTCGATAATTCTAAAAATCTAGATTCCAGGATCCCCTAGGGTTACTTTCCAGCTTTCATGGTTTATTTGATTTCAGAAACACACAGTGGTTTTGTTTATGCCAGCATACCAATAGTACAATCTCCTCTCGGTCTCATGCACTTATCACTCAACTGCAGATTTTCGGGTCCTCTCGGTCCACCTAAATCTGCAGGTTCGTTCTAAGTCTGCTAGGGTTACAGGTTCTCCTCTCGGTCTCCCCCTAAACGTCTAACAGTTGGTCTAATGCTTCTGGGCTAGTCCCCTGATTCTCTTCACCTCTCGGTCCATCAAGGCAGAGTACTAAATCCTGTCTTTTCTTCCTAACGTTCACTGGTCACTCTCGCGCACCAGGTCCTGTCTGTAACACTCCTGGGTGATCAGGCCATTCATGTATGTAAATAAAATCAAAGACAGAATAATAAACAAACCATCTGTATTAAGACTTAGCTAGCCATGCATCTGAAAATCAAAACATCCAAGTCTGCTGAATTCATAAACCCTAGGTTCACCGAGAACCTAGGCAAAAAGTCTAGCTAGCTTGCATTATTAAAATACAATGTTTCATAAAAAGAGAAAAGATCAAACTAGTTATTTCTGAAGATACTGGAAAACTGCTCCAATCCTGCTCTGCTCCAACTCCTGGCTGCTGTGAAACTGGCTGCTGATGATGATGATAGCTGTGGTATGCCTTCGTAACCCTAAAACAGTGCTGGGACACCTCCTTTTATATTGCCACAGTCTCCAAAACTGATGCACGAAATTCCTGTTTTACCCTCGAAAAGACCCGTCCTGGAAGATTCTGGAACACGTCTGTGCGTTCAAACGCACACTTCCTGCGTATGAACGCACACCCCCCCTGCGTATGAACGCAGTACTTAGTCAATTTCCTCTTCTGGCTCCTGAACCCATGCGTTTGAACGCAGCTCTTCTGCGTTTGAACGCACCCCTTGGTCGTTTCTTCTCCTGAGTGTTGAGCCCTGCGTATGAACGCACAACCTGCGTTTGAACGCAGGACTTAGTTTTTTTTCTGCACTTTTGGTCTCTGCCTCCTGCGTTTGAACGCAGCCTGTCTCTGCGTATGAACGCACGCCTTAGCCAAAATCTGCCATTTTTCCCCGCTGCCTGCCTTGTGCGTTTGAACGCAGCTTCTGCGTTTGAACGCACAACTTAGTCATTTTTCCTCCTTTTTCTGCCCAGCTCTCCTGATACGCTGCCTCCTATCCAAGTCAATCTCATGCATTTTTCCGGCACCTGTTACCTGCACATAACACGCACCCGCGATCATATCCAACAAACAAAAGTATGCATAAAATTACTCAAATTTTGCAATCATGATATATAAATCTCTGCCTCGTATCAGGTGGAAAATAAGCTGAAAATGGCCAAACTCAACTCTCACAGGGTTAAAACCAATGGTAAAAAGATGTCCCAGACTAATACATTTTCAGGCTGTCAGATCGACGTAGGAAACTTTTGGGGTTATCTCAGAGAGCTTACATTGATCGCGTCCTCACGAGATTTGGCATGCAGAATTGTAAACCTGGTATTGCACCTATTTGCAAAGGGGATAAACTCAATAACACCCAATGTCCACTAGATGATATTCAGAGAAAGTCTATGGAAACTATCCCTTATGCAAGTGCTGTTGGTAGTCTTATGTATGCAGCTGTTTGCACTAGACCTGATATAGCTTATGCTACTAGTGTGTTGGGCAGATATTCTTCTAATCCAGGTCATGATCATTGGGTTGGAGCCAAGAAAGTTCTGAGGTATTTGCAGAAGACCAAGGGTTGCATGCTTGTTTATAAGAATGTTGATCCTCTTGAGATTGTTGGTTACACCGATGCGGATTTTGCTGGTTGTTCTGATGATAGAAAATCCACCACTGGGTACATATTCATGCTGGCAGGTGGAGCGGTATCGTGGAAAAGCTCTAAGCAATCTCTCATAGCATCTTCCACTATGGAGGCAGAGATTGTGGCGTGTTTTGGTTGTGGGGCACAAGCTATATGGCTAATGAATTTTATCGCAGGGTTAAATATTTTCAACTCCATCTCTAAGCCTATGAAAATGCACTGTGATAATATGGCTGCAGTGTTCTTCTCCAAGAACAACAAAAATTCAGGCGGGTCTAGGTTTATAGACATAAAGTATTTCAAAGTTAGAGAATGGGTTGAAAAGGGGGAAGTAGTCTATGAGCACATTGGTACTGCAGACATGTTAGCTGATCCACTTACAAAAGGGCTCAGGCCTGTAGAGTTTGCTAAGCATGTTGAGCATATGAACTTAGTTGATTCATTAGATGTGTTTGGTTAGTGGGAGTTTATGTAACTCTTTATTAAAAACCTTGAGATGATATTATTTGATGGTTTTATCAAATTCATTATTGGACTTGCTTAATGTGAATTTTATATCATTATTGCAAGTTGTGCTCTTTTTGCATTGAGTTTATGCAGGTTAAGCTGTCTCGAGATGAAAAGATTGCTTCGATTTTGAAGCGTTGATGGATCCATGATAAATGGTGTCTTGGTTTAAGACATGAGTGCTTTGGTATAAAAGCATGGTATCTCGGTTTAGAGATGTGTTAGCTTCCTTTTTTGGAAGTGATGGGATATATTCCTGTGAGTGACCTTCAATGGTCATGTAGGACCTGATGTAGAATTTGCATGGTATATTAATTGGATCACATGTGCACATATTCTACACTGCACTTTACCACACTTTGGGGTCTATGTTGGCAACATGTTGAAATTTGTAATTATGGAAGGTCTTATGTTGATAAATAACATAATTGCCGCCATAGTTCGATTTTAATATGACCGTTGAACGAGATCCTGTGCTAAGATGAAGTTTGCTTGAACCATGTTTATGGCCATTCAGTTGTTCAACCCGAGATTCGTTTTATAAAAACAAATGCTTTTTCAAATCCACAATTATTGTTGCCCAAGTGGGAGAATGTAAGAAAATGTTTTAAACTAGTTATTTGGGCTACCAATAATTGTCTTTCAGTTTTATAAAACAGGTTGAAAGTGGTTCAAGTAATTCACCGGTACGAGCCCAATACTTTAGTGATCCTGTGTTTGGGCCAGGGTGCATCTTAGTGTTATTATTATTAGTGTGGTATGAAGGTGTGGGCTGTTTGGTCATTGGGCTCCTTGATAGGAGGACCCAATGACTGTTTATGATTATTAGGCCCGGTCCCCTCTCCACTCCCAAAAACCCTAGCCAGCTCTTATAAATAAGAGTAGCTGGGGAATTGTTAGCCCTATCGAAAAACAAACAAGAGTGGGAGTAGGAGGGGAAGATCCGGCGCTCTAACTCTTCCAAGTTTGTGAAGATTCGACGACTACGAAGATGGCTGGATCAAACGGTACGTTTTATTATTATCGTTTATCTGTTTACGGTGTTTTAATTTCTTGTATGAGATCCTGAAAATCTAACATTGGGTTCATCCCCAGATTAGGATGACGACATGATGATGAAGAGGAGGAAGAAGAAGAAACGCAGGATGAAAAGATGATGCGATTAAGTCGGCAATCACATTGACGGAGTCAAAAGAATCTCATGGATTTGAGAGAAGAAGGAAGAAATAGAAGAAGAGAAGGAAGGAGAAGAAAGAAGGACAGGGAAATAGAGAGAATAAAGAAAATGTAGAGAAAATTGAGAGAAAGTAGAGTTCAGAGAGAGAAAGTCAAGTGAAAAATGAATGATTTATATTATTTATAAAGGGTTAGGAAAGTCTTTTTACACTACTTAACGGAAATATACCCCTTACAGCACAAAAATGGAACTAAGGGGGTAAAGTGCAACATTTGAGATCACAGGGAGGGATTTCGCACAAACCCCTAACCACAGGGTGGTAAAATGCAATTAACCTTTTTTTTTAAGAAAATACGTTCATACTTTGAAGCTACTTATTTCATGCTTCAAAATTAAATTGAATCCACTGATTCCATGCTTCAAAACATTAATTAATTTATACATAATTTTTGTACGATTTTATTTTTGAATTCTATATGATTCAAATTTAAACATATTAGTTACATTAATCAATTTAACAATGCCACATGTAAAATCCTTTGGCAAAGGCTAAAATGTCCATTGTTATTTTGGATTTTATTTTATTCTATTTATTTACTTTTTGAGAAAGTTTTCTAATCTTGGACTTGAGGTCAACCTTATTTTCTTGAAATTAATTTTCGACTTCAATCATTACCACAACAAAATTCTCAATAAAAATCAAGTCTGCGCGACGGACTTGATTAACCATAAAATGCTTTTGAGTAAAGCATTTTCATAATTTCCGGTGTTTGGTTCACAATTTCTTCCATAAAATAGACTTTGTTTGATTAACCATAAAATGCTTCCTGTTAAGCATTTTCTTAATTTCTGGTATTTAATTCACAGTTTCATCCATAAAAATATATAAAAAAAATGATTTAAACGTTTCAAATCCTATTGATATTTACTAGTCCCTCCCCCGCGTCCTCTACAACCCGGCACGACCACCACCTCCTCAACAATCACCTCCTCTGCCTCCTACTGCCACCAACCATCATAATCGCCAGTCAGTCCCTGCAAGGCTGCAACCACCTCCACAACCTCACACCCCATCAGAAGCCGCTAGCCAGCACCACCTGCACTGCCGCCATCAGCCACCTCAGCCACCATCGGCTGCTGCACCACCGCCACCAGCCAACTCAACCACAACCAGCTGCTGCAAATTTATTTAGGCTTAAATACTTAATGCATACCCCAGTATACTCAAACTAACACATTGCAATCCTCAGTTTTATAATAGGCTTATTGCATCCCCCATTTGTAAAAAAACCTACTTATTGAAACTGGTAATACAATCCATCCATTAGTTGACGAACTTGTCATATTGTCTAAGGGGTAAAATCGTCCATTCAGCCTCAACTTTATAAAAATAACTGATATGGGGAAATTTAGTCATATTTACTACAGCTAAAAAGTGCATAATGAATGTATGTACTGACATAACAAAAAGAAAATCATCCGCCACCACCAGTTGATGCCATTGCCTGGGTGAACTTTAACAAATTAGGCCTCCCCATACCTCTGTTCATCTTCAGTGCAGAATTTCTGAGCCAGCAGACAACACAACTTGGCATCAATGCCTTCTTCCTCCACTTCCAGATTAAACCCATAATTCGATGAGGTTAAGCCAAGATTCCGATGAATTCGAACCCGAATCTCCTGAAACGTCGTCCTTAACTATGGCACCTCACCCAAGAGCGAAAACAAAATCAAATCGATTCTATTAAATCTATGAACGAAAAAGAATCGGATTGAGAGATAGATCAATCTAAGGAGAAAAGGAGGCAAAGGTTGCTACTCCAACCTTGTCGTCTGTTCGTCTTCTTCGTTCTCCTTCTTCCCCTTTTCCCAAGTTCTATGTTTTCTCTTCTGAGAGAAAACTAGAGAGTGAAGTACTCTGTTAAGAGTGTTTCCAGTCTTGCTCGGCAAGTGATTTGTTGTTTTTTCTCTTCTTCCATCTCCTCTACAGTCCTCTCCTCCCTCTCCTACAGGTCCATATTCTCGGTTCTCCATCGGGCTCGCCGTCGCGCTCCCTTGCGAGGCGGCGAGCCCCAATGTTTCTCGCCTCTTTCCTCTTGTCTCTTGTACTTCAGATTCGGGCATCTTAGGGCTTGAAGAGGCTTCAGAGGCGGTGGCGCGGTGTCTCCGGCGTCGAAAGTGTAGGTGCATGTGGGTCTTGTTCGGCTCCTCCTCTCCAGCCGCCGCAACCCTACATCTTCCTCCCGGTTTACTCGTCGGCGTTTCTTAATTTCGTTTGGGGCTCTGATATGTTAGTGTAGTGCAAGTTTCATCTTTCAATGGACGAATTTGCTGGGTTGATTTCCAATTCTTTAAAGGCCAGGTTATGAGTTTTTTAAAGCTTGAAGCTATTTTCTCTAGGCTAAATTGCACCGGAGGTACCCATACTTTGCAAAAACGAGCAAGTTGGTAACCAAATTTTAAAATCGAGCACCGCGGGTCTCAAATTTTGCATTTTCGAGCAAGTAGGTACCCGTCGCTAACTGCCGTTAGACTAATTGGACGGAAGTGACACAGGGGGGTTTTTCTGCAATTTTTTACACCTTCTTGATGTTTATCATCACCACTTCTTCCCCCCCGAATGTGAACCGTAACTGGAAGGACACCAACCTGGGTTCCCATTTAATAAAAGGCACACTAGTTCTGGTCACAACACCAGAACTATACCACCTAAAAATCGCTACTAGTTAAAGGATGAAGACATTGAAGGAAAATGGGGATTATGCACAAGAACAGGAATATGAATATGATGAAAATGGAGATGCAAATGAACTACATTAACGTGAACCCTTCCGACTATACAAACCAGCCAAATCAAGCTCCACCAGTAACTCAGCCGCCACACCACCAGTAACTCAGCAGCAACACCACCAATACGGCCACCATTACACAACAACCAACCACAACAGGGAACACATGAATCGAGCATTAGCATATATTCATATTTAGATCAAAACCTCAACCGAGTCCCAAATCGGACCATAAAGCAAGCCCTAACTTGAATCTAACAAAATCTCTAAATTAATCCACAAATTGAAACAAATAAGTGGACCGAATCAGGTTTAAATCTAATTGAAACAAAACAAAGCAAATCAAAATCAGTGAATCAATCAACCGGAATCGATCTTCGCTCAAATCGAAATTAGATCCGCTTGTGCTCGCGGCTTCTACCGGAGGCGTGAACGACATCGTCGGGGGCGTAGCCGGCGGCGAGATCGGGTTTGGAGTCGTTCTGCTGCTCGTACTGCGCGAGATTGATGGTGATGATGAGCAGTTCAATATACTACCATTGGTGGATTTTTGGTGGTGGTTGTGCTTGAAGAAAGAAGAAAAGAAAGAAGATGGTGATGAAGGTTTGGTGGTGGTTGTGCTTGAAGAAATAAGATGGTGATGAAGGTGATGAGGAACATGACGAAGGTGTCAAAAATCGCACAAAAACCCCCCTTGTGTCACTTCCGTCCATTTAATCTAACGACAGTTAGGGACGGGTACCTACTTGCTCGAAAATGCAAAATTTGAGACACGTGGTGCTCGATTTTAAAGTTTGGGTACCCACTTGCTCGTTTTTGCAAAGTATGGGTACCTCCTGTGCAATTTAGCCTTTTCTCTAATGGCATGTTTTGAGTTCCTCCGGCATCAAAGAAGCTATGTCGTCTTTTCCGGCAACCGGTATTCGAAAAAGATGGAAAGTCTAGTCTCGGAGAACTTGAAGTAGCATGGGAAAGACAAACAAAGCATTAATTTGAACTATTGCCTTGAAAATATCAGAGTGTGGCACATTTGAATCTGGTCTACATTGGTTACTATGCCACCACATTTATTTGACATGTAGTAATGTTTGTCGTCCTCCTTTTCTCTTTTAAGTTTTTTGAGGCATTTATGTTGGCCTCGTTCTCTTCCAGATGACTTCTGGTCATTGTATTAGGCTGTGAGAGCCTTTTCTTCCTCTATTAATGAAAGGTACTGATTCTGGAAAAAAAAAATCTAGCCCAAAATGTTTCAAGATTTTCATTTTCACCCCATCACGAGATAACATTAAAAACGAAAAAATATGGAAAAAGATATATTGATTTAAATATGTTTGTCGGTCACATAAGACAAAAGCGCCCTTTTATCTCATTTATGGTGGCCAAATTCAGACCATGTTCCCATACTAGTTGAATGGAAACAGCAGACTACACTGTGGAGGAGGAAGAGAAGATTCCAGTATGAGAAGATGTGGGAAAGGCATGAATATTTTCACGGACTAGTATCTGAGAGTTGGAATAGGGGCGGCGTGTCCCTTACGGAGAAGCAAAAGGCGTTGGCTCAAAGTTGTCAAGCCTGGAATAAAAATAGTTTCGGACAGGTCTCAAAAAGATGCAACCTGATTCGTGAGAGAGGGAAAATTCTTGATGGGCTTCCCCAAACGGCGGATGCCATAGCAGAGAAGAGAACCCTTACGAAGGAATACAATGAGCTTCAAATGCGAGAAGAGATCATGTGGAAGCAAAGATCTATAATTGATTGGCTCATGTATGGTGACAAAAACACACGTTTCTCTCATTTAAAAGCAACTATCCGTCGTGCTAGAAACAATTTTCAGGGGATAGAATATGAAGGAGGTGTTTGGGTTACTGAATAACAACAGATTCGGTCCAGTATTGAGGTGTACTTCGCCAGTATTTTCAAAGCAACGAAGCCGGAGATGGAGGATATCGAGCCTATGCCCGCTTATTCAGCTGAGATGATTAAGGAAGAAAACAGAAATATGCTTGATAGAGACTAAACGGCAAGAGAAGTCAGAGATGCTTTGTTCCAGATGGCGCCTGATAAAGCTCCTGGAATTGATGGATTCAAAGCATGGTTTTATCAGAAGCATTGGGAGATAGTGGGAAACGAAGTGATATCGGCTGTTTTGGGGGTACTCAACCAAGAAGTTTCGGTTAAAGAGCATAACCACACGTTAATCGCTCTCATTCCAAAAATCAAACAACCATGGAAGCCAAGTGAGTATCGGCCTATCGGTTTGTGCACTAACATTTATAAAATTGTTGCAATGTGCTTAGCGAATAGACGGAAAGGAGTTCTTCCTAGCTTAATATCACAACACCAAACCGCGTTTGTTCCGGATAGATTAATTTCAGCATTATTTTGACTTCCTTTGAAGTTATTCATTCGCTCAAAACAAGAAAGAAGGGGAGAAAAGGCTTCCTGACCATGAAAGCGGACATGAGTATGGCCTAAGACATGATAGAGTGGAAGTTTCTCAGCGAGGTTATGTTCCATATGGGATTTGGGCCCCGGTTCAGAAAAACAGTGATGAACTGTGTCTCCACAGTATCCTACTCAGTGCTCAGAAACGGCAATCCGCTAGGTCACATCGACCCAGAGAGATGTCTCAGACAGGGGTTCCCGCTCTCACCCTACCTTTTCCTTTTGTGCAGCGAGTTGCTTTTGAGATCTGTCACTTCAGAAGTAGATGATGGAAGGTTGGCTGGAGTGAAAGCTTCTTAGGGAGGACTAGTGGTCTCCCACCTATTTTTTACGGACGATTCCTTGTTTTTTACAAAGGCTAACAGTGAAAATTTGAAACATTATTTAAGAGATCCTTCAGAAGTACGACAAATCTTGCGGTCAACAGATCAAATTGGACAATTCAACAATTATTTTCTCCCCTAACGTTTCAGAGCCTATTAGAGACGGTATACTTCAACTTGCAGGAATTCCGGAAGCAGACCAACACAACCAATATCTTGGACTGCCCACTACTATGGGTAGGAACATGACTGTCACTAGGAACAAGCTTACATAGAAGTTTTACAACAAGTTAAAGGGGTGGAAAGGAAGTAATATCTCTGTTTCATGGGTGGAAAGAAAGTAATATCTCTGTTGCAGGAAAAGAGATTATGATGAAGACAGTGGCCCAGGCACTCCCAACTTACGCGCTGTCGTGTTTTAAACTACCTGATGGGGTGTGCGATAAGATGAAGCCAGTCAATTCGTAGGTTTTGGTGGAGTAAAGCTAGCAAAGATCTATGAATGAACTGGATATCCTGGATTCGGTTTCAAAAACCATGGACTCAAAGAGTGCTACAGTTCAAGGACCTCAAAAAGTTTAATCTTGCACTCTTAGCCAAACAAGGTTGGAGACTTCTTCATAAAGGTAATACTCTATGTAGCCGTGTTTTGAAATCAAAGTACTTCCCATATACTAGCTTTCTGGATGCAGAACTGAGACACTCTCCCTCCTTTGCGTGGCGAGGGATCAAAGCTGGTCAAAGAGTGCTTAAATATGGCTTACGTTGGAAAATAGGCAATGGGGAGAGTATCAAACTAGCTGACGCATGGGTTCCTGAAAATCCAGTTGCTAAATTAAACACCCGGACCACCTGATTTCAACCTTAGTGTCAATAGTTTGATCCGGGTAGAAGACAATGCCTGGGATGCTGAAGTATTGAGACGAGATTATGGCTAGTGGACAGAGCTGAAGTGTTAAAAATCAAGCTCCCAACTATAAGAGGTGAAGATAAAAGGATATGGATGCATGAGGACTCGGGGATTTACTCGGTGAGATCCGGTTATAAGGTGGTCTGCGCAATTGAGGATTTAGGCTCATTCTCTAGTAGTTCCAAGTCCACAGAGGAGAATATTATTAAGACACTTTGGTCGGGTAAAGTTCCCAATAAGATCAACCATTTGTACGGAGAATCGTTCAAAAAACCATCCCCACTAGAGAAAATTTGAAGCGTAGATGTGTCAATGTCGAAGCAAAATGCAGTATGTGTGTATGCCCAAACGAGTCTATTACTCACGTGTTGTTCGATTGCTGGACGGCCAAAGACGTTTGGAAGAAGCTCTTTGAAGAAGAACTCAGTTTCCCAACTGGGTTATCCTTTGGGGACTGAATCAAGTTGCTCATTCAAACAAGGACTCAAGGAGACCTTCAAATGATATTCACAGCCTTGTATTCAATATGTCTACAGAGGAACAACTGTATTTTTAAGAAAAAGAGAACCCACCCGTCGGGGATGGTGGCTACCATAATCGAGAGAATCGAAGAACACCAAAGTGTCATCGTTGAGGAAGTTTGCAGTCGCAATGCAGGGGAGGATGAGAACTTGAATAAACCAGAGCCACCATGGGTGAAAATCAACTACTATGGGTTCTGGTGCCCCAAAACAGGAAAAGCTCACGCTGGGGTGGCCATCTGGAATAGCGATGGGATCTTGCTTCCGGAAGGGGCCTTCTCCAAAGGTTCAACAACTTCAGAAAAACTTTCCGAAGCTCGAGCCCTCAACTGTGGCATTGACATGGCGAAAAAAATGGGCTTTTCTGAGTGCCTTTTCGAAGGGGATTCCAAGAATCTCACCCAAGAAGTTGTTCAGAGGCAAAGAGGGAGAGATGCGTTAGACTTTACTGAAGTAGAAGAAGAAATCAACATAGCCGTAGCAGAGATGGGTAAATTCACACAATCGAAAGTGAATTTCGTAAGAAGACATTGCCACAAGCTGGCTCATAATTTGGCTCATGCAAGAAATAACGCCGTAGATGTTGTAGAGTGGTTTAGCCTTTTTCCCAATTGGATTTCTGATTTAGTTGCAGCTGATAACAATGTAATTCCTCGGTTTCCCTTAGGGGCTCTTCAATGCATTTCAATTCTAAAAAAAAATGTTTGCTCTAGAGAAAATGATTTGGCCTTCCTCTAAGCCGCCTCTAACCATAAAGCACAAAACACATATTGAAGAAAGAGGATGCTTGAGAGACTTATGTGTTTTTGAGATATGAGGTTCAACTCCAAACCCCAGGACGATCAATAATCCTCGATTGACAGGCAATGGGGCCTGATACCACTAATATTTAAAAATAAATAAATAACTATTTGCATTTTTTTTTGTTTGCTACAACTAAATTTAAGGGTTACTCTTCCTGAAATTAATTTAAGGTTGAGGATAAAAGTTACATATTTTATGCAATATTTTTTTAGATCTATTATTCTCAATTTACGACGAAGAAGTAAAACATAATGTGTGGTACATATACTTATCGAGAATATGAGGTCAAACGATACTAAAATTTAATTTTAACAATAAAGGGGAGAAAATGGGTTGTTAGAGGGTCTACAAGTTAAATCAATCCATTTATGATACACCTAACGAAACACATTTATAACTGAGAACCCACCCAACTCGATCGTCGTAACAGACGTTTGCTGATGCGGATGATGATAGTGTTCTTGTGGCAGAGCTAATACAATACTAGTGATCCAAATGTAGTAACTCATAGAGATAGGTAATGGTGAGAAATGGAAATAAGAAATAAGGAATGGATGTCACGGAGAAGCGAAAACTTGTTGGATGTATGATTGTGATGACTTGGAAGAATCTCTATGAAGTGGGTTACTTCCTTATATATATACAAAACCAGTAGTTATGGTCCGGGGGTGTTAGGGCATTAATCACGCCCCCCTCTAGGGGGCAAGCGGTGATATTTGGAGATCGTTACGATTAATATTGAGAACTAATATACATGGGTTGATCTTCTCTATGACACACACGGGTCGTAGATGGGACAACAAGCATATGCGACGAGCCTTATTCCAACCCACGTCCAGATCCTCTTGTACAATCCTCACATTGCCTTGTTGTGTCTATAGAGAACGAGTCTATCATACACTTCTAGAAATCATTCATCGCTCCATGCACATAATTCTCATCTTCCAAGTTGACCACCGTTGTTTCTTAAGTGTGAATATCAATATCCGTTTCTCTTGCTCCTCACCCCTTGATCAGTGTCTTTCCATTCGTCACCCTTTGGTTGCCGCTCTTCCTAGGGTTTTCCTAGGGCTTTCAAAACTATAAATTCTGGACCACGGCGAGAGGGATTCATGTTGATGGCTTTCACTTGAGAAGCGACAATAGTGCTTGTCGCAAGCAATGGACGCGGAGAGAGGCACCTTGTTCATCAGAATGAATGAGGCAATGAGACGCCCCGGTGGTGAGAAAACTAGGGTTTCTTATCGGATAGAGCACTAACATCGTGAGATGGCATTATTTTTAGTTATTTTTTTCGTGTTTTAAGGAAATACAATATATTTAAGCCCCAAGGGTCGGGGGTGTCACTGCTTTAAGCACGCACCATTAAGTGGAAAGATGAAAGACCTCAGGGGGATCGTTACCATTAATAACCGGAACTGTATACATAAAGGTTGAACAAGTCTTCTCTATAACACACATCACATATGCGACATCTATCACCTACGACGAGCCTTATTCTAGCCTCCAAGTCACTCGATCCCCTGGTTCCCGTCCGTGCTGCAATCTGCGAAGGGACCCTATTTTGAGGTCCCTATACTGGATAGTCTCAAAGATATTAGGGCCTAAGGAAAAATTTATGAATGACGCCTAGGATAAATTAGAACCATAGTGTTTACTTGATGAATTTTTTCTAAGCCCAACCTTCATTTATGCCGCTGGAGCCACGACTACGTTAATATTTACAAACCTAGGAGATAGTGAGAGCAAATAAGGAAACAAGGATCTTTTTCCATTCGCCCGGGCATTTACCTGTCGTGCCATCGTCGTCCTTAGATCCGTTTCAGCGCCACGACCACATCTTCTCCCTCAGTGCAAAGGGACCCTGTTTCAAGCTCCCTATACTGGACCGTCTCAAAGATATTAGGGGCCTCAGGCAAAAATTATGAATGAGGCCTAGGATAAATTAGAAACACATTTTTACTCGATGAAACTTTTCTGAGCCCAACCTTCATTTATGCCGCACAACTACGTTAGTATTTACAAACATAGGAGATAGTGGGAGCAAATAAGGAAACAATGATCTTTTACCAGTCACCCACCCGGGCATTTTCGTCTCGTGTTGTCGTCGACTTAGATCTGTTTCAACGCCACGAACACATCTTCTCCCTCACTGCCGATGTATAGCTTCTCTTGTGCTAGAGATATAGAGTTTATGTGCTGAAAGAAAACTTGGGCTTATTTTATGTAATCACATTTGTTATTGGTCAAAGTTCAAATTTCTTGAAGGCCCAATACAACTATTTCTCTTCTATATTATAAAATAGCATGGTTTAACAAACTTTTGAATTTTCAGCCGTTAGATTAAATCAACTCAATCCCCACCATTAGATCTCACCTACTTATTACATCTCTAACTACCCACTCTCTTTGGACATCTCTAACTAACCACTCTCCTTGGACATCCATAACTAATAGGAGAGAGGTTTTTCTCGATTACATCCCTAACTTGGAAGTTGTTCTTTTTTCACCACATTTGTAAATATAATTTTTGAATAACACCTCTAAATTCATTTAAAAAGAAACACCTCTAAATTTTTTTTTAAAAAAAAAAAAAAAAAACTATCCAATTTAGGGATAGTGCCCTCGGGCACGGGTAATACTCTAGTGTATGATAAAAAAGTCCATCAGATAACAAATTCCATTATATTTGGATTATTATCCTAACAAAGGATAACTCCAATCATCTGGTATCCCGTCAACCAAACACAGAGTTTAAGGCAGCTGTCTTTTACTGAACAATCTAGGTTTTGAGAACACCCTATCAGCTGTCATCATCTCTTACTCCAAAAAAAGAAACCCTAGATATCCGTGAAATCTATGCGGCCGGAAAATGAGGCGGCGGGTGACCAAAGATGGAAGCAGCAACGGCGGAGTTTCAAGAAACAGACGGAACAAAGCAAGAAGCAGAAGTGGTGGTGTAGTGTTAAGCGACGATCTCATCGTGGAGCTGCTTTTGAGACTCCCAGTGAAGTCTCTTATGCGACTCATGTCGGTCTGCAAAAATTGGTACGAACTAATCCATTCCCCTCATTTCATCTACCTGCACTATAAACACATGAATGAGCACAAGAACACGAAGAAAACCATGTTATTGTCATGTTTGGGTACTCGTAGTAGCCATGAAATGACGACGAATGTCTGCTTCATATTTGATGGTGTTCCATTGGAATTAGCTGTTCCTGGATTCCCAGAATCAGTCACCATTCTAGGTTGTGTTCACGGTGTCGTTTGCTTGGCACTCGCAAAGTGGTCTATGTACCCATTTAAGTGTACCAAGTTTGCCCTTTGGAACCCTGCAACCAATAACTATAGAGAAGTCGGTTCTATTGTTGATGGACAAGGACCTGATCACAGTTATAGGAACACTGCGTATTGGGGATTCGGGTTTTCTTTGGATGCCACAGGAGTTCATTTTAAGGTGGCACAGATATGGTTTCCTTATACTACAGCTGATGCACCAGAAGACTCTTATCGTGCGCTAGTGGATATATTCTCTTCTAGGTCTAATTCGTGGAGCGAAAAGAAGATTGACCTCCCTTGTCGTATCGGGTCGCGTACGGGGATGTTTGCTCTTTCTCGTGGCTACTGTGTAAACTGGTACATGTATTGGCATTTATATTTCAATGGTCGTACAGGGAAAAGCGAAGCATTCCTTCTTTGTTTTGACATGATCAATGAGGTTTTTAAACGAATCGAGATGCCATATGATTCTGTGAACCAAGACTTGCATCTAGTGGCTTACAAGGAGTCTCTTGCAGTGTTTGATCATAAGAGTCGTATAAGAAGAAGTCTTTCCTATTCTGACATTGATGTGTGGGTGATGAATGATTGTAGCGGTAACGATCAGTCATGGTCCGAACTATTAACTTGTAGACCGTCGATCAATTTTGAAAAGCCTTTAGGGTTTTTCAGCATGGACAAGGATGATTGGCTTGTCTTATATGTTCGGGATGGCTTCTTGTACTTGTACAATCCTGAAACGGGGGAGATTCCTAATTTATGGGAGCAGAAACGTGCCCGTGGCGTCTTCGAGTACAGTGAGAGTCTTGCATCACTGGATTGATTATATGTGTTCATGGTATTTCTCACTAACCATACTCTTTTTCTATACTGCTCTCGTTTTTATCTCGATGTTATTTTAGTTATGCTTTTATGCTTGCGTTTGACCTGTTGGTTCTTTTCAAGTATTGGCACCTGTAACGCCGCCCAATTGAGCAACTGATATCCTTTTCCTCTTTAGAAGTTCACTATTCCATTGAACTGAGTTTGATAGGATGCCAGATTTTATTATCTTATGATCACTAGCTGTACGTGCGGCGCGTTAGTAGATGTCAAACTGGTCTTCTGTTGTCTATATTTGATTTTCTGATAACTTCACTGTTTGGAAGTGGATTTTACAGTTTGAAGTTAGCATAACCATATGAAGTAAAAATATTCACACTTCAGATATTTATTCATCCTCTAGATAACTGTTCGTATGTTTTACAAAATCATCAAAATAGGGGTGACACTGGCCTTGTTAGGGAAGAAGGGTTTAGAAAATGCGAACAAAAATGACTTATTTGGGATACAAAAAATTAGGTGGCAAGCATCTGCTTTGTTGGATGCCGTTATTTTGGGAATAATGACGACGCAAAATTTTGAGACTTGAAAAATCTGAGCTTCTATATCTGAAATCAGATGATGGATCCACGGCAGATACTTTTTCATGTGGTCAAAATAGTTGGAAAACAAGTTGTTGTATTATAGGTTAAGTGTTGTGTGATCCTCTACTGTTATTGAAATTTTCTTCACTAGCTCAAGCAGAAGTGTGTCACAGCGTATCTAGTTGAATTTTTGAATTACCGCACAGGCGCACACAATTGCTGTTATAAATCACATTTTCTATTGTCTTCCCCGACAACGCCTAATTACTTCACATTACTCGATTTGTCCTTCCATTAGAATCAGGGGATTCCTTTCATATGGATTTTAGATGTAATATCATCCTTCCTAGGGCCTGTTGAAGTCACAAGATCTCTCTACTGATATTTGAATGTATTAATCGTTACATTTAGAAACTTATTACCTAGTAAAACTTCAGGACCTTCTTCTGATGACTGGTAAACACAAGACACTCAACTTGTAGGAGCTTTAACAGATAGGAAACTGCAAACCAACACTATCATCATTTAAATAAATTTACAAACCATGTCGTTTGAATAATTACATCAGCATATGATTGTTAAGTCTTATTAGCAAGTCTACGTTACACCCCAGACCATTGCACCATGATGGTAACCACATAAACTGTCCAAATTCCCAATGGTTTTGGGGATGTTTTTTAGTTAAAATTAGTAGAACTACATGATGCAACTTTTCTGCATAAGAATTTAATTTATCTTCTGTGTCAAATTTTCATCTACCATTGGTTCATTTTAAATGATTATTCACTTTATCTTACTCATACAAAGGCAATGGGATAGCTTTTTTTTTTCAAAAGCCCTTTGGTAAAGATTGTGTCAAATAAAGGACATAAATTCGTACTCACTGTAAGGTAGTGGCTCAATGATGATCATAACCTCTTAGATTTGGGCTCATACACTGAGGGAAACATATCAACCTCTGATAAATATTTAATATTTTTGACGTAGCTAGGGCAATCCATACTTCACACAACATATTTAGTGAAGTCAGACGTGCTTCGTATATTTGTTGATTGTCCTTTTTATAAAAGTTCACAGGAACTTATGACTATAGAACAGTCGTTGAGTATGGAAACATTAGTTTCTTCCGTCTATAGTTCTATCATATATGTACCGGCCTAGCGATTTGATTTATTGGGTTGGTAACATGTATCATTCAAACCTGCATTCATATTTCTTGCATTCCCTTCGTTTTATTCTGACTTTTTATTTTCATTTTTCCGTTGTTACAAAGTCCAAGCTTCTTTTGCAGGAAATGTCGAGCCCATCTCTTGTAGCATCGGTCCAAGGACCTTCGTTGTTGTGGTGCCATTCAACATTTTCCATATGCAGCTGCCTAATGGGATTTCAGTTTCGAGAGGAGAAGCTTGATCCGGATCTCCTGCTGAGTGAAGCTAGTTCTGGTTATCTTCTTAGCTGTACTGTTGATGTTTCTTGTAGTACTTGTGCTGGCATGCACTTGTTTGTCTTGTTATTCGTTCTGTAGCTGAGCTTGATGAATGCTTCTTTTGTTGTTACCGGAACAATTTGTTTGATGCTTAAGTTTAAACTTTCAACACCCCCTCTTATTTCGGTAAGATTATGTGCTCTACCAAAGGTTTAATTTTTAAGATTGAAACCATCATGAACAATTTGTGATTTTTCTGACTTTGTATGTATGTGCACCCATGTCCTTTAGTCTCGGTATGAACTGCAGTCTCTGCATGAGCTTAGCATGTTTAAGAATGTGCAACAGCCATAAGGATCTCATAAGATTGTTTCCAGCAAGAAAGGTACATATCCCTGATTGATATTTGGGGCCAAACATGGTTCTGATTTTTAAGTTGGATTACTACAGGGATGCAATCCTCAATGTTGTTCAGTTAAGACAAGGTTCCCCATACCTGAATATGACAAGAGGTTAGAGTGTTTTCTTTTAGACATACATGTTTGTCGTCTCTTGGATTAGAACACAGGACTTGATGGAAGTGCTTTTAAATACTATACCACTTAAGCTAGCACCCATTTGCAAGAGCTTGGAGTGTTTGACAAGTTCTGCCTTCATAAATGGCTCTTCAAGTCTTTGCGTTATCCCATTTCTTCACAGCAGCTAATTATTTTCAATGGTTTTTGCACCAAGTGCCCGCAATGCAGATTCTTTTCAACTTCCACATCAACCAAGCCAAATCAAGAATGTGAAAGCTATGAGATTCTATCCTTCCTTACAAAGATGGAACTTTCATTTTCAGGATTTTGCGTGCCGCGTATGATGCAAGGATTGAACAATCTTCTAACAAAGTCATTTCAATATACCGAATCTTATCTTGAAATATGTATTTGCTCACATTCGGAAAAAGAAACAACTTGCCCCCATCGGACGAGACCGGCGGTCATGGACGTCAACAAGATCTATCTATTTTTATGATGTGCCTCAATGCCTTTAGATGATGGGTACGATGTATCTCATATCCAGCTCCCACCCATCATAAAGGGCGTTGAGACACTTTATCAGAAATCTATACATCTTTTTTACGTCCATATCCGCCGGTCTTGTCTGACTGGGGCAAGTAATTTCTTTCTCGGTATGCGAGAAAATTGGTTTAAATTTCACATTAATTACGTCCTGAATATTGATCCGCCTCTGTGAGTTTCCTGCTTTGCCCTAACTCACATGTAATACTAGGTGAGTTTGGTATGACTCATTTGTACCTTAAGTCGATTTATAAATTTGCTAGCAAATGACCCATGCCTGTGGGACACTTATACTATATCACTTGACTCACCAGTGATCGTAGGACAACTACAAAATATATATTATTTTTTCGAGGAATTGTTTTGTCGTCAACCGGGTTCGAACCCGGGACCTCATGCAGGGGCTTCCAAGGCTCTACCACTTATTTAACTTATATTTAATTTCTTCAGATAAATTTTGATAGACGTAGGGAAAATTATTTTGTTTATGTTCATAAACGATTAATAATTTAGATAAAGCAATGTTCTTTTGGATCTCATCGTGGAGCTGCTTTTGAGACTCCCAGTGAAGTCTCTTATGCGACTCATGTCGGTCTGCAAAAAATGGTACAAACTAATCCATTCCCCTCATTTCATCTACCTGCACTATAAACACATGAATGAGCACAATAAAATGAAGAAAACCATGTTATTGTCATGTTTGGGGACTCGTAGTAGCCATACGACGAATGTCTGCTTCATATTTGATGGTGTGCCATTGGAATTGGCTGTTCCCGGATTCCCAGAATCAGTCACCATTCTAGGTTGTTTTCACGGTGTCGTTTGCTTGGCACTCTCAAAGTGGTCTATGTACCCATTTAAGTGTACCAAGTTTGCCCTCTGGAACCCGCCACCAATAACTATAGAGAGATCGGTTTTATGGTCGATGGACAAGGACCTGATCGCAGTTATAGGAACACTGCGTATCGGGGATTCGGGTTTTCTTTGGATGGAACGGGAGTTCATTTCAAGGTGGCACAAATATGGTTTCCTTATACGAAGGATGATGCACCAGAAGACTTTATTGTGCCCTAGTAGAGATATTCTCTTCTGGCTCTAATTCGTGGAGCGAAAAGAAGATTGACCTCCCTTGTCGTATCGGGTTGCGTACCGGTGTGTTTGCTCTTTCCCATAGCTACTGTATATACTGGAACATGTATTGGCTTCTAGATTTCGATGGTCGTACGGGGAAAAGCGAAACATTTCTTCTTTGTTTTGACATGATCAATGAGGTTTTTAAACGAATCGAGATGCCATGTGACTGCGTGAACCAAGACTTGCATCTTGTGGCTTACAAGGAGTCTCTTGCAGTGTTTGATCATAAGAGCCGTATAAGAAGAAGTCTTTCCTATTCCGACATTGATGTGTGGGTGTTGAACTATTGTAGCGGTAACGACTACAATCGTTCATCACCATATATCAATTTCTGAATAGGAAAGAACAATATCAATTTCTGAATAGGAAAGACTTGTTATTGTACCAATCTTAAGATCAAACACGGCGAGTGATTCTTTGTAAACCACGAAACGCAAGTCATGTCTCACAGAGTCACATGGCATCTCGATTCTCTTAAACTCCTCATTGATCATGTCAAAACACACAAGAAATGTTTCTCTTTTCCCCGTAAGACCATTGAAATCTAGATGCCAATACATGTACCAGTTTAAATGGTAGCTATAAAAAACAGAAAACGAACCTGTACGCACTCGGCAAGGGAGGTCAATCATTTTTTCACTCCACTAATTGGAGCGGGAAGAGAATATCTGGACTAGCGCACTACAAGAGTCTACTGGTGCATATCTGTGCCACCTTAAACTGAACTTTCCGTTGCATCCAAAGAAAACAGAAAACCCCACGACATCGTCTTCCTATAATTGGGATCAGGTCCTTGCCCACCGGTCATGAAATCTATTTCTCTATAGTTATTGGCGGCGAGGTTCCAGAGGGCAAACTTGGTACACTTTGATGGGTCCATAGACCATTTTGTGAGAGACAAGCAAACCACACCATGAAAACAACCTAGAATGGTAAGAGTCTGGCAATCCTGGAACAGCTAATTCCATGACGACACCATCAAATTTGAAGCAGATATTCGTCGTAATTCCATGGCTATTACGAGTACCCAAACATGACAATAACGAGGTTTTCTTCTTCTTCTTCTTCTTCTTCTTCTTATTGTGCTCATTCATGTTTTTATAGTGCAGGTAGATGAAATTAGAGGAATTAATGAGATCGTACCATTTTATGCAGGCTAACTGGAATCGCATCGAGACTTCACTGGAAGTCTCCACAGCAGCTCAACGATTCCATCGTCGGTTAACACTACTACACCATGTCTGCTTCTATATTTGTTCGATCTTTTGTTTCTAGAAAGTGCACCATTTCTGGTTCCATCGTCGGTTGTAGAATCATCATCGGCCTCCGCAGGAAGAGGTTACGAGGTTGAAAATGAGCCGGCGGGTGACAAGATCAACCTCGAAACCCTGGATTGCGAGGTCGATGATGATTCTACAACCAACGATGAAACCAGAAATGGTGGAGTTTCTATGAACACTTCGAACAAATCCAGAAGTACAAATATGGTTGTTAAGCTTCTAGGTTTACTTGGGAACAACCAAGTAAACCTAGAAGCACCATCAATAAATAGGACGTAGCATTTGTAACCATTGAAAGACAATGTAGAGGTAGGACCCCATACGTCACTGTGTAACGGATGTAGAGGAGCAGAAACTGTAGATTTAGACAAATTATATGGTAGTCTATGCATTGTACCAGCAAGGCATGCTTCACACAGAGAGGTAGAACTAGAAACAGGGTGCAAATTTGAACAAGTAAGACATTTTGATAAAATAGAGTTTGTAGGTAGTCTATACGAGAGTGCCACATATTTGATAGGCATGCTTCACACAGAGAGGTAGAACTAGAAACTGGGTGCAAATTTGAAAAAGTAAGACATTTTGATAAAATAGAGTTTGTAGGTGGTCTATACGAGAGTGCCACATATTTGATTTGATACTTCGACCCAAAAAAGCTTAAAGACCAGTCTTGTGAGACATGGAAGACATGGGATAAACACCATTTTTACTTTGACCCTAATAAAGAGTTCTGCCCGTATCCACAGTCTGAATGCAAATGAATTTTTATCAAAGATGAATCACACATTATTGTCTGAACACATTTTGTGAACAGAAAGACGATTGACAGATAATTGAGAAACATGTAGTGTATTTGAAAAATAAAGGAATGAGATGCAGTAGTTAATATAGGCATACCAGAGTTATGAACGAGTAAAGAGTATTCGTTACTGACAGTTACTTGGTCATGTCCAGTGAAAGAGTCAGAGAGGGAGAGGTTTGCCAAATCTGTGGTCATATGGTTGGAAGCCTCGTATCAGTGAGCCATGCCTGAGAAGAAGACTGAAGTTTAGAAGAGGTAACAGCTAGAGCAGAAAACTGTTTAGGATGGTGTCTTCCTTGGTAGGCGTAGTCCATTCAGTGCCAACAGTCGAGTGCCGAATGAAAATCGATGCCGCATATGTGGTAGGTAATGGAAACAGATCGACCCGACCCTCCAGAGCGCCTCTTCTAGTTGCCAGATCTGGATCTATAATATCCGCCTCAACCCGAATCATAACTGGAACCAAACCCGGGTCCAGATCTGGACCGATAACCGAAACCGGAACCAGATCCATGACAGGTACCAGATCCAAAATTAGAACCCAAACTGACTGATCTACCCCCTTTGATCTGGTGAAAACGTACGCCACCACGATGACCATGCCATCCACCGCCGCAGTATCTGGAGGAGGAGTGACCACCACAACCACCGCCACGAGTGGTGAAGAAGGCAGTAGGGGAAGAGAGATATGGTAGGTAACGGAAGAAGATCAACCCGACCCTCCAGAGCGCCCCCTCTGGTTGCCAGATCTGGATCTACAATATCCGCCTCAACCTGAACCATAACTGGAACCTAACCCGGGTCCATATCTGGACCCATACCCAAAACCGAAACCAGGTCCATGACCAGTTCCAGATCCAAAAGTAGAACCCAAACCAACAGATCGACCCCCTTTGGTGTGGTCACAACGTGCTCCACCACGTTAACCATGCCGTCCACCACCGCGATATCCGGAGGAGGGGCGACCACCACGGCCACCGCCACGAGTGGTGAAGAAGGCGGTAGGGGAAGAGAGATCTGGAGTAGAGGACTGATATTCCAACATCTGTTCCTCAGGGCGAAGAAGCACATGAATCTCTTCAAAGGGAATCGGAGTAGATCTGGTACGGGTAGATGAATGGAAGGAGTTGAACGCCACAGGGAGCCCGTTAAGCGCATATAAAAGCACATCCTCGTCGTCAATCACAACGGAGGAAACAACAAGCTTGTTGCGCACTGTAGAAAGCTTCTGCGTGTAGAGATCGACAGAAACAGAGCCCTTCTTGAGGGTTTGTAGATCGGTTTTGAGTTGAAAAACATTGGAACGATTCAAAGATGCATAACGTCGTTCCAACACCTGCCAAGCAGTAGATTACCCATTAACAAGGGTTAGGTCTTCGGTGGTAAGAGTGGCGTTTAAAATAGTAAGAACAACCCGATCTTGAAGAATCCATGCGGTATAAGCCGGAATCACAATAGGAGAGAGAGATCCGTCGGGAAGAACATGAAACTCCGGCGGAAAAGCCGAAGAGTCATCAAGATGACCGGAAAGACTACGGGTTTTGAAGATAGAGGCAATTTGGTGACACCGAAGAATAAAATTGCTCCCATCAAGTTTGAATTGGAAGGTTATGAATATTTGATAAAAGATAGAGCGGCGACACCGTTGATGGACCGGCAGTGGAAGACATCATCTTTTAGGCGTTTGATACCATGAAAGAAGATTTAGGATTTGTGAGAGAAACGAAGAGATAGAGAGTGAATCTGAAATGGCTGAGAAAGTGTATTGTATTTACATTCAATGTTAACAAACCTTAATACAATGAATCTATATAGACATCAATTGTAATGGTTGGATCATAAACCAACGGTAGGATAAAAGGAAAACGCCAAGCCCTTATATCATGGGCTGAACAATTAAGCTGAAGAATAAGTGGGCTTGATAACTTGAGCCCAATAGAAATAGAAAGCACACAGCTGTGATCCAGTGAATTATTCTGCTATTAATATCAAATGATTTAGCCTTGATATTCTGACTACCCGTTGTTGGGAACCCTGTCAAAGAGCATCATAACTCTATTCTGCCTCCATGTTGCAACAAGAAACACATTCTCAGTTGAAATGCGACTAAAATTTGGAGTCAAAGAGCAAACAAATGGCTGATTGCAAATTCAGTGAACCATTATAGGGAAGTAGCGATCTCATTGTGTCTGCCAGATGAGGTGCAGAGCACTCAGGCAAGAAGCAAGTGTTTGGCCACAAATATCAGCCACTTACTGGGGAACAAGCAGTTTGAAGCCAGGAGAGAAATTTTCTGTGTTAAATATATGAAAGTTCGAAATCAGAACCATGTTTAGGTCTACATATCAATCAAGGAATATGTAACTTCCTTTCCTGCAACACTCTTATGAGATCCTTACGACGGTTACCCATTGCTAAGCTCGTGCAGAGATTACAATTCATACCCAGACTAAAGGATCATGGGTACACATACATAGAAAGTCTGAAAGATCACAACTAGTTAAGATTTAGGGTTAATTGCAAAACACACCCTTGTGCTTAGGGGTTTGTGCGAAACACACCCCTCTGATTTCAAATGATGCAAAACACCCCCTCGTGATTTGATATTTGTGCGCGAGGGGGGTATTTTTCCGTTAACTAATGTAAGAAGACATAAAAACCCTTTGATATATAGCTTCATCCCTTCATTTTCTGCTCGCACACTCTCTCTCTCTAACTCTGTTCACTCTCTCTCTCTCTATTCTCTGCATAGTGAAGACAGAAGGAGAAGATGATGAACACAATGATCATCAGATATGCCCCCTCTTTACTCATCTCTCTATAGGAATCTTCATGTAGAAGCAGAAGCAGAGGATACAATGCCCGACCTTGCAAGATATAAACCCAGATCTGGGATCGATGGAGGACCATATCGGTTATGAGGCCGCGACAGAGTGTGCGAGGCCGCGGCTGAGGCTTCGGGGGGCTGCGATGGCGCTTCGGAGACGGCGACGACATCGGCGGAGATTGCGGAGTAGGCCTCCTTCATCTTCCCGACCTTCTTCACCCGTTCTTCCTGTTCTTCACTTCCTTCGGCGGCGGCGTCACTATATAGGGTGGGTTTGGTGTGGACTTTTTAGATTTTTAGCTGGCTTTTAAGATGGTGTGGAAAAAGTCCGTGACACAAAAGTTCAAGAAAAAAGATGTATGTGTTTGGTAAAAGTCGGTGCTATTGTGTCTATTTATTGACAGTTTTGTTGTTTAGTGAAAATACCATTATACCCTATTGTGTCTATTTATTGACTTATTTAATAACTTTTATTTGAAAACACTTATTTAATAACTTTTACAAACAAACCAACACTACTATATTATAATTTAGTAATGCTTATTTTTTAAAAACGTGTACTATTTTCTAATATCTAGTATAGTAAGGTGAAAATACAAATAAATAATTATATGAATGTCATAAAAACAAACGTACACAAATTGACATATTTAAAGAAAAATTACAGCGTTCATTATATAAAAGTGTCGGATTACATTAAGAATAACTACGAGCACATGCCATTACAAATTAGATGATAAACATTAAACTTATGTCCCTCTTGATCCCCTATTTGTGTTACGTTTTAGAGCACTTGTAATTTCAAACGGATTGCATCCATATTGTTCACTCATAGGTGGGTAGTTGTCGTAGTTGGTAGTGTAATTAACGTATAGAACGGTAAAAAGTGTAACTAACAAAAGGGTGTAATTATAATTGATGGTAGAGGATAAAATTGTTATTTTAGTGATTTCAGCAAAAAAGACGCAAAAAATCTCTTCAACCCCAACTTTTTACTTCCACCCACTTTACACTAAAAATCCAAAATCCAGAATCCAAAATCTGCTCAAAAAAATTCCATACCAAACCTTTAAAAAAAGTCAGAAAAGCCAAAAAGTGAATTTTGGATTAAAATCCACAAAAAAGTTCCACGCCAAACCCACCCATACTTTCTCTCTCCCTCTCAATACTGTTGATGTGCCCAAGGTTTGCTCATGGGTTCCAATTGGACTTTTGATGGGGAATAGGGGTTTGGTCGAGGGATTTTGGGATTGATTGGGGATCGCATTTTTGGGTTCTAATCAGTGGTGAGGGAAGGTTATGTTATGTTGATTAGGTGGATTTGTTGCTGAAGAGGACTTATGGGAGATGTGGGTTGAAGGATGACCAAATCTGGGTCTGTTAGCATACCAGTTATGGGGCCGCAACAGAGGCGGCGGAGTCCGCGATGTAGGCCGCACAGAGGCTGGGGGTAGACGGCGAAATGGCGGGGGTGTAGGCGGCGACGCGGCAGAGGCAGCAATCTTCAACTTCATTCCTTCAACTACATTCTTTTTAGCAAGTCAACTTCATGTTTTCACTCTTCACGACTTATTTTTGTTGGGTTTTTTTAGATTTTTATATGGTCTATTTTATGGCAATACTCTTAAGAGTAAGGGTATATCTGTCATTTCACAACCGGTTTTTGACTGATTCCATTGTTTTAACGGAATCGCACAAAAACCAAACCACAGCGTGGTGATTTGCATCATTTGGAACTACAGAGAAGCTTTTCGCACAAAGCTGTAACCCCAGAGGGGTGTTTTGCAATTAACCCTAAGATTTATATTTACCTTTTTACCTAGTATAGTTAGGACTGTAAAAAGAACCGAACAAATCGGTCAAACCGACCAAACCAAACCGAAATGATTGGTTTTGGTTGGTTTTTTTGTTTGTTCGGTTTATCTACGGTTCATTTTTTCACAAACCGGTCTATTCGGTTTGGTTTTTGGTTTGTAAAAATATCCCACCGCACCAAACCAAACCGAACCAATATGTGCTTAACGTACTTTTACTACAGTGTATATTGCGTAAAGTATATTAAGTAATCTAGAAAAGAAAAACACGAGTAGATAGATTCAATTAAAATGATTATGTTAATCTTAATCTTCTCCATTTCTCTCACGTTTCATCATATTTTCTCTCTAAAATGATAGTGTGCATATTTTTTTAAGTCTATTTAATTTATTTTTCACTTAAAACTCGAACTTCGTTGACAAGGTAGTATTGTAATATCCATTTGATATTTTTTACGCAAACCGACCGCACCAAACCGAACCACACCGATATTTTTCGGTTTGGTTTGGTTCGGTTCATCCTTTCAAATTATTTGGTTTGGTTACAAAATTAGTAAACCGATGTATTCGGTTCGGTTTATGGTTTTAGCAAAAACCGCACCAAACCGAACCGCTTACACCCCTAAGTATAGTCCCTTAGAACGTCAACAACGAGCATGTATTTAATCTTAAAACTCAAATCTTTGGTAGAGCACCATGATTTCAACAAAACAAAAGAGGGTGTTCAAAGTTGAAACGCATCCAACAAAAATATTCCTCGAACGACAATGGAAGCATTCATCAAGATCCGCTACAGTAGAAATAACATGACAAACAAGTGCATGCTAGCACAAGGACTAAAGAAAAAACACCAACAGCATGGCTAATAGATCAGCAGAACCAGGTTCAGAAAAACGGTTCTCATTTCAAAACTCAGACAGCTGAATACAGAAAATGGTGAGTGACACGGCAACAAAGAACTTCGACCGATCTTAGAAGAGAGAGACTCGCAACATTTCCTGCAAAAGAAGCTTGGACTTAGTAACATAAGGAAAAAAAATCTATAGAAAAAAAATCAGAATAAAGCAAGGCAATGACAGGAAATATGAATGCAAGTTTGTAGAATCCATATCGCAAATATCTTGGTCAGTGCATATATGATAGAAACATAGAAGGATGAAACTAATGTTACCATATTCAACAACTGTTGTATAGTCATACTTAGATGGTTGGTTCCTGTTAATGTTTCTAGAAATGACATTCAATAAATATTTCAAGCACATCTGACTTCGATAAATATGTTGTGTGCATAGTACTATACATACGTCAACAAAATCAAGATATAGTTATCATAATAGGTTGATCTTTTTCCTTCGTGTATGAGCCCAAATCTAAGAGGTTACGGTCATCATTGAGCTGGTATTACCTAACAGTAAATAAGAGATTATGCCCCTTATTTAACACAATCTTTCAAAAGAGGGATTTTGACAAAAAAGCTACAACATTGCCTTTGTATGAGTTCAGATAAAGTGGATAATCATATAAAATTAGCCATGACAGCTGAGTACAGAAATTGATGGATTATACGGTTACAGAGATGGCCCATCTAGCATGTCATAGGAAATTACGAACTCCTGTTATTTCTACAATCAAAACATGGATTCAGTGAAGAAAGTAAAATGAAAAGAACAAAAGGATAAAAAGAATCAACCTGAAACGGAAACAATTACAATAAACCGAAATCCGTCATACACTAATAACACGATGTAGGAGGGCTTCATAACTTAAGCTTACGCGCGTCTCGGCAGTTAATTTCAATTAAATGTGTTCAAATTTTATTCATGTACCAATCTACGGTCCAACTTGAACATATATCCAAGATTTTCATTCAAACTCAGTACAATTAAGCGCATAGGTCCCAGAAAACTCTTCAAAAATCCATTCCAACAGAGCTCTGGTCTCATCTAACCAATAAGCGTAGTCTCTAGAAAAGATCTCTTCCTATTCACTTACGGTCAGAGGGTCACTAGCATTCTCTAGCAATGTTTTCACATTATACCACCACTCTGACCTATTTGATCTAGGATAAAGCCGTCCCCTACATGACCTGGCTGAATAAAAGTCAATAGACACCAAGCCACAGAACTTCCGCACCTATAGACAAGGTTTGATCATCGTGATAGACACCAAAATGGAGTAGAATTATTTGTTTTTCTTAGGTTTTCATTAGTAATTTATATTTGGAGAAGAGAGGGACGGAGAGAGGGACATTTAATATCAAATGAGCGGAGACGGAACGAGAAAGAAAAGGGTTCAGATTATAAGGAAAAGATATATGTACTTTACTGGTCACTAAATATTAACTCAGACGGAAATTTATGCAGCTCAAAGCATGGTAAAAGAAAAATTGTAACATCATAATTATACAAATCGAGAAGCATCGGGTTCTGAGTTCATTTATAGCAACTCTTATATTCCCAACTTGAACTGTTCCATCCGATCTATCTCATACAATTACCTATTATAGAAAAACCATAAACCCCTCGCTCTATCACTTTGTCTGCTAGAGGAGGTAGTCATCGACTGAAACAAATCCTGAGGAGAACAAACATTTTTCTAGAGGAACTCAGACAAGAAGAAATTTCAAACACATGGCTCTATAACCAAATGTGTTGGTAGAGGGAAGTGGGATAAAGAACTACACTGGATATATGGGCAAAAACATATATGGAGGATCAGCTGAGTTTACAATCTCATTTTCTTCTTAAGTTGGAGAAATAAAGTTCGTTGTCAGCATAGTAATAGACTTAAAGTTGTAGTACTTCAATTATTGCAGAGGTGTTAAGTTGAAAGCATAATTTCTTTTACTTTAATTTCTTGTGATTGTTGCTATCTGTATTGGTGCATAATGATTACACAACTTCGTATTACGCCCAAGGGTACAACTTTCAGTTTTCTGTGTTACATCTTGGATTCCTACAGATGTCATGTTGAGGTTGTGCATTATTTAGACCAATTAGAGCTTGCCCCCAACGAGTTGATGAGTTCAGCGTGCTTTTTCTTGTATGGTTTTTGATAGTATAAGAATATGCAAAGATGAAACAGACATCTGGATGTGAGACATGACTCTCAACAGCAAGTACTTCCCTATATTCATCACGTTGAAGATCTGGTGTTAGATTGAATTCCAAGAAAATAACAACGGAGAAGTGTTTTATTAACACTACAAAATGTGAAATTTACGGGAACAAATTTGAATATTCACAGCCCACCTCTTTCACATTTTTATCACCGCTAAGATCATAGTTTAGGAAAACAACGACATGTCGGACCTGCCAGTCCCTTTAAATGTGAGGATACACCACAGTTTCCACACAGCTTTTCCTTTTTGGACATTGATTAACTTGATTATTAGAGAAAGAAATAAAACTTATCATAATCGGTTCATTTTCTTGATTGCTTCAAATTAGTATCGAGTTCTACATACTTATACAAGTAAACAACGCAAGACAGACAAACTGAACAACTCCGGGTGAAACGCCGCCAATATAACCCATTTAGTTTTGTAAATACAGATTACACTTGAATATCTTAAAGAATAAAATATTAATATATGCTAGCGCGAGTGTGATACTTTAACGTAGAACTTCCCCGTCTAGAGAAACCAATTTGTTTCATCCAGCTTAAATGAAAAAAAAAAACACCAACATGCATGGAACATCTTAAATCGACTGAAACAAAGACGATTATTATTATTTGTTTTTTTTTTTTTTTTTGGATTTTGAAAGGGTGGGAAATAGACAAAGTGATTCAGGGCTCTGGGCTCCATTGGATTCAGTAGCCATATACCAAAAGATGTAACCATATACCATAGTGAGGACGGATTTTATCACTTTAAGTACTTAATAAGCTGACGTTATATATTAGCTGAGACCTACCTCAAACATCAAATCAAATCAACCATGAAAAAAAATTATTTCAGACAAAGTACATAGACAAGACAATGTGAGAATCTGAAATAGCTGAACTAGTTAATACACATTGATCAGTCTATAACGGTGTTGTGAGAGAAAACTGACACCGGATCTATAGACAAAGAGTGATATCGTGAGCACAGTAATAATACTTATGTAAACTTCTTTTAATAGTTTCTCTGCTGCTGCATATCATTTCGGATTATGTCAAAGGTTTGACAAATGATACCTAAACTAGCTATGTGAGAACCTCAGGTATACACCGGTGATGAAATTTCATAATAAATATAAGTGTTCATGTATGACAAAAGAAACTGCAAACGGACACATAACTTGGAGACTACGAGTAAAGAAAGCAAGTTGAATCGCATAACATAAAAAATAGAGATCTTGATACTTCAGGAACATTTTTAAGGAAATCAAAGTACCCCTATAATCCTAGCAGATACAATCAAACATGTCCCATCAACAGGGCACGAATATGCAGGTCTCCCCTAAATCAACACCACGTTGTATTGGCATCTGAACTTTTCCTACTTCATAACCGATTTCAACAATTTTCTTGTTGAATACCTTCACCTCAACCCTAACTTCCGGTGACAAAAGTCAAGCGCAATCAAATCTACAAATTCTAATTTTGTATTGAAACAGTTTCACCACTGCTAGTCAGAAGCACAGTGTAGTTAAAAACTATCATCCCAGTAAACAAAAAGTACATAACATTTCTCAAACAAGCTGTTGCTTCTGTTGTTAGTATGTTTTACTCTAAATTCTTAAGATGATTATCGCGTATAAAATTTTCCTTTCCTATAACTTTGGCACGTACTTTTATACACCGATATTGTGACATTGATCAACAACGTTCTGAAATAAATTATTTTCCTGGACGTATCACAACAAGTACAATAAGAGAAATTTACCTGATTAATCAAGTGACACAAGGCTCTCACTGTATGTGAATGTCTCCGATAATTGTTCGTATCTCCCGTACGACCTGGTCTCCCCGCTGTCCGGGTCATATAAGTAGAAAGAACTGTCTGAATACTTGTATAAGACGAACACATCGACGTCATCCTTCCTAAAGAATCCCATAGCAGAAATGGCAGCCCCAATGGATGGTTTACAGGTTAGCATTTTAGACCATTGGGGTTGATTGGCACGAGAACGGAAATCATTCAATACCCACACATCAACCTCATCATCAGGCCTTGTATGAATTAACGCGGCATGGGATTCATTGTAAGCGGTGAGATGATGCTCATCGTCATCATCAACAAAGGCGAGGACACTGGATGGCATCTCAGTCCGCTCAAACACTTCATGGAACAAGTTGTAACTTAGAATATACATATCTTCTGAGTTCCAACCTACATGCCAATGCATGTACCCATTAACCCGTGTTGCGTCCCCGAACATGTCAAAGTCACAACGCTCGATCAGATAAGGGATATTTACATTCTTCTGCGACGTCCATGAACTAGTAGCAGTAGAGACTACATTGACCTGCGCTCTAGTCTCTCCTTTTTCTGTACCATGCAATCTAACATTTGCAACCTTAATAATACCATTATCGAAGCAAAATATGGATCCATCCCATAATATACTCTCAACTACTGGATTATGATCATCCATTTTGGGAGCTTCATCGATTTGCCTAACCTTTCTAGTGCCGGGGTTCCAAAGAGCATAAGTCCGTGGGGGTTGTGAAAGAGATAAGCAAACGATTCCATTGTAACTACCAACAATTTCAACAGCTCCCATCTTCAATTCCTTGTGATTGAAAACTGTTAGCTGTTCTTCGCGGTCTTCACCGAATTGGAAGTGGGCAGTGGCCTCTATACGAGTTCCAGAAACAGTTTGATCGCATGAAACGAGGCGCAAAGAGATAATCTTCTACTGGTTGTTGTTAGAGTGCATGGAAATAAAGGAGGGAGTAAGGATTAAAGAGTACCAGAACTTCGAGATGCACCGGAACCGCATCGGGGACTTCACTGGAAGTCTGGAGAAGATCTCGACCATGTCTTCAACGGTTAACTCTGTCTTGGTTCTTTTACTTGTCTCTTTTCTGTCGTCTATTCCATGCGGGAGAGTTGTTTCTGGTGAACCAGAACGAACAACAACAAGAGCTTCTCTAGACGAGGAGGAGGAAGAATCCATAACCACTTCCATATCTCTCCGTCTCTCTGTAGATTTGAGGAACGTATGATGAGTTCAAAACCCTAGTCTGGAGATAAAATAAAGAGAAAAAAAGAGGCTTAATTACTTATGCCTAATTACATTGCCCTTCCTTAATGTTTGTCCAAAATACAATCTCGACCCTCACTCATGAACTCCTATACTCTATATTTCTACTACCTCTGTTTTTTTTAGAAGCAGTTTACTTCATTTTTTGTCACTATTCACTGAGTCAATTTCACCCGGTCATTTGAATGAGTAAAACGATACAAGAATTTGGTAATCTTTGCATGATTTTGTAGAGTAAACCTTACTCTACAACACTATCGAAAAGAATTCAGAAAAAGATATCTTTTGTCTATCTAAGTCATGGAGTCAAGGTTACTCAATTACGGGTTAAAAAGTTAAACCAGAACATTCTAGAATAAACAATGGTGTATCTTTTAAGGGTAAACTACAGTTTCACCCGCTAAAAGACAAATATAGAACACCGCAACATTACTACATTGCAAATATGACTAGGCAATAATGAAAACAAATGATCATCTATAAAGATGCGAAAGGCTTAAAAAATTCTAACATTAATTTAAAACCTAGCAAGACCGTACCAATGTCGAAGAGAAAAATATTTTTGATTTTTGGTTCAATTAGTTTATTGTAATAACTTTTAATCATTCGTTATTAAACCATGGAACACGTTTTATGTGTGAAAGAAAACTTACTCGCATGTTGTACCAGATTACGGTACCAAGGTCTACATGCCTGATCAACACGTATTCCAGTTAACACCTTGATGTTTGCATATATATCAAACAAGTATCAGACCGGCACTCAAAATTGTAAGTCACATTTAGTCATAGATGTTCCAAAAGTGGCCCAAGCTCACCTCCAAATTTTGGATTGTTTGCTTCTTTGACTACTTTAGATGTTAGGTGAATGATTGGCAATAGGGAAATAATTAATTTAATTCGGGACCCAAAAGGAGTAGTTTCCAAACTTTAGGGGGGTTTACACAAATTCGTTTCCCAGTACGAACACACTCTATTATAACCCTAATCGCCTCTAGCTCGTCTTCCTCGTCAATCAATACCCCAGTAAACCATTGGAGTTCTAGGTCGAGATAGACGATGGTGGAGAGATTGGAGGAAATGCAACAAGATGCGATGATCGAGATCCTCCTGAGGCTCTCGGTGAGATCTCTGATTCGATTTAAGAGCGTCTGCAAAAACTGGTACGACCTCATTATCTCTCGCCCTTTCATTGACATGCACTCTGCTACAAACATAAACAACAAACAAGTCACTTTGTTCTATCACTCAGGTGACTTTTGAGGGTACCATCTTGGACGGGATACAACCTTCTCCTTCCGGATCCTCGATACGCCAGTAGATCTGACAATTCCCGATTCAAAGGTCTCAGGATAGAGATAGTGGGTTGTTCTAAAGGATTAGTTTGCTTATCTTTCCATCCTTCACACGAAACTGAGGAGTTTGCAGTATGGAATCCAGCAACCATGAAATTAAGAAGAATTGGTTCGCTGGATAAGCCCGCTGGCGGTGAAACTTCTTTCGCGGGTTTTTGTTTTGATCCTGTTGAAAACACTTTTCAGTTGTTAAGAACATACATTTCTTTTGAAGAAGAACCCATTGTGGCCCGGATCAGTAAATTCACCACGAAGAACAATTCTTGGAGTGAAAAGACATTCCCTCTCTCCCTTCTGACTGTTCCGGACTTCCATGGTATGAGCCGATTCACCACATGTGCCAACAGATTCATATATCTGCCTGTAGAAAGCGATTATGAAGGAAGAAAATTCAACATCAAGCATATTATTTGTTTTGACATGATTGATGAGGTGTTTGAATGCATTGAGTCTCCATGTCCTTGTGGGACTAATCCACGTCTCATAGGGTACCGAGATACTGTTGCATTGATTTATCGTTCAGAGTACAATTCAAAATTGCAGAGTTACAGTTTTGATTTTTGGGTACTCATGAATAATAATAATTCAGGCAGTCGACTGTAGATAGTGATTTCTAGATAGGCAGATCTTAGCCACGTAGCGATCATCCAACACACCTAGCTGTGCTCCACATACGCAGGATCACCACCCGCGCTGATCCATGTGGGGGCTGCGAGACAGGGACCTCGCATACCACCACATGGGACTCGTAGGGACTTAGTGGTTTGGAGGCTAGAGTAAGTCCTGTCACGCGCGAGCGACAACCAAGCCCGCGCGCGACCTTTAGTAACTGCTTTGAGATATTTATGGAACGAGCTCCATAAACCCGGTCAACCTCATAACGGTTCCGGTATACGCGGACGAAGTGCGTAACGGTCCGTATATATGCGGTCGAACGCGCCGTTGTGGTTAAGGTAATTAAGCCACCATTAATGGGCGCATTAACTCACTACAACGGTCACATGCTCCGCTATATATAGGATCGTTAAACCTTCCTTACAGAGAACGAATCACCTGAACTACGCGGAAGCTCTGCCAAAATCCTGTCTCTCTCTCATATAGTTGCTATTGCCTTACTCTCTCCCTACACACACTCTACTCTTTCCGTGTTCTTTTTATCCCCTGCTCTTGGTGTATATTGAATCTTCCTCAAAGGATTCTTTCGTACACATTTGGTGAGCCCGACGTGTACCACTGCAAGCAACCATGTCTCACGAGGATGACGTTAGCAACATATCTCCCTCCACTGAGACGACTTCAGGAGAAGAGACCCGTCACAATTCTGCGGCCGCCGGCAGAACTCCGACTTTGGAGATTTTGAACGCCACTATCCAGAATCAGGCGAAGGCTCTCCAGGCTCAATCCGCACAGATGGATCGAATAATGGCCATCTTGGGAACCCTTGCCCCGAATCCGGCATCGGGTGCTGCTGTCTCTCAGGGAGGAGGAGCCTCTACCACCCAGGGGACAAATGTGATACCTACATTACCCAATCTTAATCCGCAAACCCCACCAACAATGGTGCAACCACCCTCTGTCCAGGGACAAACGGTCTAAATACCGTCCCTTACCTCACACGTTCCCCAACCACCAACCGTGGCATCCAATATCTCTTCGCAGTACCCCTTGCCACCTCCGCCGGCATCGCTAAACAACCTAGCTTACACCCCTAGCCCAACCTCGGCATTTGTGTCTCCGCCAGCTGCAACCCTTCCTCCTGTTGCGGGAGGGAGTGCACCAGAATGTATGACGTCGTTGCAGCGGCGCACAGAGATTTTCTTGGCCAATCAACCTTTTGCAGACACTATCATTTCGAACGTCGACAACGAACCACCTATCCCGCGCGAGATCTATCTGATGCCCAATCCTGCAGGGTATAAGGCCCCTAAGTGGGACAAGTTTGAAGATGTCAACGGGAATGCTCACGAGCACGTCATGCGTTTTATCAATGTGATGGGACCATATGGGGCCGACCCCAAGTTGCAGATGCGTGAGTTCCCAAAATCTTTGGGAAACGTGGCCTTCAAATGGTATAGAACGCTGGAGGCTGGATTTTTCAAAACTTGGGATGACACGGTTCAGAGGTTCTACACAAAATTCTTCCAGATCGAGGAGAAGGTTACAACGATACATCTCTCCCGTATGTATCAGAAGCTCGAGGGTAGGCTCATGGAGATATGCCTACAAGGAATGCGAGATGAGTACAAAGGTATGCTAATCAACCTGCAAACTCCTACTTTTTCAAAGTTGATTGAATGCACGAAGAACATAGAGTCTATAGTGGAAAGGCAAAAGAAAAAGCACGCCCCTGAACGACCCTCAGGGGGAACCACTTTCAAGATTGGAAGGTTTAGTTATAAGAGGGGGCGCGAAGCTGAGGTTAATACAGTTTGGTCACACAAGCTGCCCAGGGTTGCAACTTCAGATGCGCCGCCTCTACCATGCTCGATAGAGGAAGTGATTGACTTATGTAAACTGTGGCGTAAAGACGGCGTTCTGCCTCCGCTCGAAAGGATACCTTCCAAGGAGATGATGAGGGACCCGAAGTGGTGCGAATGCCACGGAAAGATTATGCACCCCACAGCTGACTGCAAGAAGATTAGGCACATGGTGAGTTGAAAAATGAAGGAAGGCGAGTTGATTGTCAGCGACCAGAGGCAGGACGTGCGAAATAATCCGCTGCCAGCCCATGCGGAGCAAGAGCCGAAAGGCAAGGAGGTAGCCATGATTGCAATCATGGACCTTGAAGAGATTGCAGAAGATGGTCTGCCCATCATTGCTGAAATTCACAATGACGAGGATTACAGCATAGACACGGAGGATGAGCATGCTGACAGGATGAAGGGGTCGCACGGGTTCAGCAAGTTCTTTGATGAGATGAACTTTTTGGAGAAATGCCGGGAAGAGATGACTAAAGCGATTCTAAGAATAGCAGAAGACTTCGAGGAACACATCGTGGTCTCCAATGGAAAAGTTGTTAGGGCATCTCGCTCTACGGAAAAGATTATGACTTTCTCCGCAAGCGACAAGAAGACGGATTCGAGTCATCAGAAGCCCTTGTATGTAACAGCGGTGATCAATGACGTCGAATTCAAGAGGGCATTTGTTGATGGAGGAGCAGCCGTCAACGTGGTCTCGCTCAACACTCTAAAGTTGGCAGGAATACCGGAGAAGAAGATTGGCTGGCGCCCATCCCCGCTGATGGGATTCGGTAGTGATTCCAGGATGACGATGGGATGGATTCGCCTAGGCATCCAGATAGGAAAAATCAAGTGTTCAGCCAAATTCTACGTCATTGATGCGAATACTACGTATCACATGATCATAGGGCGAGCTTGGATTCATTGTTTTGACGCGGTTCCATCAACAGCTCACCAGGTGATGAATGCCATCTGGAATGACAGAGTAGTGGAGATACCAGCTTCGGTAAATCCTTTCAATTTGAATGAGGCGCATCTCACTGAAGCGGTATGGTTTACTGAAATGGCGGATGAGCAAACACCAGGGCCATTTAATCCGACTCCTCTGCCTCGATGGGAGGACATCAAGGATCAGTCACCAGCGGGAGTAATGGTGACGAGGGAGGATACCAAGTATAAGGTGTCCGTACGAGAAGAGGAACCGCAGGTCGCCTACCAAAGGAAGAACGTGTACACCTTAAAAAGAGTGGTAAAACATGATCTTGTGGGTAAGGAGATAGAAAGATTCTACTCCAACGGAAAGAAGTTCTACTGTATCTGAATGTGCGCGGGGGTACCCCCATCCGAGCATGGAGATACCCCTGGGCAAATCAGTCAAATTGAACACGTCCCGGAGGCGGACAAGCCAAAATCAGAGGTTTTAGAGAATAAACTGAAAGAAGCACCTGAGTGCATGGAGGAAAAGCCGAGGCCCCAGAAGCAGGAACTGAAAGAAGTGTTCCTAAGCCCAAGCGAAGAAAAGAAGAGGCCTATCTTTCTGAGCGCAGACCTCAAAAGAGATGAGGAATCAAGGTTGCTGCAGCTGCCGACTGAATATAAGGACATGTTTGCCTGGGAGTATGATGAGATGCCTGGTTTGGACACGAGCGTGACTATGCACAGATTGGATGTCATCCCGAGATTTAAACCGGTAAAGCTAAGTGCGAGAAGTTTCAAGCCAGAAATAAACATGAAGATCAAACAAGAAATCTTCAAGTTATTGACTGCTCGGTTCATTTAGCCGAGCCATCATCCCACCTGGTTGGCCAACATCGTGCATGTGGTAAAAAAGAATGGGCAACTTCGCATCTGCGTGGACTTCAGAGACCTCAATCGCTTCTTCCCTAAGGACGACTTCCAGCTACCCAACATCGATCTGCTCATCGATTCTACTACAAGGCACCGAATGTTCAGCTTCATGGATGGATTCAGTGGATATAACCAGATCAACATGGACCCTGAAGATGCATGGAAAACCGCATTCATTACGCCGGTGGGGGTCTTTAACTATACAGTTATGCCATTTGGACTTAAAAATGCGGGTGCGACTTATGAGCGAGCAATGATGTCTCTATTCCATGACATGATGCACCAGGAAGTGGATTTCTATGTTGACGATCAGGTTTTCAAGTCCAAAGAGGATGCGGATCATTTGGGGGACCTGCGGAAAGTATTTGAAAGATGCAGGAGTTTCCAGTTGAAGATGAACCCCATGAAATGTGCATTCGAAGTGACTTCAGGGAAGTTTTTGGGATGCGTAATACACCGCCAAGGCATCGAGCCTGACCCCGCGAAAGTATCGTCTATCACTAGCATGACGGCGCCACATAATCAGAGCACCCTGAAGACGTTCCTAGGGAAATTGTCCTACCTACGGAGATTCATTCCGGCAATTGCGGAAATAACTTATTGCTTTGGCGATCTCCTTAAAAATAATGCTGTATATAATTGGACAGAGGAACATGAGGCCGCATTTGGGAAGCTAAAGAAGCTACTAACATCGCCAAGGGTAATGATTTCCCCACAGCTTGGATCGCCGCTTTTTTTGTACCTGACATCGATGAAGAAATCTATAGGGGCGCTTTTAGCTCAAGAGTATGAAGGGAAGGAAAGGCAGATTTATTACATCTCTCGCATAGTACAACCGGATGAGTCAAGGTACACAGATAACGAACGCCATTGTCTTGCTTTATTCTTCGTGATAGGAAAGTTAAGGCACTACTTCGCCTCGCATAAAATTGTCGTGATTACAAAGAGCGACCCCATACGGTATCTCTTGACTCACACTTCTCCCTGTGGAAGATTGGCAAAGTGGTAGATGACCATTTCACAGTATGACATTACGTGTGTACGACCGCGAGCAATCTGTTGGGGGTAACGCAGCGGAATAACAAAATTTAATTCTACTTCAATGCCCACCACGGATCGTCAGGAAGAGACATCATAACATGATAAGAGACATAGTATTGTGTACCTTTGAATTTGTGAGATCACACGAAGAATGATGTCCTCGTCTCTACGGTTGATCCACGTCTAGAGGTGAGATCTAGATTCTTCCTTCAAACAAGTGCTAGCTTGAACCCGGAGGAAGAGGGAAGAAGATCAAAGCAACAAAGGCACAAAGAGAGGGGCGGCCTCCTCTTTGAGCCGACGGGAAGGGGCCGGACGGGGCCAGGGTTCGGCCGTAGCTCTTGTCTTGCTCTCTCTTGCTTTCTCTCCCTCTCACTTTTTTATGTCTAATAACATTAGTGTGGGAAGGAAGCTTAGGCCTCTTTATATACTCCAACAACTCCTTGTTGTTTCCATAAAAGAGTTTCGTAATTCTAGATGAACTGGAACTATTCCCTTGCAAATTAATCCTACTAAGTTTGCAAGGTGTTGCACAATGATCCTTCTATTAATTAATCAATATTAATTATTCTCAAATCTAGCTCTACTCTATTTGACGTGTGACCCCATAAGTTTCTATATAGTTGGTAGTAACTCTTACTAACATGGAGCGGTGTCTAGCAACACATCCATGCCACCCAACCTATAGAAATAGTCTGTGATCCCGACAAACCTCTTGTGCCCAAGATGTCACATTGCACTCTCCCTTTGTCTCCATATCCGGATTGGACAAGAGACATACATCGTCACACTCGTATATCCAATCCATAGTTCCTCGATCCTGGGAATATGCTTATGCTTGCAGATAACATCAATATCTCTATATTGATTTATCTGAGTCTGGCCAGACATTCAATAAGCCTCATCCCTCGAGTGGCCGTGGATATTTACCCCCATTATGTGGGAGGGACAAATCCTATCTACATCACTACGATCTCTAAGCTTACTTCCTATCACGCCCGATAGCTATCTTTATGATTACCCAGTTACGGTGTAACGTTTGATTACATCAAAGCGCAATATTCCACAATTAGAGTATCTAGTGACTTCAAGTCTAAGGATTGCAATTATATTAGCACTACGAAAAGCGATTGTGACATGACATAATCTAATGTATCATTTTCGTTGTGGGTCAATCCAGTATGCCATTACTCCTAATGCATACCCATGTGTTAGACTTGATATCTCCATATCAATCTACCCACATACTAGTCTATATTTGATCGTCCTATTAATCAATATAGTGGACTAGGGACATTTAAGATAAACAACACATTTTATCTAAGGACTTCATTATATTAAATATCACAATATATAATAAATGAATATTCTAGCCAAAACAATGTTCATACTAAATCTACGATTGCCTCTAGGGCATCTATTCCAACACAATCAAATCGCAAGCAGTGGCATATCTTCTGGCACAGTTCCCGGATAGCAGCTATGAACCCATGATCGAGGAGGAATTGGAAGGACCTGAAATCTATGCAGTCGAGTCACCATATTGGACGCTTCATTTTGATGGATCATCAACAAGAAAAGGTGCCGGAATTGGAATTGTTTTGACTAAACCAGATGAGGAAGTCATCCAAATGTCTACCAAATTAGATTTCTCAGTAACCAACAATGAAGCGGAGTATGAGGCTCTCATCGCAGGACTTCGTGCGTCCAGGGCACTGGAAGTGAGTAATCTGACAGTTATGGGAGATTCTAAGTTAATTGTCAAACAAGCTTCTGGCGAGTATGGGTTGAAGGAGGTAAATCTGTTATCTTACCGGACTTTGGTGCAAAAGCTGGTCCAACAATTGTGCGATGTCAAGTACGAGCACACGCATAGAGCTGATAATCGGCATGCTGATGCTTTAGCCACTTTGGGATCTAAATTTAGTGCAGACAAATGCCCTGCGAGAATCTCAATCGAGGTCCGAACGACATCGGCATTGAAAGAAGGGGGACACGAGGAAGAGTCCATGAACGAGGAAGATTGGAGGAAATCGATACTGCGTGCATTTGCCGAGGGAACGAGCAAAGAAAATTGGGCATCCACCAAGGGTACTGCATACACGACAATTCCCTTTATTACAAAGGTCTGGGTGGAATACTCATGCGGTTTGTCTCGCAGCAGGAGGGACAAGCGTTATTGGAAAAGATTCACCATCACACCTGCGAGGAAAGTGAGGTGTCGATTTATCGAAAAGCCCAAAGATACGGGATTCATTGGCCAGACATGTCCACCGCTGCTGCAATAATTCAGGGAAATTGTGAAAGTTGTACATTAATCAAGGGTTCGTTGGAAGTTGCTCTATTTGATGATGACACAGATTGGAGAAAGCCACTCTTTGATTTTCAGACAGAAGGAATCGAGCCCGAGCAAAGAAATGAAGCCGATAAACTTAAAAGAAGAGGTGCTCGATATGTGGTGCAGGAAAACATACTCTGGCGAAGGGGCCATGAGGGGAATCTACTCCGATGCCTAGATAGCCAAGAAGCGCAAGAGGTGATTGATTTATCTCACCAAGTAGAGCATCTGGGGGGGGTGCAAACCTATGCAGACAACTCCTCACAGTTGGTTATTTTTGGCCCACAATGGAGGCAGATTGCCGCACCAAGGTAAAAAGATGTCAGGAATGCCAATTTAAGGGGAACCTCGTGCATGCTCCTGCTGTGGATTTACATGCGCTAGGAACGCCATGGCCATTTCAAACTTGGGCTCTAGATTTTATTGGCCCCATTCGACCGGCCTCGCATGGGAACCAGTTTATCTTAACCGCGACCGAGTTGTTTACCAAGTGGGTGGAGGCAGTACCGCTCAAGACAGCAAATGCGCTCGCAGTGGTCAATTTCGTTCAAGAAAACATCGTATACAGATTTGGAATCCCCAATACAATCCTCTCGAATAACAGCACTCCTTTTGTAAATCGCCAGGTGGCCGCAAAACTAGCGGAATACAACATAAGGCAAGTTTGTTCCACTCCTTACTATCCAAAAGGGAATGGTCAAGCAGAAGCAACCAACAAGACACTGCTAAGGATTTTGAGTAAGATGGTCGCAGATGATTACAAAAAATGGGCTAATTCTTTAAATTTAGCATTGTGGGCATATCGAACTTCGCCAAGGACCCCCACAGGAGTCTCTCCGTTCCTTTTATGCTATGGAGCTGAAGCCGTTGTACCGGCGGAAGTAAAAGTCAACTCTGCGAGGTTAGCCTTTCATGCCTTGTATGACAATCAACGTGATAATGACTTGATTCTATTGGAAGAGAAGCGCGAACAAGATAAACGGGCCAACAAGAGGTACAAGGAGAGGATCGCTCGCGCGTACAATAAAACAGTTCAACACCGAGACTTTGCGGTTGGGGACTTGGTCTTACGGGCTTCAGATCATTGCATGCGGGAAGCAGCTCATCCAAAGTTCGCAGCTAACTGGGAAGGGCCGTTCGAGGTTACAGAAGTTTTTGACAGTGGTTACTGCACCATACAGAGGCTTCATGGGACTGCCACAACCACAAGCCCGATCAATATGCGCTGGATCAAAAAGTATTATCCTTAGCCCCTCTCTTTATATTTGACTGTTGGATTGTATGTCTAGTCCTCCAATAAATTCATGCATTGTTTCCTCCCATATGAGGAACTTGTAGTCATATCTCTCCCATACGAGGGTGCTTTTAATAAAACAATTCTCCTATATGAGAAGAATTTTATTATCTTGACTGTCTCTTATCAGTTTATTTGCTTCTTTGCTTACTTACAACAAAAGCCTATCTGCCTAGATAGCAGCAATAATATTCGATCCCATGCGATCCAAATCCTATCTGCCGAGATATCAACGATGTTGAAATATGATCTTAAGTGATCTAAAAGCCTATCTGCCTAGATAGCAGCGATAGTAACAACGCTTTTGTGCGAGCAAAGCCTATCTGCCGAGATAGCAGCGATGTTCTAACAAGATCTTAATTGATCTATAAGTCTATCCGCCTAGATAGCATTAATAAAAACAACGCCTTTGTGCAAGCGAAGCCTATCTTCCTAGATAGCAACAATATTGAATCATGATCTTAACTGATCTGCAAGCCTATCTGCCTAGATAGCAAGCCATAACAAAACGCCTTGTACGATGCAAAACTTATTTTCTTGAGATAAAGAATTATTCAGGCAGTATCCGAATGCAAAATGCGAAGGAAATATAACTTGTTTCGTCGTATAAAAACACGCATGCGGAATTTCGATTTGTTGTGTCAAACAAGAACAGCAAATGACAAAGTGTATTTCATTAATAGTCAAAACGACTTACAATTTATCTGTCTAGATAGCAACTTATAAGCAAAAGCTTATACTAAGAAAATTCCTACTCTAAAATGAACGGCCTACGGTTCCTAACAAGAGCTATGTGACGGGACACTATCGTCAGGGTCCTAGATCAGAACAAGGCTTTTGATTGATCTTCTGCCCAAGAGACATGCCATATGAACCTCATGTGTCGATGGCTGCAGACGTGAAGAACAAGTGGAGAACAACTCCTGGGGCAGGATAATGGCTCGTCACACCTTGTTCAAAACACCATTCATTACGATTCGGTAAAAATGTCAGTACAGGACCGCGCCTCGCCGGAAGGCAACCGGAGATACGACCTGCAAACATAATAGACAAAGAAGAATCTTTGCAGAAGCATGAAATATTATGTAAATCTCTTTCAAAAAGATCATGAAGATCGGTAAGATTTGCAAAGAAGATCTTGGGAGCTATTTCTATGGCACAAGGCACAAACTCAAGTTTCACAGCCTGAAATTGACATGAAGCAACAAAGAACAAGCATTGATGTCAGCCGTCGTAAGGACTCATGGTAAGCCAAATTTTGGGATGAAAGACCCAAGTAGCAAGAGGCAAGGTTTATGTAGACCTCATAAGGGACTCTTCAGTTCCATGGCTGAGTCAGCAAAGCTTGGGAAACGGGTAAGAATCAATTACTTACGTCTCAAAAAGAGGTAAAAATCAATTACCCTACTAAAGGCTATGACGATTCGGTGGCACGCCCTAATTAATGACAGAAGGTCAAAATAAGGATGTGGCTCCCAAGGAAATCGTGCTTATCTGATAAATTATTAGCACGAAAATCAAGGCAATTACGTCAGCATATGACGTCATAATTGATGCGCATCAAGATACGAATGCAAAATCCTCAGAGGGGCAAAATGGGACATAAAGCTTCAAATGTTAAAAAAAGGGAGAAACACTGGCATTACAATAATATTTTTGTTTCTAAAATAAATCCTTGATTAAAGGATCTTTTGGAGAAAACAAGAGCGATGCCTATTTTGCTTGATGCACTTCTTGTTTCAATTTCTCGTACTTGGCATTCATCGCATGAAAGAGGTTAACGGCTTCTTCAGCCTTCTGCCTTTTTTCCTCTAACTTCCGTCTTTCAGATGCGAGGTTGTGGTAGCCATGATTCAAACTCACAGACGCGAGGATCTGGATGACCCTGTTGAGAAGATACCCGAAGCCTAGTTTGCCTTGAACTTTAGCCTGAAGCCCCCTGCATGTGTTATAAAGCAACCGTGCGTTATCCGGAGAAATGGTTGCGGGGGTAGCCACAGACAGTTGCTCTAGAATCCAGATTGCTTCAGTCAAGAAAAGCCTTCTGTCATAAGGCTCCAGCTCCAGGGATCTCGCAAATGACCATGGAGTATTTATTCAAAGACACCGAGGAGTCGCGTCCTTCAGTGGTCGAATCACAACCATCACCGTCAAATCGCGCAATCATTGGTTGATACTGACGTCACGCCTAAAACCCTAATAGAACAGACGGCACGATTCTAGGGATTCTAGGTCATAATGGCACGCACGGGGGCTCATTTTGCGTGAATTTGAATCGGTGCGTGGCAACGACGCGTGCACTAGTTTTTGCGCATTAGAGCCTATCCGACTAGGCGTCTTCACGCGCAAAAAGGGGGCTAATGTAGATAGTGCTTTCTAGATAGGCAGATCTTAGCCGCGTGGCGATCATCCAGCACACCTAGTTGTACTCCACATACACAGGATCACCACCCGCGCTGATCCATGTGGGGGCTGCGAGACAGGGCCCTCGCATACCACCACACGGGACTTGTAGGGACTTATTGGTTTGGAGGCTAGAGTAAGTCCTGTCGCGCGCGAGCGACAACCTAGCCCGCGCGCGACCTTTAATAACTTCTTTGAGAGATTTATGGCACGAGCTCCATAAACCCGGTCAACCTCATAACGGTTCCGGTATACGCGGACGAAGTGCGAAACGGTCCCTATATATACGGACGAACGTGTCGTTGTGGTTAAGGTAATTAAGCCGCCATTAATGGGCGCATTAACTCACTACAACGGTCACATTCTCCGTTATATATAGGATCGTTAACCCTTCCTTATAGAGAACGAATCACCTGAACTACGCGGAAGCTCTGCCAAAATCCTGTCTCTCTCATACAGTTGCTATTGCCTTACTCTCTCCCTACACACACACTACTCTTTCCGTGTTCTTTCTATCCCCTGCTCTTGGCGTATATTGAATCTTCCTCAAAGGATTCTTTCGTACACATCGACCAAGTCAATCATGGTCTTAACTGGTGACTTGTAGACCACAGGAACGTGGTGTTGCATATCCCAGGGGATTTTTCAATAACTCGGATGAGGTTTATATGGTTGTATTAAAAGGTCACTGTGAATACTGGTTGAGCGATTTGACGATTGAAGAGCTAATAAAAGAGTTGAGAAATATAGGATATACAGAACTCTTCCAGTATAGCGAGAGTTGGATTTTTATTAATTGATCAGGTGAGGACCAGTAATTGGTTTCCTAGTTCTTCTTTAGAATGTATAAGATGAATCATTGGCTGCGGGTCATGAATGATATTTGTGGTACCAGTCAAACATGGTAAAAGCCGCATCATGTACATCTTAGGCCAGTCATAGGTATCGGAGAAAACAAAATTCAACTTTATGTTTCCGATGTCCATTTCATTTCATTGAATGGCAATTTTTGCAATGTTTATCAATGTGTTAAGTTAAACATTCTTCCCTTTCAATCTCTTCAAGGCATTTGAATGCTGTTTTATGTGCAAGGCTCTAGGAACCAGTTATTGTTAACAACTTAACATGCTCGTGTTATTCGGTATCCTTTTTGAATATATAGATCATTTTACATCATTTCAGTTAAAACATTTTACAAGGGAATATATTTTACGAGACCAACGGGGAACCAAACACCAAAACAAGGGAAAACATTTTACATAGAAAATGTTTACAAGACATGGCAAATCGAGCACAAACACAAGGGAAAACGTTTTACATAAAAATAATTCAAATGACAAAATAGCGAACCAAACACCAAAACAAGACCAATCAAACGGCGCTTTTGTTGATACTTTATCTATCCATGAAGTCTCCCACCAAAAAAAATTATGATCAACATTTGGATGTGATGGAAGTTTTACTGATGCAGCTGATAAGAGGTCTCGTGATCAAGTTTTTACTGATGCAAGATAAGAGGTTTCTCCAAGACTTTATTCAGGTCCCTGTTTATGGAATTTCTAATCCTCGCATCTTGGAAGCCACGGCTGTTAAAGAGGCTCTGTTATGGATGCAAGGTCGCGATGAGGTTGATGCACGATTATCGGATTAACTGCATTACACAGTCAGGGTTCATCATATAAACGAAACAAGATAACATCAATTTACTGAAAGGTGCTTCAGAACTTAGCAAGCTATTTTATTTTAGGCGGAAATTTGTACTTTTATACTCTGAATATATAGTTTCATATTATAAGATGTGGCAACCATGAATTCAATTACAATTAAAATGTGAGTGAGAGCCTCTTAGTCATCGTATTGCACTACCAATCTAGGTGAAAGAGTTGCTGCAACGCTAGCAAATTAGAATTTCGTGATGAAGAGCATAGCTTTTTGTCAAACTTAATTTACCAAGAGGTTCATAAGTGCTTTACGTTAGAGACGGCACAGAGAGAGATGGTTGACAACACAAGCACTAAACAATAATACAAGGGTGTCAATTACATGTAAAAACGAGTCTGGGCGACTACGTACTATGTCTACTCATGAACAACATTGACTAACTTTGGCATAACAAAAGGTCGAGAATAGACTAGACATTCCCTCAGATTCAGCTTTGGTTACTGCATACTGAGGCAAAATAAAGCTTGGCATCACAGTAGCCCAGTTGATGGCAGACATAAATCTTAGTTTGCTCAGATTGAACAGGTTTTATGGATACATCTGCAGCGAGTCCCACCATTTCCTGAAAGTAGAGTACAGAACTCGTATTGTAATATGAAGCTGATCAAACAGCATAAATAATTAAGTAACGATGGTACAAAGCCAGAGCCTTAGTATACGCTGCTATATATCAGTTCAAGGTTTTTAACACAACATATGCAATCATACTATTCACAGTGACGCTACAAGCTGTAAGCAACTTCAGTTCTTCGCCGCTTCAGAAAGCAAGAACAAAAGCCAATCACCTCAATATCAGTAGTCCTTGTATGTCAATCTGTAATAGTTCGACGAACGGAATAGTGCCGGAAAGGGACAACATTGTTGCTGCTACAGTGACTGTGTTTAGAGATGAAATTAAAAGATATGATGAGAGAACACCAGCGCTTGGGACCCACTTGAACCGACTTCACCGGCAGTCTCACCAAGATCTCGACAACCAAATCTTCTGTTAACTCTTTCTTCGTTCCTCCTCTTCTTGCCTTTCTGCTCGGTCTCTTCTTCTTCGTCGTCCGTCCTGAATATTTTTACCAGTTTCTTTTTTTTTTTTTGTTATTTTTTCAGAATCTATTTTTACCCGTTTCAATAAACTAGTAGGATTACAAATGGAGAGTGCAATCAAACTAATTATAAAAATGAGAATTGTATTCAGGCCATTATGACAAACTAGGAGTATGTAATCAGAAATGAAGCCTTCTTTTAAATTGTTGCTCCAACGGAGTAGATTCTAAACTTGAGGGGGCATTCGCAAATTTTCTTACCCCTACGAAGACACTATATGAAAACCCTAATCAGCAGCATTAGCTCTTTATTCTTCATCGATCAATTGTTGTTGCCGCTGGCAGACTTTGGTGGTTCTAGATGGCAGTGGATAGATGGGATGAGTTGCCACAAGATGCGATGACAGAGATCAGGGGCGGACCTATGTAGGGGCAAGGGGGTCAGATGTCTCTCCTGAAATTTAAAAATTTCTACTAGTACCCTTAGTTTTATAGATTTTTTATGACTAAACCCAAAGGAATATAATATTCCCCCCCCCTGAATTTCCTAACTTATCAATTTCCCAAGCTGTTAGTTGATGTAGTTGGCAAATCCCACTACAAGGGTTTGATTCTCTTCCCAGTCAACAATTTTTGTTCATTCTTTTCTTTTGCCAATTTACTATTTACCATTAAAAACTTACTGTCTCCTCAAAAAAGAACAAATTAGAACTTGTGAGTATTAATTTGATATTTGTGTGTATAATTGCTTATGAAAATATAACGAATTTTGACTGTTGACTTTCACTTTCGACTTCGCGAATCTTGCCCCGGCTGACTTGATTTCCTGACTCCGCCAACTGACAGAGATCCTCCTGAAACTCCAGGTGAGATCTCTGATTCGGTTTAAGTGCGTCTGCAAAGGTTGACATAATTATTTCTTGCCGTTTTATTGACATGCACTGTGCTACCAACAAACACAACAAACAAGTCACTATTTTCTATCAGTCAAGTGACTATTGTTTGTACAATCGTGACCGTGATACGACCTTTTCCTTCCGAATCCTCGATACTCCAGTAGGTCTCACTATTCCGGATTACAAAGTACACAATAAGGCGATATGGTCGATAGAGCCGACATGGCTTGTTGTAATGGAGTGGTTTGCTTATCTTTCTTTCCTTCAAACAAACCGGAGCAGTTTGCCCTTTGGAATCCGGGAACCATGCAGTTAGAATAATTGGTTCGCTAGATAGTCCCGCTTACATAGAAACTTCTGGTACAGGTTTTTGTTTTGATCCGGTCGAAAACACTTTTAAGGTCACGAGAATATACACTTCCTTAACAAAAGAACGGAGCGTGGTCCGAGGCAGTACATTCATTACAAAAGCAAATTCGCGTACCTTGAAGTGATTTTATCTCCCTCATTTGACATTTCCAGACTGCAATCATATCGACCCATTCACCACATGTGCCGACAGGTTCATATATTTTTCGATAGGTAATGGAACATCAAGTATCTTCTTAGTTTTGACATGAATGATCGGGTGTTTGAACGCATTGAGTCTCCATGTCCTCGGCATACTCATTCACATCTTGTAGGGTACAAAGATACTGTTGCCTTGATTTCTCCTTCTGATTTCGATTATAAATGGCGGAGTCAGAGTTTTGAAGTATGGGTACTGATGAATAATAATATAGACAGTGCACCAAGTCAATCATGCTCTAAACGGGTGACTTGTAGACCACAGGCACATGATGTTGTAAATGCCACAAGATTTTTCAGTAACGCTGATGAGGTTTATTTGGTTGTAGTGATAGGTTACGTATGGTTGTGCGATTTGAAGACTGGGAAGCTAATAAAGTGTTTGGGGAGAATAGCTCAGACCAGATTCTTACACTACAGCGAGAGTCTAGCTTTGATTACTTGATCAGTAATTCGTTAGCTAATTCTTGGTTACAATGTTTATGATGAATCTTTGGTTGTGGATTATGAATGATATTTGAGGTACCAATCATGAATGGAATTTCAAATAAAGAACTTTGTGCAGAATATAATTTACAGGGGAATTGGTTTCAAAGTCTTTGCAATATTATTCCTATATAGAAATCATTAGTTTCTTTATAATTATAATTATTGAGATTCCTTTTTCATTCTTAAGGAATACAACGTTATTTAAGAAAAAAATAGAAAGTAACGAAAAATTACAATCCCGCGCTATGGCGCGTGGATACGACCAGTATACGTTTATAATTAGTCTTCTAAACTTTTTACTACTTTAAACAGTATTGTGCTGGAAGAGGCTTTGGTTTGGGGGTATTAGTTGTAGTGATGTGATAATATGATGTCATGATAGTGCTGCTGCTGCTGGTGACCGGTTATGTTGGAGATGTTGATTTGCGACTGAATATTTCATTTGGGTTGTCTACTCCAACACATTGGTGTGGATACACCAACTAGCTACAACGAAAGCTTCCTCTCAAAGAGTAATACAAGTACTCTGTAATCTCAAGCAGGGACCAAAAGAATTGAACAGGTAAGAAATTTTCTCCTTTGCATTTAACCTTCTAAGACTACTACTCGCTCCATTATAAAAGAGTTTCAAGTACATATAAGTAGACGGGCACGAGGCAAAAATCCTTAACATAGATTAGCATACCAACACTACGAAGCATAAGAAAGATTACAAAAGAAACAAAGCACCAATATTTACAGAAAGAAAGGGCCTCATCGTACGCTAAAACCAGATTAAAATGAACCATTTTGGATTGTATAAGTAATAGAGATAGAAGGGCCAAACATCAGCTTGCGGCAGAACAACCGCTCTCTAAGCTGGAACAGATCGCGGTTGAGAGCAGTCCTCCATGGAGATAGATGTGCGTCTCAAGCTGTGCAAGTGCTGAAATTATTATGCAGCATCATCATTCATTAGTAATGAGATCAGCATTATATTTATAATATAAGACGAAGACAAGAGACTGGAAGATACTGCAAGTAGATTGAAACAAGAGTAAAATGTTTGTTGATCTTGTGGTAGCATTGAAATATAAAGAGGTGAGCAAGAATGGGTCAACCAGTACCTCTGTAAGAATACAGTATTTGCAGGTCAAGTATAGCTTTGGCATGTATTTTTTATAAAGAAATAGTGGAGTTGGCCTTACCCATAACTTTAGCATGTACTTTAATAACGGAACAGTGTAAATTCACATTTGCACAACATACAAATCATGGATTAGTGCATAACCAGTAAAGTCAGTAATAGTAAAGCAAAAAAAGAATTATGGTCATGAAGATAGCAAGTAAAACAGAAAGGAATGAGGGGAATCTTGAACACACACAAATATAGACTAGATCTTTACCTAAAGTGATACAAAACTCTCACGGTATGGAAAGGTCTGCGAAATAGGTCCTCTTGTCAAGAACATCTTGGTCTCCCCAGTCCCTGGATCATGCAAGTAGTAAGAGTTGTCCCTATCGTCATACATGAGTATAAAATCAAAACCATCCTTCCAGAAAAAACCTACAACACGTGTAAGCTTGATGGAAAGTTTACAAGTCAGTATTTTAGACCATGACTGACTGGCATCACCGCAATCATTCAAAATCCACACATCAACCTCATCATACAAACTAAAACCAGCCGGCGCATGAGCAAACAAAGCAAGAGATGCTCCTTTGTAAGCTGTAAGGCGATAGTGGACACCAGCAAGGCGTGATGGCATCTCAGTCCTTTGAAACACCTCATCAGACATGTTGTAAGTTAAAATGTACATGTCTTGTAATGTCCAACCTACAAGCCAATGTATGTACCCATTCACATATGTGGCCTCACCAGCAGGAACTAAACCACTCCCCAGGATCTGAATAGACACAACTACGAACGTCCTTTTCCAGGAGTTAGTAGCAGTAGAGAACACATTGACTTGAGCCCTGATATGTCCTGTTGTTGCTACTATTCCTGGAAAACTAGTTAATTTAATTTGTGCCACCTTAAAAAAATTGGTGACCACCGGGTCGAAGCAAAACACAGAGCCATACCATATAGTAGAGGTATACCGTACAGCAGCACTGGTGGTATCAAGACCTACCATAGGAGCACGACCGATTTGTTTAATCTGTCTGGTGGCAGGGTTCCAGAGGACATATTTTTGTGGGCGTGGTGAGAGAGATAAGCAAACGACTCCATTGAAACAACCCACTATTTCAATATCTCCAATCATTTCAACACCGGAAAGATTGAGCGCTTTGTTATCTTCTTCTTCTTCTTCTTTAAGGACTTCTTCGAGGTGTTGGAAAGAGAGGGTAGTGGCGGTTGTATGAATTCCAGGATTAGAGAAAGTAACAGTTTGACTGTGCGCATAGTGCATAGAGATGAAATTAGGAGAGCCAATTAGTGAATACCAGAACTTGGAGATGCTCTTGAACCTGAGGAGGGATTTCACGGGAAGTCTAGTGAAGATGTCGATTATCAAATCCACAGTTAAATCGCAATTCATCGTCTCTCCTCGTCGGTTATCTGAACTTGTTGAAGGAACAACTTCAAGAGCATCTCTAGATGAGGAGGAAGAAGAAGAAAAATCCATAACCGGGTTTGGGGATGATGATCAAAATAGAATCAAACCCCTCCTGGGTCCGGATACTCCGAAATTGGCCAAATGATAATGATTCGTGGAGAAATTGAAAATCGATGGGTATGAAATCAATTTTTGTATGGCTGGCTACTACTACTACTAATATAATAAGGAAATGACAACCTACGTTGCGTGGATCTTCTTTTTTATTTGGTCAACGTAACCTATATCAATGGAGCAAGTAGAGCTGTCTATTTGGACACACCGCACACGAATTGGTCAGCATTTATCTAGCTAGTTTGATTGCGTGCACGCCATTTTGTGTATATTTTATGTCCATTTAAAAACACCAACTATTTCCCTTTGATTAGTCTAACGTTTCAATCCGATCATTTGAAAATATTCGTTTCTATATTATAAAATAGCATGGTTTAATTAACTTTTGATTTTTCAAATGTTAGTTTAAGGGCTAGTTTGGGAATGAGGTGGCGGTGGTAGAAAGTTGCTGTGTGAAAACACAGTAGAAAGCCGCTGTGAGTTCTTGATAAAATGTTATTTGATAAATATTACTTAAAGGCTGCTGCGAAATATTGATATAGTAATTTTGTGTTTGGTAAAATCAACTGTGAAGTTGCTGTGAGAGGGTAAAATGACAAAATATATGACACATGTCATATCCGGAAAGATAACTATTGATATTTTAAAAAATTGTAAGGTCAAAATCGGTTATAGATAAATTAATTAAAAGCACTTTCTGGAAAAGCATCTCCCCCCTTGCTTCCTAAAAACTGCTGTGGGACAGCAGAAACTGTCAGAAAAAGCAAAAAATTTATTTTTACCAAACACACTAAACTGCTTCTGCTAGCACCTGTGCTGGCAGCAGAAGCATTCCCAAACTCACCATAAATCAATCACATACCCATCATTAGATCTCACCTACTTATTACATCTCCAAGTATCCACTCTCTTTGGACATCCCTAACTAATAGGAGAGAGGTTTTTCTCAACTACATCCGTAACCAATAGGAGATGGGTAGTGAGTGATTCCCACGTCCATTTTTTGAACATCCCATACTTGAAAGTTGTCCACTTTTTTATTCCCACGTCCATTTTTATTTATTCTTTTTTCATCACATTTATAAATATAAATTTTAGATAACACCTCTAAATTCATTAAAAACACATCTAAATTCAAACACTATCCAATTTAGGGATAGTGCCCTCGGGCACCGGCAATACTCTAGTATTTATAAATCAGCATTGTTTAGCTAACTTATAACTTTTCAGTCTTTAGATTAAATAAATGAGGCTCAGCCATTAGATCTCACATACCACCCACTTAACTACCCCACTACTTAACTACCCACTTAACTTCCCACTACTTGAAAACGTATCCTTTTAATTTACGTAATTATCAAAAGTGTGTAAAAACATGACTTGATGGAAATCATATAAAACTACAGGAGACGCCATTTTCATCTTCTCCTTCAGCAAAATCGATTACAAAACGTGTCTTTTGGATAGTGCCATCTGGCACGGGCAATCCCCTGATTATTAGTAAAAGAGTCATCTTTTAAACGTTTTATTACTTGGTAACGTGTGTGGGAGACTTTGGTTTTGAGGGTATTAGTTGTACTTATAAATATGATGTCATGATAGTTGGTATTTGGTCGTGGTGACCGGTTATATTGAAGATGTTGATTTGTGACTGAATTTTTCATTTGGGTTGTCTAATGAATTGGACTTTGAAGATTTGGATGCAAGTGTTAACCAAAATGATGCGACAGGGGCAACGAAAATTGGCATGGGGCAGTAGAGGCAGTGGTGTCGTTGTAGCTTTTGGTAAATATAATATTACACGGGTTAAACGGGCAAGCTCAGATTAGATACCATATCCCGCTCATTTAATAACTATTTCCAGTGACACACCCAAGCCCAGACTAACGTCGTCACAATCAGAAGGTGAAAATGATCCCGCTCATTTGGCACACTGAAGAGGTGAAAGTGTTATCAAATTAGTAAGCTGCAATTTCATTTCATACCAAACGGCTTTTGATTTTTAGTTCAGTTAGATCTTTTACCGAAATTTTTCGACAACCAACTTTCCAGATTTTCAATTTATACCAATCAGGCCCTTTCGTTTATTTGAGAATCAAATCATTCTTAAAACAATATGAGATAATAAATTATGAGAATTGATTTTTTTACTAACGTGTTTGAACTAATGAATGAGAGAAAGTAAAAAAAATGATTTTCTTATTTACGTTTTCTGCATTAATTTACTAAAAGAATAAATTAGTGAAAATAAATTTAAAAACATTGCAAACTATTCCAAATTCGTGAACACAATGCCATATAGGTAGAGTAAAAATGTTACGGTTCAATAAGAACAAGTTTAGCAGTTTTTTGCAAACTCACAACTAACTAAGATAAAAGGCTTTTCTTTCATTTGCTCAATCGGAAATTGAAATTAGTAAACCACTGAATTTAGGCAAAGCCCAGAATTACAAAATAACAACATACGCGTACGTATTGTCTAGTTCTGGCTTGTTAATATTATGATATAGGACAGTCGGGGAAGCAGGTGTAGTTTAGAGAATAAGGGTGCAACTGCAGAAAAGTGGGTAGTTAGCAGGTGCTCTCTAATACACAGGAGTTACGGGGTCATAGTGTATATAGTGAATGATGGGGGCATGTCTGCTGAATAGTATTTTATTTATTTATTTATTTTTGGAGAAATGTTTGCTGAATAGGTAGTTAGTTTGGTCCGACTAACTCATAAAAGCGTGTACGCTTCGGTGAAAATGTCATATGATTAATTTATTGAGAATTGTTAAGACGAAGTGTCATATGATTAATTTATTGAGAAAAGATTAATTTATTGGGCTAATTTTATAAGAAGTCATCAATTTTTTTTAGATCCTTAAGTACAATACACATGATTGTAAGAGCCTTCACAATAGTGTTATCTAAATTTTATCAATCATTTAGACCATTTCTAATTTATATGGTAATATTTTCAAATTTTGCTCCCGTAGTGCTCTTCAAATATTTGTCATATATTTTGTAATTCTTTATAAACTGTTAAGACACTCAGGATCACTCACGCCTCACGAACAAAGCATAAAACGATAAAACACGCAAGTTTATGTGGTTCGCTAGCACACAAATAATGCTAACTACGTCAACGGGCAAGAAGATCATTTATTCAACTCAAGAGAACAATTTACATTGCTTATATACAATTACAGGCCCCTAAAGGATCCTTTTATACCCCCAAAACCGTCTCAAGACTCTAAGGTAATGTTCCAATCCTTAGCCGCTTGCGGGATGTCTTCCTACGAACACTACGGATCTTTGTACGAAGACGCTTCGTGCGAAGATAATTTGTCTTCGTACGAAAACTCTTCGTATTTTGATCATGCAAGCTGTTTCACGAAGACTGTAAAGTCTTCTTGTTTCTTCTCTTCGTGCGAAAAACTATTTGTGCGAAGACACTCCTTTTCGTGCGAACAAGGTATGGGATTTCACTTCGTTGTTGCTCCTTTGAGTCTCTTCATGCTTCAAGGTACAATTCTAATATATACATTGCATAAATTAAATTTGAATGAATAGAAAACAACGTGGAGAGATTTGTAGGGAGAAACACATCATGTAGAAAATCATGTAAAATATTTTGGATCAAAAAAATAATCTTGCCGGATGTTGCGAGAAATATTCAAGCTCAACAAAATATAATGCAATTTAGCAAGTCTACTGAGCTACACTTTTCTAAATTTCGTTGGCAGATAGTCTAATGTGGATGCTCTGAGTATATTTAATTCTACGTAATAGATTTTGACAAAGCTAATAACAATGCTCGTCATTATGAGATCCTTTCATCCATCACAAAACTCTTACATTCTCGGGCAAGATCGTCTTTGGGGGCTAAGATTAATTTAGTATTCTTAGAATCTCCCAAACAAGCATAATCGATCCATGCGACAAGCCTTCCCTTGATGTCGACTATTGAGAATATGCTTTGAATAAGCTTGAGGAGTTTGGCGAAAAGTTAGACGACTTAGGAGGAGGTCGCATGACCTCTGATCTAGGGCGCACGACCTGGATAGGGGGCTGACAATTTCAGAATTGTTTCCTTATGTGTTTTTTGTCCGTTTTGAACGTTTCTTTGGGACCAAACAAGTATAGTAGGTCTATATAAACGTGTATTGGCATAGATTGAGGTCATGATGTGTATTTATGGTGTTTCTCTCTAATTTTTCAAGTTGTGGAGTAGCTAGTATTCAAACTAGCGAACCACGTTAAATTATTTGTCGCTCGTTTTTTATTTTGTTCATCATTCTTGCTTGATACATGGATTCATCCGTTGTGTCATAACATCGACAAAATCTAATAAGCGTGAACTAACAATAGCTCGACGATCCTTGACGGATCTCATAGAGAGAGACTCCCCTATTAAGAAGAACACACTCGCTTCCCTTTCTTCTAGGTCGTTCTTTTGTAGTTATTGTTAAAAATATAGGAATAAAAACTCAAATCTTCAAGAAAATTTGACATTCTTTCAGCAATGTTTTCTAAGTTCTCTCGTCACATGACATATTCACATTTCATCAGTATAGTACACTTATATACACTTATATACGTAAGTAATACATATTTTTAATCTTAAAAAAATAGAGGTCGGGGTGGGCTTGGGCCAAAATTACAGAGTGTAACACGCTCAAAATAACCACACCGAAAATCCGGGAGGATGTCACTCCGCACTCGAGATAACTCTGGGATACAAGAACATTTAAAAGTGGAATCAATTAAAATCAAACATAAAGTTTAACATGGTATTTTATTGCGCCTCCAATTGCAACTCCAACACGTGAATTAACAAGGTTAATAAAAGTGTGAAAACTAAAGATTTATTTATTGAAATGGCGATCCTAGAAGAACAAGTCATGCTTGCCTCAAACTCGGGCTAAAACCAATATAACCCGTCTAGAATAAAATGATTAGATGTCTATAATTTCAATTTAGTTCTACTAGCTAAAACTTATGGTTTAATTGCTTGGATCCGCTTTTAAATGTTTTTGTATCCGAGAATTATCTCGCGTACGTAATGACACCCTCTCGAGTTTTCAGAGTGGTTATCTTGAGGGTTTTACACATAGCCCAAGCCCAATCCATATATGTTGGTCGATCTCAACCGTCAATATCAAGCCCGATCTCGTAGAATCCCGTTCTGGGTTAGGCGAATTGGTTGGGCCACCAGTTTACGTGCCACTACTAATTTTTAAAGACAGTGCTACGACAAATGATTGGATTATGAGGAAATATGCAATTTACTATAAGCAAAAAAGTAATATCAAGAAAAAATAAACAAATAAACGTACATATTGAATTACTGAGTAACTTTTACGAAATATGACACGAGTTTCAAAAGTTGAGACTACAAGAGTTTTCGAATCAAAACGCTCACAAACACGAGTTAATACTACTAGGACTACAAAATACACAAAAGTAGCTTTACACAACAACAGAGACAGTCTTAGACTTGAAACTCAAGACTTTTCCACAAGGATTTTGATCTAGAGACAGAATACAAAAGCGGGACAGCACCAAATTGGAGACAGATTAATTGCTAGCTTAGGATTACCCAGAAGAACTTGAACAACAAATGAATCAGCAAACTTTTGCTCAAAACAATAAATTTGGACAAAATTAGTTTGAAGTAACTGAAACGGAACTGAAAGTTGAATATATGGTGAATAAGAATGGTTAAGAGCCACACCCTCTGTAACGTAACTATATCTGCTCAACATTCACCACCACCCATATCATATTCAAACTACATGTTGTGGGCAACTGTGAACTCGGTTGAAATGTGAGTTCACGCTTAACTACTGCACGCACTGTTGACAGATTATTTATTTTTTTTATTTTTTTACTTTTTTTTTATTCATCTCAAAGGGGTTTTGCTATCTGGTGCACGATTAGACTGAGTTTTGTCATGTTTTTGAGGTTTGATGCTGCAGGCAACCGTGAATTTGTTTTAGATGTGAGTGAGAATTTAACTATTGCATTAATCTCAGTTGATAGGGGTTCCGCTTTTTGCTGCCCGAGCAAACAACAATTCGAGCCCAGTGGGTAGTGAGAAAGACCAAATCTACAGATCTCCCATAACCATCACGACTAGTTTCAAAAATATTTTATTGTCAACCAGAAGTTTAGAATCTCCATCTACGAGAATTATATTTATAACAGAAATTCATCACGTGATATTCACGTGCTAGATCTATAGATGAAGAAAAGAAAACATCAAGGACTATCACGTGATTAGTACGGATGATGTATATTGCAAAGGTTGTAGTGAGAAATTGAAAGTGCATGGAATTTTGTGTCCCAAAATGCACTTTGCAGATAGGTTTAGTGTATGTTACCCTTATCAAAATATTCAACTAATGAGAGACTGATGAGAGAAAGGTAAAACGAGAAACTGATGAGTCAACTGTATTCAAAAGCCAAAAAATGAGCTTCCAGCCAGATTGTTGTTTAAGGTGAGCAAACCAAGACTGGTCGAATATTCCAAGCAAGGTGTTCATTGAGCAGTTTACCTTTCTCGCAACCAACATCTTCAGGCTCTATGAGTTCTTCTGTCATGAATTTCCCAGTTTCCGATGACTTCTCCGGCGAAATTACCAAATATTGACCGGCGATTACCAATACTTCTCTCAGGCCGGTGATTAGAATTAAGTGGAACGGTACCGTTTAGGTACCGTCCACGTGTTAGGTTAATTAGTAAATTATTTTATTAAGAGGGGGCAATTCTGTCTTTTAGCCTCTGTGGTGATTCGTTGTAATATTGGATTGGATTGAGAAGATCATTATGATTTTTATGCAACAACTCTTATCTCTCCGTTCTCTCTCCAATTCTTCTCTGAAAATCTCATTTCTTCATTTCTCCGATCTGAATCCGATCTAAAATCTTCGGATTCATAACATTTGGTATCAGAGCTTTCTTCCCCTGCCTTCCATCGTAGATGACTAGACGTAAGAACAATCAAACAGAAATGGGACAAACCGATGGTGTGGATGCTCATCTGTTGGCAGTAGACGAAGCCATCGACGGACTCAAATCAGATATAGATTTGATCCACGACCAAGTCGCTCGAATCCCAGAGCTGGATGAGAAAATAGACCGGATGGATGACAAGATCGATAAACTTATCAACTGTATCAACATCATGGCTACTGAGAAAGAAAAATCCCGATTCCCTAACCCCAACCGCGAAGGAATTCCAGCACGGGCGAGAGCGACGGACAAAGGAAAGGGGCCAGAAGAGTCTTCTTCAAGAACACATAGTGAATCAGTCCGTAACCACAACCCAGATCCACAATTCAGAACTCATCCGCAGCTTGTGTTACCAATTCCAAAAGTGGAATTCCCCAAATTCTCCGGTGATGACCCGTTAAGGTGGCTGGTCAAGGCTAACAGGTATTTTATGCTTCACCAATTGAATGATCTGCAGAAATTAATCCTAGTCTCACTCAACATGACCGGAACAGCTGAGAATTGGTTTAGATCTGAGATAGTGACTCTGGAAAATGTGACATGGGAAGCTTTTAGTGAGCTAGTTTGTGCTGAATTTTTGGAGCAAGGACATGAAAATATCCAAGGGGAATTCAATAAACTCACACAAAAAGGATCTGTAATGGAGTACCAGGACAAATTTGACACACTCAGGCCAAGGATTAAAGCCATTTTTCCAGCAGCTGATGAAGCTTATTTCATTAGGAGTTATTTGAGTGGACTCAAAGACGAAATTAAAAGTGCAGTACAATTGGGAAAACCAACAACACTCTCAGAGGCCATGACCCTAGCAAGGCTGCAAGAGACTCATTGCAAAACCCAGCATTCCCACTTAATGATAGAAGTGCAACACCTGCTCAGAGGGTTAACAAAAGGAAGTGCATCCACTAATGGGAGCTTCACTAGAACTAAAACTCCAGCTGCTATCCCCACCAACAATTGGAATTATAGGAAGCTGACACCAGAGGAGATGAAGGAAAGAAGAGACAAGAAGCAATGCTATTTTGTGAAGAAGCTTACTACCCTGGACATAAATGCAAGAAGAACCAGCTCTTCCTTATTTCAAGAGATGAGGGAGGAACAGATAAAGGAGATGAATACATTCAGCTTCCAAGCATTGAAGAGGACACACTCCCTAACCAATTGGAAGAACCAAAACCAGAGGAGGGAATCACTACACAAGAAGCTTCCATCTCTCTTCATGTCATTTCAAGTCATTGCAATTCACAAACCTTGAGGTTTAAGGGCAACATTAATGGGGCTAAGGTCAGTGTCCTAATTGACAGTGGGAGCACCCACAATTTCATAGATGTGAACACAGCTAACAAGGTAGGGTGTGAAGTGACAACTCATTCCCCTATGAAGGTCACTATAGCTAATGGTAATGAGATAGACAGCCCAGGAATGTGCAAGGCAGTGCAACTCAAGATTCAAAAATGTGAGATGAATGTGGACCTTAGAGTACTACCCTTTGGGGGTTGTGATGTGGTCTTGGGGTCCATTGGCTTAAAGAGGTCAGCCCTGTGGGAATGGACTTCAATGAGATGTCCTTATCACTCAATTGGAAGGGTAAGGAAATAGTACTACAAGCTGTCACAGAACATTGCCAGTACAAGTCAGCACATTTACAAGCATTACAACAATATTGCCAAAATAATGAAGGGGTGATAGCAGGCCAGCTGTATATCATTAATGTTACAGAGGACAACCACACAGTACCACAAGTTCTACAACCACTCATACAACACTATCACGAAGTCTTTGAGGAGCCCACTCAGCTACCACCATCAAGAGAGCTAGACCACAGGATTCCACTCAAACAAGGAGCAACTCCTGTGTGCCTCAGACCCTACATGTACCCACTTGTGCAGAAAGATGAAATTGAAAGACTAGTTAAAGAGATGCTCAAAATGGGGTTATTCAACACAGCTTCACCTGTACTTTTGGTCAAAAAGAAGGATGGGTCTTGGCGTTTTTGTGTAGATTATAGAGGCCTAAATGCAATAACTACCAGGAACAAGTACCCAATACCAATTATTGAAGAGCTGCTAGAAGAACTGCAAGGTGCTACCATGTTTTCTAAACTTGATCTGAGGGCAGGATACCACCAAGTTAGGATGGTGGAGGAAGATGCACACAAAACAGCCTTCAGAACTCATGAAGGGCTGTATGAGTTTAGGGTTATGCCCTTTGGGTTAACCAATGCCCCGGCCACTTTCCAAAACCTAATGAATCAAGTGTTTAAAGCCCATTTGAGGAAGTTCATTTTGGTTTTTTTGATGATATTTTGGTATACTCCAAGGGTCTCAATCAACACATGGAGCACTTACACCTCACTTTCCAGCTCTTACAACAAAATCAGTTGAAGGTGAAGCTATCTAAATGTGCCTCCCTACAGACATCCATCGAATATCTAGGCCACTGGATCAGTGAAGAAGGGGTGCAGGCAGATTCAAGAAAGATAGAAGCAATGACAAATTGGCCTACACAAACCACCATCACACAACTTAGAGGTTTCTTGGGTCTCACAGGCTACTACAGAAGATTTTTGAGGAACTATGGTTTGATTGCCAGGCCTCTCACTGAATTATTGAAGAAAGATAACTTCAAATGGGGAGAAGAAGCCACTCAAGCATTCACTCAACTCAAGAAAGCAATGTGTGAAACCCCTGTCATAGCTTTACCTGACTTCAATAAAGGGTTTGTTGTAGAAACTGATGCTTGTGCTACTGGGTTGGGGACTGTGCTTATGCAAGAAGGGAGACCTATATGTTATTTCAGCAAAGCACTATCTGATAGGCACTTGGGTTTGTCCACATATGAAAAGGAGCTCTTGGCTGTGGTCCAAGCCATTAACAAGTGGAGACCTTACTTAGAGGTGAGAAGGTTCACTATCAAGACAGATCATTTCAGTTTGAAGTACTTCTTAGATCAAAAAATAACAACTTTGGTGCAGCAAAAATGGGTCAACAAAATGATGGGGTTGGATTATGTTATAGAGTACAAGAAAGGAAGAGAAAATCTAGTAGCAGATGGATTTTCTAGAGTGGCTGCTGCTATTGAATTTTCAAATGTTGAGGAAGCTATTGAATCTTCAAAAGTGGAGGAAGCCGAACTCCAAATAATTTCTTTCATGATTCCTAAATGACTACAAGAGGTGGTGAATAACTATGAGGGGGATGGGTGGGCCCAATCCCAAATGAGTCAACTTAGTATTGACCCCACTGCAAATTCAGAGCTAGCTATGCAAGATGGGGTGTTAAAGAAGGGGAATCTCATTTACATTGGAAGTGAAGGTACACTAAGACAGACTATTATCAAGGAATTGCATGACAGTGGTGTGGGTGGACACTCAGGTGTGATGGGAACCACCAAGAGAATTAGCACTTTATTTTTCTGGAAAGGAATGCAAAAGGAGGTCAAAGAATGGATTAAAATGTGTGACATCTGTCAGAGGATGAAGTCAGAACATGTCCTCTACCCAGGCTTGCTTCAACCCTTAGCAATCCCAGAGAAACCTTGGGCACATATTGGCATGGATTTTATTGGTGGACTTCCCAAATCAGAAGGCAAGACTGTAATTTATGTGGTCATTGACAGGTATTCTAAATATAGTCATTTCATAGCCCTCAGACATTCTTATACAACAACTTATGTGGCCAAAGTGTTCTTTGATGTGGTGTTCAAACAACATTGTCTACCAGAATCCATTGTGTCTGATAGAGACACTGTTTTTCTCAGCCAATTTTGGCACTCCCTCTTTAAGTTTTTGGGTACTGACTTGAGGTATTCAAGTGCCTACCATCCCCAAAGTGATGGTCATACTGAGAGAGTCAACCAGTGTATTGAGAACTATTTGAGATGTATGACAGCAGATAGACCTCACAAATGGGTGCAGTGGCTACCTTTAGCTGAATGGTGGTATAATACCACCTATCAAAATAGTCTTAAGCTCACCCCTTATGAAGCTTTGTATGGCTTCCCTCCAAAACACATGACCTTTCATCAACTCAACAAAAGTGGAGTAGCATAGGTGGATGCCTTCATGGAAGAGAGGAAGAGACTCATGGTGCTCATCAAAGATAACCTCACTCAAGCTCAAGCAAGAATGAAACATTATGCTGATAAACAGAGGTCAGAGAAGCAGTTTAATGTAGGAGACTGGGTGTTTCTTAAACTCCAGCCATACAGACAAACAACTATGAGCCTAAGGAGAAATTTGAAACTTTAAGCTAAATACTATGGCCCTTACCAGGTGCTCCAAAAGGTAGGTCAAGTGGCATACAAATTGGACTTGCCAGTTGCAGCTCGAATACACTCAGTGTTTCATGTCTCACAGCTAAAATTAGCCCAGGGCAGAGCTATTACAGCTGAGAAAACCCTTCCCCACGTGGGACCTGATGGTCAAATGTTGATTGAACCTCTTGCTATCTTAGACAGAAAGATGGTAAGAAAAGGAGATGCTTATGAAGTGTTGATTTTGGTTCAATGGATGAACACAGCTCCAGGCGATGCAACATGGGAGGAATATCACAAGCTGAAGGCCCAATTTCGTTCTTTTGATTCGTGAGGACACGAGTGAGGTTAAGGGAGGTGGATTGTCATGAATTTCCCAGTTTCCGGTGACTTCTCCGGCGAAATTACTAAATATTGACCGGCGATTACCAATACTTCTCTCAAGCCGGTGATTAGAATTAAGTGGAACGGTACCGTTTAGGTACCGTCCACGTGTTAGGTTAATTAGTAAATTATTTCATTAAGAGGGGGCATTCTGTCTTTTAGCCTCTGTGGTGATTCGTTGTAATATTGGATTGGATTGAGAAGATCATTATGTCTGGCAAAAAAAAAGAAGATCATTATGATTTTTATGCAACAACTCTTATCTCTCCGTTCTCTCTCCAATTCTTCTCTGAATTTCTCATTTCTTTATTTCTCCGATCTGAATCCGATCTAAATCTTCGGATTCATAACATCTTCGTGATGTTCTAGAAACAATTAAAGTTCTCACCTTTACTCAATAATCCTTCTGGCTACGCTGAATCTTTTGTTTGGGGCTTACATCAAAATAGCAGTGCCAATACTCTCAAGGGATGCAACATGCGGAACTTCTCTTTACCTTCTTGCTTTCATGAATAATATTGAAATCCACTCCCCAGGATCCAATAAGGGTCAACTATGTTATTTTCCTTCAGAGAATTAATATCAAAAGAGTAACACATTTTCCACGGTTGAGAATGGTGACAAGCATTGGTGACAGGTTGAAGCAAAATCCAGAGCAATACAAACAACATGAGCTCTAGAGAAATTCAGAACCATCTCCTTCATTAAACACCGGAGGGCCGGCGGAGCCATGTATTTGTAACACTTGGGGCACTCTTGCAAGCTATTCAAAATACCTAGGGCACTATTGTAATTTTGCTAAGGGTGCAATTTGAACTTTTTATACTTTACAAGGTAAAATTGCAATTCTCAAAATTTTGGGTACGGCACGTGCCTACCTGTGCCGCAGGTTGGCTCCGCCCCTGCTTCCAGCTGTTGATGCCACTGATTCGGTCAAAATATACCGTGCTCCTGGCGAAGTAAAAAAAGTAAACTGTAAACACAGTGTCTTTTACTGATTACTTGTATTAAACCCCTAGATGATACCCAACAAACACAGTAGGCAACAATAATGATTAGGTAAATGATAACAAACGTACACACATACGAGCAACTTTTACCAAACACTACTACAACCATTTAAGATTTTAAGATATTCAAGAGGTTCAAGTTCAAGACAACAGACTGCTGAGAAAACAAGCATGAAACAACGTTACAAAAGTTTCAAGTACACGCAGACACATGCATAAGCGCATACTAGGTCCACAGTAAACATAAACTAGCTTTACAGTATACAAGATACATGTCTGAATAAGATTTTCATTCAGAAGATTTGCAATCTGAAGACAGAATGAGGAAAAAGCCCAATGTCATCATAGCGGAGAAAGTTCATTTGCAAGCTTACGAAAATAATAGCTTTTACGGAAATCTGCAAACCCCTGTCTTTTTGCTGAAAACATATACATAAGAAGACTGAAACAAAGCTCAAAGCAGAAAACATAAAGAGGTGAGCAAGAATGGGTTAGAACCAGTGTCTCTGTAAGAACACAATATTTACAGGTCAACTATAGCTTTGGCATGTACTACCTATGTTTCTTTAGGAACAGACTACTTCATTTTTGGTTACTCGAGTGATTTGATTAGCTATTAACTGTGTCACATTGAACCGGTGATTTGATTGGCAAAAAGACACAAGAATTTGGTAATTTTTGCATGGTCTTGTAGACTAAATTTTACTCTACAACACCATGGAATAAATTGAACGCATCTAAATTAGAGCAAAAAAGAAATATGGGTCATGTTGATAGCATGTAAAACAGAGAAAAATAAGAGCAGACTTGAACAAAAGAAAGAAAAAATATATACTAGATCTTTACCTGATTAATGAAGTGATACAAAGCTCTCCTTGTATGGAAAGGTCTGCAAGATAGGTCCTTTGTCAAGAGCATCTTGGTCTCCCCAGTACTTGGATCATACAAGTAGTACGAGTTGTCCCTATTGTCATACATGAGTATAAAATCAAGACCATCCTTCCAGAAAAACCCTACAACATGTGTAAGCTTGATGGAAAGTTTACAAGTCAGTATTTTAGACCATGAGTGATTGCCATCGTTCAACACCCACACATCAACCTCATCATACAAACTAAAACCAGCCGGCGCATGAGCGAACAAAGCAAGAGATACTCCTTTGTAAGCTGCAAGGCTATAGTGGACAACGGCAAGGCGTGATGGCATCTCAGTCCTTTGAAACACCTCATCAGACATGTTGTAAGTTAAAATGTACATATCCTGGAATGTCCAACCTACATGCCAATGTATGAACCCATTCACATGTGGCCTTACCAGCAGGAACAAAACCACTCCCCAGGATCCGAATAGGGGCAACTGCGAACGTCCTTTTCCAGGATTTAGTAGCAGTAGAGAACACATTGACTTGAGCCCTGAGCTGTCCTGCTGTTGCTACTGTTTCGGGAAAACTAGTTAATTTAATTTGTACCACCTTAGAAACATGGGTGACCACCGGGTCGAAGCAAAACACAGAGCCATACCATATAGTAGAGGAAAACCCTACAGCAGCACTGGTCTCACGACCATCCATTGGAGCACGACCTATTCGCCTAAGCTGTCTGGTGGCAGGGTTCCAAAGGGCATACTTCAGTGGGCGCTGTGAGAGAGATAAGCAAACGACTCCATTGAAACAACCCACTATTTCAACATCGTCAATCACTTCAACACGGGAAAGTTTGAGCTCTTTGTTATCTTCTTCTTCTTCTTCAAGGTCTTCTTCGAGGTGTTGGAAAGAGAGGGTAGTGGCGGTTGTACGAATTCCAGGATTAAAAAAAGTAGTTTGATAATGTGCAGAGTGCATAGAGATGAAATTAGGGGAGCGGATTAGTGAATACCAGAACTTGGAGATGCACTTGAACCTCATAAGGGATTTCACTGGAAGTCTAGCGAAGATGTCGATTATCAAATCCACGGTTAGGTCTCTATTCCTCGTCTCTCCTCCTCCGTTTTCTGAACTTGTTGAAGGAACAACAAGTTCAAGAGCATCTGTAGAGGAAAAGGAAGAAGAAGAAGATTCCATAACCGGGTTTGAATTCCCTCTGGAGATTTAATGATGATGAAAAGAATTGGTTCAAACCCCGGGTCCGAAATTATTTTTTGTGTGGCTACTGCTAATATAATATTATAGCAAATGAAATTATTTATTGAGTAAATCTACAACATCACGATGACAACCCACGTTGCCTATATCTTCTTCTTCTTCTTTTTTTGTCAACTCTGCCTCTATCAATGGAGCAAAGAAGAGCCTGCCAGCTAGCTTGTTTGATTGGGTTCACGCCATTTTGTGTATGTTTTATGTCTATTTAAAACCATGTATTGCATTCTAAAAAAACATGTATTGCATCAGTTGATTAGTCTAACTGTTCAATCCGTTCATTAAAATATATGTTTATAATTAGTCTTTTAAACTTTTTACAACTTCTAAAACGATAGCCTGCTGTGAGAGGCTTTGTGGTTTGGGTTTGGTTTGGGGGTTTTAGTTGCAGTGACAGTTATGTCATGACATTAAGTGCGGCTGTTGCTGCTGATGACCGATTATGTTACCATTCAATAGGGCAGAGCACGGGTCGGTTCGGCCAGGTATTTTCCCGTTTGGCTGACCGACCCGACATGTCGGTTTGTTCATGATGCAAACCCGTCTCCAATCGGACAACCACCAAAACCGAGGGTGATTTCGGGTAAACCCGGTCATCTTCTCCACAGGTCATCGGAAATAATGGGTTTCGAGTAATGAGTTTCCAATCGGTGGCAGAAGTATAGATCGGAGAAGTCATCGGAAATAATGACAAAAGTATAGATCGAGGTGGAGAAAGTGAACCAGTAAAGACTAACTACTACTACCTCTATTTCATTTATTTCTTCTTAGTTTGGCTTTTATCACTATTTATTTGTTCACTTTTGACTTTGTGATTTGATCAGCGAAACGATGCAGGAATTTTGTAATATTTTCTTGGTGTTGCACAATAACAAATCATGAAAAAAAATGTCCAAAAAAGTACATCGTTTTGCTACCCATATCACCAGGTCAAATTGACCCGATTATTGATGAAAAAGTCCAAATAGAAAGAAACAGATGAAACATATGTAGTAAGATAGAAGGCTTTTTTTTTTTTTATTTGCTCAATCGGAAATTGAAATTAGAACAACAAAATAAAAACCTACATGTAGGTAGTGTCTTGTTCTGGCTTGTTAATGTTGTGATACAAGACAGCCGGGGAGGCAGGTGTAGTTTACAGAATAAGCTACCGGATGGTTGAAACTGCAGAGAAGTGGATGGTTAGCAGTGTTGTCTCTACTACAGGAGTCATGGGGTCATCGTGTAATTCACTCGTACTCCCAACGAATCACGAATTGGATCACGTGTTAACGTGGAACACCAGCAATCCAGATCGTTTAATTTCACCTAATGTATCTATGTAGAAGGGAAAAACAAAATTACATATGTTAAGTGACATCTATTTTAGAGTAACATCCCCAACATGCTTAGTTTCAGATAAGAGAAGATAGTGATTTCCAGCGAGAGCTCTAGAGAAACTCGTAATATATTCAACTAACATACAAACAACGAGAGCTCTAGAGAAACTCATAAGCATCTCCTTCAGAGAACAACGGATTTCCAGTTGCTGTTGCCACTGATTTGGCCAAAACTTACTATAATGCTACTTCCTAAGTAAAGAGGAAGCTATATACAGAGAGCCTTTTACTGATTACCTGTATTTAACCCCTAGATAATATCTGCCAAATACTAGAGGTGACAGCAAGGTAAATGACAGCATATGTACACATACGAGTAACTTTTACCAAATACTACAAGAGTTTCAACTTTCAAGAAGTTCAAGAGGTTACAGACAGTAAAACATTTCAAGTACACGCAGACACATGCATAAGCACGTACTAGATCAACAGTAAATATAAACTAGCTTTACACAATACAAGATCCAGGCAGGCTAAATAAGATTTTCACTGAGAAGATTTCAGTCTAGGGACAGAATGAGGCAAAAGCCGGATGTCACCATAGCGGAGAATGTTCCTTTGCAAGCTTACCAAACTAATAGCCTCTACTGGAATCTGCCTAACTCCTGCCTTTTGCTGAAAACAGATATCATAAGAACAAAATTAGTATGACATAACTGAAAAATATAAAAGCAGAAGACATAAAGAGGTGAGCAAAAATTGGTCAGAACCAGTGCATCTGTAAAAACACAGTATTTACTGGTCAACCATCACCACTGCCCATATCGAAATCAGATTATATGATGGGCAACCACACAATTAAAATGTGAGTGAATTTTAACTAAAGCATTAGTCTCGCTTCAATTCAAGCATGTATTTCCTGAGTATTAGCTCACTTAAAATGTGAGTGAGATTTTAGCTATTGCATTACACGCATTTGATAACGGTGTTGGTTTCTGCTTCAAGAGGGGTTGGTAAGTCTCCTTTTAAACCACAGGGGAGGCCTTTTGGGACGCAGCCTTATCCACAGGAAAAAAAACTATTTAAACCATTTCTGAACTGTTATCTACGGCCAACTGTTTCAAATTCTAGGTTAAAAATGTTGAGTTGAATGAGTTGAATGGATTTGTGATGGATATGAAGGGCTCCTGTTCGCATTCTCACAATTCCCAAGATGGAAAATGTGGCGGCCATCCAAACTTGGTTCAGTGACCAATGGTAAAACACAACATAATTGCATCACTGCTGCAATCCCTGGGAGTCACCAGGGTGCAAGATACAACTCCGTTCCCTTTCTTTCTCCCCCTTTCTATTTTGGTACGTTCCTTTTCTTTCTCCCTCTTTTCTCTTTTGGTAAGTTTAATGAGGGACAATGACTAGTTTACCCTTGCAATTAATACCCCATCTTTTTCATTCAACATACCCAACCCACTAAGTTTTTACTAAAAAAAAAATACCCAGCCACTTTTGTCTTCCCACCGTTCATTATCCACCACCCAACTCCACTTTTGAGAGGATAGAGAGAGAAGGAGGTAGTTGGGTCCTTGGGAGGACGGGAGAGAAACAGAGATAGAGAGAGAGGAAGGAGAAGAAGAAGAAGAAGAAGAAGAAGAAGAAGGGAAGATGAAAAACCGACGAGGGTTCGCGATCTCCCCGGCGGTGGTGTTGTTTCAAGATCCGGAGGAGAAGGAGATAGAAGACGGCGATCTCTACGGCGATCTCGACGGCCATCGACGATGGGTGTCGACTCGGTGACCAAGAAGGGGAGGAGAAGAAGAACAAATGGACGAGAAGCCGATCTCGACGGCGGTAACAGGGTGTTGACTCCGGTCACCAAGTAAGGCTATTTTCTTTTGTCTCCCTTTTTCTTTTTAGATCTCCTCTTCAGATCTAGCCTTTTGATTCGCAGAGGCGGCGGTGGTGGCGAGGCACTGCTGGTCTTCAAGATCCGGATGCAGCGGCGTGAACTCTTTCGATCCGGAGGTTGGAGGCGGCTTAGCGAGGCCCAGATTCTTCATCTAGTCTTAATTTCTTCCTCTGTATTTTTTTGATTCAATATGTAATTTTGTTTAAACATCGTCTCGGTTTGAATCTGTAATGTAAAAATGGTGGATGACCGCTGGTGGTGGTAATGGTGGTGGTTGTGTTGGTGCTTGTTGTACCAGTATCAAGCAGAGAGAAGGTGAGAGAGATAGAAGAGAGAAATAAGGACAGAGAATGTAGTGAGAGTGCAGGGGCAAGATGGTCAAAGACACATGTTTCTTAATCTCCGTGCCCTCTCCAAGGGGGAGAAAGAGAGGGAACAGAGTGGTATGTGCTGAAGAAATCAATATCTATCCTCGAAAAGAAGAATACAAGACTGACACACTATATCTATATACCACTCTGTTCCCTTTCTTTCTCCCCCTGGGAGAAAGTTCGGGAATTAAGAAAATATGGTATTTGACTCTGCTACCCCTCTCTGCTGTCTCTGTCATCCCTCTCTACTGTCTCTCTCCTCCTCCTCCTCAACAAACAACACCACCATTGGAACAACCACCACCAGTAGAGCCACCACCACCAAGAGCTCCACAATCAACAGCCACTACCAACATCATAAACTACCAGATCCACCAATATATTTACAGAACTAAATAGTATGATTTCATATCAAACAGAAAGGAAAAAATTGAAGAAAAATCAGAAGAAGAAGAAGAAGAAGAAGAGAATAGGAAAGAAGAAGAGCAAGACAAGGGCACACTGATGTGGTATCGAGATCCAAAAGAAGAGGAAAAGAATTTGAGGTCGCCGTGGAGATCCGCCACCAGAAGAGGACAAGAAGTCGAGATCGCCGTCGAGGAAGAAAAATCAGAGCCGGTCGCCACCAGCAGCGCCGTCGAGATCCACCAGAAGAAGAGGAAAAGAAGTCCAGGTCGCCGTCGAGATCCGCCAATAGAAGAGGAAAAGAAGTCCTGACGCGAGATCGCCTCTTCCTTCGGCCCCTTCATCTGCCGTCGGCTTCCCCTTCTTCTCCTCCCTTTCTTCTTCCTCTCTATCTCTCTCTCTCATGCTCTGTTGTGCCTATTTCTTTCTCTCTCTAATCCTCATCTGAATGAAATGTGTGGTGAATATGGAGAGGTTTTGTTTTTTTAGAGAAATAAATGGGGTGAGTGGGGTATTGTGAATTGAAAGGTGGATATTAATTGAAAGGGCAAATTCGTCTTTGTTCAACATTAAACATACCAAAAGAGGAAAGGGGGAGAAAGAAAGTGAACGCACCAAAATAAAAATGGGGAGAAAGAAAGGGAACGGAGTGGTACTAAGCAAAGACATTGTTTTACTGTGCACTGATGCATTGTTGCCAATATCCTAACCGTTGGATTCATTTACAATCAAATGTTCCAGTTGAAATCTCAATGACTGCCTAATATGGTGGGAATTCGGACACCCCCATGTGACCTTGACCCCCACATAGAATGAATGAATTTTCAATCAAATCCTTTATGTTTATTTAATTATTACTTAGCCCCTTTATGAGTACTTATTTAAAAATGCCCATTTGTAAAAATTAATAATCATAAATATTAGCAGTTCGGTTTGAGATATATAAAAATAGTCCCAGCGGGACTGGATTTTATCTAGTATAACAAAAGAATGGAATTCACAAGCACAGATTGAAGCCTCGCCTTTACCTCACTTAAATTTTCACACTTAACCAAGTGCACCATTAAACAGATTTTCATTACTAAAAATCACAGGCACAATGTAGGACAAGAACTTGAGTTAATTGCATCAATAATCAATTGAAGCTGAAAAGAACTTAATAGTTAAGATTTCTTTTTTGTCTAACCCGGCATATAATACATTCTCTTATCTTATTTATTAAAGGGAGGACAAATTCCACTTCAAATGTTCTTAATAGAAATTGATTGTACTAGACTACTACAGAATATGTTGATTAAAAAAAAAAAAAAAAAAGACTACTACAGAATAAGCAGACTTCCGTTCGAGCAATAAACAGTTAATGTGCTTGTGCTTCCTTTATGGATTCTAGTCAAATACTTGTTTTTCTCATACATTAATACATGTGAAAGAAAACTCTGTCAAAAACTTTAAAAGAAAAACTAGAGCAATCTCAAACTAAAAAATATGGGCAAGTAAGCATTTAAACAAAGACGTATAACATGGAGATAAACTAATTTTTTACCTAATTAATCAAGTGGCGCAAGGCTCTCGCTGTATAGGAAGGTCGCCCATATAGGTGCTGGTTTCTCAAACTTCTTGGTCTCCCTGTTCTCTGGGTAGTACAAATACAAAAGGCTGTCCTGACTAGGGGACCTTAGGAGCACCGAATCAATGTTATCCTTGCAGAAAATCCTACGGCAATGCTGTCCGTAATGGAAGGTCTACAAATGAGTAGTTTAGACCATGGCTGATTGGCAATCATTCATCAGCCACACATCAACCACACTATAGGAACTATCAGAACCGGTCTGCTTATGAACAAACATGGCAAGAGATCCCTGGTAAGCAGCAAGTACATAGTCGAGAACACTTCATTAGTCATGTCATAACTTAAAATATACATATCTTTCACATTCCAGCCACCTTGAAAGATAGCTATATGCCAATGCATGTACCCATTGACATATGTAGCGTCACCATGAAAGGACCTGAAGAAGACCCGGTAGGGGACAGCCACGCTCTTTTGCGTCCATGACCATTAGCAGTGGAGAACACATCGGCTTGAGCCGAAGCCTCTCCTGCTTGTGTAACAGTGAATTGAAATTAAGCAACTTTGAAAGCATTAGTGACCGGATCGAAACAAAACCCAGAGCCTTTATTATTCTTGTTGTGGTGGCTATGTGTAGAGTGGATGGAGATGAAGTAAGGAGAGGTAATGAGAGAATACCAGAACTTGGAGAGGGACTTGAACCGCAACAGGGACTCTGACGGGAAGTCTGGCGAAGATGTCAATAATCAAATCGTCGGTTAGATCTTTCTTCCTTCTTCCTCCTACTCTACTCGTCTCTCCTTCAGAGGAAGATTTTGGTGGAAGTGGGCTTTTAATGTCTACAGTCTTCTACACAGAGATATGAAGATTTTATGGCCCATTAATTTTGGGGGGAAATGGGCCCATTCACAAATTAACTCTATTTGTCAAGTTCATTCTTTTTTAATAAGTAAAAAGCTAGTAATATTTGGTCAACATTCATTATCACCTAATACTGTATTCATTCATATTACAATGATGTGGGAAACTGTGAACTTGGCTAAAATGTGAGTGAATTTTAATTAACTCGTGCATTAAGCTACGTTGATAAGATGCTGCTTACAATCACAGAGCCCAAACGTACTGGTCTACCCTAACCAACACGCCTAATTTGATAAGCGAACTTTTACCATCGCCAGGAAGTTCAATATTTTTATCTACCATTCTTTCCTTACACCATCAAAAAGTTTCATAGTATATTTCGACTTGTTAAATAGGCATGCACAAAAAAACACATATGTAATTCCCATGTTTAACATGATCTTACTGTACACGATTGTATGATACATATCTTAAGATACATTGCGATATGGTAGGTGTGAATATATCCTTATCTAAACTAGCAATTATGCCTGAATGCAAGATACTACATGATACATATATGATGAGTGTGGGATCCACCACATACGATGCACTCACCGCATCGAATAAGTACCCATTAGTTTGTTAAATTAAAAAGCAAAAAGGCAACAGGAAATGCATTTGACTTTTGCTATAAGCTGTAACATTCGTCTGAGTGAAATAGACGGGTGACCCGCTGGAAGGAACAGAGAAGAAACTGGAGACAGAAACTGCTTATGTTCAGCTTCGAGGTAGAAAACACCGGCAACGATAAAACCAACTATTCCCTCCATCCCATAATTTGGTCCCTTTTGAGGAATCTAACTATTTAAGGGAACATGTAATCCTTACATCTCCACTAACGTTTTGCGAAGTCATTTATTTAAATACCATCACTTTTTAATTGTTTGATAATGTCACCTATAGTTTTTGAGGGCAGTCAGTGAAACTACACTATTAGGAGCTACAAAAAAGGAAAGTGGACACAAATTCTGGCACGGACCGAAAAGGAATATGGGGCTGAAATTATGGGACGGAGGGTGTATGTTCTAGCTCAAATTTCGAGAGGTTTGCATGGGGGCGGGGGTGAATTCACATATCCTCATTGGACTCCTCTGAATCTCTTCTCGGGTCCCTAGATACTTTATCCAGACGTTTTAAAAGTCAGGGCCTCTAGTGTTGTTTTGATTATCATCGTCTATCTTGCATTATAGGGACATCCATTTTAGTTGCATTTTTAGGGAAAAGCTGTAATCTTGGGTGATATTATTCCCCTGCATTACTTTGTTATTGTGCCGGTGTCACCAACAATATCTTACGAGTAACAATACAGGTTGTTCCTTCCACCGACCCGTAAATTTTGATTATCGTATCTTAAATAGGAAACCCGATCTAACAACACTTTGACCCCTATTGTTTGTCAAATTTAAGGAAATTTACATTCCTTAATTATGATATCGTCAGTCTGTGGGCGGTTGTTCGTCACTATAATAGCTTCCGGGACAAAACTACTCTTTTAGAGTTTGATATGATACAATCGAGGGGTGTAATTATCATGACACTCGGAACATTAATAGGGTAAAGTGTCATTTCCCAAATAGAGAGGGGTAAAATGTCTTTACATCAAACCCGAGGGGTGAAAGTGTCTTTTACCTCATGTAACCACCCTATTTGATCTAGTTCAATCTGCCTTGAACTAAACACAGATCGGGTGCTGTTCAGTGATGAGTGAACAACATGACGATTCTCAATAGCGAAATAATCAAATTAATTCGGGGACCAAAAGGAGTAGTTTCCAAACTTGAGGGGGCTTATACAAATTCGTTTGCCCGTATGCAGACACTCTATATAGTAAAACCCTAGTCGGCTTTAGCTCTTCTTCCTCATCGATTATCGATTGTTTCCGCCGGCAGACATTGGAGTTCGAAGTCTGAGATAGACTATGGCGGAGAGATCGGAGGAATTGCCACGAGATGCGATGACCGAGATCCTCCTAAGGCTCCCGGTGAGATCTCTGACTCGGTTTAAGTGCGTCTGCAAAAACTGGTACGACCTAATTATATCTCGCCGTTTCATTGACATGCACAATTTCATTGACATGCACTCTGCTACAAACAAAAACAACAAACAAGTCACTTTTTTCTTTCATTCAAGTGACTGTAGAGGGTACCATCTTGGAAGGGATACAACATTCTCCTTCCGGATTCTCGATACCCCAGTAGATCTGACCATTCCTGATTACAAAGGCTTCAGGATAGAGATAGTTGGTTGTTCTAAAGGATTAGTTTGCTTATCTTTCTATCCTTCATCCAAACCTCAAGAGTTTGCACTTTGGAATCCGTTAACCAAGCAGTTTAGAATAATCGGTTCGCTGGATGAACCCTCGCTGGATGAACCCGTTGATGGGGAAACTTCTGTCGCGGGTTTTTGTTTTAATCCCGTCGAAAACACTTTTCAGTTGTCAAGAACATACTTTTCTTTTGAAGAAGGGATTGTGGCCCGAATCAGTAAATTCACCACGAAGACCAATTCTTGGAGTGAAAAGACACTCCCTCTCTCCTATCTGACTTGTTCGGACTGCGATGGTATAAGCCGATTCACCACATGTGCCAACAGATTCATATATCTGCCTGTTATGCAGACAGATAATTATGGAGATAGAACATTCGACATCAAGCATATTCTTTGTTTTGACATGATTGATGAGGTGTTTGAACGCATTGAGTCTCCAAGTCCTTGTGGGACTGATCCACGTCTCGTAGGGTACAGAGATACTGTTGCCTTGATTTCTCGTTCAGATTACGATTCACAATTGCAGAGTTACAGTTTTGATTGCTGGGTACTGATGAACAACAATTCAGCCAGTCCACCAAGTCAATCATGGTCTAAACTACTGACTTGTAGACCACAGGAATATCATGTTCAATATCCCAGGGGATTTTTCAGTAATTCGAATGAAGATTATTTGGTTGTATTAAAAGATTACTCTGACTACTGGTTGTGTGATTTGACGACTGGAGAGCTAATAAAAGAGTTGGGTAATATAGGATATACCGAATTCTTCCAGTATAGCGAGAGTTGGATTTTTATCAATTGATCAGGTGAGGACCGGTAATTGGTTTCCAAATTCTTCTTTAGAGAATGTGTAAGATGAATCATTTGCTGTGGTTTATGAATGATATTTTTCGTAGCAGTCAAACGTTGCAGAACGTCGTCCAGTTATAGGTATCGGAAAAAAATTCGTTGCTCCGAAGCACCACCTGCATTAGCCTGATGACCTGGAATGAGAAACAATTAGTTTAAAGTGTTTAGAAGGTTTTTCAAAGGCTTGATTCAACTTTATGTTTCCCATGTCCATTTTCAGTACATTGGATTGCATTTTTTGTAATGTTTATTAATGTGTTAAGTTAAACATTTTTCAATTTCAATCTTTCTCAGGGGTTTGATTGATGATTCATGTAAGGCTCTTGGAAACTTTAACTGTTAACATGAGCTAACCTTTAATAATGTTTCATGAGCTAACCTTTCTTCATTCCATTAATGATGTTTCATGAGCTAACATTTCTTCATTCCATGATCTTGTTTCCAGGAATCAACAATTTCATCTTCCGGACCTATCTGACACTGAGAAATAACTCCGATGAGAGATAACTCTGAAAGTGCAGCTGTTATCTTTGAAAATTCTGACTAATCAGCCATCTCTGATTTTCCATACCAAGCCTGGTTTGATTATGCACGTCCGTCAAAATACTTTGAAAGCATAGGAGAACTGACTGTTCGCCCCAACCTTAACATCTAGAATAGAAGAATTCCTGTAGTACTTGCCCTGAACACCCTACTGACAAGGCTATCCGGATTTCTTAGGAAACGTCATGTTTGCTTAGCAAAAATAGCAACATTAAAATCATGGAAATCTCGAAAACCAATGTCTCCATCATCTTTTAGAAGTTTTCATTATATCAAATGCTAGACGCTCCATATTCTGGCACACCCTCATGGATAGTAAGAAATAACCCATGGCATAATTAGGAATTGCTTGAATACCTTAATTGGAACTTATTTCCCAACAGCAGAATGTTTTTTGCCTTTCCATCCCCTTGCTTTGGAAACTAGTTGGGATTCAGCAAGTCGCAAGAGTTTCATAATATTCACTATCTTCGCTATCATGTCATCCAATTTGAATTTGCTTCGTTATGTTTTCCTCAGATGGATTTGAGAAAGGTTTATGAACTAATCGTTTCGGTTACGATTCATCCTTATGCTTGCCCATCTACACTTGTGTTACCTCAGACTTGGAAGTCTTGTATTATGTATTCTCGTTTGGTTTGATAAAAACATTTTCATTCTTCAGAATTCTTTTGGGGATTCCTCAGTCCTTGAGTTAATCACAACGAGTTCAATGGTCCGTGAATCTTTTTGAGTTATCACATCTTCTTCTCCACTTCTGTATCTATTCAAACAACACAACGAAAGCAATGTGGGGAGAGTGGTTCTTCATATTCAGTACCACCATCACTGTGATACACTTAGTTCACACAAGGGATGCGTTATCTTAAGACTATTTCCATATGTTGATTTGATGAAAGTGGTATGATTTACAATAACCATTCACTGGTAAATTATATTTTCATGCATTGATATGGAAAAGATAATTATATGATTCCAATAATCAACCATCAAACAAGCTTCACACAGAGAAATCGTCTCAGAATAATAAATTGGTCGACCACGTCATTGTATTAATCCCATGTGCTGAAAATACGCGGACATCCCAAAATAATGCTAAAGCTTGCATTGCTTCCTGAATAAGTACAGTCGTATGAGTATGGAAACGGGTCAGATTCATATCGGATCCACCTACATTTGTGTCCAAATCCGTTTGAGAAGGGAATATCCATATGTATCTGTAAGATATTAATTTGATCCGGATCAAATTCAAATCGGATCTAAAGTACCTAACCCATATCCGAGCCGAAAATCCGCTAGACACAAATTGAATGGGATCCAGGTTGGACTCCCAAAGAACTGCCCAAAAAATTAATTACATCTAAAATTATGATACAAGCAAAATACGACTTGGATTATTATCAACATGACCTTCACAACTTCCAATCAACAAATTGAAAATTATATGTCACAAAAAGCTTAAATACACCGCATCATGAATAAAATTAACCAAAATCAGCTCACCAAAAATTTGTCCATAACTCATTATTCATTGCTCATAAAGTGGTTATTTCCCGAGGCTATAGTTAGTAGCACTATGGAAGAATGTGATGTATCCCACTTCTGAATGGGATTGTCTTGAAGCTTCGTGAGCTTTTATCGTTTAGGGTTTCTTGGTGTAAAAGAGGCCAAAATGGCTTAGCCCATTCTCTAGCTAATATGGGCCTAGAATGTGATGTATCTATATTTTGGGCTATAACTTACCCCGTTAGCTTGTACGCCTATTGGGCTAATGACATTGCCCTATATTAAATGAAGTGCAAGATTTGCTGCAAAAAAATGGAAGAAAACAAGTTCATAATTCTACATGGAGATTATTTTGTAAAATAGCAAGTACTCGGATGGGAATGTAATGCAATACCCGGTTTGAAAATGTTCTCAAATACAATACTCGGTCGTAAGATTAATATGTTTTAAATTCCGGTCGACTATTACCCCCCAAAAAGAAAGAAAATAAAGAAAACCTCAAAATAAGAATCAGATCCATATATATCAACATGAGCATCACAACTCTCAATCCAAAATAGAGACTATAAGGACACAAAAAAATCAGATACCACTTAATACATTTAACTAAAATTAACATACTTGCAAACTGTCCATATTCGTTGTTGATAGCTCATAGGGTTTGTGTTCTGTGAGGCTGGGGTAGGTATGGGGGAAAATGAAATTTTACTCTATATTCACAATAAAACATGACTCTCTTGGGGTTATTTTCCGTAAAGAAGCACGAACTTGGATCGCTTGATTGGTTGATTACCATTAGTCAATGGTCATGATCCTTCAGTTGAGTCTGGAGAATGAGTATGTTTGCTGGACACCACGGAATGATTGACATTTGACATTGGGGAAATAATTAATTTCTTCCGTGGCCCAAACGGAGTAGTTTCCAAACTTGAGGGGGGCTTACACAAATTCTTTATGTGCCAATAGATTCATATATCTGCCTGTAAAAAACTATTATGAAGACGGGAAATTCGACATCAAGCATATTCTTTGTTTTGACATGATTGATGAGGTGTTTGAATGCATTGAGTCTCCATGTCCTTGTCGGACTAGTCCACGTCTCGTAGGGTACAGAGATACTGTTGCCTTGATTTATCGTTCAGATTACGATTCAACACGGCTGAGTTACAGTTTTGGTTTCTGGGTATTGATAAATAATTATAATTCAGGCAGTCCACCAAGTCAATCATGGTCGAAACTGGTGACTTGTAGACCACAGGGATATCGTGTTTCAAAACCCACTGGATTTTTCAATAACTGGGATGAGGTTTATCTGGTTGTATTTAAAGATTACTCTGACTATTGGTTGTGCGATTTGAAGACTGGAAAGCTAATAAAAGAGTTGAGAAATATAGGAGATACAAAATTCTTCTAGCGAGAGTTGGTTTTTTATTAATTGATCAGGTGAGGACCAGTAATTGAATATTATTTTTCGTACCAGTCAACCATGGTTGAACGCTGCAGCATGTATCTCGGTTATAGGTAGTGAAAATAACTCAGTTGCTCCAAGAGCACCAACTGTGTTAGCCTGATGACCAAAATGAGAAACAATTAGTTTAAGTTTTTAGAAGGTTTTTCAATGGCTTATTTCGATTTTTTGTTTCTGATGTCTATTTTCATTTCATTGGATGGCATTTTTTGTAGTGTTTATTAATGCCTTGAGTTAAATATTTTTCAGTTTCTATCTCTTTAAGGCGTTCAAATGTTGTTTCATGTGTAAGGCTCTTGGAACCATTAATTTGCTTACCACTTAACATATGCGTTATTCGGTATCTTCAAAGATGGAGATAAGACAACCACTGCAGTACGACTTCGGACAATACAATTGTCATTCAAAGAAGAGGATTAAGAAACCCTTAGAGACCAGGATAAAGAAAAATCAATGATAGTGTTTCGGTTGCCATTCTAACTTCGGAGCGACAACAGTAAAGAAACCACAGTAGGCAACCGTTCCATAAAAGTTCCATGTGCTCAGTATTTCTCAATCAAACATGGTAGAAAGCTGCAACAACTATCTCGTAGGCCAGGTATAGGTTTCTTTAAAAATACACATATTATGTCCATTTTCATTCAATTGGATGGCTTGTTTTATTACTATCCATAGCAAGAGAAAACCCCTCACAGATGTAGAGATCTTCAACAACTTATTTTTTGTGCGCACGCGCCCAGCTGGAAGGTAAACTCTACAGCTAAAAAAAGAGCTACATCTGGATCTAGTGTGTAAGAAGATCTCTTTAAACTTGAAGGTGCCGCAACAGAAAAATTATGCCCTCTATCTAAAGGAGGAGCATTACTTTATTCAACGCAAGCGTAATGTGCATCTGGTGCAAGGTTGCAATGAGGTTGATGCACAATTATTGAATTAACCGCATTACACAGTCAGGTTTCATCATATAAACGGAACAAGATAACATCAAATTACTGAAAGGTGCTGCAGACTTAGCAAGCTATTAGATATTAAGCGGAATTTTGTAATTTTGTACTCCTATTTTTGTTGAGAATATATAGTTTCAGATTATATGATGTGGCAACCAAGAATTCATAATTACGTTAAAATGTGAGTGAGCCTTTAAATTGTCGTGTTGTACTATCAATCTCGGGTGAAAGAGGTGCTGCAGCACTAGCAAACTACAATTCATGATGGAAGAACATAGCTTTTTGTCAAACTTTTTACCAAGAGGTTCAAGTGATTTGCGTTAGAGACAACGCAGAGATAGATGGTTGACAACACAAGCACGAAACAACAGTACAAGAGTGTCAATTACATTTAAAAACGAGTCTGGGCGAATACTTCTATGCCTACACGGTGAACATTGACTAACTTTAACAAAACAAAAGGTCCAGAATAGACTTGACATTCCCTCAGATTCAGCTTTGGTTACTGCATATCGAGGCAAAAATAAATAAATAAATAAATAAATAAAACTTGGCATCACAGTAGCCCAGTTGATGGCAGAAATAAATCTTAGTGTATTCGGATGGAACAGCTTTTGTGGATACATCATCAGCGAGTTCCACCATTTCCTGAAAGAAGAGTACATAACTCGTAATAGATGTAATATGAAGCTGATAAAACAGCATAAATAGGTAAGTAACAATGGTACAAGGCCAGAGCCTTAGTATACACTGCTATATTTCTTCAAGGTTTATCACAAACATAGGCCATCATACTATTCACAGTCATGCTACCGGTTGTAAGCAACTTCAGTTCTTTGCTGCTTCAGACTGAAGGTTTGTGAAATTGTCCTCTCCCCGGACTTCTGAATTTCATTAACAATATAAACAAAACTGATACAAGATTAATTACAGTTTAGTCCCTAAAATAAGTATAAGCTAACGCTATTACACCCCCGCAGTCGGAACGGGAGAATGATGAACCTTCAGACTGGAGCGGAACCTTTCAAATAACTGGCGAGACAAACCTTTGGTGAAGATATCCGCATACTGGAAGTCAGCGGGTATGTGAAGAACCCGAAGATGGCCGAGGCGAATTTTTTCCCGTACAAAGTGAAGATCGATCTCAATATGTTTTGTGCGTTGATGCTGAACCGGATTACCCGATAAGTAGACGGCACTAACATTGTCACAATAGCAGAGTGAGACCTTCGGAGGACGAACCTTAAGCTCAAGAAGAAGATTGCGAAGCCAACAGAGCTCAGCAACAGCGTTGGCCACGCCACGGTACTCGGCCTCGGCGCTAGAACGAGAGACAGTATCTTGTCGTTTGGACGACCAGCTGAGAAGGTTGTCCCCAAAGAAGGTGCAAAAACCGGAGGTGGAGCGTCGTGTATCCGGGCAGCCTGCCCAATCCGAATCAGTGTAGGCCGTGAGACCCGTGGAAGCAGTAGCAGAGATGTGAAACCCGAGATCAAGAGTGCCACTCACATAGCGAAGAACGCGTTTCAACGCGCGAAAATGATGCTCTCGAGGATCGTGCATGAAGAGACAAATCTGCTGAACGACATAAGAGATGTCAGGACGGGTGAATGTGAGGTACTGAAGAGCACCAGCTAAACTGCGGTAGACAGTGGGATCATCAACCGGAGGTCCTGAACCTGCGGTGAGTTTAGAGCCAGTCTCAACCGGAGTGCTAACCGGCTTACAGCCAACCATCGATGCACGCTGTAGAATCTGAGTGGCATACTGACGCTGAGAGAGAATCATACCAGATTCAGTGCGAGTGACAGCAATGCCCAGAAAGTGATGTAGAGGTCCAAGGTCAGTCATAGCAAACTCAGTCGAAAGCTGAGCAATAATCCTCTGCGCAACTGTAGGAGAAGACCCCGTAATGATAATATCGTCGACGTAGAGAAGGAGGTAGACAATATCTGATCCCTGAATGTAGACAAACAGAGACTCATCACATCGACAACTGGAGAACCCCACTGAGCCCGTGAGAAATGTAGCAAAACGCTGAAACCACGCGCGTGGTGCCTGTTTCAGCCCATAGAGGGACTTACGAAGACGACAGACATGATCCGGATGGCGAAGATCCCGATAGCCCGGTGGCTGATGCATATACACTACCTCATCCAGATCACCGTGCAAGAAAGCATTCTTGACATCCAACTGGCGAATAGGCCAAGCATGAGAGATGGAAAGAGTGCGAACAGTACGGATGGTGGCCGGTTTGACAACAGCACTAAAAGTCTCATTACAATCTATACCCACTAACTGAGATTTGCCATTCGCCACCAGGCGGGCTTTGTACCGCTGAAGAGTACCATCAGCCCGAAACTTGTGACGGAATAACCAAATGGCCCGGAGAATGTTTGCCCCAGACGGGCGAGGAACCAACTCCCAAGTCTGATTCGTGATCATAGCCTCAAACTCATCATCCATTGCAGCTTTCCAGTGTGGGTCCGAAAGGGAATACACATGGGATTTGGGCAAGGGAGACACGAAAGAGGGATATTGAGTATGAAGGGTGAGACGGGAGATGGGTTTATGGATACCGTGCTGGGCTCTGGTTCTCATCTGAGGGGAGAGAGGTGGAGCCGGTGGGTTAGGAGAGTCTGGTGCTGCAGACAGCGGGGAGACCGTGACAGGTGGGACGCAGGAGGTTGAGGAGGAGCCTGAGGTGGAGGAGGCTGAGGTGGCGTCGAGACAGCAGGAGGAGGTACGACCGGGCGACGAGTGTAGTGAAGAGGGAAGGGTGGGGTTAGCCGAGAGGGAGAAAAGGGGTTGTGAGTATGACCGAACAAATCTATAGGAGGAAGACCATCGTCGGGGTCAGAGACAGTATGCCCGGGAAGTGACACGGAACCCGGTGTGGCAAAGGGAAGACATGCTCATCAAACGTAACATGACGAGAGATGTGAATGCGACCAGTAGAGATGTCGAGACACCGATAACCACGAAAGTTCGAAGGGTAACCAAGAAACACACATCGAGTGGATCGAGGGGCAAGCTTGTGGGGAGACACAGCAGTCATATTAGGGTAATACAAACATCCAAAGGTACGAAGATGATCGTATGTGGGAATACGATGATAGAGAATGGTGGTAGGAATTCCACCGTTGAGAGCATTGGTGGGGAGAATGTTGTGGAGATAGACAGCAGTGATAACAGACTCAACCCAGAAGCGAGGAGACATGGAGGCCTGAGAGAGAAGGGTACGAGATATGGCATTGATACGACGTATCATACGTTTGGCATTGCCGTTTTGAGGAGACGTTTGCGGACAAGCAAATCGAAAAACAAGGCCACCGGACTTGGCGAACTCATGAAACAATGATTTATCGAATTCCCCCCCCCCCCCAAGGTCGCATTGAAAACTCTTGATGTCACGAGAAAATTGAGTATGCACATACGTGTGGAATTGTTTGAAGTGAGTGAAAGCATCCGATTTGAGTTTTAAAGGAAAAACCCATAGAAAATGCGAGTAATCATCAAGTAAGAGAAGATAATACTTGAAATTGGATTTGCTAGCAACATGCGATGTCCAAATATCACTATGAATAATGTCAAACGGAGCCACAATACAAGATTGAGAGGGGGCAAAGGGAAGTCTAACGTGTTTGCCATGCTGGCATGCATGACACAATCCGATCTGCTCAGTTTTAGTACAAGTAATGAAATGATTTGAGCTAAGTTGATCTAAGACGTGGCGACCAGGATTTCCAAGACGGTTGTGCCCCACAGGGGCTGGAAGGGCAAAAGACTGGGCTGGAGAGGGTGGAGTGGGGGACGGGGTGGAAATGAGAGGATATAGGTCCTGTGAACTATAACTCCGAAGTAAAAGGGTCCCCGAGTGAAGATCCTTCACAGAAAAGCCAGTCGGGTCAAACTCGATAGATACATTATTATCAATGGTGAACTGACGGACAGAGACAAGATTTTTAATAATATTTGGAGCAAGGACATTTTTGAGGTGTAGGGGACGGGCTAGGGTAGTAATAGTCTGCTGACCGGAACCGCACACTGGAATTTGCATCCCATTACCCACCATCTTATTAGAAACTGAAGAACTGGATGAGACAGAGGAGAGAGTACCTGTCTGAGATGTGAGATGAGAGCAGGCCCCAGAATCCATGTACCAAGTCTTATCCGGGGCATTAAGGGTCATGCCAGCGAGTTCCGAACTCAGAGCAGTAACAGAGGGAGACGAACCCGCAGTGGTAGCAAGAACCTGTGAGCACTGAGCAGGTCTTGGACCAAGAATACCTGACGTAGCTACAGGATGATGGTGTCTTGACTGTATCCATCCCGGTGCCGGGGGATAGGGGCACGGTTGAGCAGTCAGAGACGATGGGGCAGGACACCACACCCAGCTGCCATGAGGAGTGGCCGGTGGGATAGTGTGTTGCTGAGCGCGACCCCGCCCTTTCCGGGAATGACGGCGTCGACCACCATGACTGCTGCGACCCAGTGACACTGAATGGAGCTGATCTGCGGATGAGGCCAAGGAATCCTTTGTTTAAGTTGTCATGACAATTGTGTTACACACAAAATAGTGAACTTCGAGCAGCCAATCACAAGTAGCCACAAACACGGCCAGATGGAGTACCAACAATAGGTACTCGTCACAAATTCAAGAGATTAACCACAAACTCACCAGATGCTAACAAGTTGAAATCAGTAATAACTTGAATAGGTGGCCCAAGCCAAGTTGTAACCCACTAACAATTTGAAACTAACAATTTGAAACCCACTAACAATTTGGATACGTGTAGGGTTTGAATCTGCGTGGACATTCAAGCAAATCAAAAACCCAGCAAAGCTAATATCAATTTGTCCGAGCAGAGAGGAGGCGAAGGAGAGAGTGACGATCAGGCCCGGAGAGTTGCTGTTTTGCGGCTGTTAGTTCGAGAACTAGACGACGCAGAGGATGGCGCACCGGAGGTGAGGATGATCGGAGACGCAATCAGACCTGGAGATCAATCCGACCAGAGAAGCGAAGCAACCGCAGAGAGCTAGGGCGGCGTTTCGGTGCGTGGAACTGGTTTGCGACTCGATGGGTGATCACCGCTGCAGATTACAACGGAACGGGCAGAAGCGAGAGAGAGAGAGAGAGTGATCAGAGCACTTTGGGCGGCGGCGGCAGCAGCGCACAGAGAAGAAGACGTGTGACGGGTGCGACGGCAGCTAGGGCTCTGATACCATGAAGGTTTGTGAAATTGTCCTCTCCCCGGACTTCTGAATTTCATTAACAATATAAACAAAACTGATACAAGATTAATTACAATTTAGTCTCTAAACTAAGTATAAGCTATCGCTATTACAGACAGCACGAACAAAATCTAATCCAGAGAGTCCCTAAACTAAGTATAAGCTATCGCTATTACAGACAGCACGAACAAAATCTAATCCAGAGAAAAAGAAAAAGAACCGAGCTAAACTAGAAACAATGCTAGTGAACAAAAAATCCATCATACTTCAACTACACCACCTAGGAGAGCACCATAAGCAAGGTTACATGCTTCTGGTCAGTTACTTCCAGGCAAATGTGTTAAAATTTGACTTCTGTACCCATCTCAAGCAGTAACTACTGTTTCAAGCTTGAGCATAAACTCCAAGCTTCGCGTTCAAACTCAACACAGATAATCGCAAAGCTCCTTGCAAACTCTTTAACATTTATTTCCAACCGAGCTCAGGAATCACCAATAAGTGTATCCTCTAAAAATTTATTTATTTTTATTTGTGGCCCAAACGGAGTAGATTCTAAATTTCAGGGGGGGGGGGGGAGGAGGGGGGATTTAAATTTCCTTGCTTCTACGAAGACTCTAATACTAGAAAACCCTAATCGGCGGCTTTAGCTCGTTATTCATCATCGATCAACTGTTGTTGCCACTGTCAGACTTTATGGGGTTCTATATGGCAGTGGAGAGATTGGAGGAGTTGCCACAAGATGTGATGACATAGATTCTCTTAATGCTTCCGGTGAGATCTTTGATTCGGTTGAAAAGCGTCTGCAAAAACTGGTACGACCTAATTGTCTCTCGCAGTTTCATTGACATGCACTGTGCTTCCAACAAATACAACAAAAGAATCACTTTTTTTTTTTACATTCTAGTAACGGAAATATACGCTCCCTTAATAAAAGCACAGATCGTTGCCCGTATATTCAATACAAAAGCCAATTCTCAGATCTTATAGTCATTTTATCTTCCCCACCTGACATTTCCGGACTGTGATGGTATCAGCCCATTCACCACATGCGCCGCCAACAGATCAATATATTTGCCTGTCGGTAGGCGGACTGTTCGACAACAGATCTAATACTGATGGGGTGTTTGAACGCATCAAGTCTCCATGTCCTTGCCGGACTCATCCACGTCTCGTAGGTTACAGAGATACGGTTGCCTTGGTTTCTCGTTCAGATTTTGATTCAAAATTGCAGAGTTATAGTTTTGATGTGTGGGTATTGATAAATAATAATCCAGGCAGTCCACCAAGTCAATCATGGTCTAAACTAGTGACTTGTAGACCACAGGAATGTCATGTCGAATATCCAATGGGATTTTTCAATAACTCTGCTGACGAGTTTTATTTGGTTGTACTGAAGCGTTACAAATGGTTGTGCGATGTGAAGACTGGGGAGCTAATAAAGTGTTTGGGAAGCACATCTCACAGCAGACTCTGCCAGTATAGCGAGAGTCTGGCTTTAATTACATGATCAGTAAATCGTTAGCTAATTCTTGGTTAGAATGTTTATGATGAATCATTGGTTGTGGATTATGAATGATAATTGAGGTACCAATAAACAAGAATGGAGTTTTTTTTTTTCTTTTTTCTTTTTTTGAGGAAAATATGAATGTCATTGAATCGGAAACTGCTCATTCGACAAAGTCATGTTACAATCCGTTGTCCACATTGGTAATGTCAAACCATATCTAGCTAACAAGAGGGCTTGTGTATTGACCTCTCTTGGACACCAACTTAGATCAAAACGTTGCATCAACGCCCTGTAATCGTGCATAATGGATGCGAACATAGAATGATCGTTTAGGTCAACATCGTTGGGGCCAAGATATTTTGGAACAACTGAAGATCAGTTTGACCCGGTGATTTCATTAGCAAAAAGATACAAGAATTTAGTAATCTTTGCATGATCGTGTAAACTAAACTTTACTGTACAACACCATGGAAAATTTTCCAAAAAATTATCTCGTTTTGTTATCTAAATCACCGAGTGTCAGTGATACAAAGCTCTCCCTATATGGAAAGGTCTGCAAAATAGATCCTCTTGTCAAAAGCATCTTTGGTCTCCCCATTCCTTGGATCATGGAAGTAGTAAGAGTTGTCCTTATTGTCATACATGAGTATAAATCAAGACCATCCTTCCAGGAAAAACCTACAACACCTGTAAGCTTGATGGAAAGTTTACAAGTCAGAAGCTTAGACCATGAGTGATTGCCACCACCGCAATCATTCAACACCCACGCATCAACCTCATCATACAAACTAAAACCAGCAGGCGCATGAGCAAACAAAGCAAGGGATCCTCCTTTGTAAGCTGTAAGGTGATAGTGGAAAAATAAACAAAGGAATGTACATATTGAATTACTGAGTAACTTTTACGAAATATGGCACGAGTTTCGAAATTCCAAGACAACAGACGGTTGAGACCACAATCATGAGGCAGCAATACAAGTGTTTTCGAATACACCCTGACACAAACACGATTTAATACTACTAGGTCTACAAAATACACAAAACTAGCATTACACAACAGCAAGGACAGTGAGACTTGAAACTCAGACTTTTTACACAAGGATTTTGATCCGGAGTCATAACACAAAAGCGGGACATGACCATATCAAAGACAATTTAATTGCTAGATTAGGATTACCCAGAAGAGCTTCAACAAATGAATCAGCAAACTCCTGCCATTTGCTGAAAACAGAAAATATGGACAAAATTAGTTCAAAGTAAATGAAACGTAACTGAAAGCAGAATATATGGTGAACAAGAATGGTTAAGAGCCACACCCTCTGTAACGTAATTACATCTGCTCAACAACATCCATCACCACCCATATCATATTCAGATTACATGTTGTGGGCAACTATGAACTCAGTTAAAATGTGAGTTCACGCTTAACTACTGCACCCATCACAGTTGACAGATTAGATTACTTTTTTTATTCATCTGATAGAGATGTTGCTATCTACTGCACAATTAGACTGTGTTTGATCATGTATTTGAGTTTACATCCTGCAGGCAACCGTGAATTTGGTTAAGATGTGAGTGAGAACTTAACTATTGCATTAATCTCAGTTGATAGGGGTTCTGCTTTTTGCTGCACGAGCAAACAACAATTCGAGCCCAGTGACGGGCCAAATCTATAGGTCTCCCCTAACCAACGCGACTAGTAAACAAAAACCCTTTTAACTGTCAACCAGAAGTTTAGAATCTTCATCTACCAAATTTTTTTACACCATAACTAGTTTCATAATACACTTCCACAAGAAAACATAATTTATAATTTTATGCTATACTTCTAGTATTAGACAGGATGGTAGTATTCACGATATGTATTACGATGTACACAGCAGTAGGAACGTATCTGGTAGGTATGGGTCCACCGTACACCATATATGTGGACTCACCACGCTGAAAAAATGCTGATTAGACTTATATTAAAATAAAAACCAAAAAGAAAATGGGAAATTCAATTTGTTTCGTTAGCCAGCTGTGACATTCAGCTAAGATAGAGAGCGCGAATGCGTGAAGACACTTGAGAGGACATTAAGCAGCGGCAGCAACTGCTGCTGTTCGGCTCAGTGGTATCCAATGATGATACCAACAACACCATTTCGGCTCAAATCTCGTAGGTACTCTACACACCCTCCACAGAGTTCCGGTTGGAACTTTTAGCAGTTCACCATAGACATTTTATCTCGATGCTAAGGGGAACCCGAGATTGTAGTTTTCTGGGATGGAGACGATACTATTTTGTTCATGTTCACATCTCCTCGGACAATAATGTTTGGGGCATTATCCTAGCACGCACAGATGATGATAAGGTGGGAAAGCTGCAGCTTGAAAATCTAACCTCTTGCATCTCTCACTGTGCTTAAATGTTGCTAGTATGGGGGGGGGGGGGGATTTTTAATTATATACTTAATCTTCATGAGAAAAGGGGACGTCTTGCCAAGAGTGATAACTCATGTCTTTTACTTAATAGCTTCCTCTCTTACTGTCATCTTGTGGATTTGGGGTTTGAGGGCTACCCCCTTTACTTGGGTGGAATAGGAGAAACAATGCTTTAGGAACTGAGGGACCACATAAAGGTCTTGCCTCTTAGCTGGTCTAGAATTTTTCATCTGCCGTGTTCAGGTTCTGACCACATGGCCTTGCTTCTTCACACTCAGCCTATCCCTTCTGTCTTGAGGCCTACAAGCTTCAGGTTGGATCCTCTGTGGCTGAAGCATGAAGGTCATTGGGAAGTTAGTTTTATCAAGAGCTTGGGCCGTTGATATTGATGGGGTACCAATGTTTAGAGTGAAATATAAACTGAAGAACTGTGGGAGAGAACTCAGCGCTTGGAGCAAATTTGTAATGAGGAATGCAGTGGGCGGGATTCTTAATGAGAATGGTCACACATCCAGTTGAGGTAAAAGAGACATTTCATAAGTTCTAGACTCAATTGTTCTCCAATGAGAAAGATGAAGATGTTTCGCCAATAATATCCAATATAGAGAGGAACAATGTGCTGAAAAGATCAGTAACAAATTTTGATATGTGCTCAGATAAAGCCCCAGGTATAATGGCTTCACTCCTAGGTTTTACAAACTTATTGGGAAATCATTTCGAGATGATATCTGTAATGCAATCAAGGGCTTCTTCAAATCAGGGAGACTCCTATAAAACATGAAGATCACTCACATCACCTAAGCTTCCCATCCATATGTTAGCGATTTCAGACCTATAAGCCCTTGCACTACTTGTTACAAAAAAATGTCTAATATTCTTGCAAAGAGACTTAGTTAGGTTATTGGTGCACTAATCCATGATAATCGTAGTGCATTTATCAGCAACAGGCGTAATATTTTAATTGCCCAAGAACTCACTCACTGGCTTAAAAATCACAAATATGGTAAGACTGGATGGGTGGCCTTCAAACTTGAGATGCTTAAAGCCTTTGACAGGGTTATGGGATTATGTTGAAATGGTAATGAGGAAAACGGGCTTCTGCAATACTTGGGTGAAATGGATGATGGAGTGTACTAGCACTATCAATGGTGATTTGGGAGACATCATTTATCCATCCAGAGATATTAGGCAGGGAGATCCTCCTTCTACCTTTTGTTTTATGTGCAGAAGGCTTGTCTACCACTCTTCATCGTTTTGAATCATGTGGGTGGTTTTCAGGTATGAATATCAAGATTAAGCACATCAGTCAATCATATATTATTTGCTGATGATGTCATTCTATTTTGTAGAGCTAATGTGGCTGGTGTGAGTGCAGTGGACAAGGTGCTCTTCATGTATGAAAGTAATTCTGGGCAGGCTGACAACAGAGAAAAATACCGATGTCTCTTTAGCCCTAGCATTCTCTAAGAATTGGAAAGAACTTTAAAGAAAAATAAATGGGCTTACTCGCAATTATTGGAAGAAACAAATCTCAGACTTCTAATTTTATCAAGAAAGGAATCACTGATAAGTTGAGTTGCTGGAAAGAATCATTTCCAAGTGCAGTAGGTAGAAGTGTTCTTATCAACTGCACCCTCTCAGCTCTTCCAACTTATCCCATGCCTTGTTTTTGGTTCCCTAAAAAGTTTCGTGCTGATTTGAATTTTTTTGATTTCAAATCTCTGGTGGGGTGGGAGCTCAAATGCAGATAAGAAACTACGCGGGAGAAAATGGGACTCTTTATGCAAAGATTAACCCAACAGTATTATTGTCTCTTTTTTGTTATGGTTCAACGTAAGCACACATCACTTCCACTTCAAAGCTCTGACAGAAGCTGATGGTAACTATTATAGAATAATTAAACCTTCTCTTAGAACAATACTCAGGTTTATTTACGTCTTTACTGGAGTCTCTTTTCGAGTAATTGGTTTTCTTAAACATTAAAACATGTGGAAAAAGGACTGGCGAAGGCTGTATAAGGAAAACAAGAGCAACCATGAACCTAAAACATGGACGAGTAAATATTTAGACAAAAATAATCAGTCCTTTACCTGTTAGTTAAGTGATGCAAGGCTCTCACTGTAAGTAAAGGTCTCCCATATAGTTTCTACTTCACAGGCTTTTCTGGTCTCCTCGTCTTAACATATCGAATATTTCCAGGACAAGATCAAAGATATGGCCAGGAGGGAAGATAGCAATATGCGAAAGCATGTACCGATTCGCCCATGTTGACCTTTGATGCATAAAACTATAGCAACTGAACTGGATCTGATAAGCCATGTTCTTCAGGTGCATGTCCAAACGCTGGTACTCCCTAATCCCCAATCATGATTTCATCTCCATGCACCGTTTCTGGAGCTCGTATAAAGACTACCGCCTCTTTCAGACGATGGAGGAGGGGATTATGAAATACCAGAACTTGGAGACACGCTAGAACAGCAACATATACTTCACCACCAGCCTCGAAAGATCTCAACTATCAAATCGCCAGTCAAATTCATCTCTGTTCTTTTAACCTTCACTCATCTGTCGTTGTCCTTCTCTAGAGGAGTACCTAAACGGATTGATATGCAAATTCATCGAGACCGGAGATTTGAGAATTTAAGTAATGAATGAGACGTGATAAGCAGCCACAAATTAATCGGGGTAAAGAAAGCTAGACTGATGAATCCAGTAAGACAGAGTTTTGATGTAAAAAAACTAGGTTGGTCAATAATCATACTTACCTTAGAACAATACTCTATTTATTTGCTTATTTTCTCGAGTTTCTTGTCGAACACTCAGGTTTTCTTAAACATTAAGACGTGAAAAAGGACTAGCAAAGAGTGTGCGAAGAAAATAAGAGCAACTGTGAGCCTAAAAGACGGACGAGTTAACAACTGACAAATATAATCATTTACCTATTAGATAAGTGATGCAAGGCACTCATTCTATGTGAAGGCCTCCCACATAGATACTTTTTCCGAGAACTTTCTAGCATCCTCGTTCTCAGGATCATACATGTGCAAAGAGTTGTCCCGAGGGCATTATCCCTAAATTTAGAGGTGTTATCCAAAAATTATATTTACAAATGTGGTGAAAAAAAAAGAACTACTTTCAAGTAGTTGAGAAAAATCTCCTATTAGTTAGGGATGTCCAAAGAGTGTGGGTAGTTAAGAATGTCCAAGGAGAGTGGTTAGTTAGAAATGTAATAAGTAGGTGAGATCAAATGGTGGAGATGGGAGATTGGGCTTTATGGGCCTGCATATGCAAATACCAAGGGCTGTTGTTGTAATTCCGGATGACATTTTGGGCTTTAGGGCCCATTACATTGAATAAATAATTCTTCTTTCTAAAGAAAAGAAAAATTAGGATCTGAAATCCTGTCATCAATCTTCTCTCTAGAAAGTTTTGCTCTGGGAGGTGAAGTTTTTCTGGGTTTTTCTTACCCTTTTCTGTTTCATCGGCTTGTAGCTTGTTCTTGAGCTTTGTTTTTGTTATCATTAAGTTTGCATCCGCTCTTTGCCCTATCCATTCCCTGTTTTCACAGCATCCATTGTGACATTTTAGTTTTGTTGTATTACCTTTTCTCGCCGGCTCTCTGCTTTGATTCTGGCCATGGCAGAAATAGTACCTCAATTTTGATTCAGATTTGGAGGTACTCGAGTTGGAAGAAGACGTTCAATCAGCGACAAAAGCTTCCAACCAGGTGTTGGTAGGAAGAATCCTGTCCGCCAGAAATTTCTCGGCAAACACGGTGATAAAACTTCGGAATACAGGACACTCATTCTGGTACGAGGAGGGAGTGTATACTTTAGTATCATGGATATGTGAGCTCCCAAATCAAGACTGGAAGCTTACAAGTTAGTTTACATTCTTGACATATAGTTCAATCAGGGCTTGGAATGATGCTCCTCGCTCTGATGTAGCTTATAGTCTAAATACATGATGTAGCTTATAGTACCAAATACTACACAACATTTTCAAGAGGTTTGAGTGCAAGACAACAACAAACTGTTTGAGGACATAAGCAGAGATCTAGAGTTTCAAGTACACACAGACACAACCTAATACTAGGGTTTACAGAACAAAAAATCCTGCCAGGCTAAATTATATATTTTTCCCCGAAGACTCAGATCTGGTACAGAACAAGGCAAAAGCTGGACATCACCGTACCAGAGACAGTTCATTTGCTGGGTAACGATTAGCTGGAACAGCTTCTAAGGATGAATCTGCAAACTCCTGCCACATGCTGAAAACAGATAGGAATATGAACAAAATTAGTTGGAAGTTACCGAAATGACGTAGAAAGCTTAATAGAAATAAGTGAGCAAGAATGGTTCAGAACCAAAGCCTCTGTAAGAACACAGCTAACGTGCACCACCACTTGAATGGTATACAGATTGCATGTTGTGGGCATTGATGAACTCAGTTACAAATCCCAGTTACAGTTAAAGCACTGCATCAATCTTCTTTAGTGGTGCTGCTAGCTGCTACATGATCAAATCATGCTACAATTCGAACATGTATTTGAGGTTAAATGACGAGGACAACAGTGAATTCAGTTAAGAATGAATGAACTCATAACAATTGCATCAATCTCAGTCTGTAGGGTGCTGCATTTTGGGCATGTACTTCAAGCCCATTTTTAAGGAATTGCCAGGAAAGCCACCTCCGAATGCAGCACAAAATTTACACTCAAAACAGTCCCCCAATGACGGCCAAAATCTGCAGGTCTACCCTAACCAACATGCCTAGTATCAAAGACAAAAACTTTTACTGTCAACTAGAAGTCTAATAGCTTCATATACCATTATTTTCTTACACCATCATCAAGTTTCATCATATACTTCAACTTGTTAAAAATAGTATAAGAAAATGCATATATACTATATTTCACGCATTTGACAGGATGGTGGTAGTATGCACGATACAAGTCGGTTAATCCAGTACACAGACCAGCAGTATGTATCTGCTTGTTTCTAAAAGAAGTAGCTATGCTTGAATGTTAGGATACATGATAGGATCTGGTCCGCATACCGTGGAGTCGCCACCCAGAATAAAAATGCTAATTAGAATATTAAATAAAAACCAAAATTACAAAGGGAAAAATCGAATTTAATTTGTTTGTAAGCTAGCTGTGACATTCAGCTGAGTAAGATAGAGGGCCCAAAGGAGTGGACAGACTGGAGAGGAAATAAATCAGAATCAGCAGTTGCTGCTGTTTGGCTTGGAGGTCACAACAGCCAGCTGCCAGTGAAAATCCAATTACGATACCAACTCCGTTTCAGCTCAAACCTCAGGTTTGCTATATCTATCCTCCATTTGGATTTTCGTTAGACTCCTCTAAATCTCTTTTCTCAGATCAGCCTAGATTTTCGGTTGAGTGCAAGACAACAACTGTTTGAGGACATAAGCAGAGATCTAGAGTTTCAAGTACAAAGACACAACCTAATACCAGGATTTACACAACAAAACATCCTGCCAGGCTAAATTAGATTTTTTTCCCCAAGACTCAGATCTGGGACAGAACAAGGCAAAAGCTGGACATCACCGTACCAGAGACAGTTCATTCGCTAGGTTACAATTAACTGGAATAGCTTCTAAGGATGAATCAGCAAACTCCTGCCATGTGCTGAAAACAGATAATATGAACAACATTAGTTGGAAGTTACCGAAATTGAAGATGAAAGCAATAAATAAGTTGTTCAAGGATGGTTCAGAGCCAAAGCCTCTCTAAGAACACAGCTAAATCTGGTCAACATTCACCACCACTGGAATGGTATTCAGAGTGCATGTTGTGGCCTGTGGGCAACGATGCACTCAGTTACAAATCCCAGTTACAACTAAAGCACTGCATCAATCTTATTTAGTGGTGCTGCTATCTGCTACACGATCATGCTACAATTTGAACATGTATTTGCGGTTAAGTGCTGAGGACAACCGTGAATTCAGTTAAGATTGAGTGAACTCGTAACTATTGCATCAATCTCAGTCTGTAGGGTGCTGCTTTTGGCTGCACGAGCAAACTACATTTTGGGCATGTACTTCAAGCCCATTTTTAAGGTATTGCCAGGAAAGCCACTTCCGAATGCAGCACAAAACTTACACCCAAAACAGTCCCCCAGTGATGACCAAAATCTGCAGGTCTCCCCTAACGCCCTAACCAACATGCCTAGTATCAAAGACAAAAACTTTTACTGTCAACTAGAAGTTTAATAGCTTTATATCCCATTATTTTCTTACACCATCATCAAGTCTCATCATATACTTAAACTTGTTAAGAATAGTAGTATAAGAAAATGCATTTATACTATACTTCACAAATTTTACAAGATGGTGGCGGTTTGCACGATACAAATTGGTTAATCCAGTACACAGACCAGCAGTACATATCTGCTTGTTTCTAAAAGAAGCAGTTATACTTCAATGTTAGGATACATGATAGCTTCTGATCCGCATACCGTGGAGTCGCCACCCAGAATAAAAATGCTCATTAGAATATTAAATAAAAACCAAAAACAAAATGTGAAATGGAACATTTAATTTGTTTGTAAGCTAGCTGTGACATTCAGCTGAGTAAAATAGAGAGCGTGAAGGAGTGGACAGACTCACTGGAGAGGAAATAAAACAGAATCAGCAGGTGCTGCTGTTTGGTTTGGAGGTCAAAACAGCCAGCTCCCAGTGAAAATCCAATTATGATACCAACTCCGTTTCAGCTCAAATCTCACGCTTGCTACTTTACATATCTATCCTCCAATTGGATTTTCGTTTGACACCTCTAAATCTTTTTTCTCAGTTCAGCCTAATTTTCGGTTGACGTTCTGGGATGTAGATGATACTCTGTGGTCACTAGAATGGTGTGTGTGCATCCCATTGCTAATGTGATAGTGGAAGATTTGCAGTGTGTATCGTCTCAGTAATTTTATCCCATTGCTATTGTGAGAATCTTCGGGGAATAATTACTTTGTTATTGTCCACGGTGTCGCCAACATTATCTTTCAAGGGTTCAAGATGCTCACCAACTCATACATTTTGATTAGTCGTGTCTTAAATGGGGAAAACCCCTGGTACCTCAAAGTACGCATCACAAATCATAAGATATAGTATGATTAACAAACCAGTCAATACAACACACATGTATACATTTACTACATGACTATACCAAAAACATTGCATATACATCAAAAATCAAGAACTAGTATATGAACAGCTAGGTACTAGAATACATAGAGTAGATTACTAGATTATTTGGTCAAATTACTTTTAGGAGCGAGTATTCTCATACAAGCATTATAGTAAGGAGTCAATATTTCCTAAGCCTCTACCATTATGGATGAATGTCCTTAAGGTTATATTTTTCATACTACTTACGCTATCTAAATTCAGATTTGCTTTCATATAAATATGCATCCATTTACGCTATCCTTAAAGATTATTGGATTTACACATATAGAATTACAGTATGCACTGAGATTCATCAGGATAGGGATATCAAGAGAGACGAAATATAAAATAAATAAACAGGTGATTTGTGAATTGAGGACGATGAATGCGAGAAACACACTTTTGCTCGAACAGCCTTCAAACTAACAAATTTTCCCTCTTTGGATTGCCTAGAGCTCTTCTTTACTCATGACAAATCCATTTTTATATTCTTAGCAAATGCTAATCTCTTCCATGTGTCACCTAATGCAGAATTTCGAGAGGGGTCTAAAAAGGTGGTATTTCGAAGGTTTTAAATTTTAATGTGTCTTTGTGAACGCAATGTCTTGCATACTAGCAGGCTTTTTGGCTGATTTTCTCTTGCAATGGTAAATGGTTAAGCTTGGTTAATAAGAAGTACAAATTCGCCGTTTGCAAATGGAAAATCTTTGATAAAAAGTAACTATTACCTACCGTGATATCCGATAAAACAATGACAGAAATCAGACAACTTGAACACAGCAAAGAAGGTAAGGATGTTGTATATGACAAGCAAATTACTCAAGTTACTGAGGGAGGTGGTTAAAAAGATTCTTGGGGACGTTATGGTTGTTCAGAACTTGAAAACAAGCAATCAAGTTTGTTGGTAGCTCTAGCCTCCTCTTTAAGTGCTATTCATTTTTTCTCAATTTTCCTACTTCAACAATACATACCCGCTCTCGAAAACAAATACAAACAAAAACATACATACTCGACCTTTGTTCTTAGTAGGAATGACCCTTTAGGATTCTTGTTAATAATCATCATATTATACCTAACCCATTAATATTCATCGGTTGTCATGTTTTTTTTGGTTCGCCATGAGGATGCGCCATAATTTCCTCAATGGAAGTGGATTAGAAAACATATCAAGTTTCTCTTGGATCCATAATCAGTTCAGTCGTATAAAGAGCATAAGTTAAACAGCATAAAAAAAAGCAAGAACAAACTCGGCAAAAAGATATGGCCATACATTTATAGAAGAAGAAAAATATGTAACGAGTTTTTTACCTTATTAATTGAGTAGTGCAAGGGTCTCACTGTAGAGGAAGGTGTGCCTGGCACTGTTTTTCTTCCAGAACTTGTGGGTCTGCTCAGTCTCTGGATCATACAAGTACGAAGAGCTGTTCGGAGCCTTATCCAAGAGTATCAAATCTTTGTTATCATTCCTGAAAAACCCTACACCCCATCTAATTGTAAAAGGTTTACAACTCAGCAATTTAGACCAGGAGTGGTTGTTGTCACCACCACAATCATTCAACACCCAGACATCAACCTCATCAAAGTAAATATGAGAACCAGTGCGCAAATGGGCAAATATTGCAAGAGATCCATTGTAGGCAGTAAGATGATAGTAATTATAGACGGGGCTGGATGGCACCTCAATCCTTTTAAAGACCTCGTCATTCATGTTATAACTTAAAATGTACGAATCTTCTCGTTCAAGACTAATACCAACCTGATATCCCTCTGCGAACCTACTACTACGAATGAGAGTTATATGCCAATGAATGTACCCATTCACACATGTGGCGACACGAATAGCACTGCAACCACTTGAACCACTTACGCGGATGCGATAAGGGACAGATATATTCTTCTCAGTCCATGAATTAGTAGCAGTAGAGAACACATTGACCTGCGCCCTAGTCTCTCTTTCTTCTGTAAGAGTAAATCTAATATGTGCAACCTTAAAAGCATTTGTGGCTGGATCGAAGCAAAACCCAGAGCCATACCAACTCCCCTTTTCGATAAAATCCATGTCGGACGAAGCCGGACCCTCCATTGGGGCATCCCCAGTTTCCCTAAGCTGTCTAGTGGCAGGGTTCCAAAGTGCATACTTCTGGGGGCGTTCAGAGAGAGATAAGCAAACCACTCCATTGAAACAGCCCAACATTTCAACAGAATCGAGGTGACCATGAAAGGTCAGCTTCTTAGTGAACCCACCCAATCCGAAACACAGGGTAGTCTTTAGAGGGCTTACAAGAGTGCGGATAGGACTTTTCTTAGACGAATACAACAAGAGGAAAACTTGGTTGTTGTTGTCGTTCTTAGGGTGGTGGGTGTGTTTATTAGAGTGCATAGTGATAAAGTGAGGAGAGATGATAAGTGAGTACCAGAACTTGGAGACACACTTGAACCGTAAGAGGGATTTCACCGGCAGTCTCGCGAGGATCTCAAGTATAACATCTTCGGAGAACCCTTTCTTGAATACCTCTCCGTCTTCGTCTTTTTCTTCAGTAGGAGGACCTGAAGGAACAATAAGAGCTGCTTCTGTGGAGGAAGAACCCATACTCCTCTTCAATCTCTTTTCGTCTTCGTTCTTCGTCTTTGTCTTTCTTCAACAATAGAATCTGTAGAGGAGGAAAGAATCCATAATCGTCAGTCTCCTTCAGAGAAGATGCATTTCCTTTACCACCATTGATGAATGTCCTTAAGGTTATATAATTCATACTACTTGCACAATCTACATTACTATCGGCTTTCGTATAAATATGCATTTACACATATATCCATTTACGTTATCCTAAACAACTATCGTATCTACACAAACACAATTACTACATCCATTGAGATTCAGCAGGCTAGAGATATCAAGAAAGAAAAATAATAAAATAAACAGATTATTTGTGTACCGAGTACAATGAACGTGAGAAACACACTTTTGATCGAAAGACCTTCAACTCATAAATGAAATCATATCAGCTATTAGCCTATTACAGTCCAATAGTCCATTAAGTTTTTTTTTTTTTTTTTTTTTTTTTTTTTTTGCAAATACTTGCATCTTCCAGTTCCGTGTACCAGTACCACTAAATGCCAAATTTCAAGCGAGGCGTCAAAAAATGTAGGATTTCAAAGATTCTAAATTTTGGAGTGTCTTTGTGAATGCAGTTTCTTGCATATTGGCTGGCTTTTGGCTGATTTTCTCTTAGGCTTGGCTAATAAGAAGTTCAAATTCGTCGTTTGCAATTGGGAAAAGTCCTTTTATAGAAAGTAACTATTACCTACTGATATAAAGCAATCACAGAAATCGGACCTTGAATGCAACAAATAAGGGATGTTGTCTAAAACAAGCAAATGACTCAAGTTACTCAGGGAGGTGGGGTTAAGGGATTCTTGCGGATTTTAAGGTTATTCAGACCTTGCAAGCAAGCAAGAAATCAAGTTTGTCGATAGCTGTGTTCTCCTATTTATATGTCCTAGTTTTTTTTTTTTTTTTTTTTTTTTTTTTTTTTTTTTCCAACTTCAACAAATGCAGCTCTTGAAAACAAAAACAAAGAAAACAACCTTCATTCTTAGGAATGACCTCTGGAACAGCTGTTGATAGTCTTCATATAATACTTAGACAGAACAATATTCATTTGTCGTCATGTTTTTTTTATGCACCATAATTTTCACATAGAATTTCCACAATGGATCCATAATTAGTTTCTCTTGGATCCATAATTAGTTCATTTATTTATATAAAGAGCACAAGTGAAACTGCATAAGACAAGTATATGAGGACCTGAGGGAACAACAATAGAAGAAAGAAGCCATACTGGTCTCACCTTTAGAGAAGAAACACTTCCACTGCTACTCTTTCTTCAATCTCTCTTCGTCTTCGTTTTCAGGAGAAGATACATTTCCTTTCCAATTGAGTCGAAACTGAAACTGCGGGGGTTAGGGTTTCAAATGCTCTCTCTCTCTCTCTCTCTTCGTCTTCGTGTTGTGAATTCACTCGAAATTGGGGATTGTCCCGATCCCAAATGTAGACAATCCCAAATGTATACCGAGTACCGACTGCGTCTTCCACTGATAGTTTTGGAGAAATATTTATTTTCCCCACATGTTTGAACTTTTACCAATTTGCCCCTTTGTTATTTTGATTATGGGTCAACATTTGGTTGGATCGTCTTTGCTCCTGTGCGAGTGGGGGAGTAGTAACAAGTATATTCGCAACACAGTGAGAGGAACTAGCGCTGGCAATATACGACACGACACGACAACACGACTCGAAAACGACACGGAGTTAGCGGGTTTGGGTCGACACGAACCCGCAACGGGTCATGGCGGGTCGACTCGAAATCGACACGAAAATAAACGGGTCGGGTTAGGGTCAACCCGCTCAACCCGAATTTGACCCGCTAGAACCCGCATTAGATATAATAGCTTTATTATTATTATTATTAATATTATTATTATTATTATTATTATTATTATTATTTAATCCTAACCTAACCTTGCACATTTCAAAAAAAAAAAAAAAAAGAAAGAAACTAACCAGCACAAGTCAAGCAGTACGTTCTCACTTCTCACAACTCAAAAAAAAAAAAAAAAAAAAAAGGAAAACCTAACCCAGGGTATATAAACTTTTTTTACCCTCAACCCTACACTGACCCCTCTCATTCTCTCGTTCTCACTTCTCACAACTCACCATCTCACGCCGCACCCAGCCCTAATCCCTCCGCAACCGCAAGCAACAACGGCGACCTCTTCCCTCGTCTGACCTGGCATCAACGGCAACTCACCATCTCACGCCGCACCAAGCTCTCAGATCTGTTCACCATTTCACCGCGGCTTCGATCAGGTTTGTAGCTCGCCTTCTCTCCCTTCTTTGGAAATTTACTTCTGTATCAGAATTTTCCTTCGATTGATTAGATTATTCGTTCGATTGATTAGATAAAGCATGTGATTTGGGCGATTACACATATTACGAATCTGTTGTTCGTCTGCTAACTCGTATTCAACAGTATCGTCTCTCCCTCTCCCTCTCCCTCTCCATCTCCATCTCCCCCCCCCCCCCCCCCCGCGTCTCCTTCTCTGGTTTGCGAGCAATTATCAGTCTTTCATCGTTTGCTTGCATGTGATTTGGGCGATTACACAGCTATATCAGTTTGATATATGTTACTCGTGAGACTTTTGCTTGCATCTTTAGCAAATTGATATATGTTTCATCTGGATATATAGTCTCACTATCCAATACCCCTTTTTTGTTGTATTTCTTGGCGTATCTTAGTAAACTGTTTATTTTCTTTCATGTTATTTGTTTAATCTTCATTTTTGTACTCTAATTTCATTATTTTTCTATTTATAATGCAGATGGATAGTGAGACTACTGATCTTGAAGCTGAGAAGTTACCGGTCAGTGATGATCTTATTGAGAACATTCATGATGTTGACGATGATGACAATGTAGTAGATTTGGACGAAGAGATCGCTTCCAGTCAAGGAAAGAACACTGGAAAGAAAAGTGGAGTTAGTTTGAAGCGGACAAGGAAACTTAATTCACCAGTGTGGCTTTACTTTGATTTCCTGCCTCTCGGTGCCGACAAGAAGCAACGTTCTAAGTGCAAGAAATGTGGGTGTAAATATCTATGTGACAGCAAAAATGGGACCGGAAACATGTTGCGGCATATCATTGCTTGCAAAAAGCGAGATACTCGCGAGATAGGTCAGCTTCTTGTCTCCTCTGTTTCTAATGATACAATATGCAATGGTTCTAAGTTTGATCCTATGAAGTTCCGAGAGTTGTTGGCTGCTGCAATTATTATGCATGATTTGCCTTTTAGCTTTGTAGAGTATAGAGGAATTAGAGCTGCGTTTGCTTACTTGAATAACAACGTCACATTCATCACTAGAAACACTTGTAAAGCTGATGTGAAAAAGATTCACAAGCGAGAGAAGGAGCGAGTTAAGTTCTTGTTGAATACATGTCCTGGTAGAATCAGTTTGACATCTGACTTGTGGACATCCATCACTACCGATGGATACATGTGCTTGACTGCCCACTTTGTTGATGCCGATTGGAATTTGCACAAGAGAGTTATTAGTTTCAGTTTCATGCCTCCCCCACATAATGGAATATCTCTATGTGACAAAATTTATAACTTGTTGTGTGATTGGGGGATTGAGAAAAAGGTGTTTGGGCTGACTTTGGACAATGCATCTTCAAATGATGTCTCTGTGGAATTGTTAATAGAGCAGTTGAATGCTAGGAATGCTCTTTTGTGCAAGGGTGAGTTCTTTCACCTTAGGTGTTGTACTCATGTGCTTAATTTGATTGTTCAAGATGGACTCAAAGAAATTGATCAATCTGTTCATAAGATTAGGGAGAGTATAAAGTACATACGAGGATCCCAAATAAGGAAGCAAAAGTTCCTAGAGTCGGTAAAGCAAATGTCGTTGGACCCTAAAAAAGGTTTAAGGCAAGATGTTCCTACTAGGTGGAATTCGACCTTCTTGATGATTGAGTCTGCACTTTATTATCGGTGTGCCTTTGTTCATTTTGGAATGACTGATTCTAATTATGTGCATTGCCCAAATGCTGAAGAGTGGACCAAGGCTGCAAAAGTTAGTCGATTCCTGAGTGTCTTTTATGATTGCACTTGTGTTTTCTCCGGTACCAAGTATCCTACTGCCAATTTGTTCTTTCCTGCATGCTTCTTGGTTTATAATACATTGATTCAAGAACGAGAAAGTGATGATGAGTACATTAGAGATGTGGCAGCTAGGATGTACACAAAATATCACAAGTATTGGTCTGAGTTTGTGGTGATATTGGCCATAGCTGTAGTGTTGGATCCTCGTTACAAGCTCAAGTTTGTTGATTTCAGCTATAGGCAAGTTTATAATGGACCTAACTCTCTTGAATTCACAAAAGTTCAAACTAAGTTGTATGCTCTTTTTGATGAGTATGTTTTGGCTAGTAAGAGTAGTGATTCTTCTAAGGAGAACACAGCGGCAAAGTATGGTGGTAGCCCTTCAAGTAGCGGGACAAATGTAGATTTATTTGGAAGGAGAGGAACGGCAGAGTTATTCAAGGTACAAAATGAAATAATACTTTTTATGTGTTATTTGCTTACACAATTATAAACTGATCTGTGTTTGTTTTTTTAAATATATTTCTGCAGGATTTTGATGACTTTGATAACGAGGAAATGACGTCCAATTCTCAGAAAAGTCAGTTGGATCTATATTTGGCTGAACCGAGACTTGACAGGAACTCTCATCTGGATGTTCTCAAATTTTGGAGAGCGAATGAACTTCGATATCCTGAGTTGGCAGCCATGGCGAGAGACATTTTGGCCATGCCAATATCAACAGTTGCTTCTGAATCTACATTCAGCATAGGGGCGATGATACTTGACCACTATAGGAGTTCACTCACTCCGGAGGTAGTAGAGGCTCTTGTTTGCTCAAGAGATTGGTTATACGGTGAACAAGGTATAATTTACAGTATTTGACTATCTTTTATATTGTATATTATGTCTATTTTTGTAACATACAGTTTATATCAAAATATAGGTATGACACTCCAGAAACTTGAAGAGATCACTGAAGATATTATGAACTTGAATGTTAGCAAAGACTCATCAGCTGATGAAGTTATGGTGGATGTCCTTAGTTCAGCTGCTTGATTTTATGCGCGTGTCTTCATCTGCTGCTTGCTGGTAGTTTATTCTGACTTTTTTTTTATTATTGTTTCTGTTTTGGTTTTATTAATCTCTGCTATATTTATAGCTGCTTGCTGGTAGTTTATTGCTTTCTTCATCTGCTGCTTGCTGGTGGTTTAATTTCAGTGTTTAATTACTTCCAGGACTAGAATTTCAGGACTCTCTGCCATCATATTGTTTAATTTCAGGACTAGAATTTAAATGCACTTGGCAACGCTTGAATAAGCTGACTGAAAGTTGGCTATTATTTGAACTGTAACTGAGATAAATCGATAAATAGTAAATGGTCTCAACAAAAAAACAAGTTAAGGATGATTAGACTGGATATATGATAGTTTCTTTAACTGATCTTGTTTGTGGCAAACTGGGTTTTTGTTTCTGTCATGTGATTTTGTTCATATGATAGGTATTTTCTTGATGGGTGTTTCCACAACATCACGCTATATAGTGTGGTGGTCTATGTCCTATTTTGGGGTTTAGCTAACGTGAATATACATCGTTATAGCATATATGAATGAAATAAGTGAAGAGAATTGATAATAATAGAAATTGTTAGGTTGTGATTTGAATTTACGTTGTAGGGTGAGTTGGTGGAATGTTTGTGAATGAAAATGAATATGATCGGTTGGTTGCAAATGATTTGATCCAAGGGTGTAGAAGGAAAAGAATATCCACACCCACGGTTCTTGTATAATTGATTATACTGTATACATGCTGGCAGCAGTGTCTTTCTTTAATTTCATTGACTCAGGCATCTTAGATTCATAGTAATTCGCTGCAGTGCCGTAGATGGTACTTCACATTTTTCCATTAGGCATGATTGAAACTTCCAGACTCAATATTGCTGGTTTCTTTTTGTCATGGTCTTGATGTTGGTCTTAATGTACGGTAAAGATTGGACCTCTAGTCTTTGTAGCTTCTTCCACTCTGCGGTGTAAGTTAGAAATCACGCTATATAGCTTTGTAGTCCCATTTGGTGTTCACTATGCTTCGAGTCAGGGTTGTGTTAGATTCATCGCATTTCATCTATGCTCATCGAAATGCCTGATTTTACACTTTTTCTGCTGGTTTTGCTTTCTGGGTTGTTCATACTAATGGCTATTATATAGTTGCTCTTGCTAAGAGAAATGAAAAATCCAGCTTGGAACTTCAGTTTCAAGTAAAATTATTGGGAAGGTTGCTTATTTTACTCCGTAAATTCTGTGTTTTTGGATATTCCTGCTTCACAGGGTTATAAAACCTCTATCTTTTGCCTAGCAATTTAACCAGTGGTGCCACAAGGTTTTAACCCAGTTTGTGTATGACATTCAACGCTTGACTAGTTTTGTTTTGTTTTGCATGTCCAGGCATGGATGAAGCGTCAAGCATGGAAGCTCCTGACTATCAATTTCCTTGAACGATGAGCATTTTTGAATGTATCACTTTGGGTTTATTTAGACTGTTTTCATGTTTGAATATTTTGTGGTTTGTATGTTAAATAGCCACTTGGATTTGTAATTTTGTATGGGCGCGATGTTTGTCGGATCGCCATTATTTTGGTTTAATTCGGATGATTGTACGAAGCATGTCATGGTTATCATTTTGGTTCCATTCGGATGATTGTAAGGAGCAGGTTTTAATTTAGATGATTGTAGGCGTAACAAGCAGTTTATGTATGGTATTGCTTGCAAGTTAGAAAAAGCTGTAAATGTGTGACCTGTTTATTAAACAGGTTACTCGGGTCGGGTCATAAATGGGTAATTTGACCCGACCCGTTTATTAAACGGGTTACCCGGGTCGTGTCGGGTTACCCGTTTATTAAACGGGTCGGGTTCGGGTCTGGTAGTCTGACACGATAAAGGACCCGGGTCAACATCAGGTCAACCCGCCAACAACCTGTAACGGGTCGACCCGACCCGTAACCCGGCGGGTTGACCCGAATTGCCAGCGCTAAGAGGAACGTGTTTGGTTATCAATTTCTCATCAACCTGAACGTACCTACATTTAATGACATGTCACTATATTTTATTCTTTTTTATTTAAAGTGGGACAGTATTTATTGGATCATTGACATTAAATTTATACGTAGTTTAGTTAAAATGACAAGAAATTCTCTGCAGTTTCAATTTTTTGGGACAACCTCTATACTATTAATTTTGGTGACAATTTAACCCAGTCAACTAACACGGTCCGTATTTTGGACAGAAATCCACCACTTGCCCACCAAGTGATGGGAATTCATGTCAATTAAGTGTGTTAGTGTGGAAATATCATAACCTACTCATTATTGATTCACTCACCATCTTTTTTTAATACTTGCACAGTTATCTACCACTCTGTCCCATCTCTTTCTCTCCATCCTGAATTTTTGACTCGTATTGAGGTCACTTTGACCGGGTGATTTAGATAGCAAAACAATGCGATTTTTTGATATTTTCACCGTGTTATAGAGCAACTTTTACTCTACAACACCATGAAAAATTATCAAAAAACTGCATCATTTCGCTATCCAAATCGGTCGATCGATTGACGTAACAAACAAGACTAATTGGAGACGTTAGCGGTGCACCTGTTTAACAAATAAATCGTGCACAGTACACTACAGTTGCTTAACAAACGTTTTCCGTTTTAATTGCCACTATTATACTAATTGGAGACTAGGCTTTATGGCGTGGATATGCAAATACTAGGCTACTGAATTGACTAGACTGGGATATTGTTGTAATTTAGGACGACATTTTGGGCTTTAGGGCCAATTACATTGACTAAATCATTGTATTTTAACATTATGGGTAAGGTTGATGTACCCCTACTTGTTCTTATAGGTTAGAAGCCCAATTTATTTAATGAATGTGGGGTTTTTGCCGCCCTTCTTAGAAGGTAAGTTCCTTTAATGATATTCATCAAGGGAATTGCCCCTGTCCGATGGCACTACCCAAAAAACACGTTTCATAATCGATTTGTTGTTGGAGAAGATGAAAATGGCGTCCCGGTAATTTTATATGATATCCATCAAGTCATGTTTTACACACTTTTGATAATTACATAAACTAATTCGAGAGGGAGGGTAAATTTTCAAGTAGTGAGTAGTTAAGTGGGGGTAGATAAAATCTAAGGGCTGAAGCAAAATTTATTTAATCTAAAGACTGAAAAGCAATAAGTTAATTAAACCATGTTGTTATATATATAAAAACAAACTTGAAACCGTAGAGGGGCTTGATCAAGCGAATATTGAAGGTTACCCCCATCATCTTTCACGAACTTGGCTAGGGAGTGCGCTGCGAAATTGGAGGACAGACTGCTGAAAACGATGTTAAAGCCAGCGAAGCACCGACCCCTTTCTACCACCTCTTCACAGCTAGCCCCACTTCTGTTAGATCTTCTGCAGGAGAGACTAAACTGGCACGATTGGATTGATCGCTCAAAACTTTTGCAACCCTTTCAAGTACCAGTCGAGGACAATTTACTTCCAAACCCAATCGGATAGCCTCAACGAAGCAATCCTTTAATTTTTTTTTTGCCGACATACCGAAAGGAATGGACCGGTGATATATCATTTAAGACACTAAAACATGGCCTTTGCGGTTGATGTTATCTTTATGAGTCATGAGAAGATTGATAAATGATGGACAATCACGAGACTCATTGAGGATTAAAATGCTAGAGCAATAAATCAGGAGTTGTATGATTATGTAGGTTTGACAACAAGAATATCCAATGACACTATATGATTTTTTTTTGGTTTCTCAACCGGTTCCGGGGCTTCGCCCCGTAATTCGGTCCGACCCGGGTCGCATGCCTGGTATGACAGGTGAGTCTCCCAGTAAGAATTTTCTACATACACAAGGACTCGAACCCGAGACCTGCTTAAGCGGAACCAAGTTACTTACCACTTGGACCAACTCCCATTGATATGACACTATATGATTTTAAAATACATAATTGGCGTAGCACATAATTTAGATCCCAGTATATCAAATTACTGAATGTCCCACTGCCAACGGATAGATAATGAGTTTGTTTAGGTTCTCCAAGGACAGCGTGCTCATGTCACAGACATGTAGTGCACCTACTACAAACAATGAATAATGCTCCTTAATAAATAGGATGATATTCAGTACTACTCTGTTCCAGCTCTTTCTTCCCAATTTGACTTTTGTCACTATTTACTGGGTCACTTTGACCCGGTGATTTGAATAGCAAATTGATGTAATTTTTTGATAATTTTTTCATGGTGTTGTAGAATAAGAGTTGTTCTATAATATGGTGAAAAAATTATCAAAAAATCGTATTATTTTGCTATCCAAATCAACCGGTCAAAGTGACCCAAATACGAGTCAAAAAAGTCAGATGGGAAGAAAGAGCTGGGACGGACTGGTAGGCAATATGAGCCAGACTGATTACCTGTATTTAGGGGGTCAGGTTGGTCCACAGTTCCAATACACGGAGCCTAACACCAACCACCCTATATTAGGGGGCCATGCAAGGCCAGTCTGGAGGCTCCGCTTGGCTGGTCCGGGCCGGCAGCCTTCAATAATGATAAGTAAATCAAACAGATTCACTTTCGAGTAACTTTTACTTTAAGTTTACTATTACAAGGGGGTTCCAAGAGGTTCAAGCACAGGATAACAAACAGAAGCAGGGAACATAAGCAGGAAGCTACAGTGTAAGATTTCTAAAGTACACACAGACGCAATCAAATGTTAATACAAAAACGAACTCTCTCTACACAACAAAAGATCCAGGGATGAAATAGATTTTCCCTCAAAATATTTAGATCAGAAGACAGAAGATTGAGGCAAAAGCGGGATGTCGCCGTAGCAGAGACAGTTCATTTTTCAGCTTACGAGATTGATAGACTCGACAGAAATCTGCAAACACCTGTCCAACTGAAACCTGACAATTAAAAAAATAATTAGAACCAAGTACTGAAATAAAGCTTTTATTTTTGTGGGAACTAAGAACTTTTATTCGACACTTAAATACACAAGGAGACAAGTACAACAGCCAGAGCAACAACTAAACCAAAAAAAACAGTATCACGAGAAAGGAGGCAGGGGGGAAAGGCAGCCAAAGGACAAACTATCTGGAAAAAATTGGAAGCATAATAGTTATAGGGGATTTGCTTTCTTTTGCACGAGGAAACATCCACGGTTGCGTAATGAAGTCGCCGGGCAGATACCTAAGTTTTATTTGGACGACGTCCGAGTTCAAGTTGCAGCTGATTGCGTGATTCAATTCCAGATTTGCACAAATATGTTGTCAGTCAGATACTTGAGTTTTATTTGGACCACTCCTTGGTTATTATAATAACTCAAACGACAAGAACTCTGGGTTCTTTAGATTCAATTTGTGGAAGTCACTAACGGTTCGTTTGGATAACGATGGATTTGGGGGTGGATTTGGATTTGGGGTGAATTCAAATGAAATCCAACGTTTGGATATATTATAGGGGTTTGAATTTGATTTGAAACAAATCCAAACCCCAAAATCATGAATAATTTGAAATTACAACCCCATGACCGTCATTTGAAATCCAGCTGGGATTCGAACTTGCATCCCCAACTCGCAGATGGGTTAGATACTTAAGAGTGGGGGTTTGCCATTGGGACAAGCTCATTTCTGGTTAATTTTCGACACTTAAAAATAAAGCAGCTGCCACGAATTCAAATTCAAAATTAAACTTGTAATAGTATCCAAACAAAGATTTTCAAATCTCTTCGGATTTGAAATTTTAGAATTTGAAATTTTAGATTTCAAATCCAAATTCAAATTCAAATCATGGCTACCAAACGCAACCTAAGCGAATTCCAGGTACTATGTGCCAATCGGATTCTACTTTTGAACCACCATAGTGAATCTCTGTTATTATAGTAGTACTGGTACATATGTTGCAAATTCATCACCAATCAGGAATCATCTATCTACATAACTCCTATCTACTTCCTGTTAAGTCCAAATCCAAAATTCCTGCTTATAAGTCCATAAACTGACTTATAAGCTGCTTATAAGTCCTACTAAACTCACCCTAAATATCAAATTGCAAGTTAAAAACAAATTCAGAACACAATGAGGTAAAAATTGTATGTGCACTGATGAGAGAGACACCTATTCAATCAAGAATCGACTACGTCAGAGATGATAGTTAACCACTTCCTTTTTTCTTCTTTTCCTCTCTACTCATGTAGAATAATATCAAGGCATAGGCGCCTCATGGGTACAGTTGGAAACTTCCGAGGCTCTGTTATCTATTACCATCGTATTTGTGAAGCACTATGATGCGGACCTATATTCCTACAACAGAAGTTCATGGTCAACAAGAGAGCATATAACAAACAATGTCACTTGTTTCTTGCATGTTGCAACTTGCAACACATTGGAACAGCAACTAAGTTTCATAAGCTTGCACTTATTTGGGAGAATGCGTAAATCTCTCAGTCCTTGCGTAGGCTTGCACTTATTTTTACGAGAATTCTTGAGTTTCCAAGTCCTTGAACTGATTATACAAGTTGATTTTGTAAAGATATTTGTACCACTCGTTTGGATTTCTCTGTCACTGCTGATTGGTTATTGACTTCCCCTCCAATGATCTTGATCTGCAGACAGACAGCATGAGGCAAAAGCTGGATGTCACCATAGCAGAAACAGTTAATTTGTTAGCTTACAAGATTAATATCTTCTACAGAAATCTGCAAACTCCTGCAATTTGCTGAAAACAGATAATATGAACAAAATTAGTAGGAAGCAACTCAAGTAAAGTTGAAAGCAATTGAAAGCAAAATATAAATAGGTGATAAAGAATAGTTCAGACCCAGAGCCTTGTTAAGAACACGGTTATATCTGGTTACCAAGAACCGTTTCGTATTCAGATTTCATGATGTGAGAAACCGTGAACTTGGTTAACATTTTAGTAACTTTTAACGAATGCATAAACCTATGTTGATAGGGGCTCGGCTTAGGATTGCAGAAGGAAACTACAATCTGAGCATGCATTTCAACTTTCAAATACATTTTCCCAAAATAGCTGTGACTGAGCCACCTCCGAAGTAGCACTAAACTTAAATGCACTCAAACAGACCCCCGATGACGTAACCCAAATCTGAGTGTCTTCCCTAACCAACATACCTAGTTTCAAAAGCGAACTTTTACTGTCACTAGAAGTTTAATATCATTATATACCCTTCTTTTCTTACACCACCAACAAATTACACACTAACACTCCAACTGTATACACTAGAAAATGTATCGATACCATCATTTCCCGTTTTTGGCAGGATCTTACCATACACAATACATAGGTTAAGATACAATATAATACACAGACCAGTAGGTATATGAACCTATGACACGAACCAGTAGGTATCAACCTATACATCTGCCCGTATCAAGAACAAGCAGAAATGCTTAAATGTCACGTACATGTTATGTACACCCAAAGTTACCGTTTTCTTGGATGTTGATGGTACTCTAGTGTACTTGAATGGTGTGTGCCTATATGAGTGTATCCCAGTACTATTGTGACAGTAGAAGTTCTGAGTGGTATATAGGCTCCATGGTCTTTTCCCAAAAGGTTCATAATTCATACTACTTTCTATATCCAAACTCCTACATGCTTTCATGAAAATCTGGTTTAGTTCGGCTTCAAAAAGAGCCGAAAATCCATGTCTTTCTCCATATCTCACCGATAGATTTTGTTGAAAATGCATTCATTACAATTGGTCATGCCATTCCATTCATTGTCCAATTTCAATAATAGATGGATCCTTGTCTTAAATACGCATATATCATTTACACTATACATGAAGGATGGTGGCATCTATACATGCACGATTACAAAATGATATACCATACAAGAAAAGGGAGTTACAATACATGGTACTAACCGCATTTTAACAACTATGACGAGTCCCAATATTCTGCAGGTTCCAATTTAGAGATGAATGCAAAAAGTTTCACAATGAAATTTACAAAAACAGATTCAGACCAAGCGTCTAACTCCCTTCAATAATCACCCTTACAAACAGAGCATTTTGTAACATATAAGCTGAAAATAGTCAGCATGCCACATATAAGCTGCCCTTTCTCTACCTAAATTATTAACTGTTGGTAATCCAAATCTCAATGTGGGATCCAAGTTTCTATAGATTTGTTACAACTCAGTTGATGATTATCTGATATCGGGTTGGTCTTTCCCAAAAAAATTGGCATATACTTTATATAAAAGAAATTGTGATGTGTCCTTCTCTTTTTCTATCTTTCATTTCTTCTGTATAATCTGAAATTTTCAATTCTCTTTTATCTTTCAGCCACTTCAGAAAGAAAAAAAAAAAAAAAGAAAATCATCTGTCCAGAGTCCAGACTCCATAGATATCAAGAGGAAGAAAACATTGTCCGTTGAGTATTATGTGAGAAACACCGGTTTAGCTTGAAAGGCTTTCAAACTAATTGGTTTCCCTCTTTGAGATTGCATAGAGCTCTTCTTTACTCATGAAACTATCTCAGCTATTACAGTTCCATTCCAAAATTTATTGTAAATACTTATCTATATCGCAATACCACATAATATAGAATTTCAAGATAATAAGTACTTGAAGGACGTACTTGATCTAACATATTCAGATCTACAACATGAACTAAAGCGGAATATTCATGTGTTTACCTTGTCTTCCTTAGCTCCTAAGCGCAACGGATGATCGTAGGGTGCTTGCTTTCACGTGCTCTTCTTGCTCCCACAATCTGGCTCGAATCACTAGGACGAGAGCTCTGATCCACACCAAGTTCCACGCAATGGAGGCTAGTTGAAGAGAGAGTCTAGGGTTTACTGTATTATGATCAGCACATGATCTCTACAGTAGTGTATATAAAATAATAGGAGGCTGTCTCCTTATATAGACAGACTTATAGCCTATTGCAACATAACCCCCTAGGGTTTGTCCTTGCTACTAACCCCATAAGGTTTGAGCTTGTCTCACCTAAACCCATAAGTTTAGGTTAATTGCACTGTGCACCCCACATGGGCGCACATAATGCTAACATCTCCCACTCGCACAGTGGGGTTGCACAAATACAGTAGTTCTAGTCTCCCTCAATCTCCAACTATTATCATCTGCCAAAGTGTTATGTGGCCTTGGTGTGTGACTGTGAGAGAACCTGCATTTCGGGAGATCCATACTCTAAACTCATACGAGACGAGCTAGCAGCAGGCGTTTCTCAACCCTTTAAGAAATAATGCAATACATATATATATCTCTCGTATTCCCCAGATTCTGTCTATTGCCATCTCATAGACCATGAGCACCTACCTTGTCCCGAAGGTCGTGCGTCAATGAGTCTATATCTCCTTTATTATATTCATATCCTGCATGATCCCATAAGATCTTGTAGGTGGGCCCAATGAACATGATAAAGAGCGATGCAATTAGAATCTTCCTTTCTATCCATTGTCGTTTTGATTCGGAGTCAGCTGCTTTCCTAGCAATGTCCTGGTAGGCCGAATCATTCATAGCCGTGAGGTGTCACGCTAAAGTAGCACCACCGAACCGTCTCTCCCCGACATGGATGAAAGTACTAAGGGTATACAGTGTCAATCATCTTTATATGATCGACGAGGCTCACACGGCGAGGAAACTCAGGGACTAGTTCTACTCGCCACCTCATGTCACTCATAAGCACGCGTTATCTCATCAGATGTGCGCCATAGTGTTTGGACTCTATCAGAGCACATGTCCTATCCCATAGGGACCACTATACAGATGTAAGTCCAACAGTCCATATGACTATTAACCCGAGTACTGAGTGTTGCACATATGCAATCGAAATCAGTTCTCTCATCTGGCTTTCTCTACGCAGACTATACATGGTTCGGGGTAGTAACCATGCTCGAATGGCCATAATCCAATCTCACCTTGGAACTTATTCCAATGCGACAAATAAATCCGTCTGACAGGGTCTTGCACTATTGATTGATGTCCAGCTCTTGTCATAGGCCATGCGCCTCATATGACAGGAGTCATTATATCATAGGCTTCTAGCGCTTGTCGGGATTCTGTCTCATCTTCTACTCACCTAGACAATCCAGGATATTGTAAAGGCGGTTGCTCGTGTGAGAGAGTCAACCTAGTGTCCGCGCGACATGTTCTATGCTAGTACAGGATATGTAAACGTATCATACATGTATCGAAACAACATGTAGCATAATTAAACAAATCCAATTAAAATCCATCAATCAATGTCTAAACCATATTATCAGTCTGAAATCTCTAGTGATACCTCATCACTTACTTAAGCCCATATTCCTAGCATGACCAGTGAATACATGCCTTGATAAAGGTTTGGTCACGGGATCAGCTAACATCTGACTCGTAGGAATGTGCTCTAAAGAAACATCTCCTTTGGCTACCACTTCCCTAATGAAGTGATACTTTTCTCTCTATGTGTTTGGCTTTACTGTGGTGCGTAGCCATATGCTGGGGCAACTCACAGGTTCATGGATAGCTCATAAGCTTACCGGAAACCTCCTTCTCTAAACACACTTCTGTCCGGTGACAGAACAGGCGGCCTATCACTATTATGCAACACTTATGCTGCTGTTCCATGCGATTTCATCTAGCATGGACTTTTTCCTGAGGTGGATTTATGTGCATCTAGGTCCCCTACCCTAGTCAGCATGCATGGCTGGCTAGTCGAAGCACTATCTTCGATAGACATAGTATGTAATCCTTTGAGGTATCGGAGTATTTCTTCATAGTCTTCCAATACCCAATACCTGGGTTGGAATGATATCTGCTAACTAAATCGATTGCATGCGCATAGGGTGCTTTGGCCATTCGATCTTTCTCGTGTTGGTTCTTGAGACACATTTCTAGACTGAGTTTCTTGCCATGCGCAATGGGAGTGTCAAGTGGTTTGGCATCGCACATTCTAAACCTTTCCAGTATTTTCTGGATGTACGCCTCTTGCGACAATCCTAGAAGTCGTTGGGAACGATCTCTCAGGATCTTAATCCCAAGGATGTAGCTTGCCTCACCTATATCCTTCATCGAAAAGCGAGAGGACAACCACCCTTTGGTGGTCTTGAGCATTCCTATATCATTGCTTGCCAATAGTATGTCATCCACATATAGAGACAAAATCATGAACTTATTTCCTGAGCTTTTGACATACACACAGTGGTCTTCATCTACCATTGCAAAGCCATATGCTACAATGTCCTGATGGAACTTCATATACCACTGTCTTGAGGACTGATTAAGCCCATATATGGACTTAATCAGTTTGCACACTTGGTGCTCTTGACCTTTCTTCTCTAAGCCTTGCGGCTGAGCCATATAGATCTCCTCGTTCAATTCTCCATTGAGAAACGCAGTCTTAACATCCATCTGATGTAGCTCTAAGTCCATACTTGCTACTATTGCTAGTATGAGGCGAATAGAGGCTATCCTCACCACCGGCGAGAATGTCTCCTCATAATCTACACCCTGCTGTTGGGTGTAGCCTTTCGCCACTAGTCGGGCCTTATGCCTTTCCACGCTTCCGTCTGCCTTCCTCTTGACCTTGAAAACCCATTCGTTTCCAATGGCCTTACGTCCAGGAGGCAAGTCAACTAGATCCCAAACATGATTGGTTTTCATTGACTCTAGTTCTTCTTGTAAAGCAATTTCCCATTCTTTCTTGTCAGGTGATGATAGAGCCTCGGACAATGTCCTAGGTTCATCATCTTCTTGCGTGGTGACCACCATGGCCTCCCCTTCGATGTCAAATCGTCGACGGGGTACGCTCCCACGAGCGCTCCTACGCAAAGAGGGTGCTTCTTCTTCAGCATCATCACCATATGTGATGGGCTGCTCACTAGGCAAGACGCTCCCACTGTTCTCAAGGTCCATAGGAACAAATTCCTCTTGAGTAGTGGTGAATTGAGTGTCATCTAGTGATTCCTCTTGCTCGTAGAGAATGCCATCTCCACGAGCTTCTCCCTGACTAGGAAAATCTCCTTCGAGAAATTCAACATCTCGCGACTCCATTTCTGTTAGACTGCCATCCGGCTGTTGCGCTATGAACACGTAACCCTTAGAGTGCTCAGAGTATCGTATGAAGATGCACTTCTTTCCTCTAGCACCCAATTTCCCATGGACATGGGAGACGTTACGTACATAGGCAGCCGACCCCCATGGCCTAAGGTGACCCAATTCGGGTTGCCTTTTGGTCCACATCTCGTAAGGGGTTGTGGCTACAGACTTGGTGGGCACACGGTTCAGTATGTATGTGGCAGTCATCAATGCATCTCCCCAAAAGGAGATTGGCAGATTCGCATTTGCCATCATACTACGAACCATCTCTAACAGTGTTCTATTCCTTCTTTCCGCTACACCATTTTGCTGCGGTGTGAAGGGAATAGTCAACTGCCTCACTATTCCTTTTTCCTCACAGAGCTCCTTGAATTGCTCGGATAGATACTCACGTCCTCGGTCTGTCCTAAGAGCCTTAACTCTTTTGTCCAGTTGGTTCTCTACCTCTTGTAGGAACTTTCTGAAGCACCCTAGTGCCTCAGATTTATGTGTCATCAAGTACACATAACCGAAGCGAGTGTGATCATCTATAAATGTGATGAAATAGCGAGCACCATGTCTAGCTCTAACGTTTAATGGACCGCATACATCAGAATGAATAAGTTGTAAAGGCTCAGTAGCCCTTACTGCTTTACCGAACGGTTTGCGTTTGGCTTTCCCTGCAAGGCAACACTCACATACAGGTAAAGATATCTTGGACATATTTCCAAGTAGGCCTGCCTTGGCCAGCCTGTTCATCCTGTCCTGTCCTATATGTCCCAATCTAGCATGCCATCTAGTGGAATCAACATCACTAGAAGACGTAATGAATGAACAAGAATCATAAACATCACCAAAGCTAGAACCAATAATGTCTAGATAAAATAAACCACGAGATATCAAAGCAGTGCCAAAAGATGAATTGCCACAAAACAGTTTGGCAACTCTACCCTCAAAAGCAAGTCTTAAACCAAATCCAAAAGTCTAGAATACTGAAAAAACAAGTTCTTGCGTGCACTATGAGCGTATGAGACGTCATGAGGATGAGCTCCAAACTTCATCTTCACGTGCATCCTTCTACTGCCTGTCATTGCCAATAATCCGTGCACGCGCCTCAATCACATGCTTAGGTGTCCTTCTGCACCTGAGTCCAATACCCACTCATTAGCGGAATCAGAAATGAAAAACTTGACTTATAACATAACAGTCATAGTTTGGATTATGGCATACCTTTGGCTCGGTACAATCACGAGCAAAGTGACCCTTCTTTTGGCAGTTGAAACACAAGATCCTTGCCAAGTTTCTAGCTCTTCGGCTCTTCTTGCCACCAGCTCCTTTCTTGATCTTGGGATTGGGGCCTCCCACGGGCTTCCCCTTTCCCTTGACGCCCTTATCCGCCTTCCTCCAGTTCCCATGCGCCTTTTGCGACTTAGGAAGAGGGTGCTCTGCCAATAACACCTCAACGTTGGACTTGGCGACCTCAATTCGCTCACTTTCCAACAAGAGATGACGTTTGACATCCTCAAACGTTTTGACATCCGCGTTGTGGGTCATGTTCTGTTTCATGTGATCCCATGTGCGGGGCAGAGAACGCAGTACCGCTTGTACTTGCTCTTCATCGGATAAGTTCCGTCCAGCTGCTATGAGCTCTCTGATCATGAAGGCCATAGCCCTCATATGCTGAGTCATTGAGTGTTCAGGCTTCTTATGATAAGAATCGAACTTCATCCTCAAGACCCTCAGCCTGGTGAGAGAAGTGGATCCATACTTGCTTTTGATCGATTCCCACATCTCCTTCGCAGTGACACAACTCTCGAACTCCCTGATGAGGTCATATTCCATCATACATAGAAGATTGTAACATGCCTTCCTATCCGCCGCTTCCCACTTATGAAAAGCAGCTAGGTCCCGCTCATGTTCCACAAGCGGTCGGGCCTCATTCATCACGGGTTCGACCTTTTCTGTCTGGAGATGGTCGGACAAATCTATGTCTAGCATGTAGTACATAGCACGACGGCTCCACATATCGTAGTTGTCCCCATTAAGCTTAACAGCTTTAGCAGAATCGGCAATGAGACTAGATGATTTCGACATGACTGTAAATATGAGACAAAGTGGAAATTAATTACTAGCATTTGTTTTAGCTCCTACAAACATTTGGATAAGATTAAAACTTCATAGTTCTTCATAAGGACTCCACCAAAACCTAGCAGCAATTCTAGGAATCAAATATCGTCACTTACGATTCCCTATTAATTTTAATCCTCTCTTAATGTGAGCTCTTTCGTTTTAGTTCTTTAGCATGCGAGGTTATACAGTTATATCCAATCACACGCAGTTATAACATAAAACAAGCATAAGCATAAATAGATATGCAATGGATGTGGCCCCTAAGGTGCACTCCCACTATTGAGAGTACGTCTTGAGCAAGTCTTGAACTTCTCGCCTCATGGATCTCGCCTCATCTCGAGTGCTCCTTGAAGCTTCCCTGTTCGTCTCTTTGCTCCATGCACCTCGCGCCATAGCTTTTGGTTTGGCCACCTCTCTTGAAGCTTCTATTCTTCAATATTCACTAAATATCTTATTTCTAAGAAGTAACCTCTAATAGGCGATTTAGATGAGAAGAGAAGACAATAGAGTATGTAGAGAGGCACGACACGCAGGCCGTATTTTAATTGATTACATATTCAAAACCAAAACCAAATATAAAACCATCTAAGCCACATCCATGCATCAAACACATCCATTCAACCCACAACAGCATGTATAATAATAAAATAAACATACTGGAATTTTCTGGAAATTTCCAGAATTAAAAAATAATTACTGGAAATTAATAAGCAATAAATCAATCAACTAATAAGATCGAAAATCGCTCCCAACTACCTAGGATCTCACCTCCTATCTCATAAGGTAGGGAAAAATGTCCTAAGTCTCCAGAAAAAATTTGGGCTCAAAACAGTGTGTTTAAGGACGTCTAATTGCCTCGGGAAGTGTGCTAAACACTAATTAATTAATCTGGAAAATAATAAAATTTTCTGTTTTTCCAAAAATTATGAAAAAATCCCAGAAAATAGGAAATTTAATTCTGAGCATATAGAAAAAAATTTGGTGAAAAATAGTGGCCGGAGGAGGGCTCACGCGCCCACACGCGCCGCCGCGCGTGGGCGAGTCCGCCTCCGTCACGCGCTGACGCGGCCCGAGTGCCACGTCAGCATGCCACGTGGCATGCCACGTCAGCCACGTGCTGACGTCAGCTGCCACGTCGCCCTCCACGTCACCATGCCACATCAGCAGCCCACGTGGCTGCCACGTCATCGCCACGTCAGCCAAGTGCTGACGTGGCACCGCCACGTCACCATGCCCCGTCAGCCCTAGCCACGTCAGCAAGTCCGCCGCCGCCCTTTGGCGCGTGCGGCGCGTGGCCGCGCGTGGCCGCGCGTGGAGGCGGCGTCGGTGGCGCGTGAAGCCCACGCGCCGCCTTCCCGGCCTCCTTTTCCGGCGATCTTTACATCGTTGGAATCGTCGTTTCACGTAGATCAAGATTATGTGTTCAAAACCCAATTTTAACATGTTTTGAAAAAATCTTTTTACTGCTCAGATTAAACAGTCCAGATTTATACTGTTTCGAATCTTAGAAAATTCATAACTATATCTCTGTTCGTCCAAAAATTACAAAATTTATATTTCTGGAATCCTTGTGAAAAACCCTATCTAACCATGTAGGTTTCACTAACAGATTATGAAATTTCAAAAACTCAAATTTTTTATCTGATTCGGGAACGCATAACTAGGCACGAAAAACAAGCCTAAGGCTCTGATACCAATGAAGGACGTACTTGATCTAACATATTCAGATCTACAACATGAACTAAAGCGGAATATTCACGTGTTTACCTTGTCTTCCTTAGCTCCTAAGCGCAACGGATGATCGTAGGGTGCTTGCTTTCACGTGCTCTTCTTGCTCCCACAATCTGGCTCGAATCACTAGGACGAGAGCTCTGATCCACACCAAGTTCCACGCAATGGAGGCTAGTTGAAGAGAGAGTCTAGGGTTTACTGTATTATGATCAGCACATGATCTCTACAGTAGTGTATATAAAATAATAGGAGGCTGTCTCCTTATATAGACAGACTTATAGCCTATTGCAACATAACCCCCTAGGGCTTGTCCTTGCTACTAACCCCATAAGGTTTGAGCTTGTCTCACCTAAACCCATAAGTTTAGGTTAATTGCACTGTGCACCCCACATGGGCGCACATAATGCTAACAGTACTTATATAAAAGTGTGGTATTTTGAAGGTTTTAACTTTTAACAAGTCTTTGCAAATGCGATTTCTTGCATTTTGAGGCCGACTATTGTCCGTTTTCCTCTTCTCAGTGTTTGGCTAATAAGAAGTGCAAATTAGAAATTTGCAAATGGGAAAACATTCCTTTCATCTGAAGTAAATATTACTTATTGATGTATCCAAAAAAACAAACACAGAAATCAGACCATTTGATCACAACAAATAAAGGAAAACATGCAACTGACTCAAGTTGTTACTGAGGGAGGTGTTTAGGTATTCTTGGGGATGTTGCTGTAATTCATAACTTGCAAGCTAATTTTGTACAGAGCAATCAAGCTCATCGGTAGGCCGTATTCCTATTAATGTCCCAATTTTTCTCTATTTTCCTACTTAACAAAATACATACCCATATCTTCGTTATCAAGAAGGGCCGCTTTGAATTGTTCTTGATAATCTTCATATTATACTTAATCAATCAATATTGATAGTTTATCATATCTTATTCATTCAAATTAAGAATGCCCCAAAAGTTTCACATGAAATTTCCATGATGGGAGTGAATTTGACTCGACTGTAAAAGAACATATAAAGCTTCACTTGAATCCATAATCAGTTCCATTAAATGAAGAGCACAAGTGAATCTGCATAGAAGAAACAATAGCTATCTTGACAAATAATATTGCCTTAGGTTTATTGAAAAACCCTTGATACGGATATAACCAGTAAATTACCTGATTAGTAAAGTGATGCAAGACTCTCACTGTATAGGAAGGTATGCCATGCGATGTCGTTTTCCCGGAACTTGTTGGTATTCCCAGACTCTGGATCATACAAGTACGAACAACTGTCTTGATCCTTCCGCAAGAGTATCAAATCTACGTTATCCTTTCTGAAAAACCCTACAGCCGAACTCATCTTAAAGGATGGTTTACAAGTCAGTAGTTTAGACCAGCAGTGATTGGCACCACCGGAATCACTCATCACCCACACATCAACATGCGAACCAGTTTCCACATGGGCAAATAGAGCAAGAGATCCTTTGTAGGCAGTAAGTTGACAGTAGTCCCAGACGGGGCCGAATGGAAGCTCAATCCTTTCAAAGACCTCGTCATTGAAGTTATAGCTTAGAATGTACATATCTTCTCGGTCAATTCTCATACCGATCTCATCTCCGCTTCCGATATCTACAACCCAATGCATGTACCCATTCACACATGAGGTGCCACGAGAGCTACTGCAATCACCTGAACCATTTATCTCGATTTCTCTATCCATGAATTAGTAGCAGTAGAGAACACATTGATCAGTGCCCTAGTCTCTCCTTGTACAGGAATCAGCCTAATCTGTGCAATCTTGAAAGCATTTGTGACGGAATCGAAGTAAAATCCAGAGCCGTACCAACCATTTTCCATTAGTGGACGACCAACCATTGGAGCATCTCCGATTTCCCTAAGCTGTCTAGTGGCAGGGTTCCAGAGGGCATACCTCTGCTGTGGGCGTTGTGAGAGAGATAAGCAAACTACCCCATTGAAACAACCCACGATTTTGACACCGTAACCGGACAAAGTCAGATTTTCCGTGACATCACCGAAGCCGAAAGGGTAGGTAATGTTTGGAACGGCATTGACATTTAGCTCAAACGAATGTGACAAGAGAGAGACTTGGCTCTTACGGTGGCTGTGTGAAGAGTGTTGGGCAATGAAATTAGGAGAGAGTATCAGAGAGTACCAGAACTTGGGGACGCACCTGAAGCGTAACAGAGACTTCACCGGCAGTCTTAGGAAGATCTCTACTATATCATCTTCTGCTAACTCTTTCTTCAATCTCTTGCCGTCTGAACGAACAACACGAGCTGCTGAAGAGGAACAAGACTCCATCATCGCTCGACTCTCCTTCAGAGAAGAAGCATTTCCAGCTGCTGCGAATTTGGGGGTTTAGGGTTTCAAATGCTCTCTCCCTCCCTATTCGGCGACTTCCATCTTCTGTCTTTACTGGTATTTCTTTTACATCCATTTTTTTTTTGGTAAAAAACACTTTGACCACCTTAAGTTTGATGCTCAGACACTTTCCACCATTCCAGTTTTCAAAATGACACTTTTAAGCCTTTAGTGCGCTAAACTTAAGGACACATGCCCATGATTATATCATTTCCTACTCTAATATGGAAACGTTTTCTTCTTTTTTTTTTTCACCGGCAACGAAAGAGATCACATTAATAAGGAAAAACGATTACAAAGAGAAAGGGGCATACCCCCAAATAAAACGAAGACAAGAAATCAACAAGAAGCATACAAAGCCTACCAACTACCTACAGTAACCTTAATGGGATAAAGGCTCAGAGGCCCCCAATACAACCCAAGAACAGAGAAACGGCTAGTGAGGTCCAAGAGCCTCCTATTTCCTCTAGTGGGCCCAAATGAGACGACCCAAAATCATAAACAGCCCAAGGTAAACACAGGCCCAAACCAAGGCCTAAAAACTTCTCAAACCCTAATCAGGGCTGCTGTGCTGCTGCTCGTGAGCCGGCGGCCGGCGGTTGCGTCCAAAAGCCTGTTGCAAGGACCGGCGGAGCGAATGTTGAAGCCTGAGTGGGTCCTATAATCAACACCCAAAACCGGAGAGTGGTGGGAGGCTCCTGGCAGTGCCGGAGGGTGGCGAGGGGACTGATCCGGGAAGCTCATCTAGGCCGGAGGTCCGGCCTAGACAAGGGGGAAGGGGAAGGACCAGCCCCATAGCCGGGGGAGGGGGAAGGCAGCCACCAAGGAGACGGGGCCCGCTACTCAACCGGGGGGAGGGGGAAGGGGGTGAAGACACAGGACTAACCTCAGGGGAGGCAATCTCGAAACCGGTCCGGATCTGGATATGTAGGCGATGGGAGAGGCCAGACGGCGGTGGAGTAGCAGCGGCGGCAGATCTGGGCGGTGGAAGGCGGACTTCATGGCTGCGACCTCTCGGCGGCGGCGGCGGCTTAAGGGTGGCTCCGGGCTGGAAGAGGAAGGCGGGGTAGTTGAAAAACCTTACCAGAGCTACGAAGAGGGGCGACCCGACTTCGATACCGACGGATGGCCGGCGAGGCAACCGAATCTGCTGCGATTCCGGCGAGGGCAGAGCCTCGTGAGACGCCGGTGGGAAGCGGCAAAAGACTGTAAGATAGAGGGCATGGGTGGCTTTAGCTTCAGAACTCTACCCTGAGGAGCTTCTGCGGTGGTGGCGGGCGGCAGCCCCATGGGGGAGCCGCCGCCGCCGGCTGCGTTGGTGCTTTTTTAGGGTTTCTGGTGGGAGAGTGTTTTAGAGAGAGAGTGTTTCAGCTGGAAACGTTTTCTTCTAGAAACCACTAACAGTGACCACCTCTACCCACAGGATGATGGCGTCACAACTAGGGAATTTAGATAATGGGCTTAAATTTGTTGCACTAGAGGGGTGAACGTGTCATTTCCCAAACAAAAAGAGGCGAAAGTGTCTTTTAAAATGTCACCGTACTTGGTAGTAGTATCTCTGTTTCCCAAAATCTTCCCACTACACTATTCACAGGCCAGTCTTTTCAGTAGACTATACACAAGTCCGTTTGACCGGGTGATTTGGTTAATAAAACAATTCTTTTTTTTTTGTCAATCAGAATTTCATTAAAAAAACTCAAGAACCAATATAACTGTCTTTGGCTAATGCCATGCCAAATTCAAAACTACTTAAAATTTCACTACCATTACTACTACAATTAATGCATTTTCTTGCTAACAAATCAGCACACCCATTTGCAACTCTATTGACCCAACTAAGTTGAAGATTCTTTTTTTGATCCAGAGCTGCAATATCATCAACAATGACTACCACCACCCAACTTACTGGACCTTTCTTGGCAAGCATATCGATTAAACCTTTGCAATCCCCTTCAAAGACAATCTGACGTAAAATCTCTTTATTTTGAAAAATTGCTTCCCTCCAAGCTTTAGCTTCTGCACCAAAAGGTGAAATTGTATAGTTTTTTATCCAACAACTGTCTACAGACTCACCCTTCTCATTTCTACTCACCCAACCACCAGTCATTAACAAACTGTTTTTGTCCCAACAAGCATCTATGTTGCACTTTAGCATTCCTTCTTGAGGAGGCATCCAAGCTTTGCTAATATTCTGCTTTTCAGAAACTTTGTTGTGACTTTATCACCTATCTCAAAACCAATGTACTGAAGAAGGTTTTTTTCCATGTAACTAATAGCTCTCTGAGGAGACACTTCTATTTTCTCAAAAATAAAGGCATTTCTGCTTTTCCAGATACTCCAACAAGCTAAAACTATTTTTTCCAGAAAATGATCTTCTGCATTGGATTGAGCACAAGTTTTCCAAGTTTCAAACTGCCAATGTTGGAAGGAATTTACACTTGCAGTGACTGTATCTACATTGTAGCCCAGTATGAACCATATAGGTCAAGTCCAAGAGCAACTCAAGAACAAATGCACTTCATTCTCCCCCTCCCTTTGACAAATTTGACATCTTACAAATAAAGAACATTGTCTTCTGTGTAAATTTTCTTGCGTGGCTAAAGCTTTGTTGCTTAGTCTCCACCAAAACATTCTAAGTTTTTTTTTGGGGGGGGGGGGGGTTCAAATGCCAACAGTCATTCCAATACTCTTTAGGAAAATATAAGGAAGAAGAAGCATCAGAGATGTTAGATTCTTCAAAACCTTTCTTCCCCTGCAAAGCAGCTCTTTGAAACCTTTGAATAGCTAATTGTTTACTTGTTCTTAAAGTGTAAGCTCCAATTGCAGTACCTGGCCAAACTGGTTTATCAACAGAATCATGCCAAGGCAAGGGAATGGCTAGAATGGCAGCTGCTATCTCACTCTTGAAATAATTTGAGATTAAGCTCACCTTCCAACTTCTATTATGTGAATTAATAAGATCATCCACTTTTGTAAACCTTGGATGAGGGATGTTATTGGGAATTTTTCCTCCCTTCAAACTGGGTAACCACCTATCTTCAAAAATAGATATATTTTTTCCATCACCTACCTTCCAAGAAATCCCTTCCTTGATGACCTCCAGACCCTCCAACAGACATTTCCAGGTCCAAGAAGATAAAGAGCCCTTCTTCAATTGCAAAAAATTTGTGTTAGGGAAATATGTAGCCTTTAGAAGCTTTGCACATAGAGAATTCGGCTTTAAAAGTAATCTCCAACAGCTCTTTGCAATCATAGCATGATTAAAAGCTTTCAAATCTCTGAAAGCTAAACCCACTTCCTTCCTTGGGGCATTCAATTTTTTCCAACTTACCCAGCATAACTTTTTCTCTATAATCTTGCCTCCCCACCAAAAAATTCTCATAAGGGCCACCAATTTGGTTATCAAAGATTTTTGGGAAAATAACAGAACTCGTGATATAGCTAGGCAAAGCCATAACTACGTCCTTCATAATGATTTCCCTTCCGCATAAGAAAGAAAATTTAGCTTCCAGCCTTGCAAGACCTTTTCTACTCCTTCCAAAATAAAATTGAGACTTTCTGCTTTTGATCTTCCCCAAAAGGTTGGAATTCCTAAATATTTCGAATTCTTATCAATCTCAGGAATTGCACAAAGATTTGTGATATCAGTCACCATTGAAGAGCTGGTATTTAGGGAAAAGCAAATCCCAGATTTGTTAACATTTAGTTCCATACCAGAAGACTCACAAAACTGCTGCAGAATGTTCAAAAAGGATTGCATTTCTTCTAAAGAAGCCTTCAGAAAAATAGTGGCATCATCTGCAAAAAGTAGATGATTAATGGCCTCACCTCCTCTACATATTTTAATACCTTTGAGAGATTCATTTTCTGAGAGCTGCATTCATATTTTTGGAAAAAATCTCCATAAATAAAACAAATAAGTAGGGGGATAAAGGATCCCCTTGCCAGATCCCCCTCTTAGGCTTGAAATATTGGCCACACTCTCCATTGACCTTTACTGAATAAGAATAATAAAATCATTCTTGATCGTACTCCATTGAGATTGAAAAAAGGTACCTGTGAAACCATCGTACCCTGGAGCCTTATTGGGATTCATAGAAAACACCACTCCTTCTATTTATTCTGCCTTTGGAATTGCACATAAGTTGATGTTCTCTTCCTCTGAGATCATAGTACCAACATTGCACAGAGACTCCATGTTTACTTCACTGTTTCCTTTATAAAAAAGCTTCACAAAAAATCTAGTTGCTTCAGCCTTCATATCCTCTTTATTTTCCAACCAAGTACCAATATCATTTTTTAACTTGTTGATTCTGTTAGTATTTCTTCTTCTAAGAGCTGATAAGAAGAAAAACTTGTAATGTCTATCCCCCTCCTTCAAAAATTGAATTCTAGACTTCTCTTTCCAATAAGTTTCCTCTATATTCCAATTCTCGTTTATGTGATCTCTAATATTTCCTTATAATTCCTCATTTTCAGCACTCCAAGGCAGACTTTGAACTCTTAACAATTCAGTTTCCATAATTCTTATTTGCGCCATAATATTTCTGCAATTTGATTTGCTCCAAGCTTTGAGACCTTCTCTGCATTTAATTAGCTTTGAAGTGAAGTTTGATACAGGGTTGGCATAAGAACTCTCACTCCAAACCTTATCTATGGTATGATGAATACTCTGATCTTGCAGCCACACTCTGTTGAAGATGAAAATATATATTTTTTGCCCTTTCCTCCAATCAGAATTAGAGGCGTATGATATGAGCCCAGCAAGTAGTCTCTTTGCAGTTTAGCGCTCTGATTCTTAATGCCCCAATCTGCACTGAAGAATGCCCTATCCAAAAGTTCTCTAACATTTCCTTCCATTCTATTATTTGACCAGCTGTACTTAAGCCCTTAAGCATATAATTAAATCAGACCACAATTGCTTATAAACTTCCTGAAAAACTCACATCTCCCCAGATTTGTTCTTTTGCCTCCCTGTTTTTCGCATCTATCTAAGTATTCATTGCAATCCCCCACATAATCTACGACATTGACAGATGTTTCACTACCTCTTCAATTTCTTTCCAAAAGCTTCTCCTAGCAGCAACATTGGAGGGTGCATACACCATGAACCACATTTCAACTTTACCATTTTCATTAAATATTTTTGCTTGGATCAGATTAGGAGAACTCCACACAATCTCCAAATCAATTTCCTCATGCCACCATAAAGCTAGCCCTCCTGCAACACCTTGAGGTTCAATATACATAGCCTTACCAAATTGGAGTTGCCTCCTTATTCTATCTATTTTTTGGGACTTGTTTTTCGTTTCAGAAAGAAATACCAAATTAGGACGATGGTCTCTCACGAGACCTCGAAGTCTCTGGACTGTCAGGTTACGTCCCAAGCCCTGACAGTTCCAGCTTAGACTCAACATCTCACTTGCGGCTGTTCAAGGTCAGCCACCACCACCTCTAAATTTTTCTTCTTACAGTTCATCAAAGCTTCATATTCCTCCATGTATTGCTCAAATAGCCTATCTTATTCAAAAGGTAGCAAAGAATTAAAACTTACCTTATGTTGAATTGTGTGTTCCAAGGTCATCTGAACCGGCCTTCCTTCGGAACCCTGTTTTTGAGATTTGCAAACTAGTCTGGCATACTCGCTATCTTAGGAGGATATCTCCTCGTTAATCAACACCTTACCCGAGGAACAATTCTCCCTTGATTGAGTACAAACTCTCTTTGTCGTCGCCTGCGAATTGATTTCCAAGTTCTTTCGTTTCAGAGAAACGAATCGATCAAAAATCTTTGAGAGTTTAACATCCGTAACTGGGTTTCCTTGGCTTTGCAGTCCCCTTTCTTCAGCTGAAATCCCAATTTGACCTTCTGCATTGAATTGACTTTCCAAATTTGCTCTCACCGATTGTCGGGCTACCTGTCTAATCATTTTCCATCGTGGGCTTGGTTTGCTAAAACTTGTGGGCTTATTGACATAACCCCTTGTTGAAGATTATAAGGCCCACCAGTCTCTAGACTTCCACAATAGGCCCACATTGGGTCGTAGTTGGGTTGCTGTAAGAGCACCCCCAATGTTATATCTTGGGCCTTCTCATTAAACCCACGAACAGGGCTGCTATTTACTGCTTGCCCCTCCGACAACACCGAATTTTTTCTAGTTGGGTCCATTACCTTTCCTTTAATATTACCAGCCACCCCTTCGTCTTCGAATTGAGTTTCTGGTACAGACTCCACCTCATTCCATTGTTCCTTCTCTGAAACGTCCTCATCGTGATCGAGAATCTCCGTGCCACCTGTTAAATCTTCTAATTGTCATTTTTGGATTTCATCCTGAAATTTCACTGATTCTAATCCAGTTGTCTCTCTGTTATCCAGCACCACAACAGATAATGAATCCCTACTTTCAGTCACGCGCTTTTCCTGTCTCCACTGCATCAGGCTCTGTCTCTTCCTCTTCGTACTCCGTCACCGGCATTCCCCACATCTTAAAGGACTTTTCACCTTCCGGTGTTAACCAAGTTGGTTTTGTCTCACGACTTCTTGTTTCAGTACATCGGAGAAAGAAACCGTAAAAATTGCAGCCTCGTAACTCTGGTTTCAGAAATCGACAATCCTTATTGGTATGACTCAATCTTCCACAATCATAGCAGTAGTCTCCGATATTTTCATATCAGAAATCCTGTTTTATCCTCCGACCATCCTTCGAATAGAAGAAAGCTTGTGTTAAAGGGTTTTCAACTTGAACCATAACTTGAAGTCGGAGATACGGGAATCGCTGTGATTTTCCAATTTTCCGGGCGCTCTTCTCTGTTAGAAAAACCGGTGGTAACCCATAAATCTAAACCCAGAAAGGGCTACTGGAGAAATCAATCTCCTTCAACGCTGTCTTTATTGGCAATTTCTTCAAAATTAGCAAATCATTTGAAACATTCCATGGAATCCCTTTCATGATTATCTCACAATCCACATTATTCTTAAATCTGAAGATGAATTTATTTCGTTCCCAACACTGAACTGAAAAAATCCTCTCTTGTATTCCAAACCCCTTTTAGAATCTTCGATACAGTATTTCAGAATTTTTTTTTAGGGAAAAGATCTTACCCACCATCACCTTCTTAGATACCTCCTATGCTATCTTTACGTCCTCTTCGAGATCCAAAGTAACCAGATCTGTTCTGTTTGAGCCTCCATCGACACCTTCAAGCTGACCGGAGAAGCTCCGATTTGAGAAAAACTAGCGAAATAAAATAACTCACAGACCCAGAGAGACACAAGAAAAGTATAATAGGAAAGCAAAAGAAGCTAGAAAAAGAGCAAATAGCTCACGAAATTGCAAAAGAGACGCCGAATCAGGGTAACGAACCCAGTAAACTCACATCTCTGGAAAGAATTCTAGAGAGAGAGACCGTACTGAATGTTGATTACTATTTGCCTTTCAATACATGAAAAATTTTAATCAATAATCATTGTGATGTGTAGCCATCGCCCTTGAGGTGGTCATAATGATGTCCGGGTTAAATTATGTGGTCTCACATTTTAACAGGACACACTACATTGTTTTTTTTTGTAAGAAGGTAAGAAATTGCATTAATAAAACGGAACGCACCGGCAGGTACATAAAACGGACATTATACAGAGGGAGTCATGTTTGAAATCCTAATACAACACTACTAGAACTAGAGCATAAGCTACTAACCAGGCGTCTGCGACAATATGGACAGCAAAAGAGTCACAGAGCATACCTCCACTACTACATAGTATTTGACATAGCTAATTTAGCAAGCTTATGGGCCTCCCAAACTTTGATTTCGCGGAACCTTAGTTACAAGACACTCGTTAAACAAGCTGATCTCCTGCCTTTATACAACAAAAGTGGTGCGTCCCGGAATGCAGGCTGCTCGACAAACTACATTGTTTGTTAACAAATTAGAGGGTATATACTATACCAAGTCTCTGCTTACTGAAAGAACACAAGTCATTATATTTATCGGGCTCATGATAAGAACTTCATTTAAAACATCCAAAAGAGCACTACTAAAATATTATAAAGAACAAAACATATGTATTTTGGCGGCACACCCACTTTCATATATAGTTACGCATGATATCATCTGGCTAATAACTGGACCTCTGCAATGGATCAAGACTCAGCTATATGGATCACTGCTCGACAAACTACATTGTTTGTTAACAAATTAGAGGGTATATACTATACCAAGTCTCTGCTTACTGAAAGAACGCAAGTCATTATATTTATCGGGCTCATGATAAGAACTTCATTTCAAACATCCAAAAGAGCACTACTAAAATATTATAAAGAACAAAACATATGTATTTTGGTCGGCACACCCACTTTCATATATAGTTACGCATGATATCATCTGGCTAATAACTGGACCTCTACAATGGATCAAGACTCAGCTATATGGATCACTGCTCGACAAACTACATTGTTTTACTAACAAATTAGAGGGTATATACTATACCAAGTCTCTGCTTACTGAAAGAACAAAAGTCATTATATTTATCGGGCTCATGATAAGAACTTCATTTCAAACATCCAAAAGAGCACTACTAGAATATTATAAAGAACAAAACATATGTATTTTGGTCGGCACACCCACTTTCATATATAGTTACGCATGATATCATTTGGATAATAACTGGACCTCTGCAATGGATCAAGACTCTGCTATATGGATCACTACTGAAGCCCAAAGTTGGATTGTTCTCATATCAAGCCCATTGTCAAAGAAGAGCTGGCCCAGTCCATAATATTATTTAGTTGTTATTCATGTAAAACCCTAAGGGCAATATTGTCTTTTCCCTTTACCCTAAACTATCCTACCGTTGGATCATCTCCGTACAAATCCTACCGTTGGTAGGCTCATATATATGATGTATTCACTGGTTGTAAACCGAATTCAGTAAGAAATATACATCCTCTTCTTCCTTCTTGTTCTCGCCTCTTCTGTGGAACCCTAGAGTTCCTTTCATGGTATTAGAAGCCTGCAATGGCCCTTGCCAACACTACGGCTTCACCGCCGGTCTATCTATTGTCCAATATACACAATCTTCTCCATTTTAAACTTGATTCAACCAATTTTGTCCTATGGAAACACCAGATCTCCTCTATTTTCGTACACATACCCTATACGGTTATCTTGACGGCACAATTCCACGCCCGTCTCCTGTTTTACCATCTTCCGCGGGTTGTCAATCTGGCTTATACGGGTTGGCATCTTCAAGATCAGGCCATCCTAACCATTCTAAACGCCACCCTCTCTTAGGAATCACTTATTTTAGTTATTGGATCTTCAACATCTGCTGAGGCGTGGTCTGTTCTTGAGCGTCGCTATGCGTCCCTCACTAGATCGAACATCCTTGCGCTCAAAGCTGAGTTCCACTCTCTTCGTAAGGCTCCGATTCAATCGATCTGTACATGCAAAGGTTGAAAATGATTCGAGACAAGCTTTTGGTTGCTGGGGTTGTTACCGCCGACGAAGATCTGCTTCTCTATGACCTTAACGACCTTCCACCAGAGTACAATTCTTTTCGCTCCTCGCTCCGCATTCAATCCACCCCAATTCATTTTGAGGAACTACATGTTTTTCTCAAGGCGGAGGAGCAGATGCATGCTTTACAATCCCACACCTCAGATCTGTCAACACCCACCGCTTTATACCATCAACGCGGTGGTCGGAGTAGCCAAATCAACCGTGGGGGACGGTCTGGTCAACGAATCGGTACCGGTGGCCGATCTGATTCTCGTGGTGGCTGTTCAATTTCCGAGTCCGGACCCGGTTCGGGTTAGTCAAACGGGTCAGGTTAGGGATCGGGTCGCAGGTCAGGTCGTGGTTCGGGTCGCTCCGAATCCAGAGGACGAAATGGCTCGGGTCGAGTTGGTTCTAGCCCTATTACTTGCCAAATATGTGGGTACGACTTCCATTCTTCCCTCGATTGTTATAACCGAATGGATTTTGCTTATCAAGGTCGTCTCCCTCCTGGACGAAATGGCTCCGAATCCAGAGGTTTGGCAGAGCTTCCGCGTATGGCAAGTGTGTTCTCCTTTGTATGGAAAGGTTGACGATCTATATATACTGGAGAACATGACCGTTGTAGTGTGGTTAATGCGCCCATTGATGGCGGCTTAATTAGCTTAACCATAACGGCACGTTCGTCCGAGTATATAGGAACCGTTACAGCACGTGGTGCGCGAATACCGGAACCGTTACGAGGTTGACCGGGTTTGACCGGATTGACCGGGTTTATGGAGCTCGTGCCATAAATCTCTCAAAACAGTTACTAAAGGTCGCGTGCGGGCTTGGCTCGCACGCGACAGGGCTTACTCTAGCCTCCAAACCACTAAGTCCCTACAAGTCCCGTGCAGTGGTATGCGAGGGCTCTGTCTCGCAGCCCCCACATGGATCAGCTCGGCTGGTGATCCTGTGTGTGTGGAGCACAGTATGGTGTGCTGGATGGTTGCCACGTGGCCAAGATCTGTCAGCTCAGAAAGCACTATCTACATTAGCCCCCTTTCTGCGCGTGAAGACTCATAGCTGTATAGACTTCCATGCGCGGAAACCAACATGCGCGTCGTTGCCACGCACCAATTCAAATACGGGTAAGTTCAGCCCCCCGTGCGTGCCATTATGACCTAAAACCCCTAGAGTCGTGCCGTCTGGCCTTTAGGGTTTTAGGCGTGACGTCAGCTTGTCCTGTGATTGCGCGATTCGACGGTGACGGTTGCGATTCGACTACTGAAAGGACGCAACCCTTCATTGTTTTGGATAAATACCTTGTATCCCCCATTATTGCAAAGCATCACTTCTTTCTCATAAAGTGAATGGTACCCGGAGATCTTCGAGAGCAGATCCAGATAATCAATCACCAGTTCAGAACTGCAAATCGTGTTCTTCAATTGTGCATATCCAAGCAGGCTTCAAGAAAACAAGGTTGGCCTCGTTTAATTTTGATTTAAGATACCAGTGTTTGTCTTGAACTGCGTTGAATCTGTAAACCCATGAGATTTGTGAAGAGGCTTTGATCTTTGAACCCACTTTTGCTTTAATCCTTCAACAATATGAGATCTTGCAACTCCATGATTTCTGAAATTGATACCAGAAACTGTTCGTCTTCCTTTGCATAGATCTTGAATTTCAAAATTCAAACTGAAGTGTGGTATTTCTCCCCCTTTTTTTTCTTGCTCTTCCGCAGGAATGGCCAAGACAAAAGGAGCCAGACCTGTCAAGGAAGATGAAGAGATACCCGACCTTCCGCAGGCCTTGTGGCGAAAAGCCCCCTTTTTAGGTGGGAAAGATTTCTACCATGCGAGGGTGAAGGCGAAGAGGATGCCTGATCCTGTCCCGGTTGAGCGATTGCTGACACTGACTCGCCCAGTTAACTCAGCCTTGCTTGAGTTGATTGGTTCCGAGGATGTGGTTCGGTTGGGAATCGAGAACGGGCATTTCCCATATACTGCGATTTCTACCCAGGCGTTCGTCCAGAAGTTGGATTATATGGATGAGTGGATTGACCACGTGTTGGACCATCACGCCGCGACTCTTGATGAAGCCGGCGTATACTTTGCTATCCGTGCTATGAAGGGTGCTGCCGTGAAGCTGGATCAGTCCATGCTTCTAGACCATCTGTCCCGTTACTCGCCTGCGACTCACACGTTCCATTTTGCTGAGTTCGAGGCTGCCCCTACGCTCGAGGACGTGCAAATGCTGTACGAGCTTTCCCCTATGGGTGAAGTGGACCCTTTGAGTCCTTTGAGGACATCTGCGGAGATTGCTTTATACACACAGATGGAGGAATGCCTAGCAGAGGTAAAGAAGATCTCCACTCGGTGGACCACTACAAAGCCTCTTCCGAACTGGCAGCTGGTTGATACGTCTGCGAAGAACACCTGGAACAAATGGTTGCAGTACTTCTTCCGAGACTATGCGAACAGCAGCATCACTAAGAAGCTCCTGAGTGAGAACCCAGAGGCCGAGAATTATGTAGAGGGTAAAGGCTATCATTTGACCCTCTGTGCCTTTCTGTGTGCTTGGTTGTCGAGATACCTGATCGATGGTCACCCACATGATGGGGTCTTCTACCATGTTTTGCCACTTGCTGTGAGGCTCGCCCTTGGTCAGAGGGTTGCACTCGGACCCTTGGTCCTAGGCACGCTGTACTATAGGCTTGATCAGCTGGTTCTGGCCATGAAAGAGTCACGTGGCCGCCTCGATGTACTGACTTTTGTCAATATTTCCCTTTTGACAATGTGGGTTTTCGAGCGATGGCCGTCTTATGCTCCAACTGCTCTCAAACTTGACAAGTGGTGTCCCCCAGGTGAGACGGAAGCGCGCAACAGCGGAAGAGCTGCGAGGTGGTTTGGAGCGAGCAACACCAAGTGTGTTTGGAGTATGATATGCGACAAACGGAAAGAGTTTACTGCCAGGCCCTATGCCACGCGTGTCGAGAACGTGCGATGGTTCCCCAAGCTGTACCCTTCCAAGGGTGTTGTCTTCTCAGAAGAGTTGCTCTTCGAAGAGGGGTCGCATTTCCATGAGCGCTATCGCGAGTTCTTTTGTTGGTGTCTACGAGGTTCTCTTCCTGCCCTCGCAGAGCATATTCGTGAGCTCGCGCCGAGGTATGAAAAGCTTACCGTGGATGTTGACCCCACTCGAGTTTCTCCTCAGTTTGGTTTTGATGCGGTGGCCCCATCAATCTTGCCCCAGTCCATTATCAGAGGATGTTATAAGCGCTTGCTAACAAAGGAGTGCAAGACGGTCTTCATGAACAATCTTCCCTTTGAGCAGCCTGCGGGAACCCGCGAGGGTGGTTGTTCCCAAAACTGGCTCGCATACTGGGTTGCCCAGCAAACGAGGATTGAGACGGAGTCGGCCGCGCAGCCGAGTAGAGCTCCCTTGATCAAAAGAAACTCTTTTCCGTTTCGCCCCAATTGCAGTCTGAGCGAGTCTGAGTATGGTTGCTACTCACTGTTGGACGGCGAGAACCATTTATGTCCTGATGTCATTCTGAAGGAGCAGGTCGCCGCAGTTAAGAAGTGCGACACGCATGTCGTCAGATACAGCAAGGCATTTGCCGAGGTAAGCAATTTCTTCGTGTGCGTCAAGCTTCTTGATTTTCTTATGCCGACACCTTTGTTATGTGCTGTTTGCTGTAGTGTCATGTGCGGAGATTCGCATCTGGTGATCGTTCCAAATCGTTGGTTAACACCATTGTTGCCACCAGAAGACAAAGGCAGTCGTTCCGGCTAGCATGGAGGATAGCCCCTGAGGTCGAAACCAAAATTCGCGCAGTCATGAATGCTTTTGCTGACTCGCTGATAGACAATGCTCCGGCTCCGTCTCCTCCTGGAGATGATCCGTCCCCTCCAGCGACTGCAGCGCCGAGAGCGAAGAGGCCTAGACAAAAGGGAATTACAATTTCTTCCCCCAGAAGTGCTCCAGCTTCTCCTCCGGTGAGGTCCCTTTCTATCAAGGACAAAGGCAAAGGTCGCATGCCCAGCAAAGTGCGGAAAGAGCTCGCAGTTGAGAATTTCGTTCCATTTAACCAAGAGGAAGAGGAAGAGAGGCAGGAGCCCCGAGAAAGTGATGAAGAAGAAGAAACAACAGTTGTGATGCATGAGGAAGAATCAGGAGGTACCTCCGTCGCATTTCTTTTCCCATTATCGTAACTTCTTTGCACTTCTTTTCTTAAACCAATCATATCTTCGCAGATGATGATGATGATGAGACCATTGGTGGCCTTTTGTCCAAGAGACAAAAGAGAGATGCCCATTCTGGCATTCCAGACGATCCCATAAGTGAGGACATTCTTGCTGAGTCCAGGAAGACAGCCGCGGAAGCTGCTAAGAGAAGAAGACAGCGAGAAGAGGAGGAGCTCGAGCGTGTGAGACAGCGGAGCCTCGAAGAGCAACATGTTGACGACTTAGTGCGTCCAGCTAGCGAGGAAGGTGAGCTTCCCGAAGAAGTGGTCCCCAAGGCAGAGGAGGAAGATGCGGTTCCGGAAGAGGATGCAGCAGCACTGGAGCAAGTCCAAGCAGACTTTGAGGAAATCGCGGGCGGCGATAAAGGTGAGATCTTCAATCTCGCAGTAACTTATAGAGATGTTATTGTGGGTGCGTTAAAGCATGGTGTGTCAAAGACTGACATCCGCCGTTGGCTAGTAGACAAGTGCGGAGAACCTTCAGGTAAATATTTAAGCGATCTGCATGTGCTATACCTGAGCGGCTTGAAACAGGCTCATGACTGGTTTCTTCGCATCCCAGGTCACGCTCCTTTTAAAGACTTGCTTAGTGAGGAGACACTAATAGGACATGGTTCCACATCCTTAGTGTATGAGGTAGATACCTCAATCCCACCTTCGCGTGGAGGTGCTTACTCTTAGCTTTAGTAAAGATAGCGAAATAACTTATAGCACAAGTTACCTCATATCATCGCATTTGATATCGCAGGCCATGCTGAGGAACCTGTGTTGGAGCAGAGAAGTCAGCCTTCTGCGTCCTATGTTCCGATTCCGAGCTCCCATACCGAGAAGCCCGTCGCAGCTGCTGAACACGCAAGTGAGCCTCTCGAGGACATCATTGAACTTTCCGATGATGCTGAAGCTGATGCTGTGCTGATGGATGAAGATGTCCATGCTGGTGCTGAGGAAGTAAGGACAAGTGCTGCTAATGCTTTCGCATCTGAGAGCGTCCTTCAACAAGCGACTCCGGCCGTCACTTCGCCTCCGGCAATGACTGAACCAGTAGTACCTATTCCCGCGTGGAGCTTTTGGGGCTCGCAGGTTGGGAATGCAGTCGCAGCTGGTGCGGCCTACACTCTTCCTCCTGACTACGAGAGGTTGGAGCTCGCAGCTGATAGGAGAGCCATGGAGCGAGGACGGTCTTCGACCAATCCGGCAGCGCGCATTCCTTCTCTTCATGAGATTCTGGAAGGAACTGGTAAGTAGTGTTTTACTGTTCGCATTTCGCATTATTCACTTGTGAGTTTGACATCGTAACTTATCTTTGACATCTCTTTAGGTTTGAAGCAAACCGACGTAGACTGGGTGGTTCGCATGCGCCTCACATACCCCCAGTCGTTTGTGAGATCTTTGGAGATAGGGCCCTTCGACAGACGGCTGTTTCTTACTGAAGCCATTTGGATATTGGAGCAGCTGTCTGCGGCTACGCCTGCGACCATTTCTGTCCAAAGTGCTGAATTGCTATGTGGCATGTGCCAAAATCTCCTGATCAAAGTCCAGGGCAGACTGGGTTTCAAATTTCTTAAGGACAGAGTCACGCTAATTCGCGCAGCCGTAACTTTGAAACTCGGCCACCAGAATCTCGCAGCTGAGAGGCAGAAGGTGGAGCAGCAAAAGCAGAAGGTTGATGAAGCTCTGAAGCTCTATCATGAGATGAATGCCAGGTGCGAGCTGCTGAAGCAAGAAGTGGAACAGGTAGAGAAGCTGAGCCACCAGTTCGAGCCCCAAGACTCCTTGATCAAGAATTTGCTTTGACTTTTCAAATTTTGAAAAATAGCAAGGAAATAGCTGAAACATTAATGTAATGTTTGAAACATTAATGTTATGTTGCTAGGGTTTCTCCCCCCTTTTTTAACAACAAACAATGAATTGCCCGTTTTGCCCTTTCCGGGATTTGATAGGATATCTCTGTGCATATCCAATTATGACATCAGCAATTGATACTTTGCTTGATTTTCGCGCTAATTTCTCGGCAGATAAGCACGCTTTCGTTGGGAAGTCCATCCGAATCATGACCATCCGTCATTTATTAGGATACGCAATTGAATCGTCGTAGCCTTTAGTAGGGTAATTGATTGTTACCGCTTTTCAAGGCGTAAGTGATTGAACTTACCCTCTTTTCAAATTCTGCTGACTCATCCTTGGCAACTGAAGAGTCTCCACAGGGTCTATATAAACCCTGTCTTTGCTGTTTGGGTTCTTCATCCCAAAAAAAAAATGTGCTTTGCCGTGAGTCCTTACGACTGCTGGCTTCAACGCTTGTTTTTCGTTGATTCATGGCAACTTCAAGTTTTGAATCCTGAGTTTGCGCTTTGTGCTATAGAAATAGTTTCCAAGATCCACTTTATGAGGAATATTGCTCTTTATAACCATCATAAAGAAGATGGAGATGATATCTCATGTGTGTTCGAAGAATTTTCTTCGTGTATTATGTGTGCAGGTCATGTTTCCGGCCGCCTCCCGGTGAGGTGCAGCGCCGGAGTGACCGTGCTACCGTCTCGTAATGAACGGCGGAATTCTCCTCCAGCATCCCTAGAGGAGGATTTCTTGCCTCTTCGTTCTTGAACTCAGGGCTGCGGACCGCTGTGTTCATCCCCGTCTACAAGGAGCCCTTGCCCTTTGGAGCTTCTGCTTGCCTGTTGATCGCTGAAACCGGTGGTTCCTTGGGCAAATGTTATGGGGTGCAAATCTGACAAGGGTCTCGTCAAATACTGGGATCTTGAACGTATGGCTTCATGTGGCTCTTTTGAAGCAAGATCCCAGCTGCGACAGATGTTCACCCGCAGATTTGCGTATCGTATAGCCGGTGTTAGGACCGGTGCATTCATCCTTTCCCAATCGGGATTCCCACGATGTGTTACTTTGCTAGCTTATCAGCCACTTTTCGAATGTATTGTAAGCCATGTTGGCTGCGTAGTTAGATTCGAGCTTTTTCGCTTGTAAGCTGCTATCTAGACAGATAAATTGTAAGTCTTTTCGACTCATAATGACAAATAGCTTTTTGTATTATCTGCTGTCAAAATACAACTTCGCATGAGTTTCGGCAAATTTCGCCTTGCATAATGACATGTAATGGTTTCGCATTTGCGATCTGCTATATGAATTCGCGGATGTTTCACTAGATCGTTCGAGATCATATTTTCGCAGCTGTGCCATCCTGGTAGATGGGCTTGTGATTGGCCGTTGTGGATCATTTAAGATCACTTTCACAATATTGCTATCGTAGCGGATAGTCCTTAGTAGATCAATTAAGATCGTTAAGTGGTGCGAATTGCTATCATGGCAGATAGGCTTTATTAGAAGATCAATTGAGATCATTTCTCGCATAAGCCGCTATCGCAACAGATAGGCTTTTAGAAGATCCAATAAGATCATTTTGCGCACGCGTTGCTATCGTAACAGATAGGCTTTAGAAGATCAACTAAAATCATTTTGCGCATGAGTTGCTATCGTAACAGATAGGCTTTAGAAGATGAACTAAGATCATTTTGCGTAAGTTGCTATCATAACAGATAGGCTTGAAAGATCGATTAAGATCGCATTTGTGTGTGTTGCTATCGTAGCAGATAGGCTTCAGAAGATCAATTAAGATCGTGCTGCTATCGTAATAGATAGGCTTTTATGATCAATTAAGATCGCATTTGCATAGGTTGCTATCGTGAGAGATAGGCTTAGATGATCAGTTAAGATCGCATTTGCATAGGCTGCTATCGTGAGAGATAGGCTTAGATGATCAATTAAGATCGCATTTGCATAGGCTGCTATCGTGAGAGATAGGCTTAGATGATCAATCAAGATCGTATTTGCATAGGCTGCTATCGTAAGAGATAGGCTTAGATGATCAGTTAAGATCGCATTTGCATAGGCTGCCATCGTGAGAGATAGGCTTAGATGATCAATTAAGATCGCATTTGCATAGGCTGCTATCGTAAGAGATAGGCTTAGATGATCAGTTAAGATCGCATCTGCATAGGCTGCTATCGTGAGAGATAGGCTTAGATGATCAATTAAGATCGCATTTGTGGATTGCTATTGTGGCGAGTAACTCGCCGTTAACAGTTATAACAAACTGAAATAAAGTAAAATTGACACGCAGAAATATGAAGTTTCTCATTTGGGAGAATTTTCTTATTATAATGCTCTCATATGGGAGAGATGGGATTACAATCCTCTCATATGGGAGAGGAGATTGTGTAAATCGTAGTCACATGAGACATTGAGCAACGTTATAATAAAACGCATGAAATGAGAGAAGTCAGGGATAGTACTTCTTAATCCAGCGCATGTTGACTGAACTCGGAGTTGAGGTTGTGCCGTGCAACCTTCGTATGCTGCAGTAGCCACTGTCGAAGACCTCTGTGACTTCGAAGGGTCCTTCCCAATTGGCTGCGAACTTCGGGTGATTTGCTTCTCGCATACAGTGGTCAGATGCGCGCAAGACCAAGTCTCCGACTGCGAAATCTCTTCGCTGGACCGTCTTATTGTAGGCGCGAGCGATTCTTTCCTGCTACCGCTTGTTGGTCCTTTTGGCTTGTTCTCGCTTTTCCTCCAGCAAGATCAAGTCATGATCGCGTTGATTTTCATAGAGTGCATGGAAGGCCAGCCTTGCTGAATTGACTCTAATCTCCGCAGGTACTACAGCCTCGGCTCCATAGCATAGCAGGAACGGTGAGGCCCCCGTGGGTGTCCTTGGAGAAGTTCGGTAAGCCCACAGAGCTATGCTTAGAGAGTTAGCCCACTTCTTGTGGTCATCTGCGACCATCTTGCTCAGAATCCTTAACAGCGTTTTGTTGGTCGCTTCAGCTTGCCCATTCCCCTTTGGGTAATAAGGGGTAGAACATATCTGCCTGATATTGTACTCCGCTAGCTTCGCAGCTACCTGGCGATTAACGAAGGGAGTACCGTTATCTGAAAGAATGGTATTTGGAATTCCAAACCTGCATACGATGTTTTCCTGAATGAAGTTGACCACTGTTAGCGCATTTGCCGTTTTCAGTGGTATTGCCTCCACCCACTTGGTGAATAGCTCGGTTGCAGTGAGAATAAAGTGATTCCCGTGCGACGTTGGCCGGATGGGACCGATGAAATCCAGAGCCCATGTGTGGAATGGCCACGGCGTCCCCAATGCATGTAGGTCCACGGCGGGAGCGTGCACTAGGTTCCCTTTGAATTGGCACTCCTGGCAGCGTCGCACTTTGGCGCGACAATCGACCTCCATCGTGGGCCAGAAATACCCGATTGAGAGGAGCTGTCTGCATAATTTCGCACCTCCTTGATGCTCTACCTGATGGGAAAGGTCCATGACTTCTTGTGCTTCTCTGCCGTCTAGACACCGCAGCAAGTTGCCTTCGTGACCTCTTCGCCAAAGCAGGTTTTCTTGTACTATGTATCGAGCCGCCTTCCTTTTCAATTTCTCGGCCTCTTTTCTTGATTCGGGTAAGGTGCCTTGAGTGAGATAATCAAAGAGCGGCTTCCTCCAATCTGTGTCATCGTCGGTCAGAGCGATGAGTAGAGAATCTTTGATTAGTGCGCAACTCTCGCACTTCCCTTGTATCAGGGCCGCGGCTGTTGACATATCTGGCCAATGAATGCCATATCTCTGAGCCTTCCGGTAGATTGACACCTCGCTTTCTCCGCAAGCATGTTGGTGAATCTTTTCTAACAATCGTTGTCCCTCTCGTTCGGAGACGCATCGCATGAGTATTCCGCCAGGACCCCTGTAGTAAAGGGTGTTGTCATGTATGCAATACCCTTTTGTGAGTGCCCAGCTTTCACTGCTTGTGCCTTCCGCAATAGCTTGCCGGATTGCTTTCCTCCAGTCCGCATCATCCATGTGCTCGTCGTCGCACGCATCCTCTGTCAATGCCGACGATGTTCGCACTTCAATAGATATCTTTGCGGGACATTTGTCAGGGCTGACCTTAGATCCCAGGGTTGCTAAAGCGTCCGCATGCCTGTTGTCTGCTCGGGGTTTGTGCTCGTACTTCACATCGCAGAATTGCTGCATCATCTTTTGTACTAGGGTGCGATAAGACAGGAGGTTGATCTCCTTCAAACCATACTCGCCCGAGGCTTGCTTAACAATCAGCTTGGAATCTCCCATGACCGTTAAGTTGCTTACTTCCAAAGCTTTCGCCGCACGAAGCCCTGCGATGAGAGCCTCATATTCCGCTTCGTTGTTTGTGACTGCGAAGTTCAGCTTTGCGGACATCTGTATGACTTCCCCGTCTGGCTTTGTCAAGACTATCCCAATGCCTCCGCCTTTCCTGGTTGACGAACCGTCGAAGTGGAGGGTCCAATAGGGCACGTCAATTGCGTAGATTTCAGGGCCTTCGAGCTCTTCTTCGATCACGGGTTCGTGACTGTTGTCGGGGAACTGTGCCAACAGATCCGCGACCGCCTGCGACTTGATCGCTCGCGGTCGCACGCACGTGATGTCGTATTGAGAGATGGTCATGTACCATTTCGCCAGTCTCCCTCCAGGAGTAGTGTGAGTTAGCAGATATCGTATGGGATCGCTCTTGGTAACCACAACCACTTTGTGTGATGCGAAATAGTGTTTCAACTTCTCTATCACAAAGAATAAAGCAAGGCAATGACGTTCGATGTCTGTGTACCTCGATTCAGCAGGCTGCACAATGCGAGAGATGTAGTAGATAGGCCTCTCTTGGCCTTCATACTCCTGAGCCAAGAGCGCTCCTATAGATCTCCTTGTTGATGTCAGATATAACAGAAGCGGTGATCCCAGTTGAGGTGCGATCATTATTTTTGAGGACGTCAGTAAATCCTTCAGCTTTTCGAATGCGGCTTCGTGCTCCGGAGCCCAGTTGTACGCGGCGTCCTTCTTGAGGAGGGCACCAAAACAGCAGGTGATTTCTGCAATCGCTGGGATAAATCTTCGCAGATATGATAGCTTCCCCAAGAATGTTTTCAAGGTACTCTGGTTATGAGGTGGCGTCATGCCAGTGATAGCTGACACTTTCGCAGGGTCAGGCTCGATTCCTTGGCGATGAACTACGCATCCCAAGAACTTCCCCGAGGTTACCCCGAATGCGCATTTCATGGGATTCATTTTCAGCTGAAAGCTTCGACATCTATTGAACACCTTTCGTAGATCTGTAAGGTGGTCGGCTTCGTGCTTGGATTTGACGACCAGGTCATCCACATAGAATTCTACTTCTTTATGCATCATGTCGTGAAAGAGAGCCATCATGGCCCGCTGATAGGATGCACCCGCATTTTTTAGACCGAACGACATCACTGTGTAATTGAATACCCCCACCGGAGTGATGAATGCAGTTTTTCGCGCGTCTTCGGGATCCATCTTGATCTGATTGTACCCGCTGAAGCCGTCCATGAAACTGAACATGCGATGGCCCGCTGTTGAATCGATAAGCAAATCGATGTTGGGCAGTGGGAAATCGTCCTTAGGGCAGAAGCGATTGAGATCTCGGAAGTCCACGCAGATGCGGAGCTGTCCGTTCTTCTTCACTACTGGCACGATGTTGGCCAGCCATGTGGGATGATGATTCGGCTCTATGAATTTGGCATCCAGGAGCTTGACAATCTCCTGCTTGATTTTCACGTTGAGCTCCGGCCTGAAGCTCCTTGTACTCTGCTTTACTGGTTTAGACCCCGGGATGATGTCTAAACGGTGCATGGTGATGCTTGTATCCAGACCCGGCATCTCATCATACTCCCATGCGAACACGTCCTTGTATTCAGTTAGGAGCTGCAGCAGTCCTTGTTCTTCCTCGCTTGTGAGGTCCGCACTTAGAAAGGCTGGCCTTTTCTTTTCCTCGTTCGGGCTGAGGAACACTTCCTTTAGCTCTTGCTTTTGTGGTCTGGGCCTGTCTTCCATACATTCAGGTGCTTCTTTGAGTTTCTCGTCTGGAGGGCCCTGTGTTGGCTCTTCCATCAGCGCAATTGGCTCGATTTGATTGATTTGCCCAGGGATATCCCCATGCCCGTGTGAGGACATCCCCGCGCACCTTCATATGCGATAGCATTTCTTCCCATTGGCGTAGAAGCTCTCTATCTCCTTGCCTTCGGGGTCGTGCTTTGCGATTCTCTTCAGAGTATACACATTCTTTCGATGATATGCGATTCGCGGCGCCTCTTCGCGTGTAGGCGGCTTTTCTTTGGCATCTTCCCTTGTCACCATTACTCCCGCAGGTGACTGGTCCTTGATGTCCTCCCAGAGAGGCAAAGGAGTAGGGTTGAATGGTCCGGGTGTTTGCTCGTCCGCCATCTCAGTGAACCATACCGCCTCGCTGAGATGTGCTTCGTCCAAGTTGAACGGGTTCGTCGAAGCCGGTATCTCGACTATTCTGTCGTTCCAGATAGCTTTCATAACCTGGTGAGTCATCGAAGGAACTGCGTCGAAGCGATGAATCCAGGCTCGACCTATAATCATGTGGTACGTGGTGTTCGCGTCTATGACATAGAACTTTGCTGAGCACTTGATTTTGCCAATCTGAACGCCCAGGCGAGTCCATCCGATCGTCATTCTAGAGTCGCTTCCGAATCCCATCAGCGGAGATGGACGCCTGACGATCTTGTGCTCGGGGATCCCTGCTAGCTTCAGTGTGTGGAGCGAAACGACGTTGACCGCTGCTCCTCCGTCGACGAACGCTCGTTTGAACTCGACGCCATTGATGATGGCGGTCACGTACAGAGGCCTCTGGTGGCTCGCATCCGTCTTCTTGTCGCTGGCAGAAAAGGTCATAATCTTTTCTGTAGAGCGAGACGCCCAAATGACTTTCCCGTTGGAGACTACGAGGTCTTCCTCGTAATCCTCCGCTATCCTTAAGATCGCTTTCGTCATACCTGTCCGGCACTTCTCAGAGAAGTTCATCTCGTCGAAGAATCTGCTGAAGCCATGCGACCCTTTCAGACGGTCGGCACGTTCGTCCTCCGTGTCCATGCTATAGTCTTCGTCTTCATGGACCTCGGCAATGATGGGCAGACCATCGTCTGCGACTTCTTCCAAGTCTACTATCGAGATCATGGCGACCTCTTTGCCTTTCGAGCCTTGCTCCGTATGGGCAGGAAGCGGGTTGTTGCGCACGTCCTTCCTGTGGTCGCTGACGATTAGCTCGCCGTTCTTCATCTTCTGGTCGAATGCGAACCTGAGCTTTTTACATTCTGCTGTGGGGTGCATGACCTTGCCATGGTACTCGCACCACTTAGGGTCCCTCACCATCTCTTTGGAGGGTGCCTTCTCGAGCGGTGGCAGGACGCCGTCCTTGCGCCACTGTCTGCAGAGGTCGCTTGCTTCCTCTACTGAGCATGGCAGAGGCGGTACACGAAGTTCGCAACCTTCGCTTGCTTCGGGGGCGAAACTGTATTGACCTCGTCTTCGCGTCCCCTTGATAGCTCCTCACTAGGAGATATCGGTTTACCCAATTTGAGGGGTATTTTCGTCCTAAATGTGCGTTTTAGTCAATTTCTGCCCCGTTTGACTCAGGAATTCACGGTTTGCTGTTTTTATCTCCTAGACGCATAAATTGCTTTATTTCACGCATATCGAGATATGATCACGGGTTTTGTTTTGTGTCGTTGATGCAGGGATAGGACTTGTGCAGGAGCCGGAAATGAAGCAGGCATGCGGGTGAAGGATCCGAGGAGGCTGAGAAGCCGAGCATGCAAGTCGAGAAGATTGGCACGTTTCCCGAGGAAGATTGGCACACATCCCGGGGAGCCAGGCACGCATCTCGAGGCATCCCGAGGAGATTGGCACGTGTCCCGAGGAAGATTGGCACGCATCCCGGGGAGCCAGGCACGCATCTCGAGGCATCCCGAGGAGCTTGGCACGCATCCCGAGGCATCCCGAGCAGTTTGGCACGCATCCCGAGACGGATGAAACACACTCCGAGAAGATCAGCAGTCATCCCGAGACATCCCGAGGAGCCTGGTACGCATCCCGAGACATCCCGTGGCGGTGACAGTCGACCCGTTTCCCGAGGCGGTTTCGGCCCAGTGGCAGTTTTGTAATTTCGGCAGTTTCCAGAAACGTCTTCAGCACTATATAAAGACTCGTCCAGTGCTCATCAAAAACACACAACACAATTCTCAGCACAACAGAAAGGAGATCGCAGAGCACTCTCGGTGAGCACGGAAGCAAGAATTCAGCATCTACAGCACGCGTTTGATTTCACTATCTCTCTTATTCAGAAACGTTGTTATTTAATTATGTCACTTAGTAGCTAAACCTTTTACCTAGGTTCTCGGTGAACCTAGGGTTTCGTATCCAGATTTTATTATAGATGTTTGATTATGGATTCATGATTGTTATCTTAAATTCAGCAGCTTTATCTGTTATTCTGTCTTTGACTGTTATCGTATATGCATGATCGGAGTCGCGAACCAGAATTGCTATAGACCCGAGCCTGTAGGTGAAAACGTCAGGTTAGGGTTAGGAAGAAAAGACAGGATTTAGTACCTTACCCTGATAGACCGACCAGAGAAAGGGAGATAGGGCTAGCATTGAAAAACGTGAGACCAACTGTTGGAGAATCTGACCCGGGCCATTAGGACAGGTTAGAAACCCTAACAGGCTTAGAACGAGACTGCAGACTTAGGCAGCTTAACAGGAATCCGAACGTCTGCAGGATCGGGATTACGTGTGAAATCTGAAAGGTCACTGCACAACTGGTACGTTGCACAGATAACAAGACTGCTGAGTGTTTTCATATCAAACCGAAAAACGTAAAATCTGTAGAAACCCTAGGGGATCCTGGAACCTAGTCTTCATCTATTACCGTTACAACCAATTCAACTTATTTCAGAAAACGGCACAAAAAATATTTACGTTTACGTTTTAATTTCTGTTCTTAGTTTAAGTCACTACAATCACAACCTACTCCTCCTTGTTACTACACTCGGTTAAACCTAAACTGACAACGTAAGTAAACCCGAAACAGTCCTTGTGGGAACGATCACCCGAGTCTAATTGCACCCGGTATTACAAGATTCGTACACTTGCGACAGCACGTTAGTTTGCGCATCAAGTTTTTGGCGCCGTTGCCAGGGACTTTTTAGGGTCTATTTAGTAGTCAGAATTAGTTTTCTGAGTTTTTATTTATTTTCAGTTTTGATATTTTTCTTTTTATCTCACTGCGTTTTTGAATCTGCGTTTTCAGGACTGTTTAGTTGATGCCCAGATTGCCTCGCGATTTGGTGTCACCACTCGACAACCCAGAAAAACTGTATACCGAACAGAACCGCAGAAACCGAGAAAGCAGGATGGCAACCAACCAGAGAGATCCACCCGAGAACACCGAAGCCGGTGGTCAGGAACGAGAGACACGTACCCCAGCCCAGATGGCGCGGTACATTGAGGAGCTTGTCACAGCAGGACTTGCTGCCCGAAGAAACCAGAGAACATATAACCGATCTGGGAAGGCGTTGGTGGAAAATTTCGAAGTCCCCACCGGGGGGCATGAGCGAGCTATTGTGGTGCCCGAGATCACCGCCGAGCACTTTGACATCAAACCATCCACCATCCAGACGGTACAAACTCTCTGCCCGTTTCATGGCAGGGCCGACGAAGACCCGAACGATTTTATCGGAAAATTCGAAGATTACTGCAACAAGGTCAGATACAAGGGGGTAGAAGCAGAGGCACTTATGCTGATCTTATTTCCATACTGTCTTTACGGAGTAGCCAAAGACTGGCTCGAATCCCGACCACCCCGATCCATCACCACATGGGAGGAGTGTGTCGCAGATTTTCTGGCAAAGTTCTATCCCGCCTCCCGAGTCATACAGTTACAGAATGAGATCCTGTCATTCAGGCAGAAGATGGGGGAGACGGTGGTGGACGCATGGGACAGGCTCATGAGATTGGTCAAACGGTGCCCGAACCACGGCTTTGGAGACGCGAAAATTCTGCAGGTTTTCTACCATGCCCTAGACAGGGAGAACGCCGACAGGATTGACAGAGAGGCCGGGGGAAACTTCCTGTATCACGTGGACAAAGAAGGTGCGTATGACCTGATGAAGCAGTTGGCCAAGCAGGACACCCGACTTTTTGACGATCGCAGGATGGCAGCAAGAGCCGAACCCACAGAGGATGACCGGATAGATAATCTGGCCAAGATCGTTCATGACTTGGTCACGAAAGTCTACTCGGATAAGAAGACTGTTGCAGCAGTCGAAGAACCTGATCTGGACACAGCCATTGAAGAGCTAAGGACCGAAGACACCAATTACGTACAGCAGCAGTGGGACCCGAGCCGGTACCGACCGGGTACGAGAGACCATCCCGGGTTTCGGTACGGAAACCCGAACGCAGCAGTTTATGCACCGGGGTTCCAGCACAGGCCACCAGCTCAGCAGGCTGCCCCGGCCCAGCAGGCTCAGTCAGTCCCATTTGCGCAGCAGTACGACGCGCAGATGAAAGAAATCAAGTCCATGTTCCAGACCATGGAGTACCGGTTCAAGCACATGGACACCTTGACGGCAGATATGCAGACAACCAAAACGTCACTGCGCGCTTTGGAAGTACAGGTGGGGCAGCTAGCACAGCAGCTAACAGAAAGACAGCCAGGAAACCTACCCTCGAATACAGTAAATAATCCACGGGCCCAGATCAATGCTATCACCACTCGGAGTGGATTGGCACTGCAGGATCCACCGTATCCCAGCCACGCACGTGCAGAAAATTCGAAGGAAGTAGAACGCAACTTGTCGGGCCAGGATAACAGCACAGTCGAACGCCCCCAGCCGAAGGGATCGGCTGAGTAGGATGCAGTGCAGAATGAGACAGGTGCAGAAACTGTACCAGTTTCCAAGGAGGTCCCGTACCCCTTGCGAACACGAAAGAGGGATGACAGCAAAGACTACGCCAGGTTTCTCGAGATGTTCAAACAGCTGCAGATTAACATACCTTTTGCTGAGGCTTTGGCTAAGATGCCCACTTACGCCAAATTCCTCAAGGACATCTTGTATGGGAGGAGGCGAATGAGCGACTTCGAGACTATAAACCTGACAGCAGAAGTGAGCAATTGTGTGAAGAATGGGCTACCGAGGAAGAGAAAGGATCCTGGCAGTTTCGTTATACCGGTCACCCTAGGTAACGCTTACACAGGAAAGGCTCTGTGTGACCTAGGGGCCAGCATCAATCTGATGCCTTTGACGATTTTCAAAAGTTTGAAAGTCGGTGAACCCCGACCCACCAGAATCATGCTGCAGATGGCAGACAGGTCAGTAAAACAGGCCTACGGGGTTATCGAGGATATTCTGGTCAAGGTCGGTGAGCTGATTTTTCCGGCAGACTTCGTCATCCTGGACATGGAGGCAGGGGAGGTACCGCTCATACTTGGCAGGCCGTTTTTGGCCACGGGCGAAGAAATGATAAACTGCAAGAGCGGGGAGCTGACCATGCAGATTAACGAGGAAAAGGTGAAATTCAACGTCTTCAAAAATCTGCAACTGCCAAATTACTACGACCACGAGGATATCTTTGCTATAGACGTGGTTGACGAAGGTTGGGAAAACGAGGAGATGGACCAATTATGGGAAGAGATCGACAGCATGTACGAGGAAGAAAAGGAGAAGACTCGGTGCGAGCACGCCATGAGAGCCGAGGACTGGACCACTTTGCACCGGGACGAAGACGGCGGGCAAAAGATGATTCTGGTCCCGTCACTCAAGGAGCCACCCGCACTGGAGCTGAAACCGCTCCCGAGCCATCTCAGGTATGCGTATATTGGTGAAAATAGTACTCTGCCCGTAATTATTTCGTCACGTTTATCTCAGGAACAGGAACAGAAACTGCTGGAAGTATTGCGAGAGCATAAGGAAGCAATCGCCTGGACGATTGCAGATATCAAGGGGATCAGCCCCTCCTATTGCATGCACAAGATCCGGATTGAAGAAGGCAAGAAACCGGTGATTCAGCCCCAGCGGAGACTGAATCCGAACATGAAGGACGTTGTGCGAAAAGAGGTTATGAAGTGGCTGGAAACGGGAATCATATACCCCATATCGGACAGCACATGGATCAGCCCGGTCCAGTGCGTGCCCAAAAAGGGGGGTATTACGGTGGTGCAGAATAAAGACCATGAGCAGATTGCGCAGCGCACCGTTACAGGCTGGCGGATCTGCATGGACTATCGGAGGCTAAACAACGCAACGCTGAAAGACCACTTTCCGCTACCATTCATGGACCAAATGCTGGACCGGCTCGCCCACCACGCTTATTACTGTTTTCTGGACGGATACTCCAGGTACAACCAGATTTGCATAGCCCCGGAAGATCAGGAAAAGACGACGTTTACCTGCCCATACGGTACGTTCGCATTTCGGCGCATGCCGTTCGGGTTGTGTAATGCTCCGGCCACATTCCAGAGATGTATGATGGCGATTTTTTCCGACATGATCGAGAAAAATCTGGAGGTCTTCATGGACGACTTCTCACTATTCGGGGACAGTTTCGAAGACTGCATGTTCCATTTGGGTCAAGTTCTGATCCGATGTAAGAAGGCGAATTTGGTGCTCAATTGGGAAAAATGTCACTTTATGGTCACCGAGGGGATCGTGCTGGGTCACAGAATTTCCAGCAAGGGACTCGAGGTGGACCGAGCTAAGATCGAGGTGATAAAGCAGCTTCCATACCCGACGAACGTAAGGGCGATCAAAAGTTTTCTAGGGCATGCAGGATTTTACCGAAGATTCATCAAAGACTTTTCCAAGATCACAAAGCCACTCTGCGCTTTACTCGGAAAAGACGTACCCTTTGATTTCGATGCAGCATGTCGGAAGGCTTTTGACCATTTGAAAGAGAAGCTGACCACAGCCCCGGTTATAACCACGCCTGATTGGTCACTCCTGTTTGAGCTGATGTGTGACGCCAGGACTACGCAGTCGGGGCAGTTTTGGGGAAGCGAAAGGATAAAGTCTGCCACGTCATTTATTATGCGAGCCGGGTACTTAACGACGCTCAGCTCAACTATGGCACGACAGAAAAGGAACTGCTAGCCGTGGTGTATGCCCTGGACAAATTTAGGCCGTATTTGGTCGGGTCAAAAGTTATCGTTTTTACCGACCATAGTGCCCTGAAATACCTGCTGGACAAGAAGGACGCAAAACCGAGACTGTTGAGGTGGGTACTACTGATGCAGGAATTCGACGTGGAAATCCGGGACAAGAAGGGAGTTGAGAACGTGGTGGCGGATCACCTATCCAGACTCGAGAATGTGAAGGTGGACCCGGTACCGATCAAGGAAAACTTCCCGGACGAACACATCATGGCAGTGAAAATCGGGAGACCGTGGTACTATGCCATAGCCAATTACTTGGTAACTGGCACGCTTCCCGAGGATCTCACCCCGTCTCAGCGGAAAAAGTTCGTTTCCGAAAGTCGACAGTATTTCTGGGATGACCCGTACTTATTCAAACAGGGGGCCGATAACATCCTGAGAAGGTGTATCCCGACCCACGAGGCCTGGAACGTGATCCGACACTGCCACTCATCACAGTGTGGGGGTCATTTTGGGGGAACGCGCACAGCGCATAAAATACTGCAGTCCGGTTTTTTCTGGCCGACAATCTTCAAGGACTGTCACGACTACGTGCAGGGATGTGATAGATGCCAGAGAACAGGAAACACGTCACATCGGGACGAGATGCCGATGACTGTGTGGCAGGAGGTAGAGCCGTTTGATGTATGGGGGATTGACTTCATGGGTCCGTTCCCGTCCTCGATGGGAAATCTTTACATTCTGCTGGCAGTGGATTATGTGACGAAGTGGATCGAGGCGATTGCGTGTCAGAAAAACGATGCAGCTACGGTGGAGCGTTTTATGAAACGCAACATTTTTACTCGGTTCGGGACGCCCTGGGCGATGATCAGTGACGAGGGATCACACTTCATTAATCGAGTTTTTGCCAAAGTTCTGAAACAGTACGGTGTGTCGGTTCACAAGGTGTCACTGCCTTACCACCCTCAAACGAACGGGCAAGCCGAGGTTTCGAACAGAGAGATCAAGAGCATACTCGAGAAAACGGTGAATCTCGGCCGAAAGGATTGGTCCATCAGACTGGACGATGCACTCTGGGCCTACAGGACAGCTTTCAAGACACCACTTGGAATGTCGCCATACCAGCTCGTGTTTGGAAAAGCGTGCCACTTGCCGGTTGAGTTGGAGCACAAAGCATACTGGGCCATCAAACTGCTCAACATGGACCAGAATCTAGCAGGAGATAAGAGGAAGATAGCACTGCTGGAATTAGAGGAATTCCGCAGAACGGCATTCGAGAGCGCTAAAATCTACAAAGAGAAGACGAAAAAGTGGCATGATCAGCGGATCACGCCGAAGCAGTTCAACGAAGGCGACAAAGTGCTTCTCTATAATACGAGGATGCAGTTCTTTCCGGGCAAGTTGAGGTCTCGATGGTCGGGACCGTTCATCATCAAGAAGATATTTGCATGGGGAGCATTTGAGCTGGAGAATCCAAAAGATGAGTCCAGTTTCAGGGTGAACGGGAACCGGATCAAGCCATATCTCGAGACAGTTGAAGTCACCAAAGTAGACCCCGTCTACTTTGACGACCCGTGAGAGGTAACCGGGTCGGGCCGTCGACCGTAAATCACAAGCGCTTGGTGGGAGGCAACCCATCGGATTACGTTAATTATTTATTTATCACAGTTTTTATTTTTACGTTCTGAATTTTGAGAGAGGCGAGATGAGTGTGTGTTAATGGGTAGACAAGTTTGTGCAGGAAATTTTAAGCAGAAAAAGGTGCGGGTCAAAACCGAGAGGTCCGACACGCATTTAAAGTACAGAAAAACTGGCCCAAAAGGCCAGTTACGCAGCCCAGCAGGCCTATTACGCAGGCCAGAAAAAAAAAAAAAAAAAAAAATTAACTACGCTGGCCCAAAAGGCCAGATACGCTGGCCCAAAGGCCAGCTACGCAGCCCATACAGCCAGCTACGCAGGCCAGGAAAAAAAATAAAATAAAATAAAATTTTGAAGTGGACCAGCCACGCAGCCGGCCCAAATACGCGGCCCAGCCACGCAGCCGGCCCAGTTACGCAGCCCAGCTAGAAGGCCACGCAGCAGGGGGAGGCAAGTGCAGTTCTGAAACCTTAGAGGGCCAAAATGCAATTTCACCAAACTTGGGGGGAGGTTTTTGAAATTTTTAAATAGGGTCCATTATTACCCCAAACTCATGGACGGCTCCTGCACAAGTTTTCCTCCATTGTTGGTGTTTTTGAAGCTTCCTCTTTCCTCATTTTCTCTCCACCTTCAAAAGTTCAAATTTCACCAAATCAAAAACCAAGCACGTTTTTGGGATCCTCGTGAGAACTGGATCATTTTGGTGTAGTTGAAACTGCAAAACAGTGTCCGAATTGGTGAGGGGGTCAAGTCAAAGTTTGTGAAAAATTTGAAGAAAAGCTCCAGATTCGTTGGCTTCGGGTCGAAATTTGAGAAAATACAAAGGAGAAACGTCGAAGAGGAGGGCGAGGCCTACAAGGTGCCCAAGTCGAAATTTTTTTCCGGCGAGAAAAAAATTTTCCGGCGACTTTTTCCGGCGACAGTTTGTTTGCACTCGTTGACTCACTCCGAGTGCTCAGGTTCACAAATTTCTTCTTTCGCTATTTTTTTTTCAGTTTTCGGTACCAACCCGTACCCGGGTTTAGCATGCTGCATACTTGACTGTTTTTGACTGTTACTGCGTTTTTAGCTGCTTTTCTGCATTTTTAACTGTTACTTGCGTATTTAACATAATTTTTACGTAATTGACCGTTAAACTGCAAATTAGCATAAGGTAGCGTAATTAACTGTTTAAGCTGCGTAATTGACTGTTTGGACTGCGTACCTGCATTTTGACAGCGTTATCTGCGATATAAAAAAAAAATTGCGTAATTGACTGTTTGGACTGTGTACCTGCATTTTGACAGCGTTTTCTGCGTTTTTAAGAAAAAAAAAATTTAAAAATTCTGAATTTTCTGCTGTTATGGACTGGCTTGAGAGACCCGTGGCTTTTGATTTTCGTTTGCCTTTTGCCATCGACATCCCGTATGAGCAGATTACCGAGACCAACTTTGATAGTTTCCGGTTTGTGAGTTACCAGGCCCATCTGCACTATCTAGAGACTTTAGACAGAGGGTTGACACCGGATTATAGGTTCGAGGTAGATGATGAGAGGATGCCATTAGCAATGAGAAATTATGCCAGACGTCCCGATCTTTTTGGCTGTGCCTTAGCGAACTTCCCCGAGAGGGCTAGTTCCGCGCTCACTAGGGAATTTTTCTGTAACCTAATCTACCAGCAGTTCTGTCAGTAGCATGTCCGGTACTTCCGAGACCGGGTCAGACCCTCCCTATGTTCCAGACGAGTCCGAGTGAGTGCCATGAGGGCATGCCACCTCTTTAGTGTGGGGGTGGTGGTCGTGTCTGCATTAACCAGGTCTGCACGTTTTTTTCATCTTCATTTGCAGTTTTGAGTTTATTTATTGAGTCAGCACGTTTTTATTTTTGAGTCTACCCACCACAAATTTCTGGCCTTGCATTGTGTATATCTAAAAAAAAAAAAAAAAACGAAAATTTTCAGGAAATCCAAAAAAATTGAAAATCAGAAAATTTGAGAACGGGCAATCAAGAGAACAGAAACTGGGAAGAAATCGAGATTAAATCCTTTGACAGAAAAGAAAGCTTGCACCGAGGTAAAGTAGATAGGTGAGAGTCAGTGACCCTTGGAAACCGCAAGTAGTTATCATCTGAGCTAAGGATCCGACTAGTTGCCACACCGCCGTCATCTAGGTAGTCGACAACCCGCCCACGGGCGCCGTCACGGTCATCGCATCTTTCGGTGGAGTGACTGGCTATCAAGGGACCTCACGTCCTGTTTCTTACCCCTAGGTCCAACTAGTAAACCCGTTCGAAGCCATTTACCCCTTTTATTCTCAGCCACTATAGCCTAGGAAGCCTTCTTTGAGACCTCATCAGTCGTTAGTTGGCTATTCTACGAGTTATGACGGAGGGAGTGAGTTGGGGAGAGTTTTAGATGGGAGCACTTCATGATATATCGGTGTTGGACAGTTTTGACATTGACACGTTTTTCGAGGGAAGGACAGGGTGAGTGAGAGGCGACAGTGCATTAATTTGCGGAGGTGGATCACTGCATTACATAGTGACCACAGGAGGAGTTAGTCGCGTGCGAGACATCTTTCCGCACACAATGGGGTCCGGGGGGTTGTGAGATTAATTGGTGGTTGTGCCGGGTTTCTACATCTTTGGTGATGAGGAGGTTCGGTGGGACTGCACAGTATTATTTCGACTACAGGATCAGCACTTCAGGATTAGTGTGGGGGTATTCCATATGAGGACATCTTTCATACCCCACGACGACAGTTTATTTTTACTCACTCAGCTTTAGTCAGTTTATCTGTTGTTATTCGTGTATTTATGTGTATATAGAGTCGTAAAAAAAAAAAAAAAAAAAAAAAAAAACAGAAAAATGAATGAAAAGAAGAAAAAAAAAAGAAAAGAGAAAATGAAAAAGAAAGAACAAAAAAATGATCTAGTTCTGCAGTTTTTCAGCTATTTATGTTGTTCTTGTTATTGAGTCAAAAAGCTGAGTGAGTAGCACAATTTTCGAGACAGTTACACCGCTTCACATTTGTGGCCGCGAGAACGGCGAAGACACACCGGGGGACAGGAAGATTGATATGGCAGGAACTTAGGTGTTTCAGGCAGTTTTTCGGGAACTCGGTGAGGGGTGTGAGTTTGGGGAAATTGTGAGAATGTCATAACAAGTAGGATCATGCCATACCTTTGCACATATATATATCCCACCTGTTAGACTTAGAACCTTGATTCGGAAATAGCTCGGATGGTCGGTTAATTAGGGATTCGCTCAGGTTGATAGCAGAAGTAATAGTACTCGGGTCCAGTGCTTAAACCCACCAAAGAAATCTGTTCAGACTTACCGATCGATTGCAGGGAAGTATTTTCTGGAAAAAGGATGGGGTTTTGAGGACACTCGGTTATGTTTTTGAGATTGCCCAATCTCACCAAAAAATAAATTGTTTAGTACTTTTGAGTCGTGTGTATTGAGTCTGTGTATATTCTTTCTGAGTCAGTTTCTGATCGAGTCGTCTGGTTTATATGGACGGGTAGGAAGAGTATGCAAACTGATGGAAAGGAAAAGGTCTTGATTCGAATTTGCAGGGGGTATTTGCAAGACAGATATGTATGCATTTCAGGGCAGTATTCAGGATGTTTGCTCGGGACGAGCAAAGGTTAGTGTGGGGGTAATTTGATAGCTCCTCACTAGGAGATATCGGTTTACCCAATTTGAGGGGTATTTTCGTCCTAAATGAGCGTTTTAGTCAATTTCTGCCCCGTTTGACTCAGGAATTCACGGTTTGCTGTTTTTATCTCCTAGACGCATAAACTGCTTTATTTCACGCATATCGAGATATGATCACGGGTTTTGTTTCGTGTCGTTGATGCAGGGATAGGACTTGTGCAGGAGCCGGAAATGAAGCAGGCATGCGGGTGAAGGATCCGAGGAGGCTGAGAAGCCGAGCATGCAAGTCGAGAAGATTGGCACGTTTCCCGAGGAAGATTGGCACGCATCCCGGGGAGCCAGGCACGCATCTCGAGGCATCCCGAGGAGATTGGCACGTGTCCCGAGGAAGATTGGCACGCATCCCGGGGAGCCAGGCACGCATCTCGAGGCATCCCGAGGAGCTTGGCACGCATCCCGAGGCATCCCGAGCAGTTTGGCACGCATCCCGAGACGGATGAAACACACTCCGAGAAGATCAGCAGTCATCCCGAGACATCCCGAGGAGCCTGGTACGCATCCAGAGACATCCCGTGGCGGTGACAGTCGACCCGTTTCCCGAGGCGGTTTCGGCCCAGTGGCAGTTTTGTAATTTCGGCAGTTTCCAGAAACGTCTTCAGCACTATATAAAGACTCGTCCAGTGCTCATCAAAAACACACAACACAATTCTCAGCACAACCGAAAGGAGATCGCAGAGCACTCTCGGTGAGCACGGAAGCAGGAATTCAGCATCTACAGCACGCGTTTGATTTCACTATCTCTCTTATTCAGAAACGTTGTTATTTAATTATGTCACTTAGTAGCTAAACCTTTTACCTAGGTTCTCGGTGAACCTAGGGTTTCGTATCCAGATTTTATTATAGATGTTTGATTATGGATTCATGATTGTTATCTTAAATTCAGCAGCTTTATCTGTTATTCTGTCTTTGACTGTTATCGTATATGCATGATCGGAGTCGCGAACCAGAATTGCTATAGACCCGAGCCTGTAGGTGAAAACGTCAGGTTAGGGTTAGGAAGAAAAGACAGGATTTAGTACCTTACCCTGATAGACCGACCAGAGAAAGGGAGATAGGGCTAGCATTGAAAAACGTGAGACCAACTGTTGGAGAATCTGACCCGGGCCATTAGGACAGGTTAGAAACCCAAACAGGCTTAGAACGAGACTGCAGACTTAGGCAGCTTAACAGGAATCCGAACGTCTGCAGGATCGGGATTACGTGTGGAATCTGAAAGGTCACTGCACAACTGGTACGTTGCACAGATAACAAGACTGCTGAGTGTTTTCATATCAAACCGAAAAACGTAAAATCTGTAGAAACCCTAGGGGATCCTGGAACCTAGTCTTCATCTATTACCGTTACAACCAATTCAACTTATTTCAGAAAACGGCACAAAAAATATTTACGTTTACGTTTTAATTTCTGTTCTTAGTTTAAGTCACTACAATCACAACCTACTCCTCCTTGTTACTACACTCGGTTAAACCGAAACTGACAACGTAAGTAAACCCGAAACAGTCCTTGTGGGAACGATCACCCGAGTCTAATTGCACCCGGTATTACAAGATTCGTACACTTGCGACATCACGTTAGTTTGCGCATCACCCCTCTTGTAACTAAATCTCCCGATCTTGTAGGTAGTGCCGCTCGAAGGTCGCTCCGGAGCGCTCTTCTTTTTCTGTCTCTCGACTATAGGCTCGATGTTCTTCGTGCATTCGATTAGCTTTGAAAACGTAGGTGTTTGCAAATTGATGAGCATAACTTTGTACTCATCTCGCATGCACTGCAGGCATATCTCTACGAGCCGGCTTTCGGGCATTGGATCTTTGCACTCCAAGGATTTCGCCCTGAATTTCTTGATGAAAGTTATTCCATCCTCCTCGCGCTTCTGATACATCCGCGAGAGATGGATCATCGTCACCTTTTCTTCCATCTGGAAGAACTTGGTGTAGAACTTCTGGACCATGTCGTCCCAAGTCTTCACGGATCCGGCTTCCAATGTTCGGTACCATTTGTATGCTACGTTCCCTAGAGATTTTGGGAACTCTCGCATCAGCAGCTTGGGATCAGCTCCGTACGGACCCATGACATCAATGAAACGCATGACATGCTCATGAGCGTTTCCATTGACATCCTCGAACTTATCCCATTTAGGAGCCTTGTACCCCGCCGGGTTAGGCATGAGATAGATCTCCCGTGGAATGGGTGGATCGTTGTCTAACTTCGGGATAATGGTATCCGCGAATGACTGATGAGCCAGAATAGTGTCCACACGCTTCTGCAGAGACGTCATGCATTCTGGAATGCTCCCCTCGGTAGCTGATGGAGGGGTTGCGGCAGGCGGGGGCGACACATACGCCGTCGGAGGATTGGGAGCATACTGACTACCCGCATTCCCCCAGATCGCCGTTGGGGGAGGCAAAGGGTAATGCAGAGTTGGGTTAGACACCAAAGCCGAGGGCTGAGGAGCGTGGGCAGCAAGAGGCAGCATCTGGGCCGTTGATCCCTGAACCGAAGGCAACTGCGTAGTCGACGGTGGAGTTTGCAGATTGGGGTTGGGAGGCGCGGTTGACACTCCCAATCCTGGAGCGTTAGAGGTTCCTCCTCCTTGAGGGACAGCGGTGGCTGATGAAGGGTTTGGCGTAAGGGTGCCCAGGACGGCCAAGATCCGTTCTAATTGCGCAGATTGAGCCTTGAGAGCTTTCGCCTGACTTTGGACGGTGGCGTCCAAAGACTCTAACGTCGGTGTCTCGCCGGGAGTCGTTGGAGTACGGCGAGTCTCGTCTCCCGAGGGAGCTTCGGTGGAGGGGGATCTGTTGCTGACATCATCCTCCTGAGACATGGTTGCTTTTGTTGGTAAGTTCACGTCGGGTTCACCAAAATGTGCACAAGAGATTCCGGCGGGGAGACCTCCGTGTACACCGTATGTAGTGGATCAAGGATCACACAGGAAGAGTAGGGTTGTGTGTAGGGAGAGAGCAAGTCAGTAGCAATGTCTGAGAGAGAGACAGAGGTTTGGCAGAGCTTCCGCGTATGGCAATTGTGTTCTCCTTTGTATGGAAAGGTTGACGATCTATATATACTGGAGAACATGACCGTTGTAGTGTGGTTAATGCGCCCATTGATGGCGGCTTAATTAGCTTAACCATAACGGCACGTTCGTCCGAGTATATAGGAACCGTTACAGCACGTGGTGCGCGAATACCGGAACCGTTACGAGGTTGACCGGGTTTGACCGGATTGACCGGGTTTATGGAGCTCGTGCCATAAATCTCTCAAAACAGTTACTAAAGGTCGCGTGCGGGCTTGGCTCGCACGCGACAGGGCTTACTCTAGCCTCCAAACCACTAAGTCCCTACAAGTCCCGTGCAGTGGTATGCGAGGGCTCTGTCTCGCAGCCCCCACATGGATCAGCTCGGCTGGTGATCCTGTGTGTGTGGAGCACAGTATGGTGTGCTGGATGGTTGCCACGTGGCCAAGATCTGTCAGCTCAGAAAGCACTATCTACAACAGTATTTGCAGAAATTTTTTTTAGGGACAAGATCTTACCCACCCGCACCTTCTTAGATACCTCCGATGCTGTCTTTACGTCCTCTTCGAGATCCAGATTAACCAGATCTGTTCTGTTTGAGCCTGCATCGATACCTTCAAGCTGACCAGAGAATCTTCGATTTGAGAAAAACTAGCGAAATAAAATAACTCACAGACCCATAGACACACAAGAAAAGTATAAGAGGAAAGCAAAAGAAGCTAGAACAAGAGCAAATAGCTCACGAAATCGCCAAAGAGACGCCAAATTAGGGTAACGAACCCAGTAAACTCACATCTCTGGAAAGAATTCTAGAGAGAGAGACCGTACTGAATGTTGACAACTATTTTCCTTTCAATACATGAAAATTTTTAATCAATAATCATTGTGATGTGTAGCCATCGCCCTTGAGGTGGTCATAATGATGTTCGGGTTAAATTATATGATTTCACATTTTAACATGACAAACTACATTGTTTTTTTTGTAAGAAGGTAAGAAATTGCATTAATAAAACGGAACGCACCGGCAGGTACATACGAACGGAATTATACAGAGGGAGTCATGTTTGCAATCCTAATACAGCACTACTAGAACTAGAGCAAAGCTACTAACCAGGCGTCTGCGACAATATGGACAGCAAAAGAGTCACATAGCATACCGCCACTACTACATATTATTTGACATAGCTAATTTAGCAAGCTTATGGTGCACAAGACACTCGCGGAACCTTAGCTACAAGACACTCGTTAAACAAGCTGATCTTCTGCCTTTATACAACAAAAGTGGTGCGTCCCGGAATGCAGGCTGCTCGACAAACTACATTGTTTGTTAACAAATTAGAGGGTATATACTATACCAAGTCTCTGCTTACTGAAAGAACACAAGTCATTATATTTATCCGGCTCATGATAAGAACTTTATTTCAAACATCCAAAAGAGCACTACTAAAATATTATAAAGAACAAAACATATGTATTTTGGTCGGCACACCCACTTTCATATATAGTTACGCATGATATCATCTGGCAAGGTTTTGGTTCACTAAGTCACAGGATTGCAAAATTTAATTATCAGAATTCCCCGTCCAACTTTCATGGATGAGGTACATAAGTTTCGACAAACTTATAAATACAAGAGGTTCAGGTACGAGACAACACAGAGTGTTGATAATTTAAGCACCAAAACAACAATACAAGAGTGTCGACCACACTTCTTTAGGCTAAAATCAAGAATTTAAATGGATAAAACAATCACCACATCCAGGTTTTGAAGGCCTAATCATGTACTTACAAAAAAAAATACCTTTTTAGACCTTAACTACCACACAAATAAGCCTTTGAAATACTGCTCCTCGCAAAGTTAAAAAAAAAGATTTTCTTGGCTCTTTGAGGGGAAACAACAGTACAAGGATTTTAAGTACACATGGACACGACCTAGATTAAGGCTTGACAGAATGAGGCTGAAGCTGGATGTCACCGTAGCAGAAACAGTTCATTTGTTAGCTTGCGAGATTAATATCTTGCAAGGAAATCCGCACGCTCCAAATATTGGCTGAAAACAAATACAACATGGAAAAAAAGTTAGCAGGAGGTAACTGAAATAAAATTGGAAGCAGAATACAAAAAGGTGAGTGCAATAATGGTTCAGACTCAGAGCCTCTATAAGACACAGCTATTATATCTCTTCAGTGTTCACCGCCACACATATCGTATTTAGATTACATGAAGTGCAAACCCTTAATAATTTTCTTCCTATGTAGATGTTTTTCCAAACATGGGAGGAGGAATAGCTGCACCTCCATCTAATAGTAGGTAGCTATACTTAATGAACTGTTGGTATGGAGAACATCCATAAAAAATGCATCAATGCCTCGCAACAAGAAAAAGTAAAGAAATGATAAAGAAACGTATCAATGCTAAAGACTCGGCGGGTGCCAATTATGTGTTTATGATATCAAATTCGTTCATAGAAAAGAAAAATGCAAGAGTTCTACAAAAAAAAGCAATTATATTCACAAACACAAATTCAACCTCAACTCTACCTCACTTCTCCTCCTCATACCAGAGTCGAACCCAAGACGTCAGGCTGTGGGCACAAAACCACAACCATCTGACCTAACTCTACCTCACTTCAATGACCCAAAGCATTATTAACACAAATTTTCACCACTAAAAGTCAATTGCATCAATTATTACCGATAATCTTCATTTTATGCCTAACTCAAAATATTATCGATTCTCACGTACTTTTTGTGGTTTCATTGTGCGGACACATTACTTCCACTTCAAATTTCCCTGATAAAGTTGATTGTACTACACTATTATAGAATAATCAAATTTGTTTCGAACAACTATCGGTCTATTTGCTTCTTTTTTAGAGTTTCTTATCAAACACTTAGTTTTCTTAAACATTGAGACATGTCAAAGAAAGCACTAGCAAGACTTCATAAGAAAAACAAAAGCAATCTTGAACAAAAAAGATGGACAAATAGTCAAAGACATATGACATGGGGATCACTGGTCCTTTACCTATTTAATGGATGCAAGGCTCTCACTGTATAAGAAGATCTCCGACAGGGATTTTGTTATCCAGAACCTCTCGGTCGCCCCGTTCTGAGGATCATGCAAGTACAAAATGCAGTCCGGTTCCTCATAGAAGAGTATGAAATCAACATCATCCTTCCTGAAAAATCCTAGAACACGTACAAGTTTATTGGATGATTTAAAAGTGAGTATTTTGGACCATGATTGATTAGAGCCACCACACTCATTCATCACCCACACATCAGCCCCAGGATAGTGTATATCAGCCGGTGTGTGAACAATAACGGCAAGAGATCCTTTGTAAGCAGTAAGACGCATATCGCCATAGACGAGACAGGTTGGCATCTCAATCCGCTTAAAAACCTCACCGATCATGTCGTAACCTAGAATGTACATACCTTCGGATATAGATACATGCCAATGTATGTACCCATTCACATATGCGCCACCACGAGTAACATTGGAACCACCTGACATGATACGATGAGGGAACTGTGTATTCTTCTCGGTCCAAGAGCTGGTAGCAGTAGAGAATACATTGACTTGAGCCCGAGTTCCTTCATTTGAAGAGGTCAATGTAATTTGTGCCACCTTAAAAGCATTGGCTACTGGATCAAAGCAAAACCCAGAGCCATACCATCGAGCATTTCTGTTAGTCAGATTTCCTACATTCCAATCATTGTTCATGGGAGCATCACCAATTAGTCGCATCTGTCTAGTGGCAGGGTTCCAAAGAGCATACTTGTGTTGTGGGAGAGACAAGCATACAACTCCATTGAAACAACCCACCATTTCAATGCCTTGGTGACCAGAAAAAGTCAATGTCTTAGGGAGATAGCCGAATCGGACGGAGACGGTTGTGTATACACGCCTTCCAGCAGCAGTAATATTGGTAAACGAATGATCACGCGATTCGAGCAACAAAGAGACATTGTTGTTGTGGCTGCGTGAAGCAGAGTGAAGGGCGATGAAGTTAGGAGAGAGTATGAGAGAGTACCAGCGCTTGGAGACGCATTTGAACCGTAACAGTGACTTCACCGGCAGTCTGGCGACGATCTCGATCATCAAATCTTCGGTCAACTCTTTCTCAAGAATTCTCTCTCCAGAGTCTGTACGAACCAGAATAGCCGTAGATGAAGAATCCATAATCGTCTCCTTCAGAGAAACAGAAGAAAAAGAAGAATCTGAATTCTGGGTTCCTCGATGCCGTGCTCTGGATTTTGTTTTCCTTTTCAATCGATGATTGATGATGCTTCTTCTTCAGTTTTTTTTTTTTTTTTTTTCAAAGGAAGAGAAATTTCATTAACCAGGAATAGAACTGTTACAACGGTCTGAGTCAATAATAGCAACAAAACTAGGATCCAACAAAGGATTCACCTCATCTAAATCAACCTTTAAAGCTAACCTAGCCAATCTATCTGCTGCTGTGTTTGCACTCCTCCTAATCCAGCAAACATTAACATCTTCTTTGTGTATGTTTTGCAGCAAGTCTTGTATAATAGCAGCAACTTCCCAGTTGCTTTTGATGCCATTTTTGTAGATGTCAACTAATGACTTACAGTCACTTTCAAACTTAATTCTTGAAAGCAAGTCTTTGTTCTCCATAACAGCAAATCTAAAAGCTTTTGCTTCAGCTACAGAAGCAGAATTTGCAAACCCCTTCCAGCATCCACCATCAATCACAAAACCCAGATTATTCCTCAGAACCCAGCCAGCAGTCATCACTAGAGATTTTGGACTCCAGCAAGCATCAAAGTTACAGGTCCACATACCCATCTCAGGTCTAATCCACTTTGCAATTGTAGTTTCATTTGTACCTTGACCATTCACCTTACTCCACCCATTCTGGATCTGATCAAATTCAGCCATTTGAAACTGAGATTTAGTCACCACTTGTCTAGGATTCACAGAAACACCATTAAAAACAAAATTGTTCCTCTCCTTCCACACCATCCAGCAGGTCCAGACCACATTTCTGAAGCAGTTTCCTTGTTTACTTAAAGAGTCAAAAACTTCTTGCTGCCACAGTTTGAAATTTATATCCTTGTGACCAAATTTTTTCACATTGAGACCAACAGCACACCATATAGGAATTGTCCAACTGCATCCCAAAAATAAATGATAGAGATCTTCTGCTTCTTTGCCACAAATAGGGCATAATTTGTCCAGAGCACACCCTCTCACAAAGAGATTGCATTTGGTTGCTAGAGCTGAGTTACTGACTCTCCACCAAAAATGTTTAATTTTTGGAGGGAGTTGAAGAGCCCAGATATATTTCCAGTATTCTTTTGAAAAGTTAAAAGAGGAAGAAGCTTTTGAGTCATTGAAATCAGTGAAGCCAGGAGTGCCTTTTATAGCTGCACTTTCAAACATATCTTTTGCCACCAAAATACCTGATTTGACAGAGAAATTTCCATCATTGCACCAAGGCCAAATCAAAGAGTCTTCTGTCTGATTCCAAGGGAGATCAATAGCAAGAATGGCAGCCACTTCTTTTCTTGAAAAGCAGTTATTTAGAAGACTAACTTTCCACCTTTGAGTGTTGTGGTTTATCAAATCAGACACCATTCTGAGATTTGCATTTGCAGAAGTTTTTTGGGGCTTCTTCCCTAACAAGTTTGGGCACCACTTGTCTTCAAAGATGTGAATTCTCTTTCCATTCCCAACTTTCCACATAGCACCTTTTTTAATTACTGCCATCCCAGCTTGAATGCTCCTCCAAGACCAAGAAGGTAAGTGACCCAACTTAGCTTGTAACAAATCACCTGAAGGATGATGCTTCCATTTCAGCACTTTTGCACATAAAGAGTCTGGGTTCTGTAACAATCTCCAGCAGCTCTTAGCCAAAAGAGATAAGTTGAGCAATCTCAAATCTCTAAACCCCATGCCTCCTCTAGACTTTGTGCTTGTTAGCTTTCTCCAACTAGTCCAGCAAATCTTTCTTTTTAACACATTACCACTCCACCAAAAATTCCTCATAGATTTGACTAAAGAAGAACACATCTTAACTGGAAAAAGAAGAGAGCTCATAGAATAGGATGGAATAGCATAAGCCACAGCTTTTAAATAGATTTCTCTCCCTGCATAGGAGAGAGAGTCCTTCTTCCAACCTTGGAGCTTAGCATTGACTTTGTCATACACAAAACTGACACTTTGAGATTTGGACCTCCCCCAGAAGGCAGGGACTCCAAGGTAGTGCAGATTTCTATCCAGCTCAGGGATTGCACAAATCTCTGTAATTGCAGTTAAATCTTCTTCCTTTGTGTTTGGAGAACACAGCATACCAGATTTGTTTATGTTAATCTCCATTCCAGAAGCATCACAAAATTGGCCAAGGATAGAGAAAAAATTCCTAACTTCTTGATGAGAGGCTTCCAAGAAAATTAGAGCATCATCAGCAAAGAACAGATGGTTTATGGGATCAGCAGTTCTATTAATCTTTAAACCTTGTAGAGAACCTTGAGACAAAGCAGTCTTCAAATTTGTTGACAACACCTCCATTATAATAACAAATAAATAGGGAGAGATTGGATCTCCCTGCCTAATCCCTCTCCCTGGGCTGAAAACTTCACCCACTTGGCCATTCAACTTAACTTGGAAGGAGACAGTAGTAACACAGTGCTGAATTAAAGAGATAATTTTTGAAGAGAAACCAAGTTTGTATAGAACTTTGAAGAGAAAACTCCAATTTACCTTATCATAGGCCTTTTGGAGATCAAGTTTGATTGCAATGGCTCCTTGCTTGCCCTTTTTCTTGTTCTTTATGTTGTGAAACACCTCTTGAGCAATAATGATATTATCTTGTATTAACCTTCTAGGGACAAAAGCAGATTGCTCTTCTGAGATGATCTTGGGAAGAACTCTCTTGATTTTGTTGGCTACAAGTTTGGCAATAACCTTATAGAGGAAAGTACAAAGAGCTATAGGCCTGAAGTCACTCATCTTTTCTGCTTGCTTCAGCTTTGGGATAAGAGCTATGACTGTTCTATTAACACTTGTAGGAAAGGATTTAGAGATAAAAACTTGTTTCACAGCTTCCACTACCTCTTTGTGGATGACTCCCCATTGGCTTTGATAGAAAGTGCCAGAATAACCATCAATCCCAGGAGCCTTGTTGGGGTTAAAAGAAAAAACAACTTGTTCAATTTCAGCAGCAGAGGGAATGAGATCAAACACAATGTTGTCCTGGTCAGAAATTCTAGGAGTAATAAACTGTAGACACTCTTCATCATGCTGTCCTGGAGTAAATGCAAAAAGTTGAGTGAAATACTGCCTAGCTAAATTAGCTAACTCAGCTGGTTGATCTACCCACTGGTGGTGCTCATTCTGTAACCTGTTTATAGCATTTGAGTTCCTCCTTTGAACAGTGGTTAGAAAGAAATATCTTGAATTTTTATCCCCCTCTCTTAAATAGTTGATTCTGGACTTTTCTTTCCAATAAATCTCCTCCTTTCTCCAATACTCAGCAATGCTTCTTCTCACTTTGTCTTGGGATTCTTCATTTTGCAAACTCCATGGCTGATTTTGTAAGACCAGCAGTTGTTCTTCTAATCTCCTTATCTCAATCACATTGTTTTTGACAGTTTCCTTGCTCCATTTGATAAGAGCTTTCCTGCAACTACTCAAATTAGAAGTCAATCTTGTAATAGGGTTAGCTGCTTGTACAGAAGCCCAATTCTCTTTAATAGTGCTATAACAGCTCTCAAAATCAAGCCACAGACTACTAAAGTGGAAGCTAGCTTTATGTTTAGCCACTGACCATTCTGAAAAAATCAGAAATGGTGCATGATCAGAACCCCAAATGCTTTTTCTCACAAGTTTTGCTTTAGGATTCTTTATACTCCAAGCAGGAGACATGAAAGCCCTGTCCAGCATTTCTCTAACATTGCCATTTAACCTCTTGTTTGTCCAACTATAACTTAAACCTTGAGATTGAAGCTCCACCAGACCACAATCTGAAATAAAACTTCTAAATTGGTTAATTCTCCACTGGAAAGCAGCATTACCTCCACTCTTATCACTAGCATCAACAATGTCATTACAATCTCCCATAATGATCCAAGGCTTATCAAAAGAAAGAGACACTTGATATAATTCTTTCCAAAACTTTCTTCTTTGAGCATACACAGCAGGGGCATGAATCAGGATCCAGATTTCTTCAGTACCATTAGGAAATGTAACTTGAATTTGAAACATAAACTCAGATTTCCACATAGTATTAACTTCAATCTCATCAGTCCACCACAAAGCCAATCCACCAGCAATGCCAATTGGAGCTACATAATCAGCATTGGGAAATTGGAGACTCCTCCTTATTCTGTCTATTTTTCCAATTTTGTTTTTTGTTTCCGACAAGAAAACTAAAGTGGGGCGATGGTCTTGAACAAGACCTCGGATTCTCTGGACTGTCAGGGGACGTCCCAACCCCTGACAGTTCCAGCAGAGGCTTAACATCGTTCGTGTGGCTGTTGAAGGTCAGCCACCACCACCTTAGGAGAATCAACAGTAAGAGTAGCACATAAATTGCCTTTAAGCTCCATAAGCTGTTCAAACTCATCCATATATTGGGCATAGATACTATCATCCCCATCAGAGAGAGGTTGAGATTGAAAACTAATCTTATCTACCAGTGTTCTTTCCACACAGATTTGAAAGTTTTGATTACCTGAAGCCCTGGCTTGAGATTGACTCACTAATCGAGCATAAAGTTCCTCTTCTGCATCCAATTGAAGCTGCTCTTTCCCTTTGCTTTCTGCTGAATAATTGAGACCTTGACAAAGTCTCTTTGAAACAAAGCTAGCTTCTTCCTGATGATTGCTCTTCCTCTTGATCACCTCTAATCGTGAGAAAACCCTAGCAAGTTTGATATCTGTAAAAGGGTTGCCTATTTTGTCCAGATCATCAAATTGGGTGTTCATATCAGAAACCCCTGCATTTAAGACGGGAATTTCCTTATTTACCCTTCCTTTTAGCCTCTTAAACTTTCGGGCTTGGGAGCCTTTGGTAATGGGCTGAGGTGATAATGAACTAATGGGTTGGGCCTCCACCACCGGCCCAATACACGAAATGAAATCAGCCTGACCTTCTAATTGTCTCTGTCCTTTCAATTCTGCAATTGCATCGTGGGACTCCAAAATATTCAAATTTTCCGTAGACACATCCACAGATTTATCAGAAATTACATCCACCTCCTCTGTGATTTTTTGCGATTCTGGTACATATTCGTCCTCATCCCTCAGCGCCCCGTCATCATTCGGATCAATATCTTCATCGCTTAGCACCTGCGTGTCCGTAAAGGACAACGTACGATTGATCCTTGCTAGCTGTCGCCCGCAAAACGGATCTTCCTGTCCCCCACAACCTGGTACTAAATCACCCGGTTTTTTACAGCTCATCTTTTCCGTACTGTCCTTGGTCTTGGGATTTGTGTCCTCCGTCGTCGAATCAGCCGTCGCCGTCGGCGACTCTGAATCATACTCTGTCATCGGCGAACCCCAAATACGTAACGATTTCTCCGCCTCCGGTGTCAACCAGGCCGGCTTTGGTCCACGCCCTTTCTTTGGAGGGCACCGGAGAAACATCCCATAGTCTTGACATCCTCTACGGTGAGCCGGTAGGAAATCACAGTCTTTATCTATATGACCCAATCGACCGCAATCATAACAGTAATCACCCACATGTTCATAAGAGAAACCTTGTCTAATCCGGCGTCCATTGTTATAATAGTAAAAGGCTTGAGGCAAGGGATTTGCAACCCTAACCAGAACCTGGAAACGGACATAAGGAGCACTGGATTGAGCTCCTATGGTATCTGCATCAATATCTATAATCTCCCCAGCTACTTTACCAATTTTCAGAACATTTTTTTCCGTCTTGAAAGCTGGAGGCAGCCCCTGAATTTGAACCCAGAAAGGGCTTAGAGAGAAATCGATTTCTTTGAGAGCTGCTCTCGGTGGCCATTTCTTTAAGACCAGATGCGCATTTGAAATGTTCCATGGGAGGCCTTCCATAACCTTTTCACAATCCACCTTGCTTGCGAATCGAAAGATATAGCAGTTCTTCTCCCACATTTCCACCCTTAGGTCTCCCTTCAATCGCCACATATTTTGAGCTATCTTCTTCACCACAGCTGCCGAAAACCTTTTTTGAGACAAAAGCTTTCCAACGAGCACCTGAGAAGAAGAGGTTTTTGCTACTTCCTCATCTACTTCAAGATCCAGCACTACCTCATCTTCTACAGCGAGATTGCTTGGATTTTCCATCTCAGATCTGAACAATCAGAGACAGGACCCAGCAAGAACAAGAGAAATCAAAGAAACGAGAGACGTCCAAAAAGGAAATGGAAAACCAGGAAAGGGACCGAAAAAACAGAGGGAACAACCAATACACCAGATAGAAGATTTACCGAGAATCACCACGAGCACCTCAATAGTGATCTCAAAACTAGATTAGGACTAGAGAAGATAAAGGATAAACCCAGAAAAAACCCACATCACCAGATATTTCTTGAGAGAAAAACCTAGAGAGAGAGACTGCTTCTTCTTCAGTTGACTTCAGACTTTACTCTTCCCATCCACATAGGATCTGGCTTGAGAGGTTTTTTCGGCCCATTAACTTGCTCTTTCAAAATCCCGGCCCACTAATTCTTTTGGAGCAAAGCGGCCCATTAACAGTTTTTTTTTATGAGAAAAATAACAGGCCGACTTAATGAAATTTTGGAATTTGTTAAAGAAAAGGTAATTTTTTTAATTTATTTATACCCATTGGGTAAAAGACACTTTCACCCCCTCCCCCTCTCAAATTTGACACAAAGACACTTTAACCAGTTGTAGTTTGTGAAAGGACACTTTCAAGTTTCACCCCTTTCGTGTGCCAAACTTCACAACACTTGTCTCCGTGATTCAGTCATTCCATACTATAAGATGGTAAATTTGTACCTAAACTACAATCCATGACCGATCCCCGCCCCAAGCCAACGATGATACAATTAGAGAGTGTAGATTCCATCTGTCCACTTTTTTTTTTTATTTTTTTCTAAATATAACATTTCGGACACTATTGCCCTTACAGTGGCTGTAAAGACCAACCCACCCCAATGTGACATAGTAATTGCAACTACACTATTATCAAGCCACCTCTCATATATAAAGCACCACCATGCTCTTCTTTCAACATTCCTCCCTCATTTCTTCTTAATTTTGTCCAAAACTATTGCTGGTAGAAAGAGCACTTTTATCTATACGTACAACATGCATATATCAGGACTTTATCAATACAAACAACTTGAGATTGGTCCGAAACTGAGTAAACTCAATACAGAATACGTCCTTAATTATACCCCGGAACTGGGGTATTTTAGTCCAGCCGTACACTTCAAAAAATACCCCCAAATTTGGAGATAATAAGTATAAGATAGAAGCCTTCTAATTTCCCCAAAACTGAGCTAATCCAATAAAATTATACATTAGATTGCTCCAAAACTGAGCTAGGTCAGTACAATATTACACTTCTTCAAAAATGCCCCCATAACTGGGGTACTTTAATACACCTTTACAACTGGCGTTAACTTAGAAGTTTTAAGAAGTCGGATGTTTCAAGAACAACCCACGAATAATCTGTTTCTCTCCATTTCTCTCATACTTTCCCTCTCAACTTCTTTCTCTGATCCTTCGAAAATGAACCGACGACTAATGAGGGGAAACACATTCAATCCCCTCCACACAAAACCATCAGTTCCCGGAGGGTTAATGAGCATTTACCCAACTACCAACGAAATTTTGATAAAATTGGTTATAATATCACAAGGGTTTTACTTTTAACGCTAACAGTTAAGCTCTGTTAATCACCTTTAGTCAGAAAGGGTGTAGGTGAAGATTTCAAATCTCGGAGGGGTGTAAGTGAAGATTAGCCTAAACTGAGGGGGTGTAACTGAAATTTACCCTTTTTTCAATTACCACTCCGTCCAACTCTTTTGCACCATTTGGACTTTTATTACTATTTACTGGGTCACTTTGACCCGGTGATTTGGATAGCAAAACTTTGGAGTTTTTAGATAATTTGTCCGTATTGTTGTAGTGTAATTCTTATTCTACACGACCGTAAAAAAATTATAAAAAAATTACATCGCTTTGCCATCCAAATCACCGGGTCAAAGTGACCCGGTTACGGGTGAAAAAGTCCAAATGGTGCAAAACACATAGGTGTAGTGGTATAACCATTAATTAACACTATTCGAAGGCGTAAAAGACACTTTGACCCCCTCAAGTTTTATGCAAAAACACTTTTACCCCCTTCCAGTTTGGGAAATGATTTACCTCTTCCAGTTTGGGTAATGACATTCAACCCTTCATCGTGCCACATCTACTCTCCCAATCTTGACGTGGTTTACCTGGTTGTGGGGGGTCCGTTACTGAGAGTAAAACTTGTGGATAATTTGCCTTATGATGGCCCGTTTAATTATTTATCGGATTGGGATGGACTAGACTACATTAGCTACAAGAATTGAATTAGCTCAACTATAAATATCATGTTGTTGTAACAGAACTCCTGTTTCAGAGCTCTGTTACCAGTTCGTTATAACTTGGGGGTATTCGAGCAAGAACGACGAAAGTAAAACAAGAACGAGACAAATATTTAACGTGGTTCACTAACGAATTCGTAACGAACCCGCTAGCTAATCCACGGCCAGAACCAGATGTTTTATTGAGAAGAGAACCCGATTACAATGCACGTCGTGGCCGTGACGGCCTCGGCGACAACCCGAAACACCCACCCGCCTGACACACACAGAAGCTCTCAAAAGCAACCAACTAATTAATTACCACTGTTCCAAACCCGTGTGTGTGTCTAAAGCACCAAAAAGCTTTGCCTTTATAGCCAAAGTTTGTGGCGGTGATTACCAACAAAAAAAGAAGGAAACAACTTAGCAATTGACCACCCTCATCATGCCTCCTTTGAATTTTTATTTGGACCAAAATTACTACCAAATTTGATCCAAGTCAAAATTCCTAACAAATCTCCACCTTGACTTGAATCATCTCAGTAACCTGAAGCCAGAACTGATGTTTCTCTTCTCAAAACAGAACCGGAAGCGTCTCCTTGAACTTGAAACGAGCAGGCCTCCTCAAACAGATGTTTCGCAGCTTTATACAAAACCCGAATCGCCAAATCGTTGCTTTAACTACCATGCGTTCCTGCAACGAATGCGCCCGATGTGGTTGCACTTCCGGAAACAGAAACAAGTGCTCCACCCAGAACCAGACTCGAATGTATTCACTGAGACAAAACCGAATATATTCCAGATGCGCCCAATTGCGCCAGGCAGATGCACCATGACAAGTGCCCAGATGTCATTCAGACCAAATGCACCAATGACGAGTACCCAAATTGTCATGCATGATGTGCCCCGTATGCCTCAGATGCGCCAGATGCTCGCCATAAACAGATCGCGCCAGATGTGAGCTCAATGCTTGTCATGGTACACGTCCCAAAACTAGATGCACGCCAGAACAAACTCGTGCATAATGCGCGCCAGAACCAGAACCAGATGCGCGTGCCAGAAATCTCACGCGCCAGATGCTCCATGCCGTTGCTCCAACTCCAACGAGTTTCTACAATGCATGAGCCAGAACCAGATTCAATTCACACGCCAGATGCTCCACGCCGAGAGCCAGACTGCGCCTGACCGTCAATCGTCAGATGCGCGGGAACCGCCAGATTCGCGCCCGTACCGAATGCGTGCTAGATTTGCCAGATCCCTTGCACGCCTAATCAGATGCGCGCCAGATTGCTCCGAACGGAGCCCGAATAGCCCCCTCCACGAGGCTTCAGATGATGGGTGTACCTGCTTCTCTCTCTCTCGAAAAGATCGATCTTGATCGCCAAACCAGACGTCGTCTTGGCGGAATCTCGAAACCCAACCTCCCGATAGCCTTCTCCACCTGAATCGCGGAACCCTAGGTTTGAGTTCCACCAAAACATGAAACCCTAGCTCTTGGCTCCACCGTGATCTTAGAACCCTGGCTCTGATACCAGTTTGTTAAAACTGGTGATCCCCCTGACCCCGGCTCTGATACCAGTTTGTTGAAACTGGTGATTCCTTTAACCTGGCTCTGATACCAGTTTGTTGTAACAGAACTCCTGTTTGAGAGCTCTGTTACCAGTTAGTTATAACCTGCGGGTATTCGAGCAAGAACAACGAAAGTAAAACAAGAACGAGACAAATATTTAATGTGGTTCACTAACGAATTCGTAACACCCACCCGCCTGACACACGCAGAAGCTCTCAAAAGCAACCAACTAATTAATTACCACTGTTCCAAACCCGTGTGTGTCTAAAGCACCAAAAAGCTTTGTCTTTATAGCCAAAGTTTGTGGCGGTTATTACCTACAAAAAAAGAAGGAAACAACTTAGCAATTGACCACCCTCATCATGCCTCATTTGACTTTTTCTTTGGACCAAAGTTATTACCAAATTTGATCCAAGTCAAAATTCCTAACGCATGTTTTGTTCCATGTGCTATTAAGACGTTATGAAGGTAAAAAAACCCATATAATTAAACCCCCCATGTAAGAGGGGACTAATTTGTGGTATTAAACACTATCTTTTTACTATTTACTACTTGTACAAAAATTGGTCCAAATATCTGAGCTATGAAAAACCACTATGGCCTCTTGAATTGGTCTCGGACTTTGTCGAGATGGTCTATACCTAGAAGAATGTACATAGATTAGGTTTTGCCGGACGTTAAATTAAAACTCTTCTACACGATATGGAGTACCCTGACTCTTGGCCAGGACCAGAACCCATTTACTCTCAGGATTGCTACAGTTTCATGACATGTTATTCTCACTCTCACCACTATTCAGGTCACACCCTCATTGTTACATTACCACTGTGGACGGCCTTATGGTAGAATAAGAAGATACTGAGGAATCAAATAATTCATTACATAAAACAATCACATTCATGATTCAAAGCATCATCAAAACCATACAAGAGAGGACTCAGTTACCCGTAATACAAAGGATGATCGACCATAAATATCTCAGGGTCAAATGATATTTTACACGAGTTTTTAAACATAACTATCTTAGGGCAAGTGACACTTTACAGAAGTCTTCAAAGATCACGGTGAGCTCATGGTGGAAAGGGAGCAGTAGAGCTGGAGGTGGAAAGGGAGCAATAGAGCTGGAGGTCGTGTTCTCTTCACACCCACCGGGGAAAAAGAAAGACATCAGTAGTCTTCATGTTTACATGCATATACTATATTCCAAGCAAAACAAGCGAACTACACAAACATCTGCACAACAGGTATTCCAACGGCCTTAGATCTCCTTGCAGCTTCTGAAAAAACAAAAAATACCTTATCATCAGTCCACAAGTGAAAATAAGAAGAAACAAAAGGCTTTCAGAAGAGAGACAAGCAGGAGTCGATAACAGCTCAACTCCTGATGCTGATAGACCGAAGTTCCATTTGCGTATTTAGCTTTCCATTTAAACTATAGTTCATTATGAAAACGATGAGTTGCGAAACCACAAATCACTGCTTTATCTGGACGACAACATGTACCATAAGGCTACGTTTGGTATTCCAAGAAATTTGAGCATGGATTTGGATTTGATTGCAACTAGGATCAAGCCATTTTCACTACAAAACAAGGGTCAATATTTGATTTGAGAGTTTTAGCCTTGACAAATTCTTCACGACATAATGGATTAGAAATGGCTACTAAAACACATGTCATTTCAAATCTTACCTGTTGGAGCTATTGAGACTCTCATTTCATACATCTTATTAATCTTGCACTCCGATGATTTTCCTAATGAGTACAATAAATGCGAGGAATAAAATGCTACTTGAAAGAACCTCAAACTAACTGTCTCATACCTTTCAAAAGTTGCAAGGAGCTCCTATTTAATTATTAATGAGCTGTTAAAGTTTCATTCATAAGTTCTTTGCAAATACATACCTTTGCCATGGTGCCAACAAATGACAAATTTCAAGGGAAGTACCTAAAGATGTCTTTGGGAGGTTTTCTTAAGTCTTAAATAATGTCAATGCAATTCTCTTGCCCATTAAGGTCAATTTTTTTGTCTGCTTTTTTTATCTAATGGTACAGAGTTATCTTTGGCAATTCAGAACTGCAAATTCGTTCTTCGCAAAAGGGACAACATTTCTTTCATATAAAGTAAATATATCTTATTAATGTACCTAACAATTCAAACGCGGAAATCGTTCAATGTGATCACATGAAAGACGGGGGAAGGGAGTTCTCTGTATTCTTAGTTTCTTACTTATGTCCCAATCTATTTTCCTCCAATTTTCCCACTTGAAACAAATACAAGTGTGACCTTTTAATTCTTAGGAATTATCCTTTAGAAATGTTGTTGATAATCTTCATTTTGTAGTTAGCCAAGCAATATTGAATGGTATCATGTCTTTTTTGTTCAAGATGAGAATGCGTCATAACTTTCACATAAAACGTCTTTGATGGAAGTGAACTTGACTTGATTGTCAGAGCATAAATCAAGCTTCTATTGGATCCATACATGTTATTTGTAAGAAAAGCACAAGTACGAATGCATGAGAAAAGCAAGAGCAGTCTTGACAGAAAACATGGTCATACATTCATAGAATAAAACCAGAACATGGAGATAACATGTCCTTTACCTGATTAAGTAAGTGATGCAAGGCTCTCACTGTATAGGAAGGTATGCATTCCAGAGTCTCTTTTCTCGAACTTCTTGGTCACCCCGTTTTCTGGATCATACAAGTATAGAGAGCAGTCCCGCTTCTTACGGAAGAGTATCAAATCAAGGTTATCCTTCCTGAAAAATCCCACAAGAAACATAACCTTGACGGACGGCCTACAAGTCAGCACTTCAGACCACGATTGATTGACACCGCCACAATCATACAACACCCAGACATCAAACCCATCATAGGAACTACCAAAAGTAATCCGCCGATTGACAAATACTGCAAGAGATCCTTTGTAAGGAGCAATATGATAGTAGAGAGAGAGAGGGGAGCGATGGGCATCTCAATCCTTTCAAAGACCTCACCAACCATATCATAACGTAAAATGAACATATCTTCTGAATTAAAACTTGAACTTGTAGGAAAGATAGATACATGCCAATGCATGTAGCCATTCACACAAGTTACGCCTTGAATAGTATTGGGACTTCTTAACCGGATCCGACTAGGGACAGGTATATTCTTCTCAGTCCATGAATTAGTAGCAGTAGAGAACATATTGACCAGCGTCCTGGTCTCTCCTGCACCAGTAACAACCAATCTAAACTGAGCCACCTTAAAAGCATTAGTGGTCGAATCGAAGCAAAATCCAGAGCCATACCAACTACAACTTTCAAAAAAAGCCATATCCGTGGAAGCTGGACCCTCCATTGGGGCACCCCCAATTTCCCTAAGCTGTCTAGTGGCAGGGTTCCAAAGGGCATACTTATTATGTGGGCGTGCTGAAAGAGATAAGCAAACTACTCCATGGAAACAACCCACGATTTCAACAAATTCAAAGTGTTCCCAAGATGTAAGCCTTTGTGTGACATGACCGAATCCGAAAGAGACTGTAGTCTTTGGAGGCTTGGCAACATTACGGGGAGGAACATTGTGTTTCTTACACGAATAGACTAAAAGAGATTCTGTTTTCTTACGGTGGCTGTGTGAAGAGTGCATAGAGATGAAATGAGGGGAGGAGATTAAGGAATACCAGAGCTTGGAGACGGATTTGAACTGCAACAGTGATTTCACCGGCAGCCTCGCGAGGATCTCAAGTACATCATCTTCGCTTAACTCTTTCTGCATTCTCTTTCCTCCATCTTCTCCTTCAAATGCATCGGAATCCATAATCGTTGACGAACGACTCTAGAGAGAGAACCGAGGGTTTCAGTTTTCAAATGATTGTCGTTGAGACTTGAGAAGAAGCGTCTGCAACTGGTGGATAATCTATCTATCCGTGGATTGAGCAATGAGAGAAGAACCCTTCACAGTAGCCATTTCTTCGATTCTGAAAGTTATTTGAATAGGACGTGGGGGCAACTCACCCTTAATTAAAGATATTCCATTATAGTATCTCTATTTGAATGTGTAAAAGACACTTTCACCCCTCAAATTTAATCCAAATACACTTTGACCCCTTCCAGTTTGGGAAATGATTTACCCCTTCTAGTTTGAGTAAATGACACTTTCACCTCTGCAGTGTGCCACATCTACTCTCCCAATCTTGACGTAGTTAGCCTGGTTGTGGGGGTCCGTTACCGAGAGTAAAAGTTGGGAAAGTTGCCCTCGTATGACACGTTTAGTTTGCTCTACTAGCCGGACTGAACTGGACAAAATTAGATTAGCCAGATATGATTGGATTGGATTGGATTAGCTTACTGTGTTTGGTTTTGTGTGTTATTAACACAATGTTAAGATACAAACAAACCCATTCAGCTAATCCCATTTGCACCGTCTTTTTGCTAATTGTATTAAAATTAGTCTAAAACAATCAAACACAATATTAACTCATACATGAACTATATTTAGTCCAACTCTAGCTAATACTGTTAATCCTTTCAATCAAACATACTATTAGGGTATGGAATGACACAAGCACGAGTGTAACTGCCTTTTCCCAATACTTGAAAGGGGTGAAACTTTAAAAGTGTCTTTGTGTCAAATCTGAGGTGGGGAAAGTGTAACACCCCTATTTTTCAAGCCGACTCTAAGTGCAATATCAAGACTTTGGGGGCAAATTTGTAAATAGTTTGTCACGACTTTAAAGTTTGAACTTCGGAGTGTTTGCAATATTTGGGAGTCGTGAGAATGATTTTGGAGCACTAGCGATGGTCGGGATGGTTGTGCAATTCTCTGAAATTAAGTAGAAGCTCTAATTCTAGTTGTACCCAAAAGTCTAGAAAACTACACTTTCACCCCCCCTATGCATGATAGCCATTTGTCATTTTCTCTTGTGAGAGCTTACCACCTACCCCCATGAGGTGGTAGCTTCACACCAACATTAAATCATCTCAATACAGTTGATTTATCTCTCCTCTCACCATCTTTTTTTTCCTTTTCTTCTTCTTCATGAACCACCACCAAGACCACCTCTACACCACCACCTCCCACGGTGGAACCACCAAAACCACCACATACCTTCACCTCAAGCCAACCTGCTGCTGCCGGGAGGTCGTGAAAACATAGGAATGAAAAACCCCAAGTCAATTTTGGCGTTCATCAAGCTGTGACTTCGGAAATTCGATGGTAACGTTGAAGAACCCTAGCCCGTAATCATTCCAATTCCTCTTACTCGTTGTAATTCAGCTCTTCTAAGTCGTATATTCGTGTTTCTGAGGTTGTGGCGAGCTCAGGGGTACTCAGTTTTGTCCGTAACTCGTCAATTTTCGTCACAGTCGCCGGAATCTGAGCATTCTTTCGCCGGCATCTTCAACCGAGCAGTGGCTGCGGCGGTAAGCGCTAGTCCTTGGTCTTTTCTCGAATTCTTCCACATCCCTGTGGTCTTTAGGCTTCATAGGACTCATTAGTATATCTGAAAACAGCTTTAAACACGGGAAATCGTGGGGGCTCGTCCGCTTGTTTGCCGGAATCCGCCATGGTCGCCGGCAAAGCTCCAAGCTCGGTACGGCTTCGTTTCTTGCTCAATTTGATCGTTTAAAAGCTTGTTCATGCTCCTTATCATGTCTAGAACACGTTTAGATCACCTAAACATGACTGTAACAACAAATTATACGGGCTTGATTCGTGCATGTTGAGTTTTCCGACTTGAAAACCTGCCCTGTTCATGAGTCGATAACTCCCTCAATTCTTGACCAAATCATGCACCGTTTCTTCCTGTGTAATCCTGGGTATGTTAGCTACAAGTTTCGTTTGAATTTCGTCTCTAAACCCTCTGAAATCGGGCTTGAACATGGCCAGTGAGTGTGGTACTCGCTGTGTTCTTGGCTGTGAGGGCTCAAATTTTTTCTAAGTATAGGAGGCTATGGTGAAACACCCATTTCTAACCCTTGTATCTTCTTCAAAACTTAATGAAATGTAGATCTGTTTTCTCCTGTGTAAAGCTGGTGTATAATACTTCATTTCATCGTCTCTGGGTCATCTTCAAATTTATAACGGATTTCTCACAAAACGAGCCTAAAGTTGCTAGTTTGAACTCGCGAAGCACTATCGAATTTTTGTAAGTATTGAATCGTAATTTTCATCCCACTTTGACTAGCGATATCTCTTTGTATACTTGGAGTTTGTAGGAGTTAAAATATGTTCTGGAATCCTTGAACTATCGTCTTCAAAACCCTATTCTCATATTTTCAAGTATCCCCCTCAATTGATTACAAATCAGCTCTAAAGTTGACTAGTTGAGTCGATTTTCTTCTATGTTTGACTTTTGAATTCAACACTCTAAAGGACATTTCTAGCCTTAGTGTTCTTCACGAAACTTGCTCGTATTCATATTATGAGTCTAAATATCATGTTTGACCAAGTCTGACTTTTCGCAAACCCTAGTTTGACTGAACAGTATAGGAGGGGCAAAATAGTAATTTCACTTAAACTTTGAATTGAGGTTAGTTTAGTAACTTGGAGTTTGTCAGCATGTCTTGTATGCGTTTTTGGAGTACTTGTCTGTAATTCTGGTCTAGGGTTAACCAAGTCAAATGTTGGGGTCTTTTTGCAATTTTACTAAACTTTAGGGGCCTAAGTGCAATTTATTGAAAGTTGTAGATTTCGATGCTAAGTTCATATGGGAGAGTTAAGAGTCATTCTTGCATGTTGTTGGGCCAATATGAGTATAATTTGGAGTCCAGGCACAGTCAAGGACTGTATTCGAGAGTTTTGAGGTATCAGGGGCATTTTGGTAAAGTTAGCTTGCATGACCAGCATTTTATTGAATTATTGCATACAACCTCATATAGAGGGTAAATGCTAATAGACTGTATACTTGACTTGTTTATAACCAGCCGGTGTTGAGGACCGTTCCACGATAGACGTATGTGCTCGTAGTGCCGCTTTGACTATACGACCCGGATCCAATGTGAGACGAGAGTTGTAGGAGTGCTAGCTTTGCGTTGCGCCTTTCAAGGCTCAGAGGTAAGTACATATGTACGGCCTTTTCATATCAAAATGTGCGTTTGTGTTTGATGATTCAACTGAATGTTTGTTATATGAAATAGTATGAGAATGCATGTTTTCCACTCAAAAGTTGTTAAACTATTTTATTCATCTCCTTTGAGAACTCTCATAAATTACTTGTGAAATTTTGATATTTCTTTTCTGGTTATGTGAAAGAGAAGAAATGAAATACCTCTAATAGACTTAGGACGATGTACAGAGTACTGTTATTAACGGGAGGCGTCAAGCGATCCTCCATTTTCTTATGGCTAAGACCATTGAAGCAATGCTTCTTATTATTGGATAGAACGTCAATGTTCAAAAATCCGCCCCCGATGAGCCAAAATGTATCAAGATATTGAGGCCAAGGGGTTTATAGAGCTATAGAGTGCTACTTATACTTGTAAGGGTCACTACGGTATAGGGGTGTCGACACTTAAGGCCTTTTAGCTAATGTTGTGAGCGGGGTTGACGAATGGGCTCCCTTAACGCTCGGGTGAAATAGGGTTTGATAGACCCTAGAAGGAACCCTTAGTGATTATTTCGTGATCCCTCTGTTTACATCGATCCTGCTGGTGGCTCTTGACACGCCTCAGCTAAATTAAACAGTTGATTGAAGTCGAAATTCAAAATTGGCTACTTATTAATGTTGTTTGTGGCTCTTGATATGCCCTAATTGATTTGAAATTAATTGTAAATCTTGGCTACTCATGCACTACTATCGTTATCAGTTCAAATGAACTTGTTTACTCTGGATATTTTACCAACTACTCGCGGTTTCTCAATGTCATTAAATTGATAGGGTTTTGTTACTCGGTTACTTCAAGTTGTTCCAAATTCTCCAACATGATAGCTTTACTGTTTAAATCTTCTAATTTGTTTCAACTCATGCTTCCGTATCACTCGTTGCTTTACATGTCGTAGTATGTATTTACTCAGTTTTTACTGATTATTTCTTCAAAGCTGCGTCGGCATTTGCCATTTTAAAACCGCAGGTCATCAATCAAGTTTGGGGAATGGGAACGCGGATCGAGATGAAGAAGTTTAGCTTAAGTCAGATCACTTAGTAGATCACACACGATTTGTTTTAGATTGTACTTAATATCGAAATTTTGTTATGTACTTTAACCGAAATGTAATTTTAATAGTTAATAATCTACTTTTGGTTATCGATTGTCGCGTTAACCCTGAACCGAGATCCCGGGCTGTTGCAGATGGTATCAGAGCATCGGTTCTCCGGTTAAAGTGACTTTTCGATTTCCATTAGTAGAGAATAAGAAAGATAAAACGTTTTCGAAATTTAAAAAAATTAACTAGGATAACTCAATTTGAAAATAAATGAAATAAACAAGCCGTCGGGGAGTTTGGGTACTTACGTATTATGAAACTCGACTTGTACCGTATATGTTGATCGAATATTAATGACTATTTGAGATGTTCATGCAAGGTTTACTTGCCTTTTTACAGGAGCAATATTTATGTGACATGCCTATTTATATCGAATTGTTTGTCGTAGTTGTGTGATGCGTATATTTGACTCTTTATTTTTGTAAGTAATTTCTCGACGAGAGAGTAGCGATGTTGTGACTTAGAAGACCCCGAGACCATTCTTTCGCACCTAGGAGTGACAAACCTTTAAACATTAGTTTAACTTTTGTTTATTTTGAGTTAATTTGAGATGGTTCTTTCCCAAATTAGAAAGTTTTGAAAATAAAGTATTTATTACAAAAAAAAATGGTTTCTGAAAATTATTGGCGTTTCAAGCTACCAAATGCCAAGTGATATGGACCACTTTGTTTACCAGTCCGCTGGTGTGACTCTTAGTACGACGGTACTATGAGTTGTACCCGCTGTGTAGATTAAGTTGGAACATTTGAAACACATTCGAGTTGTGATGGAGAGACACGTTGTGTGACGACACATAGTGTTCTTTTCCCCCTCTTATGTGTGGAACACTTGAGGTGATTGGTTTATCTAATCCTCTACAAGTAAAATAACATTTTTAACGCGGATGATTCAAGCAAAACGACATATTAGTCTTGATAAAAGTATTTGACTAAAAGTTTTGAGATTTGTATAAATTCTAGCAAATTTTTTTGAGTTGTTTCTAAAATTGAGAACTTGTATGTTGTTATCGAACTTTCAAAATCTTGTTTCGAACTTTTACTTGTACTAATCGTATACGAAACCCTATTGTGGTGCGAGTCTAGGCTGGATAGTAGTATAGACCCATAATAAACCCCGTCATGCGGAGAGCAAGAATGAGAAATTTCTTCCAGTTAAGGTGTTTCTAGCTGATCATCTAAGGAAGCCATCTTTTGGGAGCAGAACATTCGACGAGAGCGGTTTAGATACTTGTCTGGCTAAGTCAAATAGACGGAGTCACTGTGCTGCATTTCATGTATGTGGATAAGTATAGTATGAGATCTTCGGGGACGAAGATTCTTTTAAGGTGGGTAGACTGTAACACCCCTATTTTTCAAGCCGACTCTAAGTGCAATATCAAGACTTTGGGGGAAAATTTGTAAATAGTTTGTCACGACTTTAAAGTTTGAACTTCGGAGTGTTTGCAATATTTGGGAGTCGTTAGAATGATTTTGGACCACCAGCGATGGTCGGGATGGTTGTGCAATTCTCTGAAATTAAGTAGAAGCTCTAATTCTAGTTGTACCCAAAAGTCTAGAAAACTACACTTTCACCCCCCTATGCATGATAGCCATTTGTCATTTTCTCTTGTGAGAGCTTACCACCTACCCCCATGAGGTGGTAGCTTCACACCAACATTAAATCATCTCAATACAGTTGAGTTATCTCTCCTCTCACCATCTTTTTTTTTTCCTTTTCTTCTTCTTCATGAACCACCACCAAGACCACCTCTACACCACCACCTCCCACGGTGGAACCACCAAAACCACCACATACCTTCACCTCAAGCCAACCTGCTGCTGCTGGGAGGTCGTGACAACATAGGAATGAAAAACCCCAAGTCAATTTTGGCGTTCATCAAGCGGTGACTTCGGAAATTCGATGGTAACGTTGAAGAACCCTAGCCCGTAATCATTCCAATTCCTCTTACTCGTTGTAATTCAGCTCTTCTAAGTCGTATACTCGTGTTTCTGAGGTTGTGGCGAGCTCAGGGGTACTCAGTTTTGTCCGTAACTCGTCAATTTTCGTCACAGTCGCCGGAATCTGGGCATTCTTTCGCCGGCATCTTCAACCGAGCAGTGGCTGCGGCGGTAAGCGCTAGTCCTTGGTCTTTTCTCGAATTCTTCCACATCCCTGTGGTCTTTAGGCTTCATAGGACTCATTAGTATATCTGAAAACAGCTTTAAACACGGGAAATCGTGGGGGCTCGTCCGCTTGTTTGCCGGAATCCGCCATGGTCGCCGGAAAAGAGCCAAGCTCGGTACGGCTTCGTTTCTTGCTCAATTTGATCGTTTAAAAGCTTGTTCATGCTCCTAATCATGTCTATAACACGTTTAGATCACCTAAACATGACTGTAAAAACAAATTATACGGGTTTGATTCGTGCATGTTGAGTTTTCCGACTTGAAAACCTGCCATGTTCATGAGTCGATAACTCCCTCAATTCTTGACCAAATCATGCACCGTTTCTTCCTGTGTAATCCTGGGTATGTTAGCTACAAGTTTCGTTTGAATTTCGTGGTCTAATTTCATCTCTAAACCCTCTGAAATCGGGCTTGAACATGGCCAGTGAGTGTGGTACTCGCTGTGTTCTTGGCTGTGAGGGCTCAAATTTTTTCTAAGTATAGGAGGCTATGGTGAAACACCCATTTTCTAACCCTTGTATCTTCTTCAAAACTTAATGAAATGTAGACCTGTTTTCTCCTGTGTAAAGATGGTGTATAATACTTCATTTCATCGTCTCTGGGTCATCTTCAAATTTATAACGGATTTCTCACAAAACGAGCCTAAAGTTGCTAGTTTGAACTCGCGAAGCACTATCGAATTTTTGTAAGTATTGAATCGTAATTTTCATCCCACTTTGACTAGCGATATCTCTTTGTATACTTGGAGTTTGTAGGAGTTAAAATATGTTCTGGAATCCTTGAACTATCGTCTTCAAAACCCTATTCTCAGATTTTCAAGTATCCCCCTCAATTGATTACAAATCAGCTCTAAAGTTGACTAGTTGAGTCGATTTTCTTCTATGTTTGACTTTTGAATTCGACACTCTAAAGGACATTTCTAGCCTTATTTTTTTTCACGAAACTTGCTCGTATTCATATTATGAGTCTAAATATCATGTTTGACCAAGTTTGACTTTTCGCAAACCCTAGTTTGACTGAACTGTATAGGAGGGGCAAAATAGTAATTTCACTTAAACTTTGAATTGAGGTTAGTTTAGTAACTTGGAGTTTGTCAGCATGTCTTGTATGCGTTTTTGGAGTACTTGTCTGTAATTCTGGTCTAGGGTTGACCAAGTCAAATGTTGGGGTCTTTTTGCAATTTTACTAAACTTTAGGGGCCTAAGTGCAATTTATTGAAAGTTGTAGATTTCGATGCTAAGTTCATATGGGAGAGTTAAGAGTCATTCTTGCATGTTGTTGGGCCAATATGAGTATAATTTGGAGTCCAGGCACAGTCAAGGACTGTATTCGAGAGTTTTGAGGTATCAGGGGCATTTTGGTCAAGTTAGCTTGCATGACCAGCATTTTATTGAATTATTGCATACAACCTCATTAGAGGGTAAATGCTAATAGACTGTATACTTGACTTGTTTATAACCAGCCGGTGTTGAGGACCGTTCCACGATAGACGTATGTGCTCGTAGTGCCGCTTTGACTATACGACCCGGATCCAATGTGAGACGAGAGTTGTAGGAGTGCTAGCTTTGCGTTGCGCCTTTCAAGGCTCAGAGGTAAGTACATATGTACGGCCTTTTCATATCAAAATGTGTGTTTGTGTTTGATGATTCAACTGAATGTTTGTTATATGAAATAGTATGAGAATGCATGTTTTCCACTCAAAAGTTGTTAAACTATTTTATTCATCTCCTTTGAGAACTCTCATAAATTACTTGTGAAATTTTGATATTTCGTTTCTGGTTATGTGAAAGAGAAGAAATAAAATACCTCTAATAGACTTAGGACGATGTACAGAGTACTGTTATTAACGGGAGGCGTCAAGCGATCCTCCATTTTCTTATGGCTAAGACCATTGAAGCAATGCTTCTTATTATTGGATAGAACGTCAATGTTCAAAAATCCGCCCCCGATGAGCCAAAATGTATCAAGATATTGAGGCCAAGGGGTTTATAGAGCTATAGAGTGCTACTTATACTTGTAAGGGTCACTACGGTATAGGGGTGTCGACACTTAAGGCCTTTTAGCTAATGTTGTGAGCGGGGTTGACGAATGGGCTCCCTTAACGCTCGGGTGAAATAGGGTTTGATAGACCTAGAAGGAACCCTTAGTGATTATTTCGTGATCCCTCTGTTTACATCGATCCTGCTGGTGGCTCTTGACACGCCTCAGCTAAATTAAACAGTTGATTGGAGTCGAAATTCAAAATTGGCTACTTATTAATGTTGTTTGTGGCTCTTGATATGCCCTAATTGATTTGAAATTAATTGTAAATCTTGGCTACTCATGCACTACTATCGTTATCAGTTCAAATGAACTTGTTTACTCTGGATATTTTACCAACTACTCGTGGTTTCTCAATGTCATTAAATTGAGAGGGTTTTGTTACTCGGTTACTTCAAGTTGTTCCAAATTCTCCAACATGATAGCTTTACTGTTTAAATCTTCTAATTTGTTTCAACTCATGCTTCCGTGCCACTCATTGCTTTACATGTCGTAGTATGTATTTACTCAGTTTTTACTGATTATTTCTTCAAAACTGCGTCGGCATTTGCCATTTTAAAACCGCAGGTCATCAATCAAGTTTGGGGAATGGGAACGCGGATCGAGATGAAGAAGTTTAGCTTAAGTCAGATCACTTAGTAGATCACACACGATTTGTTTTAGATTGTACTTAATATCGAAATTTTGTTATGTACTTTAACCGAAATGTAATTTTAATAGTTAATAATCTACTTTTGGTTATCGATTGTCGCGTTAACCCTGAACCGAGATCCCGGGCTGTTGCAGAAAGTGTCTTATCACTCTTATCCTTATTTGAAGACATGGTTACCGAGAAGGTTCAGTTTTGATACTGCGTTATACGTACATTCTCCCATACTAGCATCTCCCATACTACCAAACATAGGGGAAAAGTATGTTAATCTACACACTCCTAGACCTCTAGTATTGGTATGTTTTACTTGAATCTCTCAAGTTAATTTTAGGGGTCATTTTGACCGACCAATTTAGCTAACAATATGATACCAAAGTTTGCTATTTTTTTCATAAAGATACAGAAGAGTTGCATAAAGTAAAGAAAAGTTCTGGATACAAGTACAATACTGCGGGGGAGCAAGTCAAGATACAAAAACTCGCTATACTATCGGGTGGGGTGAATCCAATAATATGTTTTGCTGAAATCAAAAGACTTCATTTTTTCATAAAACAGTCGCAACTAACATCCAGGATTCAAAAGCATCATCCAAACCATACAAGAGAGGCCTCGGTCACTAGACAGTTTAACATTCGCAAGATAATTTGTACTTAACTATCCGTTGTAGAAAAGGATGAGCAACCATAAGAATAATAACTATATCAGGGTCAAAGGACTCTGTAAAACATCACAGTGATCTCATGGTGAAAAGGGGGGAGCAATTGGACAGCAGGTTACATCTCCTTGCAGCTTGTAAGGTGGCTGTGGGAACACTTCCTTGAGTTCCATCAAAGGTAAACTCACTCAAAGGTAAACTGGCGATATAAGTTTCTTGATTCTCTCTTTGATATTTCCTTCCCGGGGCTTTGCTGTCTCTCTTTGTGTCATTCCTCTTCCATTCTGCATTTTCTGAAAAAAAGCAAAATACTTAATCATTAGTCCATATAAGCGAAGGTGAGAAAAAGAGGTTGTTGAGTTTCCAGTTAACACTACATTAAACAGAAAATAAGAGGGCCAATCAGGAGTCATAACAGCACAACTCCTGATGCCGATAACAGCACAACTCCTGTTAGCCTTCCATGCAAACCAGATGTCACTTTCATTCTGCTGAGTTGCGAAACCACAAATCACTGCTTTATCTGGATGACAACATACACCATTGAGAATTCGCTGTGATATCTCTCCCAAATAGTTACCGAGAATGGGCCATGAACACCTGAGTTATCAATCTTTATCGTAAACCTTAGTTTGCTTAGATTGCTTTACCCAGGCTCTGACCAACTGAGAGTGCAAAACTAAAGCCTCACACACAGATTCATTTGGAAAGAAGTGAAAATCTTCCAGATAATCCAAGTAACTACTGCTATCCAACATATAATTTCATGAACAATTATGCCACTCAGATCTTAAGATGTAATTCATCCACTGAGTGAAAGTTACATTTTCATGAAATTTAGGTGCTAGAGGGATTCCAAGCCGCATAGCCCTCGCAGAGGGACAATGGAGAAAGAGGTTATTCACATTTTCTTCCGCGAAATGGCAAGCACTATCTGGAAGCACTTTTCTGAAATGAAGAATGGATTTAGTAGCAACTTTACTATGACTGAGCACCAGAGGATTTTTATTGTGAGATGTGGTTTTGGCCCCCACAAAGGACATGATGTGTTATAACATGAAGAGAAAACATTTTTCAGATGCCGCACTGAGACAATCATTGAGATTGTCCTCAGCTAGCAATTAATATCCGATTTCACACTGTTATTTCTATCAACAGTAAAAGGTTAGCTCTAAGTATCACAGTAATGAAGAGAGATTAATGCGATTTTTGGAACTTGGTTAGCCAGCCAAGGAAAAATTAAGATACCAATGCTAAATTCCAGTAAGTAGCATTGTCACGAAGAACTTGGCTGACTTTCCAATCTGGAGTAATCACAGCAGTTCAAAGTTCCCTCAGAAAACAAGGTAATGGAACACCAGGTAATACCGAGCAACATGAATCGCTCCTGAAGACTCGCACTCCTTTGAAAAACCCCTTGCATTTCTTTTATACCAAATAGTCCATGACATAGCTCCTAAGTCCTATCCCACTAACAAAACTGGAGCTAACATGATATTATTGAAAGGTAAGATACCAAATAGTGTTAAGTCCACTATTCTTGTGTGGAGTTAACACTAGAGACATTTAAAGTTAATGGAGATGCATGCTAGAGTTTTCTTGGGTTCTCACAATGAAAAACAGAATAGCGGACTCCGGGATAACAAAACACGCTGGGAAAGTTCAAGGGAGATGCACAATTCTTTTTAAAAGGGTTAAATTGCTGGGAGAGAGTTTGTAAGAAATTGCCTTACAAGGATTTTAATTTTTGGGGGAACCTGAGCTTTCAGAATCGTTTCCAGGGAAAAGAAGACCAACTTGGATCCAAGAAAAACCACTAAGCTGAGAGATTTCAAGACAAAAGATCTAGCGAAGCACATAGTATGCAGATTAAGCCGAGAAAGATCCATCTCGTGTGAAGTTCCAAATTGGATAATCCAAACTACTACTACTTGCATGGACCATGCAATATTTAAGAATTTGACAAAAACGGATTCACCAAATAGTGACCCGAACTCTCTGATTTGTCAGCCCCAACTCCTTCACTCATTTCATACTCCAATTAGTCGAGTAACTAAATCAGCCAATTCAGTAGCTGCTGACATTCTGGAACTTTCGGAATCCTCTTACACTCAAACGCTCCCGGTCTCCAATCTTCCTCTACAGACCCCGTAGTTACAGTTATCTTCCCTGGCAGATGCTTTCTACACTGGAGGAAGCCTTGGTTTTGATGGAAATAATATTTTTCTTTTCACAATAATTTATTTTTTGTTTTGCAAAAAGAGTCTTATCTATAAGAGCTTTGTGAGCACCAAGACGTACAGGGATTGTAATATAAGCAATATGAACAAGATTATGACTAATGAGGAAGTACTAATAATCTCAATCCTTTGAGAGAAGCAAGACTATAGTTGCCAAGGACGGGCCAGGTTGGCACCTCAATCCGCTTAAACTCCTCTACCAATCGATGTGCACAAAATTGGCTATGACACTACCTTACACTGTCTAGTTTGGTTTTGCATCTATTTTAAAAGTTACCTCAACAGAACACGTGTCGCCGATGTCTAGTGCACGTAGCTCAATCGAAGTACAGAAAAATGGTCTTTGGCTCTTTGATAAACCAGCATCTACCCCCATAACTCTTCTAGCTGAACCCTATCCCTTCGTTTCAGATCTGAAAATTGTTAAAAAATGAGCAAGCAATCACTCTAGGAACAGACTTTTAAAATCTTCTCACATCATTTTGGGATAATAAATATGCCCAGCAGATTTAGGACTCAAAGGAGACAGAAATAAGACTACAATAAATCATATAAAGCTTAGAAAATATTCAAATTTCTAAACAATGACCATGCCAACTTCCATATTTGTCCATTGACTTCGTCCCATGTATTACACCATACACAGTATGGTAAACAAACCAGTGAATGCGCACACACACTTTATTTTATTAACATATTTGAATATATTAAAAATTCGTCAAATGCTAGTGTAACATGTGCACTGTTAGATTCTACAATACAGGAAGCAGAATATTCAGTCAAATTAATTTTAGGTTGAGTATGTTCATACAAGTATGTTCAGAATCCACTGTTTCCTTAGCCTCTACCACCGTGGATGAATGTTAAGGTCATAGACTCATAGTTTTACTTTCTCTAATTAAATTCTAGCAATGGCTTTCAAGTAGATTTTTGTTTCGAGTTGGACTTTTAAAAGAGCCGGAAACCCACGTCTCTTTTCATATCTCACTACTCCCTCCGTCCCAAAATCCGTGTCTTGCATTTTTTTTTCAAGTACTTTGAGGAGATGTTTTGACTAGCAAAACAATACAAGAACTTCTTAATCATTTCATAATGTCGAATAGTTAAGATTAGTCTATAACACTATGAACAGACTAAGAAGCACTCATATCGTTTTGCTACTCAAAGCGCCTCCTCAAAATGCTTGAAAAAACAGCAGGACACTCAATTTGCGATAGAGGAAGTATACACTAAGTGGAAAATGCATTCATCACACAAGATGCTTATTCTATACCATAGTTTGTACAATTTCAAGAATAGATGGATTCTTGTTATAAATAGGCATGTATTCATCTACTCCATCCTAAAGGACAATTGTATCTGTAGTTCTTTAAATACACGATTATGATATGATGCCCATATCCGGGTTCGTGTTAAGCGTTTAGAAATGAAATTCCACTCCTTGAAGAGAAGAACGCAAATCACACTAAGCACAACAAAATCAACGAAATTACAAATACAAATTTCAAACCCACATCCACCTTCCTTTAATATTCACACTGAACAGAGCATTCATACAAATTTCATCACTGCAAGCTAAAATAGAACATGCCAAACACAAGGTATTCAGCCTCTGATTTATTGATTTATGAGCAATCCACATTTCTCTTTGTTGGAACCAGTTTTACAACTCAATCAGACAGCTATCTGATGTCGAGCTGGCCTTCCTCATGAATTTGGCTGGTAACTTCATATAAACTCTCTACACTCTTTCAACTTATGTCCATTTTGGGAAATAGAGATTCAAGAGGCTACGGGAAAATAAAATGAAAGCAAAAAGCATGATTTGCCAATTGAGTACAAAAAAGGTGAGGAATCCAGTGCTACTTGAAAGAGTTTCAAAATAACAGTTTCTGTCTTCGAGGTTGCAAAGAGCTTCTGTTTATGCATAAATGACGTTCTATTCTTATGCACGATCTTTTGAATAATCTTTATTTTAACACCAAGATTGATTGGTCGTCCCGTCTTTTTGGTTCAATGAGAAGGCATCATCATTTTCACATATAATTCCCTCAATGGAAATGGAGTGGGAAGGCAAGCTTCTCATGGTTTGATCAGTTCAGTTGTAAGTAAAGCACAAGTAACGATGCATAAGAAAAACAAGAGTAATCTTGATAGAAATTATTACCACGCGTGAATATATAGAAAAATAACATAGAGATAACCAGTGCTTTACCTGATTAATCAAGTGGTGCAAGGCTCTCACTGTATAGGAAGGTATTCGTTCCAGAGAACCTTTTCCCAAACTTCTTGGTCTCCCCATTCTCTGGATCATACAAGTATAAAGAGCAGTCTGGCTCCTTGCGAAGGAGTATCAGATCAACATTATCTTTCCCGAAAAATCCTACAGACATTCCAATCTGAATAGACGGCCTACATGTGAGAAGTTTAGACCATGACTGATTGGCCCCGCCATAATGATTCAACACCCACACATCAACCTCCGAACCAGTCTCCTCATGGGCAAATACAGCAAGAGATCCTTCGTAAGCAGCAAGTTGATAGTAGACAAAGACAGGGGTGATTGGCATTTCAATCCTTTTAAATACATCACGATTCATGTCAAAACTTAAAATGCACATATCTTCTAGTTCATAATTTATACATATCTCATCTCCTTCTCCAAACTCACTAGAATGAAGCATAGCTATATGCCAATGCATATATCCATTGATACATGATACGCCACGTTTAATACTAAAACCCCTTAACCGTATCTTATACGGGACATGCCAATTCTTCTCTGTCCAGGAGTTAGTAGCAGTAGAGAACACATTGACCTGCGCCCTCGTCTCTTCTGCTTCTGTAACTGTCAATGTAAACTGAGCCACCTTAAAAGCATTAGCGATCGGATTGAAGCAAAATCCAGAGCCATACCAACTACAACTTTCCAAAAAAGCCATATCCGAGGAAGCTGGACCCTCCATCGGGGCATCCCAAATTTCCCTAACTTGTCTAGTGGCAGGGTTCCAGAGTGCATACTTCTGTGGGCATTGTGAGAGAGATAAGCAAACGACTCCATTAAAACAACCCACGGTTTCAAATTTTTCCACGTGATCCCAAAATGTCAATCTTTTTGTGACATCGCCTAATCCGAACGAGACGGTACTCTTTGGAGGCCTTAGAACAGTATTACTACGATTATGCCAAGGAGGAACACTGTGATTGTTCCATGAATAAACTAGAAGAGAGACTTTTTTCTTACAGTGGCTGTGTGAAGAGTGCATGGAGATGAAATTAGGGGAGGAGATTAAGGAATACCAGTGCTTGGAGACGGATTTGAACCGTAACAGGGATTTCACCGGCAGTCTCGCGAGGATCTCGAGTAGATCGTCTTCGCTCAAATCTTTCTGCATTCTCTCTCCGTATTCTTTTTCAGAACCAAGATCCAGAGGTGTATCGGAATCCATAATCGTTTGCAACTGTTACGGAATAGAAAATCTAGGGTTTCAACTTTCAAAAGATGAGAGGATTCATAATCTAGGGTTTCAAGTTTTATAATGATGGGTGGATTGTGAAACGAAGAAGAACCGTTTTCAACGGCTGTGGAAATATTAGAATCGGAATTGAATTGGGGGAATCTATATTATAAATTAGGACGGTTGACTTTAAAATGTCTTTTAGACCGTTAGATTGAATTAACCCCAGCCCTTAGATCTCATCTACCACCCACTTAACTACCCACTACTTAAACTACCCAATTAACTACTCACTCATTTTATCATAATTATAAAAAAGGGACTTCCTCTGTTCATTATTTAATACAATTATTTATGTTGTCTTCGTTTTCTACCCATGTTTGTAGATGAAAACACTCATTTTATTTATGACATTACAATAGGGCATGAAACGTGTTTTTGGGTAGTGCCCTCGGGCACGGGTGATCCCCTAGTCTATATTATAAAACAGCATGGTTGACTTTAAAATGTCTTTTCTGCCGTTAGATTGAATTAACACTAGCCTTTAGATCTCACCTACCACCCATTAACTACCCACTACTTAACTACCCACTTCTTTTATTCTAATTATAAAAAAATGCTTCATTTGTTCTTGATTATTTAATTAATACAATTATTTATGTTGTCTTCGTTTTCTGTCCGTATTTGTAGATGAAAGTACTCATTTTATTTATGACATTACAATAGGCGAAACGTGTATTTTGGGTAGTGCCCTCGGGCACGGGCAATCCCCTAGTGTATTCTTACGTTACCTTCTCTTGTTCTTTTCCAATTATGGCCTTTATTATTTGAGTAAAAGACCCTTTTACCCCTATCTAGTTTGAATGAAGGACATTTTCAACCCTTCAGTGTGCTGAACTTTAGAAAAATAAAAACTCATCTGACCTCACGAGGAGATATATGTACCAAAAAAGCTTTCTTTTCTCTCCAGATTTTCGGTTACACCCTACATTCTAGGATCTGATCATGTCGGTAGTTACCTCCATCGCTTGGAGATAACTGATCATAATTTTAGATTTCTAGATTTCTTTTGTCGGTTTTCTTTTTGGGAAGGAGATACTGCTCGTACTTTCTAGGAATTCAAGTGTTAACTGGATTCTTGGGTTTTATATCTTCCTAGTGTTTTCCAAATTAAGTCTTTTATCCTAACCACAATACGGATCAGGATCCACTCCAGCCCGTTCTCACCTCCAGCCCCTCCAGCCGAATCTGAGCCGTTCATCTACACCTTGATATAGCACAATGTGGCTCATTATTTACCCACTAACGGGGAGTAACGTCGTCAAGTCATTTTCCCCTCCGAGGACTCTGCTCCTTATCCCTTTCGCTCTCTTCATTGGCCATCAAAATGAAATAGAAGAAGAAGAAGAATAAGAGAACAGATATATAGCTGCCACTGTCGTCCACCGCCAACGCCAGCATCTTCCTCGTTTGTCTCTCTCTTGTCAGGTCGTCGACAAGTACTGAGCAACCGCCGGACATGTCTTCCGGTGACTCCCGAGAAGCAACAACCGACGACCGAATCAAAACATAGGCAAGAGTGATCTTGAAATGAGCGGGGTGATAATCGGTGAGAGAAAACGAAATGAAAAACCCACGTAGATCAGATCACACCGCAAGATTTGCGATTGAAGAACAGAAAGCGGTTCTCTCTCTCTGACACACACTCTCTCTCTATCAACGGGGAGAGAAGGAGTGAGCTAACACCGTCAGCTTAGAGCAAAATGACGTGTCAATATCTCACCATCAACCAAGATGGACGGTCAAGATGTGGGCTGGAGGGGCAGGAGGGAAGGACAGGCTGGAGTGGATCCTCATCCCCAAAATACTTAGTCGTGGTGTTTTCCTACCTTTCATCGTTTCCATGAGTGTCTCACGTAAAAAAGACTACCCACAGCCGTATGACGGTAAATCTGCGAAAGAGATTGATGAGATGTTGTCTCATCTGTGTATTACTGACAAAGAGAAAAAGTGATGCAAAATCAGGGCAGAATCACTTGTGGAGGGACAAGCGCTTTGTCGCAGAAGTATCTTTGGCAAAGTTATCACGTCCAAGAGCATCAATATCAGCCACTTGATGAATAAAATGGCCAAGTCATGGGGCGATCCTCGTGGATTTTCAGTCAATCCTCGGGGGGGTGGAAATTTTCCAATTTGTTTTCGAAAGAGAAGATCAAGTGGAATTTGCAATGGAGAATCAACCGTGGTACTATATGGGTGATGTTGTCGTACTTGAACGTTCGTATCCTTGGAAAAAGATGAGTACCCTCTGTTACAACGAGGCTCTTATCTGGGTTCAAGTGTGGGGACTACCACCGGACTGCTACTCTAAAACTGTTGGGGATGACGTTGGTTCTATGATTGGACAAGTCAAAGCCGTAGAGATTCCAAGCCGAGGGCCTTTTTCGGGACGATGTATCCGTATCAAGGTTCTTGTTAGCATTCATGAATCTTTGATGAGGGTTGCTTATGCGAATATTGCAGATAACCGGGTGGAATGTGTCCATCTACGCTATGAAAAACTGCCTAATAATTGTAGTTTTTGTGGCGTGATGGGTCATGAGGCGAAAGCGTGTGAGATAGTTGCTGCAGTGGGTTGTCCTCTAGAAGAAGTGCAGATTTTGAATGGGAAATGGATGGATGCGATGTCGATGTTAAATTTTTGTTCTTGGGTATAATGCTGACATCTCATCGGCTTTCGGTCCTTCTACGCTGTCTCCTGAAGAAAGACAACTGAAGTTCAACATCAACACTAGGGACCAGAGACGTGACTTTACTGAAGGGAGTGTTGACGAAACAGCCCCTGATCCTGACCCAAACACTGACGAAGGCCAGTTTCTTATTCGGCAAAAGGAGAAAGAAACCCACTCGGGATACATGGCTGAGATGAGTGATGCAGATGTTGGACAAGATGAACCTATTGAAGATGAGGCGCTGCTAGGAAGTCATGTGGAAACTCGTGGCAAAAGTCTTTCTCCAACTACTGTCGCGTTGAAAAATGGTAAGGCTATTGAAATGGGTAATAAACTCCTCTCCCATATTAACCAAACTGATGTTTCTATGGATTCATCTATTTTGGGAGATAAAAGGTTGCCTGTTGAAGTTAATCCTGACCCCAAAAATGCTAAGAAACCAAAAATCGGGAATCGAGACTTTTCTCTTCCCCTTCTATCGGCGGAGGTTAGTGAGAACCAACCTGCCGGTCGCAATGAAAATATTCGGGTGGAACGTACGAGGACTTGGGGGTGCCTCTACGTTCCATATCTTACACTCCCATGTAAGGTACAAAAAACCAGATATTGTTTTTCTTTCTGAAACCAGATTGCTTGGCTCGAAGGCAGATGAGATAAAATATAAATTGGGTTTTGGGAATGGTTTACATGTCCCTAGAATCGGTCTTGGTGGTGGCCTTTCACTGCTGTGGGATAGATCGGTAGATCTGCGGGTCTTATCCTACAATCGCTACCACATCCATGGTTTCGTACGGCCTCCGGAAATAAAATAAAGGTTTTTTTATCACCGGTTTCTATGGGGATCCGGTTACTCACCGACGCAGAATTTCGTGGGATTTATACGTAGATTGAACCCAGAGCAGGGGGTTCCGTGGTTGGTCTTCGGAGACTTTAATGAGATACTTAGTCCAAATGAGAAATCAGGGATTAATGAGAGGAGCAACCAACAGATGTTGGATTTTAATACAGCTCTTGAAGACTGCGATTTATTTGTCATGGGAATTACAGGGCCATTATTCACTTGGAACAATGGGCGCCCGAATCCTTTTAATGTAAGGGAAATATTAGATCATGGTGATTTCTCGTTTAGTTGGGACGCACTGTTGAAGTTCTACAATCTACAGGATCAGACCACTTACCTTTGTTGATCAGGGTTCTTGACGATCCACCGCTTCCAGATAACCCAAGACGCTTTTCTCTTTGCGGAGGAGTGGACCAGATCAGAAGGCTGCAAGGATCTGATTACAGAGGTATGGAACTATCCTTCGTCTAGTTCTAATTATTTACACAACATCCCGAATAAAATTAAAACTTTAACTACTAATATACAGAATTGGGGTAAAACTAATTATCAAAATAGGAAGCTTCTTCGAAACAATCTGCTCCATGAACTTGCTGCCCTCAATAATGGTGACCAAACTACTGAAAAACTGGCCAGGGAAAAAAAGATTTCCATTAGTTTAAATAATTTGATTACTGAAGATGAAATCAAGTGGAAGCAAGCTTCTAGAACAAACTGGCTCAATCATGGGGATAGGAATACCAAGTATTTTCATAAACATTACCATGAAAGACAAAAGAGAATTCGTATTTCTAAGTGAACTGATCATAATGGTAATTTGCTTCATAGTCAGGGTGATATCAAAAATTGTTTTCAAAATTTTTATGAAGACCTCTTCAAAACTTCAAATGTTGACTTCCCCCATGCTAGTGATGCTATTCCTTGTCGTATTTCAAACACCATGTACCAGCAGTTAGATGAGCCTTATACTCCAAATGAAATTTATGAAGCAATTTTTTCAATGCACCCTACTAAATCGCCAGGTTCTGATGACTTACCGGCTATTTTCTATAAAAAATACTGGTCTATTATTGGAAATGATGTCACAAACTATTGTTTATCCTTCCTTAATAACGGTGGTGATATTTCTAGTATCAACAAAACTTGTATTGTTTTGATTCCCAAAAAAAAGACCTCACCTTTGCTACGGATTTTAGACCAATTAGTTTGTGCAACGTCCTTTTATAAGATTATTTCAAAAACTCTTGCCAATAAACTTAAAAGTGTTTTGACTCAAATTATTAATCCTTCGCAGTCTGCTTTTATTAAGGGTAGATTAATTTCAGATAATGCTATTATTGCGCTAGATACTCTTCATACTATCAATCACCAAAAATCTAAAGTTGGATCTTTTTCTTTAAAATTAGATATGGCGAAGGCCTACGACAAAATTGAGTGGAATTATCTTCAAAATGTTCTTACTAATTTGGGTTTTCCTAATACTTTCATTCAGCGTATTATGACTTGCGTCACTACTGTAACTTTTATAATTCTTATTAATGGTCATAATATTACCCCCTTTGCTCCTACTCGTGGCATTAGGCAAGGAGATCTGATTACTCCTTATTTATTTGATATTGGCACGGAAGGTCTTATTTGCCTAATAAACCAGGCCATTCTTGAAAAAAATCTCAAAGGAGTTAGGGTTGGTCAATCTTCTCCTTTTATTACACAACTGTTATTTGCCGATGACTGTATGCTTTTCTCACGTGTTAAAATTGAGGATGCTATTACTCTAAAATTCATTCTCTATATCTATTGTATGTCGTCAGGTCAATCTATAAATAAAGATAAATCCATGTTTGTTTTTGGACCGACTGTTCCTAATCATGTTAGATCGGATATTTCCAAAAAAATTCAAATTCCCATTTCTGAAAAGAACAACAAATATCTGGGTCTACCCACTCTTGATGGTCGAAAAACTATCAATACCTTCAAGGATATAAAGTCAAAGATTTGGAACAAAATTTGTGGGTGGAAAGAGAAATTCCTGTCACCCGCAGGAAAAGAAATCCTTATCAAAGCTGTCCTCCAATCAATTCCTACCTACATCATGTCTGTTTACCTCCTACCCATAGGTTTTTGCAATCAAATTCAATATCTGTTTGCTAAATTTTGGTGGAACAACAACTTAGACAAATCAAAAATCCACTGGAAAATTTGGAATTCTATGTGCAATCCTAAGAATATAGGTGGGCATGGTTATAGACATTTATATGCTTTTAATATAGCTCTTTTAGGTAAACAAGTCTGGAGGATTTTCCAACATCCCAATTCTTTACTTTCAAAAGTCCGAAAAGGTAAATATTTCCGTAACAGTTCAATTTTAAATGCTGAAACTAAGACTTCTTGCTCTCCTATTTGGAGTAGTCTCATTACAGCTAAGAAAATTGTGTTCGAGGCTGCTAGACATGGTATAGGTAATGGACAGAACACCCTGATTTATCACAATAGATGGTTACCCATTGGTTTTGGCAAGAAACCTTTCAGTCGACCTACTCTACCTTTGGACTCAAAAGTCTCGGATCTTATTACTTCTGATTTTACCTGGACCCACAATCTAATCAAAAGTCATTTTTCAGAAGATGAGTATGAGGCTATAATCAATATCCCTTTGACAAACCAAAATCAAAATGACTTCATTGTTTGGTCCCAAACCCAGAATGATAAATACTCTGTCAAATTGGCTTACCATGCTACCTTTTCAATTCTAAATCTTAACTCTGAAATTGCCCAAATTTACAGTAGCAGTGATAATAATAACAATTCTTATAACTGTGTTTGGGATTCTAGGGTTCCTGGGAAAATCAAGATTTTTTTCTGGAGACTAATGAATAACAGTTTACCAACTATGCAGAGACTTAATCAAAAAGGCATTAACTTACCAGTTAATCGTATCTTTTGTTCTTCTGCTCCTGAAACCCTGTCGCACCTGTTTCTGGATTGCCCACGAACTAAACGGATAGTCACCTCCCCCATTCTTGACCTGCAGTCAAATCATACAAATCTTCCATTTTCAGTAAGTATGCGTGAAAATTTTATTCGACTTTATAAAGATAAGCGTTGTTTATTTTTACACATACTGTGGCTAATTTGGACATCTAGAAATATAAAATCTTTGATTGTGCAGATAAGGAGGAAGATTTGATCATAGAGGCAATCTCAGCAAAATAAGAATTTTGAGAACACTTATCTGTTGGATTTGATGTGCAGGCAGGGATCCGTTCGGGAAGCAGTCGACGGTGGATCCCTCCACCTTCTGGTCGCCTGAAAATCAACATAGATGCTGCCATCTCTCTACCCTTAAAAAGATCTGGTGCCGGAGCGATTATTAGAAACTCGGTTGGACATTTTGTTCATGGCTTCTCATTTCAGATCCTCTATACCACCAAACCGTTGATTGCAGAAGCTACTGCCTTACGGGAAGCTCTCGTCAAGGCCTACAAGAGGGGATTTCGAAGTTTAATCATCGAAACCGATTGTTTCAATCTCTACCTGCAGATAGGAACAAGGACGGAAAGAAATGAAGTCGTGGCTGAAGGAGGCTCAGAAATGGAGAGGCTGTTCTCTAAATGTAGAGAAGTGGTGCAGCTATTTAACTATGCTAAACCTAATTTCGTTAGAAAAGACGGAAATGCCCTTGCGCACTGTTTAGCGCGTTTGGGCCTAAATGCTCCTTGTGATATGTTTTGGGACATTAGTTTCCCAAAACATGTAACTGATATTTGGGCTATGGACAAACCAGCCTCTAACTAAATAAGAATATCAATTTCTTTGCAAAAAAAAAAAAAAAAACTTTAGAAAACTTAAATTTCATGTTGTGACATTGTTAGCGTACTGCTGCGGTCTGTCACTAAAATAGTTTTGTGAGAATTTTACTCTTCAAATTTTACAAAATGTAGGGGTTGCCAAAGGGTACTTTAGACTTTTTGCACGATATAGGTGAACTTGTATCGAAAACCATTCTCGGTGACGAACTCCACCCCTCAACACGTTTACAAAGGAATGAAAGTGTCTTTTTCAAACTGGAAAGAGTGAAAGCGTCCTTCGGTCAAAATCAAGGGGGTGAAAGTGTGTTTTATCCTTACTATTTTCCTGTTACGCAATTTCTTTTCTTTCCATTATGTATTCACCCACACACGCTTGTGGATGTATTTGGAAGCGCCATGTCGGCTGTTCTAAGAGCAATGAATAATTTTCCTCTTAAATTCTCCGTTCAACATTGAGCATATTTTCTCTCCAACATTACGAGAAATATGATTAGTTGAAGTGCGCGCAAGCTCGACCATAGTCTTCTCCACGCTTGCTAGATTTTGACAAATGACAACCACAGTGGGATCGCAAATTAATACCACTCCGTCCCACCTCTAATGCACTATTTCCTTATTTGGACCTCCACTCACCTCTAAAAGTTTTCTTTTTTGATAACCTTAAACTGGTTAAATGACAATAATACCTTCATTAATAGCCCACATTTGATGTGATCTTTTGATAATGACGTGTAATTGTTTCCTCCTTGTGAGGGCAAAGCAGTAAAATATCATAATTTTTTTGTCTTTAGTCCCACCTCCAATGGTGCATTAGAGGTGGGACGGAGTGGTATGACTTATCTAAACCTAGAAGAATGTCCACGGGTTATCCTCGAGATTGGTGAAATTGTTAGAGAATTAAACAAGGATATTTTTTGGTATCATTGGACATGAAATTCAAACTCCATACAATATGGAATCTCCTTTTCTTTGCCAGGACCAAACCTCACATTTTATTTCTTTTCGTGTGAATAGGGTAGTGTCCTTTAGTAGGTAGTCCCAAACTAATCTCTCAGAGGTTTAGATTTATGCGAAGTGTGTTTCACAACTCCCACCAAAGTCATTTTTCTTACGTAAGCACTAGAATTCAAACAGTTGACCTTAACTTTAAGTGACCCAACTATCTACTAATTTTGTCAAACCTTGTTGGTCAAATCTCACATTTATTCCCTCACATAGTTAAGTGGTCATCAGAATTTTGGGCCCCAGCAAATTGTTCATAGCGTTCATACATTGAAAGAGCATGCGAATGGAAATTTCATACATGAAAAGGGAATATGAATGAAAAGTTCAGCAAAATCGAGGTTTTATTCGCACTGGCGGATGCACATTAGACCCGGGGTGGGCCTATGACCACCTTGAATTTTTTTTCTACTACAATTTTTCATTTTTTGACAAAAAAAAATCCATACATACCCCTCCTGAAAATTGCACAGAGTATCTGAGTGTTTGTTGAAACAACTTTAGTACCCATAAGATAAACACATATTTATTATTAAGGTCCAAAATTCTCATTATATAACAATTTAGGCCCAAAATTCTCACTATATGTAGATTTAGGCTAAAATTTCGTGTCAATTTTTTTTACTATGTAGGTATAAATTGTGTCTCCCCTAATGAAGAATCTTGCGTCCTCCCCTGTTTATTCCGATGCATCACCGCCGACCATGACAGCAGGTGAACTGAGAAGCTGTCTTGTTATGCAAGTATGTTATGGATGAAGACCAGACCAAAATGTCACATTTATGAATCAAGAGCACGCTACATCATTTGCTATGAAGATACAGTAGTTCTTAATACAAGTTCAATTTGTTTGGCTGAAATCAAGAACTACATAAGATAATAGTATCATCCAAACCAAACAAAATCCCTTCACTACCAGACACTTGCAATTCACAAGATAACTTCTACTACACCATGTCCATGGTTAGAACTCAGAAGGATGAGCCACCACTGCTATCTCAGGGGTGAAAGTTCACTACAGCAACACAAGTCAATTGACATTGCGGTAAGCTCATGGTGAAAAGGGAGTAATAGAGCTGGGGGTAGTGTTCTTTTGGCCACCAACCGAATATAACGAAAGAAGAAATAAATAATGACCATCATTAGTCTTTATATAACATGCATATAGGAATGTAGCTACAACCAACTTAAACTGAGAATGGCCTTCTTTTCTTTTTTTTTTTTTTTTTTTTGACATGAAAGAAAACTTTGTATATTACAGACCAAAGCAAAATATGCATGCATTACTTCTATGACTAAGCTACAGAGGGCTCAAAACCAGGAAAGACCAGTCGCATCTGCCCAAAGCCTCCATTCTCTATGCTATTTCCTTCCTCAGGCTTTGCTCTCTCTTTTTCATTCTTCTTCAAATCTGCGATTTCTGAAAGAAGAAAAAAATGATCGTTAGCCCACAAGTGAAGTGAGAAAAGGAGGTTGCCAGTATCAATTTCGAAATAGAGTGAAGAGCAAAGAAGGAGGCTAAGCAGGAGACACAAGTCGTAACAGCATAACTCCTGATGCTCATAAAAAATGTTAAATTTGCTTGATTAGCCTACCCTGTAAAATCAGGTGTCAATTTAGGTTTGTTTGAGATGAGATCCACAAATTACCTATTTATTTGGATGATAACATCTACCATGAGAAAATTCCCCTCGATATCTCCGCCAAAGAGTTCCCAAAATAGGCCATGAGCACATAAACTATCTTATCTTACATTAAAACCTTCTATTACTTGGATTGCATTCCCCAGACACTGACCAACTGAGACTACAAAATTAAAGCCTCGTTGATAGCAATAGCATCATTGGAGAGATGTGAAGGTCTTTGTGGAAGCTGGGGCATTCCTCTTCTCCCAGATAAAATCAAATCAGCTGTTGCTATCAACATACAGTTTCATGAAAATTATGCCTCTTAGATTTTCAATAGAAACTCAACCATTGAGTAAAGGTTACATTTTTATGAAAATAAAGCCTTTCAGCTTTAAGAAAGTCGCTGACTTTACTAACAGGAGTAATCTCAGAAACTTGAAGTTCCCTGAGTAAACAAGCTGATGGAACACAAGGTACTGCTGAGAAAACATGTATCTCCGGAATACTCGTACTCCTCTCAAAAAAACACGTTCATTTCTTCGATACCAAATAGTTTTCTGAAGTTCCCTGAGTAAACAAGCTGATGGAACACAAGGTAGTGCTGAGAAAACATGTATCTCCGGAATACTCGTACTCCTCTCAAAAAAACACGTTCATTTCTTCGATACCAAATAGTCCAAAAAAAATAGTTCCTATCCCACTAAAACTGGAGTTAACATGCTTTTGAAAAGTATCCATGATTTAAACCATTCTTGTGTGGAGTGAACACTAGCGTCATTTGAAGTTAATGGAGATGCAAACTAGAGTTTTCTTGCATTCTCACAATAAAAAGAAACAGATGAGTAGAGGAGTTAGGGATAGCAAAAAACACATGGAACGCAGAAGGGTATTGCATACCTCTTTTGATCTGACAATCAATTGTTGGGGAGACTTTGTAAGAATTCTAAATAACGGGATTTTAATTATGGGGGAAGTTTAAACTTCCAGAATCATTTCCACGGAAAATACGAGCAAGTTGGATCCAGGAAAAGCCACTAGGCTGAGAGATTTTGAGACAAACGATCAAGTGAAGCAAAGTAGTATTCTGATGTAACTAAGAAAGATCCATCTCTTGTCAAGTTCCAGACTGCATAACCCAGTCTACTTATACTTAGCATCTCCAATGGATTATGCATACTTTGATTTGTTAGGGAAAAAATAAAGAAGTAAAAAATTACAACTCCAAGGGATTAGGCATCCTCTTATGCAAAACACAAAATATGCATCCTCATCGCCAAGGTTGGCGAATTTTTTTCATTCGTCATCCTTCTGCTGTTCTTACTTTTTAGGTGTGTAAATTTCAACCCACTATCTCTATAATTTCTCAACGATTTCCCCATCTTTTTACATGTTGATAATTATTCCCTAAAATATCTAAAATTAATTCATACGTGTTTCGTAAGAAAAAATAAAACAAAATTATATTGTACCTCAACTTTTGCCTAACTACCGTTGGAGAAGAAACACAAAATTCTCCATTTGTAATATGCAAAAGATCAAGTTCAGTTATAATTTGGATAGGAAATGCCTAACACTATTGGAGATGCTCTTACATGGACACTTGACTCCAAACTCTCTGATTTGTCAGCACCAAATTGTTCACCCATTTCACACTTCTATTAGTTGGAACCTCAATTAGTCAATCTAGTAGCTGCTGACATGCTGGAACTTTTGGAATTCAAGATCGATCTTTGTATACTTAAACCCTCCCCATCTCCAATCTTCAACCCCAGACCCCTTAGTAACAAATTTCTTTCTTTGAATATGTTTTTCCTAAACAAGAGAGGAGGAAGCCTTGGTTTTGATGGAAAGAAAATATCTATTATTTACTATTATCCAACTAGTCTTATCTAAAAGACTTTGTTCAAGGAGGATCATTCCTAAACCCTCAACCCCTTTTTTTACTTGACAAACACAGAAGCGGTAGATAAGTGGCGTTGACAAAAGATATCTATTATTTACTATTATCCAACAGTCTTTCATCGTGATGTTAGGCTTTTACAATTTACACAGTTTTATAAGTGGCGTTGACAAAAGATAATGGGAATCTATAGAATTTAAGATTTTCTTGTAGTAGTCGTTTACCTGGTTGATCAAGTGATGCAATACCCTCATTGTATAGGAAGGTATGCAGTGCGCAGCCTCTTTTCCCGAACTCCTTGGTCTCCCCGCTCTCCGGATCATACAATTGCAAAGATAAGTCCAGATACTTACGGAAGAGTATCAAATCAACATTATCTTTCCTGAAAAATCCTACAATCAAAGCATCCTTAAAGGATGGTCTGCAAGTCAGAAGCTTAGACCATGACTGATTGGCACCGCTGCAATCCTTCAACACCCACACATCAACATTTGAACCAGTTATCTCTCGGACAAATACAGCAAGAGATCCGCCGTAAGAAGCAAGATGATAGACCAGACGGGTCGGGCTGGGCCGGAACGGTATTTCAATCCTTTTAAAGACCTCCACATTCATGTCATAACTCAAAATGTACATATCTGCTGATTCGAGAGCCCTAGTTGGGCCAGGTTTGCGGCGAGCAATAGCTATTTGCCAAAGCATGTACCCATCCACACAAATAGTGTCTATAATGCTAGTATGGCAACCACTTAACCAGATCGGATAAGGCACAGTAATGTTCTCCTTCTCCGTCCAGGAATTAGTAGCAGTAGAGAACACATTGACCAGCGCCCTATTCTCTCCTTTAGCACCCAATATAATATCCACAACCTTAATAGCATTGGTAACTGGATCCAAGAAAATCCCAGAGCTAGACTTATAAGGGTATGGTGAAGCGAAATCGATTAAAGGCCGGCCCTCAGGGTTCCCAATCACCCTAACCTGTCTAGTGGCAGGGTTCCAGAGGACGTACTTCTCTGGTTGTGGCCAGAGAGATAAGCAAACAACTCCATTCGAACAACCCACGATGTGAACATTAGCAATGTAATCCCCAAAAGTCAGCCGCTTCGTGTCATCACCGAATCCAAAAGAGACGGTATTGCGATAACGATTTCTCTTGCAGGAATAGTATAAGAGAGGGACCTTTTTCTTCCGTTGGCTGTGTGTAGAGTGAAGGGCGATGAAGTTGGGAGAGACAATGAGGGAATACCAGTGCTTGGAGACAGATCTGAAACGTAGCAGAGATTTCACCGGCAGTCTGGCGAGGATCTCAACTACCAAATCGTCGGGCAACTCTTTCTGCGTCGTCTGCAAGCTTGTAAGTTGTAACCCTAGCTGCTGGGGTTTCATTTTTCAAATATTTTGCAACTGCTGCTGATATTGTGACAGGATTGTTAAATTTATATGGTACGTTTCGTTTTTGTTGCGGATTTGGATTAAATATAAGCGTTAATTTCACTTTACCCCCTGTAGTTAGGGGTTTGTGCTAAAGACCCCCATGAGGTCTCAAATTATGCAAAAGATCTCCCTGTGGTTTGGTTTATGTGCGATTTCGTTAGTCCGTTAAAATTTGCAATTGAGATGTCTGTAATACCCCTAGTCATGAAAGTAATACCAAAATGATAAAAAAAAAGTTAATTGCGATTTGCCCCTCTTGTTATAGATGAAGATGATGAAGATCGACTAAAGATGAGGATGGTTATCATACAACCAGCAGTACCATCCATAAAAACTATCAACGCCAAAACACCAGCAACCATATTTAAATTTATAATTATTCTCTTTGCAATCATCTATTTTCAGCAAGTTAATATTTTACAATTCTACCACAATTTGATCTCCATAAAATTTGACATTCCTTTTAAAACACCGCTCTCTTTCTTAATACTTGCCCACTTTAGAAAAATTAGTTGAAAAACAATAACACTTAGAGAATAATTAGTTGAAAACACCAATTTGATATTACTTCTTTAAAAATAATTAGTTGAAAAGTAATTTTAACAAGTCTAATTGAAAAAGTTGCTAGAAGTTGTGTATAAACAAAAAGACGAAAAATAAAACTGAGAGTATGGAATCCATTTTATAGAAAAATGATTATACCATTTTGTATATTCACATGTAAGGCAAAGTTTTTTTCCTAAAAAAAATATGTAAGGCAAAGCTTACATGTGAATAAGTATGAGATTACAAAACTTGGTGCTTTCATACTTTCCAATTTCTCCCTACCAAGCATGATACGAATTAATTTTTGATTCATTTTTTGCAAGAGTATTTGAGAAGGTTGGAGAATGGGGTTATATCAAAGAAGGGAATTAGCACTGAATTAAGGATTTTTTGTAGGATGGACGACATTTTTAAAAAAATGTGTTACTAATGTTTCAGAAGGATTAACAAAATTTATGGAGATTAATTCTGATTTCTTTGAGAATGTCAAACTTGTCAAAAATAAAAGATTGGAAACATAATAGTACAATATGAAATATTATTAGTTAGGGGTAATTGAGTCATGACAACAAAAATCTGGTGTAACTATCATATTTGCTGGTGTAAGAATCATTACCCTAAACTTTAAGTCTTACACACTAGTTGATTACTATTACAGCGCATTTAACTAACATTACTAGATAAACTACTAATGACGTTCATAGTCTACATGCTCGAATTCGCTTTTGTTTTCCGACTGCAAGAACAACAAAATTTAATTCGAGCATGTAACCTCAACCAAAATCCATCAACAGAGTCCAAATAGGCGGCTGGTCTCCCCTAACAAACACCCAGTATCGACATACAAATTTTATTTATACCTTATATGGTTCCATGATATGGAGATTACTTGGTGCTTGCAACAGGTCTCCGACCCTAAACATGACCATAGATTGGAATACTGCTCCTTGTCAAGTTAAAAACCAAGTAATATGCTTATGTGTGTTTTACTGATTGCATAAATTTAACCGTATATGACAGATATGCGCACAATTTACCAAATGCTTACAATAATTTTAAGAGGTTTAAAGTACACACAAACACAACCGCCAGTTACCATTCGGAGTGTAGTTGAGTTGGTCGGGCTTGCATTTTTAAGGCTTTCGATATTTTTATAGAGGTCTTGAGTTCGAACCTTGGGGTAACTCAAGAGTTACTATTTTCCTTCTCAACTGTGAGCATGTCAGTCTGAAGGGGTTTATCCAGAATGCACCATAAGGGTAACGGCGGTGGGTTCCAGCGGGAAGGAAACCAGTTAGCCCACGCCCTTGCCCAAGAAACCCATTTGGCTCCAAGATCTTCTAGATGAGGAACGCTCCTTGTAATTTAGTCGTTTAGAACGAGAGCTTTCAGAATGTTGATAGGAGGGATACGGACAGAGAAAATGGATAATAAAAAAATGATGAAGCAAAGATAACTCATTAACCGTGTTTATTTCGTCGTGAAACGAGAGATTACCACCGTGCGAGGAGGTCCAACACAAAGAGAAGTACTTCTGTAAAAGAATCTTTTGGTTTCGTGGTTAGGTAAGTTTAAAATTCATTCATCTTGGAAATGTCCAACAGACAATCTGTAGGCGAGGTCATGACACCAAAGAAGTGGTCGTAGCGAGCGGGGAAGTGGAGAGTTTAGAAAAGCAGCCTAAGTAAAAGCGTAATTCTTTATAAAAGTACGCCTTGTTTTGGCTGAAACCAAGGACTTCAGTACAACAGTCACATAACATCCAACATCCAATATGATACAAAAGCATCATCCAAAGGCCACTTTACAGAAGTTTTTAAAAATTATGGTAATTGGCGGTGGCGCCCCTACTTCCAATTTCCTGGCAAGGAAGGCAAGAACCAAATTGGTGGCGGGATGCAAACAAGCTCCAACAACTGATCTTGGTCGTAATAGCGTTGAATGGTCTGGTCTTTCATGTTGAATATCCCCATGTCTGCACAGGGACAGAAAGGGTCCTCAATGCCGTAATAAATGTTTCGATCATCCGTGAAATAGATTGAATTCTTCTGAAATCCCAGATGATGAGAAGTCGAGATCTCGACGCAAGTGGAATGATTTTCACCGAGGAAAAGTGCCTTGTTTCTACCTAGATTCTTCACCTCGCGCCATGCTGTTAACCGCCCACCTAGAGTTAGTAGTTTGAAAGCTCTGAACCCAGTAGTCGAAACGAAAGATGCTTTACCTACTAGCAACCTGCAAACCACAAGTATTTCACCTTGTGATAATTCGACCAAGTAAAGCTGTTTACGTCCTGAAGGGAGGACTGGTGGAGTAGCAAGTCTACGAAGCTTGGGCTTCTGGTCCGTTATCTTACAAGAATGAACGGCACCCTTCTCGTCCACAGCATAGATTGTACTATTACTTCTGCTAAACATAATATCTTCAACGCTAAAACACTGCTTCCGCGTCCTGGCTCCGATATGAGTCCAATCCTTGTCCTTCCCGGGTCTGATGAAGGAAATCATGAGACTACCCGATGCAACTACCACATAATCATTGGGGAACAAAGCAGGATCAGCAGACAATATAACCTTCTCGACAAGAAACTCGGGTATATACGATGAAGTCCATCCATCATAGTCTTCATCATATACGGAAGGAAGACGTATTAGGCCTTCGCGGCAAGATCCAATATAGAAAGGATTAACGAGTAGGATATTCTGGCAGCTGTCGGCGAAGATCAACCAACCATGGGATGAACCACAACATCTGCCTAGAGAGTTTGGAATAGGCGGTAAGTTAAAATCGTCCGTCAGCGTAGTTCTACGGAAAACATCAAAGAGGGTGCGTTTCCACGGGTTGCAGTCCGTTTTGAAGCGGCCATGGTACAACTTGTCCTCCTCAGAGAGGAGACGATCACAAGGCAGGAGTAGGAGCGGGAGCCCGTCCGTAATTTTGGATTCGATCCGTAGATTCCGATTGAGAGTTTCGAGGGATGCTTGACGCCATGAGACGCAAACCGATCCAAATCGATCGTAATCTGCTAGAAGAGTTAGTTTCTTCAAAATAGTACCAATGATGTCCTGTGGCAAATCTGACCAACCTGATGAGCGCTGCTCCTCTTCTTAGGGTGGTTCTCCATCTCCGTCTCCAGGCACAAATGATGGTACAACCATAATTCACCTGTCCAGTTCGTCCCTCTCTTAAATAGGGAGAGATTTTGGCCTTCAATCCGATCCCGTGAGAGAGACGGATAAAATAAGGAATTGGCACCACTTGCGGATTTGGAGGAATTGGCAGTGAAGTTACTTCTTCTTCAGATTGATAACCTAATCAATCTAACTAGTAGTTTTTTTTTTTTTTTTTTTTTGGCAAAAATGCACCGGAGGTATTCATATTTTTCAAAAACCGGCAAGCGGGTACCCAAATTTCAAAACCGTGCACCACAGGTACTAAAATTTTTAAAATCGTGCACCGGAGGTACCCAACTCCAACTTCCGTTAACTTTGATGGAAAAATACTATTTTATGTAAGAAAATGCAATATATTTCATCAAAATTATATATTTTTACACTTTTTCAAGATATGAAATATGTTTTTATTAGAGTTTATGTTATCCATCTTAACATAAACCTTCTTTCGCTTAGATTGCATTCTCTAGTCTCTAACCAACCGAGAGTGAAAAATTAAAGCCTCAGTGACAGCTTCATTTGGAAAGTCATGAAAATCTTCGAGTCAGCCTCCAATCAGAGTTTTGGAGACCGACTTCTGGTCTGACCACGAGTACATATAAAGGACAATGTGAATGGAAATGTAAGGAATTCATAGATGGATTCCTCAATCAATTACAAGAAGAAGAAGAAGAATTGAGAGATGAGAGATTCGGAGAGATCAGAAAGAAGAATAGAAATTGTGATATTTTTCATAATGATTATTCTGCAACAAACCCAGCTCATAATGAGCAAGAGGGGTGCGTAATTCACGGACAAACGAGGGTAAAATAGTAAATAACCTATACTAACGTCCGTGACGGTTACATTAACGGAAAAAGAGACCAACTAACGGCGACATCCCAAACGGTGTCGCCTTACTTAAGTTTAAGCACCAACGTTTAAAAAAGATCAACGGCCGAGATTAGAACCAGTCTTCATCATCAAACGGTAGCTGCTCTCCTTTGAGTTACTGTTCATTTGGTAATTCAATTACCAAATGAACAGTAATTTGCCAACTTCAAATTCTTCCTCAGCCTCTTAGAATCATGACATGAAATTTCATTAAATCAACCTTTAATAGGATGCATCACCGTTGCTCATAATACTAGGTGAACGGCAATTATGTGTATACGAGAGGGTGCGAGCAAAATGTCATGTGATAAAAGATTTAGAGCACGCCACATCATTTTTGGTGACATAAGAACCAACAGCCGCTACTCTTCAAGTGGGCACGGAGTAAACCCTGATCTGACTGGTTCACTTCGGAGGCCAACATACAACCCTTGTTTGTAGTGACGACTTTTAGACAAACACTCAAAGACATATAAATATAACCCACTCAATTGAACTACACCCCGAAAACTACACGCCACATTTGATATAATAGTTTAAGATACAAGTACATTTGATTTGGCTGAAATCAATAACAGCGTTAGCTACAAACCCTCTCGCACACATCCTCACAAGCATCACCTAAATCCTACAAGTCATATACATAGTTAGAACTCAGATGGATTTGCCACCACACTATCTCGGATAAAAAGACACTTTACAACAACACTAGTCATTTAACATCATCATGAGCTCATGGTGAAATGGAAGCCATAGAGCTGGAGGTAGCGATCTTTTGGCCAACGACGAAAAAAAAAATACATGCATTTGAGAAGGTGGTTATCCTAGTTAGTAAATATTCCGAATTTCCGTTTAATACCCGTCCGTACGTATAAATAAAAAATACTTCCGTATTTCGTACTATTGCTGGACCTAATGAAAAATACTCGAATTTTTGACCAAAAAAGTTTAATACTCGTATTTAACGTTTTAACGTATAATACTTCCGAATAAAACTTCTTCCATACAAAATTACCGCGAATAAATGTCATCCAAAATATTAGAAGCTATAGTAATTAGTTATTATTAAATATTTTCTTACTATTTATTCATTATAAATATTTATTAGTATATAGATTTACAAGTATTATTATAAAACTAAAAGTTTAAGTTGAAATAGCTATGTACATGCATCTTGAGTCTTATGTGTTATACTACTACTTTTCAAAATAATTAAGGTTTAAGATTAAGGAATGTGCAGTAACTTTTTTTATATGGGTAAAAGACATTGACCACCCCTGACTTTAGGGTTAATTCCACTCCGCTACCCTGGGTTTTGGAAAAAGACACTCCGCACCCATTTAACGGAACATTCTGTGGACACTTAGCACCCTTCTGTCATGTTCCGTTAAAAAAGTGGGTGATTGAGTTTTTTCGGACGGTATTAACCCCGTGTAGTTTTTTAACTCTTTTTTTGCCTCTTTTATCATCAAGAACATCAAGAACATCCACAAAAAATATGAACAAGGTCAAAAACATCTCTCACTTTGAATTCAAAACATCAACACCAATAACCCAACTGATTTACCCCTATAATGTCATGTTTTTTGTGTCGATGTTCTTAGTGGTCATGGTTCAAAGCTTTGTCCCACCACATAAGAAAAACCACCAATTTGGAAATTTTCAAAGCTTTATACGATATAGCCCTCTTAAACCCATCTTCAACCCTCTTCCATAGCTCTCTTCAACAAATATCTGTTCATCAAAGCTCTGTCCTACGGCTCCAGCCCCTTCGCATCCCCACCGCACTACCACTGCTCTCCGATTCACGACTCCCGCGAGGCCTCCACCTCTCGCTTCTCCGCCTCCCTCAAAAACAATAGAAACCCCATCTCCTGGACCAAACTCAGCCGCATCAACCCCGACGTCGGCGACCACGACCACGACGACGACGGAGAAGACGACGACGAAATCGAAACCCTTCAATTTCAGAATTACACCAAAATGATGAACAATTTCAGAATTTTCATCTACAATCTACCGAAACCCTTCAATTTCACAACTCCATCAGAGTCTGAGCTCTACAATTCTCTCACAAACAGCAAGTTTTTGACAATGATGCTACTGAAGCTCACCTGTTCTTCGTCCCCTTTCCGGCCAATCTCTCCAGTCGATTGATCTCGCGGCATATACAAGGGATTAGAAGTGAAATCCCCTACTGGCACCGAACCCTCGGCGCCCATCAATTTCGCCAGCGAGGCAGCGACAGAAACGCGCTGGAGTTGAAGAACACCGGCCGTCGCTCTTTCCGGCGAACCCATCACCGTCGATTTGGGCGGTCGTCTCTGGTGAAGAAACCACCGCAACCACCACCTCCTTCTTCTCCTCTCTCTCTCTCTCTGTCGATCTGAAACAGAATGGTAGGAGGTGGTGGTTGCGGTGATGGTGGCGTTGGTGGTTGTTGGGGGTTTCAGATCTGGGGAAGTAGAAGAGAGAAAGAGGGATCGACAGAGAGAAAGATAGGAGAAGAAGGAGGTGGTGGTTGCGGTGATGGTGGATTTGGTGGTTGTTGGTGAACTTTATTGATATTCACCAGAGCTCTAGCAACAACAGAGAGTGGGGCGGCTGTGCCATGAGCGAAGAGATAAAGAGGGGAAGAGAGAGAGGGATTAGGTTTAGAATGAGGAAAATTGAGAGATGAGGGTAATATATAGGAGGTAATTTTATCTCATCTCAGGGGTAAATTGGTCTTTTTCCCCTTACCGTTACTCAGCTGTTAGCCTCCATCCAAAAAAAGGTGCGGAGTGTCTTTTTCTAAAACCCAGGGTAGCGGAGTGGAATTAACCCTAAAGTCAGGGGTGGTCAATGTCTTTTACCCTTTTTATATAGAAGTTTTGATAATAAATACTTTGATATTATTTTACATAAGTAAAATAAGTAATGTGTTAGTTATGAGTAATTAGTATATTTATAAAAAATGATAAACAAATAAGTACATGTTGTACAAATTATTTTAAATATTTGATTAAAATATGAAAAGATTGCAATGTGGGACACAAATAACTCATTATATATATATATGCTAAAATACTAACAAACGCACCCGTATTTTTAATTCCGAATGAATAAATAGTATACGAATTATACACGTACGTATAGAATACCCGAATTAATCAAATCTCGTATTTTTAAGCCGAATTTTTATTAACGTATATTTAACATAAAATCGTATAATACACGTACGTACCGTACCACGATTTATTTCCGTCCCGTATTTTACTAACTAAGGTGGTTATAACCAACTTAAAATATGAAGAACAATATTTTAATTTTGACATGAAAGAAAATTTCATATATTACATATGTTAAACACGGAACAAAACACACATAGAGTCGGACATTACATCGAGCTCGTTTGGATTATGGGGTTCCGTTGAACCCAACCCAACCCCAACCATGACAAAAGACCCGGTCACCGGACGTGAATACCGGTGGCCGGGTAATTTTAACCGGTGCCCGGCTAAAAGACACCGGTGACCGGGTAATTAGGCCGGTAACCGCTGTGGGGATGATGTGGCGACAAAAATGGTAGTTTTAGCGACAAAAAAATAAAAAAATAACGGGTGACCAGCTCTGATTTGACTGGTCAGCGGAAAAAAAACAACCCCACCCAAAAATCTATAAACTCAACCATTAAATCCAAACAATAACATGTTACGGTTCAACCTAACCCCAAACCGTTAAATCCAAACAGCCCCATCCACGATAAGATCCTTAGAATGGGGCATAGAAATGTAGCTACAACCAACTTAAGCTGGGAACGGTAGTTTTTTTTTTCACATGAAAGAAAACTTCGTACATTACAGACCAAAATGAATGTAAGTCCATTAGCACGGGACATAGATGCAAAAGCAAAATAATCAAACCACACAAGCATTACTTGCATGACTACGCTAGAGAGGGCTCCAAACTAGGAAATACCAGTCACATCTGCAAAACGCCGCCATTCTCTATCATATTTCCTTCCTCAGGCTTTCATGTCTCTTTGTCATTCTTCTTTCATTCTGCATTTGAAAAAAAAAAAAAAAAACTTTTATCTTTAGTCCACAAGTGAAGTGGGAGTCATAACAGCACAACTGCTTATCTGGATAACATCTACCATACAAGAGTTACCCTAGAAATCTCTCCAAAACACTTGCCGAAAATGGGCAATGAACACACGAATAATCTTGTATTAACAGCACAACTGCTCATCTGGATAACATCTACCTTCTAAGTATTACTGAGACTCTGAGAGTGTAAAATGGAGAGACGTGGAAGTATTTTCGGAAGCTATTGCATTCCTCTTCTTCCAGAAAAAAATCATAGTAACTGTTGCTATACAACATAAAACTTCATGAAAATTATGCCTCTGAGAATTTAAGATGTAACTCATCCATTGAGTAAAGGTTACATTTTCATGAAATTTAGATAGGAGATGAATTGCAAGCTAAATAGCCCTCGAAAAGGGCAATTCTTCACTGATTTGTATGCGCCAAAATCGTTCACCCATTTCACAATTCACACTCCAATTAGCTGGAACCTCAATCAGCCAATTCAGTAGCTGCAGACATGCTGGACGTTTTGGAATCCAAGAGTGGTCTTATTTACTATACCCTCCCCATCTTCAACTCTAGACCCCTTGGCAACAATTTTTTTTCTGTGATGATGTTTCTCTAAACAAGGGAGGAGGAAGCCTTGGGTTTGATGGAAAGAAAATTTATTATTTACCATCATCCATCCATTAGTCTTATCTAAAAGAGTTCGCTTGAAGGAAGCAACATTTCCAAACCCCGAACCCCTTCTTTTACTTGGCAAACACAGAAGTTGTAACTTGCAGGAACAGCTTCTACGGATTATTAGGAAGTACAACTAAGATAAAGCTCAATAAACAACATAAATAGGTTGGCGAGGATGGTTCATAACCACAGCCTTTGTAAGTACACAACTAAATATGTTCAAGTTTGCCACCTATGTCATCATATTCACACTTCAATGGAATGGATAATTTTAAACATCTTATTTCAGTATCAATCTCATATGTTAAGCAAACTGCTTTTACCTGCACCGGCAAATGCACTTTAAGCATATTGAATTTCATTGCTTTAAAGAATATTTGAAAATTTCTAGGAATGAGCAACCCTCAAAGTGGCACAAAAGCCATCACATATACCCTTTAACGGACCCCACCAGCACACAGTGTAGACCTATGAGCTTCTACTTTCAAGGAGGATAACCAATATCACTCTTTTCATAACCAATATCACTCTTTTCTTACCCCCATAAACAAGTTCCATTATATAGGCTTGAAATTCTTGATGAATTGTTGCACATCCACCTAATATTGGGTAGCTATACCTCAAGAACTGTCATATGTATATCCACAAGAAATGCATTAGCCCTATTATTCCCAAGACTCAGCAGGGTGCAAATCATGTCTTCACCAAATGGATTTCATGCATCGAAAAGAAGTATGCAAGAGTTCTGCAATTCCATATCAGAGCAACGAAATTCAAAAACACCAATCAAGCCTCAACTCTACCTCACTTCAATAGCCAGAGCATTATTACCACATTCGAACCACAAGTAATAGGCACAACTAGGACAAAACTAATGGTCCGTTGAGAAGTTCTCGGGACTGCAACTTTTCAAATGTAGTTCATAAACATCACATTATGCTTAACCCAACAGTATATTAGATTCTTACAAATTTTTGGTGACGCGACACGTTACACCCTCTTCAAATGTCCTTGTTAGAATTTTGTTGTACCAGATATAGTATAATCAAACTTCTATCGGAGCAATAATAAGCTCAATTGCTTCCTTTTTGGAGTTTCATGTCGAGTACTTGGCTTTTCCTCAGCGTTCAAATGTGTGAAAGAATCCACCAACAAGAGACTGTATAAGGAAAATGAGAGAAATCTTCAATAACGAATATGGACGAGGGAACATTTTGACACAGCATATGAAATGCAGAACGCTTGTCCTTCACCTTATTGACTGATGTGAGGCTCTGACTGTATAGGCAGGTATCACCGACACATATACCTACATATCGGACCTATCAGAACCAGTCCATCTACGAAGAGATGTGGCAAGAGATCCTTTATAAGTAGCAACTCAATCCGCTTAAACTCCACTACCAAAGGATGTTCACTAAATTCGCTATGATACTACACTACACTGTCTAGTTAGTCTTTACAACTGTACTTACCTAAAGAGAACACATGTCAGTGACATCTTACGCACCCAGCTCAATCAGAGCTTAGAAAAATACTCCTCATTAATGAAAGGGAAACAATATGATCTACGTGTTTTACTGATTACCTGTATTTAACCCCAGACGATACCTGACAATAACAACTCAAAACAGTTTTTCACGAGCACCATTACGATATGATGCAAGATACAAGGAAAATGGAGTTCCAATAGATTATACATATCGCATTTTTGACAACTATAAGGGATCTCCAAAGTCCAATGTGAGGGGAGCGGGAGGGCAAAACCGTATAAAAATACAGACCAAGTCCAATCCCATGGGGGTCAATTTAAGGCATGTGGGTCAAGCACAAGAAAAGCAATGAAATTCACAATTACAAATTTGAACCACATCTCCATCCCTCTTTAATATTCACATTTATCAGAGCATTAAAACATTTTCATCACTGCAAGTTAAGAAATAGTTGAACTGTCACAAACGAGAAATGCAGTAGCGCTATTATTCCCAAGACTCAGCTTGGTGCAAATCATGTCTTCAGAAAATGGATTTCATGCATCGAAAAGAAGAATGCAAAAGTTTTGCATATCCATATCAAGGCAATTAAATACATAAACACAAATCAAGCCTCAACTCTACCTCACCTCAATAACCAGAGCATTATTACCACATTCTAACCACAAGTAACAGGCACAAGTAGGACAAAACTAACGGTCAGTTGAGAAGTTCTCGGGACTGCAACTTTTCAAATGTAGTTCATAAACATCATATTATGCTTAACCCGTATTAGATTCTTACAACTTTTTGGTAACGCAAGGACACGTTACGCCCACTTCAAATTTCCTTGTTAGAATTTTGTTGTACCAGATATAGTATAATCAAACTTCTATCCGAACAATAATCAGTTCACTTGCTTCCCTTTTGGCGTTTGATTTCGAGAACTTGGGTTTTCCTCAACGTTAAAATGTGTGAAGGAAGTTACTAACAAGACTAAAAAGAAAATGGGAGAAAACTTCAACAAAAAATATAGACGAGTGAACATTTAGACAGAGCATATAAAATGCAGAACACTTGTCCTTCACCTTATTGACTGATGTGAGGCTCTGACTGTATAGGAAGGCATCACCCACACATAAACCTACAGATAGGACCTATCAGAACCAGTCCATCTACGAAGAGATGTGGCAAGAGATCCTTTGTAAGTAGCAACTCAATCCGCTTAAACTCCACTACCAAAGGATGTTCCTAAATTCGCTATGATACTCCACTACACTGACTAGTTAGTCTTAATCTATTGTATTACAACTTTACTTACCTAAAAAGAACACGTGTCATTGACATGTTATGCACCCAGCTCAATCAGAGCTTAGAAGAATGCTCCTCGCTAATAAAAGGGAAACAATATGATCTACGTGTTTTACTGATTACCTGTATTTAACCCCAGACGATACCTGACAATAACAACTCAAACAACCACCAGCAACAGAACCCAATCTATAGTTCTTCACGAGCACCATTGCGATATAATGCAGGATACAAAAAAAATGGAGTTCCAATAGATGATACATATCGCATTTTGACAACTATAAGGCATCTCCAATGCCATGGGGGGAGCGGGAGGGCCAATCTCTATTTAATATTCACACTTATCAGAGCATTAAAACATTTTCATCACTGCAAGCTAAGAAATAGTTGAACTGCACATAAAAGCTGCCCTTTTCCTAACTAATTTATTAATCATGAGTAATCCACATTTCCATTTTTTAGACGATTATCTGATGTCAAGTTGGATTTCCTCATAAATTTTGATGCCAGAAAATTGAGGTATTTCATGAGGCTTTCTCTGTCGTTGTATAATCTGAACTTCTTTTCTTCTTTTCAACTTTTATCCATTTTGAGAAAAAGAGAATCATCAGGCTAGGGATAAGTGTGTGTGTGTGTGTGTGTGTGAGAGAGAGAGAGAGAGAGAGAGAGAGAGGAAACATCATGTAAGCTTCATCATATGTTAAGCTTTTACACAATTTTATCAACGCCGTTGACAAAAGATAATGGACTCTCTTGGAAAAAAAAAAACTACTCATCTAGTATTGAATCTTCAAAAACGAGTACAGCTTTTGAGCGACCAAATTCAAGATAACTAATTTGCCAACTTAATATTACTATTCAAACTAAATTACGAATTCTTCCTTGCCTATTTAAGTGTGAGATACGTCCCAGCTCTCTCCTCTCTTCATTGTGATTGATGCTTGATTAGAAATTCGGATTTTGTTATTAATTTTGATTAATGTTAATTTAGGTCCTGATTTGGTTAGTATCAAAACAGATTATAATTTCTCTATGCAGAGAGATTGATTAGAATAAATAGGTGCCAGTTTTATGCGTTAGACACATTGAACCTGGTAATCATTTGACTTTGGGAGAGATCAGGCTCTCGGATTCCTGTGGGAAAGACCAGGCTCTCGAATTCCTAGATTATCATTTCAAAATCAATATAAATAAATTCTTGGCTCCTACCATCCTCTTCTCCTCCTAAATACACCACAGAACATTCTCCTCTCAAATCATACTTCCTTTACCAGGGAAAAGCACCCAGCATTGTAGTCCTTTTCTCAATTCAATATCGCTCCCTGTTTTACGGGGCCATTTGCTTAGTGTTTTTTTTGCTTTGGTTGTAATAAGCATCACACGCTGGGTTTACAGATGGAGAAATCCCAAATGCCATGGAGAACTCCTTCCAGGCTCAATGGAGTTCCCACTCGTAGGTAAGACTCTCCAGTTCTTCACCCCTAAAAGAACCTCTACCACTGCTTCATTCATCAAAAACAGATTGAAAAGGTAATATCCTTTGTAGCGATTGCTGTTAGTTAGCATTATCATATAATATGTACAACTACCTACAAACATGGTTCTCAATTTGTTTCGTCCTAACAAAGTGGTCCACTCGGAGTCAGATGACATAATGGATCCAAGGGCAAGTGTAAGCTCAAGCTAACCATTGATTCCTGACAATATAAATTCACGGAACCACTAACCATTGGTCTATGCAGTTGATAGTTGAACTGACGTCAAGAAATTGATCAGTTAAGATTCAGATTTTCAGCGATCTCATCAGAGAATCTGAGAAATAGTTTTGCAGAATTCATATAAGGATTAATATCTTTCCCTCAAGATATTCAGAGAAATCAAGTTCGGTTGTAGCTTTGTATTCCTACTTATGTCCCAATCTTTTCTCTACCAATTTTCCTACTCATGCAAATACATTAGTGACCTTTTAGTTCTTATGAATGAGTGATGACCCTTTTAAATGTTGCTTATAATCTTCATTTTATAGTTAACCCATCAATAGTGATTGGTTATCGTGCCTATTTGGTTCAATGTGCACCATAATATTCACATAAAATTACCTCGGTGGAAGTGGATGTGACTTGTGTGTCATTGCACAAATCAAGTTTTTCTTTTATCCATATTCAATTTTTCTATGAAAAGGACAAGTAAAACTGCATATGAAAAAACAGAACAGTCTTGACAGAAAATATGGTTGTATGTTTATTAAGTACCAATAACATGGAGATAGTAGTCGTTTACCTGGTTGACCAAGTGATGCAAGACCCTCACTGTACAGGAAGGTATGCATTCCGTAGGCTCTTTTTCCGAACTCCTTGGTCTCCCCGTTCTCTGGATCATACAAGTACAAAGAGCAGTCCGGATCCTTGCGGAAAAGTATCAAATCAACATTATATTTCCTGAAAAATCCTACAATATTAAAAACCTTAACGGATGGTCTACAAGTCAGAAGTTGAGACCATGACTGATTGGCACCGCTGCAATCATTCAAAACCCACACATCAACATTTGAACCAGTATACTCTCGGACAAATACAGCAAGAGATCTGTCGTAAGCAGCAAGATAATATCTGACACTGGCGGACCGGAACGGTATTTCAATCCGTTTAAAGACCTCCCCATTCATGTCATAACATAAAATGTACATATCTTCCAATTCGTAACTCATGGTTGGGCCAGGTTTGCGGCGATAGATATCTATATGCCAAAGCATGTACCCATCCACGCAAGCAGCAGTGTGTATAATGCGAGTATGGCAACCACTTAACCAGATAGGATAAGGGACAGTAATGTTCTCCTTGTCCGTCCACGAATTAGTAGCAGTAGAGAACACATTGAACTCCGCCCTGGTCTCTCTTTCTCCTTCTGTAGTATCCAGTCTAATATGTACAACCTTAATAGCATTGGTGACTGGATCCAAGCAAAACCCAGAGCTACACTCATGAACCATCACCATTGGAGAGTTCCCAATTTCCCTAACCTGTCTAGTGGCAGGGTTCCAGAGGACATACTTGTGTGGTTGTGGCCAGAGAGATAAGCAAACAACTCCATTTGAACAACCTACGATGTCAACTCTCCCATCGCGATCCGAAAATGTCAGCCTCTCCGTGACATCACCGAATCCAAAAGAGAGGGTAGTCTCTGGAGGCCTTTCAAGATTACTAGTGTCATAGAACAAAAGGGTGACCTTCTTCTTCCGTTGGCTGTGTGTAGAGTGGAGGGCGATGAAATTGGGAGAGACGACGAGGGAGTGCCAGTGCTTGGAGACAGATCTGAACCGTAGCAGAGATTTCACCGGCAGTCTGGCGAGGATCTCAACTACCAAATCGTCGGGCAACGTTGAATCTCCGCCTTCTTCTTCACGAATTCCTCCAAGAGTTGCAGAGGACTCCATACTCGTCGTCTGGAAGCTTGTAACCCTAGCTGCTGGGGTTTCAACTTTCATATCATTTGCAACTGCTTCTGAAATTCGACTGGACTGATATGGATCCAGTGGAAAATATAGGATCAAAGGGCAATCGTGACCCGCAGTCATGATCCATTACAAAGGAGGCCCAATGTGGCTTCTGAGTAGAAGAAACATAAGCTTCTCGTCAAAATGCAAGGATCTTGTGGCAAACAAATTTTCAACTTTGTTTCTGGACCAGTTCACGTGTTGCACTCAGGGCCGGCTCTAGCTTTTCGGTTGCCCTAAGCGGACAACGAAATTGAGGCCCTTTACATGCAAAAATAAAAAAAATTATCATATCAAGAATTGAAATAACAAACATGTAACTTTTATTAAGAGCAGTCAAATCTCACAAACAAAACAAAATAAATCAGATTACTATGCGATGAAATTACACCACACTTGTACCGAAACGATAAGAGATTACTTGGCTAAAACATGAGCCACATGACAAAACATCTAGCTATGAACTTCCAATTTCCAGAACTCAGAATTTGAAATCTAACCTCGTGGCCCTAACATAAAAAGGGCGAATTTAACAATAAATTATCAAAACTGAAAGAAGAACAGTCCATAAATCTATACAAAAAAAATTCGAACCCTAAATTTTTACATACCTAATGCCTACAATCGTCAATTAGTGATTTTCCAATTGACAAGAGTAATGATTTCGGAGTGGATCAGGGCGGAGTTCAATGTGTTCTCTACTTAGGGCGGAGTTCAATGTGTTCAATGTGTTCTCTATGGTAGAATCGCAAGCGTAATAATGAGGACTGAATCTTTCATCTGTTTTGGAGCCTTGGAGGAAGATGGATCGATAGTTAAGACCAGAGAGATTTGAGGGGACGGAATTAGAGAGAAGTACGGATCGTGTTAAATGATATGGGTAATGGGTTTGACTAAAACGTGAATTACTCCAGTACTACTACTAGTACTAGATAAGGATACATAATATTATTATATACTACTAATATTTGTTTTATTTATATTACAAAAATACCCCCCCCCCTTTTTGAAAAATTGGTGCCCTCTCATGCTCTGGTGCCCTAAGCAGCCGCCTTAACGGCTTAGGGGTAAAGCCGGCCTTGGTTGCACTTGTAATGAACACTAAATCTACCAGCAAAATGCATGATGAAATGTAAAAGATTAGAAAAGTAAAAAAAGAAATCCGGAGACTTCACAGAAAACCACTTTGCATGTAAAATATTTTCAAATGTATCCTTCAATCCTTCTTACAAACTGTAGATACCCGAAATCGTGATGCCATTGACAAGCCACGTGGCGCCCAGGATATAGGGACACGTGTACAACTGTTGTGCTCTGCATAGCACCGAGATGCATCTTCTGCCTACGCATATGCGAAGGACTGCGAAGAAGGGTCATTCGCATATGCGCCTTATGCTAACGGGACTTTGGTGCGAGTGGCTTGGAGGCTAGACTAAGGTATGTCATGTGCAAGATGCCTATCTCGCATGCGACCCTCGTATGTTATACAAAGACTCGTGAATGGACTGTCACGTCCTCAAAGTTGTGGACCACGATCCCTACATATACGGACGCGAACCGCTCAATTAGGCGGGCGTTAAGGCCACGAGAGGTCTCATTACCGGCGTGCCACGTCCATATAAGACCTGTATATAAAGGATACTCCCTCCGTCTCACCATATTGGTGAATAAGTTACTCAGGTATTATTTGGCCCTAGCGATTTAACTAGTCAAATGAAACAAGAATTTGATAATTTTTGCAGGGTCTTGTAGATGCTAGTTTACTCTACAAGAGCATGCAAAAATTATCAAATTATTGTCTTGTTTGACTAACCAAATCGATATGCCCAAATAATACCCGATTACTTATTCACCAATCTGGTGGGACGGAGGGTGTATGTCCCATTCACAACGAACATGACACAATAGACGGACATAGATGCAGCAACTACCACACACAGCTCAACCATCACTGTCTCACATCTGGATAACATACGATGTCTTGCTCTTACCCCAAACTGACTCTCATCTCCGGTCCCCAAGCAGGTTCACCAATTATCGTTTGTTTTGTTCTTCTACTTGCAAGAACACAGAGGAACTGCCCCGACGAATCCCTTGCTTACACAAACATAAATTGACATCATATTACACCTGTTCCAGCTGCTTTCCACATAAAACCTATATGCAAGTAAAAGATCGACCAAATGACAAACGAAAAAATAGAAGTGTACATTCTGAGGGAGAGAAACTAGTCACTTCAAAAGCATCAGGGGCGAATAAAATTGGCCCCTATTGAGCAAGGGTGATCTGAACGACGTATGCTTTTCTCAACAAAAATAGGGGGATAACATTGTCTTTTCCAAAATCTCTCTTTGGGTTAGTTTGGTATGACTTTTTGGACTTTTAAGTTGATTTTTTAGTTGTTGTGAAAAAAGTTTGTGACAAATAAGTTGATGAAAAAAGATTGTGTGTTTTGTGAAAAAAATTGATGCGGTTAATTAGTGGCGCAAACATTTGATTCTTAGTGAAGATAACCATTTTATATTTTTTATATTACTAATAAAATTATCGTAGGCCATATTATTTGTCGTAGTGTATATATAAAAAAAATGGTAGATTAGTTATTTTGCTGTTTGAGAAGAAAAAAGTCCAAACAAAAATTATGAAACCCAACTTTTTCAAAATTCAGTTTTACACTATAAAACCAAAAGTCATAATTTAAAAACTGGCACAAAACAATCTATATTTAAGTTTGCAAAAAAAAAAGTTTGCGAAAAAATCTATATTAACTTTGAAAGAGTTCAAAACATATTAAAAGCCCAAAAGGGATTAAAAGCTGAAAAGAAATCATACAAAACCCACCATTTATCCCCCTCATCCCTTGTCCTTCTTTAATAAGGTTGTAGGCAAAGAAAGGAGAAATTTTTGTTTGCTCTTAGAGCAAATGATGTAGATTTGCTCTAACCATACAGGACAAGACACCTCAGGAAGAAAGAGAATGAGCAACCTAAAAAATAAAGTGAATTTCCTACATGTTCCTGACGTGTCCTGTGATGTACAAAACTATCGCTATCCCCCTGTATCCCTTGCACAAAGGAGGCATAGACGGTTAAAATTCACAAGATAACTTCTACTAAACCATATTTATAGTTAGAACTCACAAGGATAAGCCACCACTGCTATCTTAGGGTTCAAACGACACTTTACAGCAACATAAGCTCATGGTGAAAAGGAAGAACTAAAATTCACAAGATAACTTCTACTTAAACCATGTCCATAGTTAGAACTCATAAGGATTGCCACCACTGGCCACTGCTATATGAGGAAGTGAAAGGATACTTTACAGCAACACAAGTCACTTAACATTGCCAGAAGCTCATGGTGAAAAGGTGCAATAGAGCTGGAGGTAACGTTCTTCTGGCCACCGAGTGAAGAAAACAATAAAAAATATAAATTTTTATGCATTTAGGTGTGGCTATTTTCCTTTTGACATGAAAAAAAACTTTGTATCTTACATAAGTTTAACACGGACCAATACATAGCGTCGGACATTGCATCCGGGATAAGCTCCTTGGCAGGGGGATGTAGCTGCGAAAGCAAAATAAGCAAACTACACATGCATTACTTGTATGGCTAAGCAAGGAAGGGCTCCAAACTAGGAAAGAGCAGTCACATCTGCACAAGGCTTCCATTCTATATGCTATTTCCTTCCTGAGGCTCTGCTGTCTCTATGTCATTTTTCTTTCATTCTGCATTTCTTGAAAAAAGAAAAAATCATCTTTAGTCCACAAGTGAAGTGAGAAAAGGAGGTTGCGAGTATCCATTTACAAATAGAGTGAGGAGCAAAGAAGGGGGCCAAGCAGGAGTCATAAGCCATAACAGCACAACTGCTCATGCTGATAAACCAATGTTCAATTTCCTTGTTTAGCCTTCCCTGTAAACCAGGTGTCATTTTGATTATGTTTGAGTTGCGAATCCAAAAGTCACTTCTTCATCTCGATAACATCTCATACAAGAATTCCCTTAGATATCTCACCAAAATAGTTACTGAAATAAGCAATGAACACATGAATAATCTTATATTAACCTTCTAAGTATTAACGGAGAGATGTGAAAGTCTTTTCGGAAGCTAGTGCATTCCTCTTCTTCCAGAAAAAATGAAAGTAACTGTTGCTATCTGATGTACAACTTCAAGAAAATTATGCCTCTCAGATTTTAAGATGTAACTCATCATTGAATAAAGGTTACAATTTCATGAAATTTACATTACTGGAATTTCAAGCTAAATAGCCCTCGAAAAGGGGCAACGGAGAAAGAGGTGATTAACATTTTCTTCCTCAAAATTACACAGATAGCAATTTGGTGATATGAAGATTGGATTAGCAACTTTATTATGACTGAGCTGCCACCAGGGGAATTTTATCTTGAGAGGAAGTTATAGCATGCACAACTTGGGTCAAGGGAATGATGTGTTATATAGCATGAAGATACATCTTTTTAGCTGCAATACTGAGACTTTCATTAAGTTAATCCTCATCTAACAAGTTATATCCTGAGTTTACAATGTAATTTTTATCAACAGTAAAAGACCGGCTTAGAGTATCACTGTCATGAGCAGATATTAATGCAATTTTTCCAATTTGGTTAGTTAGCCAAGAGGGTAAAAGTTCAGCTAGCAATTCCGAATCTCAACAAGACTCCCAAAAAGAAAGTGGCTGACTATACTATCCGGGGTAATCACATCGGATCGACGTTCCCTGAGTAAAGAAGCTGATGGAACATCAGGTAGTGCTGAGCAAACATGATTTCTCCTGAAATGACCCTTCCTTTTCTCGGATACCAAATAGTCCAACAAATAGCTCCTATCCCACTAACAAACTCGAAGGGAGTTGCATGGGCCATTGAGTTTCAAGAATTTATGAAGCTAGCCAATTTGGGAACAAAATAATCAGCAAATCTTGACTCCAAACTCTCTGATTTGCATGCGCCAATATCGTTCACCCATTTCACACTCCAATTAGCTGGAACCTCAATCAGCCAATTCAGTAGCTGCTGACGTGCTGGAGCTTTTGGAATCCAAGATTGATCCTTGTATACTAAACCCTCCCCATCTTCAACCCTAGACCCCTTGGCCACAAATTTCTTTCTTGAAGCTGTTTTTCTAAACAAGGGAGGAGGAAGCCTTTGGTTTGATGGAAAGAAAATATTTATTATTTACCATCATCCATCCAACCAGACTTATCTAAAACAGTTTTGTTCAAGGAAACAACATGTCCAAACCCTGAACCCCTTCTTTTACTTGGCAAAACACAGAAGCTGTACGGTACAGGAACAGCTTTTACGGATAATTCAGCAAGCCTGGCCTTTACTGAAAGAAGCGTACAGGCATTCTAATATAAGCAATATAAACAAGATTATTAGGATGTACTAACTGAGATAAAGCTCAACAACCAACATAAATAGGTCGGACAGATTGGTCCAGAACCACAGCCTTTCTAAGTACACAACTAAATATGTTCAAGCCTTTAAGGATACCACCTATGTCATCGTATTCACGCTTTAATGGAATGGGTAACTATAAACATTTAAGCATATTGAACTTTCAATCTCAGAGGATAAGCACAGTGCTTTCACCTACACCGGCAAAATGCAATTCAAGTATATTGAATTTCATGGCTTTAAAGAATATTTGAATTTTTTCTAGTAATGCGCAACCCTCAAATTGGCACAAAAGCCATCACATATACCCTTAAACAGACCCCACCAACACATAGTGTAGACCTATGTACTTTTACTTCCAAGGCGGAAAACCAATATCACTCTTTTCTTATACCATAAACAAGTTACATTATATAGGCTTGAACTTCTTGTTGAATTTTTGCACATCCACCTAATATTGGGTAGCTATACCTCAAGAACTGTTATACGTACATCCACAAGAAATGCATTAGCGCTATTATTCCCAAGACTCAGCTTGGTGCAAATCATGTCTTCAGAAAATGGATTTCATGCATCGAAAAGAAGAACGCAAGAGTTTCGCGTATCCATATCAAGGCAATTAAATTCACAAACACAAATCAAGCCTCAACTCTACCTCACTTCAATAACCAGAGCATGACAAAACTAACGGTCAGCTGAGAAGTTCTCGGGACTGTAACTTTTCAAATGTAGTTCATAAACATTCACATTACGCTTAACCTGTATTAAATTCTTACAACTTTATGGTAACGCGAGGACACGTTATGCCCACTTCAAATTTCCTTGTTAGAATTTTGTTGTACCAGATATAGGATAATCGAACTTCTGTCCGAGCAATAATCAGATCAATTGCTTCCCTTTTGGCGTTTAATTCCGAGTACTTGGCTTTTCCTCAGCGTTAAAATGTGTGAAGGAAGCCACTAACAAGACTGTATAAGGAAGATGAGAGAAATCTTCAACAAAAAATATGGACAAGTGAACATTCAGACAGAGCATATGAAATGCAGAACGCTTGTCCTTCACCTTATTGACTGATGCAAGGCTCTGACTGTATAGGAAGGCATCACCCACACATAAACCTACATATAGCACTACATATAGCACCTATCAGAACCAGTCCATCTACGAAGAGATGTGGCAAGAGATCCTTTGTAAGTAGCAACTCAATCTGCTTAAACTCCACTACCAAAGGATGTTCCTAAATTCGCTATGATACTCCACTACACTGTCTAGTTAGTCTTTATCTATTGTATTACAACTTTACTTACCTAAAGAGAACACGTGTCATTGACGTCTTATGCACCCAGCTCAATTAGAGCTTAGAAGAATGCTCCTCGCTAATAAAAAGGAAACAATATGATCTACGTGTTTTACTGATTACCTGTATTTAACCCCAGAAGATACCTGACAATAACAACTCAAACCCCCAGGAACAGAACCCAAACCTATAGTTCTTCACGTGCACCATTACATATTGCATCTTGACAACTAAGGGCATCTCCAATGCCATGGGGGGAGCGGAAGGGAAAAAATTTATAAAAACACGGACCAAGTTCAATCCCATGGGGGGATCAATTCAAGGCTTGTGGGTCAAGCACAAGAAAAGCAATGAAATTCACAATTACAAATTTGAACCACATCTCCATATCTCTTTAATATTCACACTTATCACAGCATTAAAACCTAGGAAGCACGGATACTTCAAAAATGGAGCCGTAACATGTGGATACGGATTGGATACGGCTGTATTGTAATTGTAATTTTTAAAAATTTATGTGGGTGTCTTTTGTAGAAGTTTTACAATGGCCGAACACGGATGGGATACGGCTGGGACACGGATGTGATACGGCTGTATTGTAATTTTTAAAAATTTATGTGGGTGTCTTTTGTAGAAGTTTTAAAACTTTGAACGTTAGATGAAATACCGTAAAAATTAATGTCTAATATGCAGTTAAGTAGTTGATGTGGTATGTGGATTCCTTTTCAACCACATAATTTACCTATTCACTTCTGTCAAACTCTCTCGAATTGAAAGGACACAGCAAACTCTCTGCAATCAAAGGGACACAGCAGCAACTACGAACCAGTGCTCTCTGTCTTTCTCTCCCCTCCTCCTGTACTAGGGTGTCTCTCTCCCCCTCTCCTTTATCCGCCCTTCTTGTGAACTGGGGTATCTCTCGCCCCCATCTCCTTACCAGTTGAGAGGCATTCTTAACTTCTAAGTTCAGCCTTTTGTCAAATGAGAAATTTTCTTCTGATCTTGTTCTTAAGAGATTATAGTGCAGCTATGACTGTAACGAATATTGATGAAAATGAAAGCAATGTTTTTATTGTAATTCAATAAGTAGGGTGTATATATAATATATATACATATATATAATAGATGTATCATTGCCGTGTCATATCCTCAATTTTTTAGAAAATAGCGTATTCCGTGTCCGATCCCGAATCGTATCCGACACCCGTATCCGTCTCCGTGCTTCTTAGATTAAAACATTTTCATCACTGCAAGCTAAGAAATAGTTGAACTGCCACATACAAGCTGCCCTTCCCTAACTAATTTATTAATCATGAGTAATCCACATTTCCATTTGTTAGACAATTATCTGATGTCAAGTTGGTTTCCTCATAACTTTGGATGCAAGAATATTGAGGTATTTCATGAGGCTTTTTCTGTAGTTGTACAATCAGAACTTTTTTTCCTCTTCCATTTTTATCCATTTTGTGAAAAAGAGAATCATCAGGCTAGGGATAAGTGTGTGTGTGTGTGTGTGTGAGAGAGAGAGAGAGAGAGGAAACATCATGTAAGCTTCATCATTATGTTAAGCTTTTACACGATTTTATAAATGCCGTTGACAAAAGATATTGGACTCTCTACTCATCTAGTTTCGAATCTCCAAATTCGAGTACAGCTTTTTGAGCAACCAAATTCAAGATAACTAATGTGACAACTTAATATTAATTTTCAAACTAAATGGCGAATTCCTCCTTGCCTATTTAAGTGTCCTTATTGTGGATAATCAGATACATCCCAGCTCTCTACTCTCTTCATTGTTATTATTGCTTGATTATAAATTCTGATTTTGTTATTAATTTTGATTAATGTTAATTTAGGTCCTGATTTGGTTAGTATCGAATCAGATTATAATTTCTATATGCAAAGAGAATGATTAGAATAAATAGGTGCCAGTTTTATGTGTTAGACACATTGAACCTGGTAGTCATTTGACTTTGGGAGAGATCAGGCTCTCGAATTTCTGTGGGAGATACCAGGCTCTCGAAATCCAGGATTATCATTTCAATATCAATAAATTTCACTCTCTTTTAGTTTTATATCTTCGAGGCTCCTATCATCCTCTTCTCCTCCTAAATACACCACACAACATTCTCCTCTCAAAAATCATACTTCCTTTACCAGGGAAAAGCATAGAGCATTATAGTCCTTTTTTCAATAAAAAATCTCTCCCTGTTTTACAGGGCCATTTGCTTTGTGTGTGTGTGTGTGTGTGTGTGTGTGTTTTTGGTTGTAATAAGCATCACGCGCTGGGTTTACAGATGGAGAAATTCCAAATGCAATGGAGAACTCCCTCCAGGTCCAATAGAGTTCCCACTCGTAGGTGAGACTATCCAGTTCTTCACCCCCAACAGAACCTCTACCATTGCTTCATTCATTAGAAAAAGATTGAAAAGGTAATATTCGCGTAGCCATTGCTATTAGTTATCATTATCATATTATCATGTCATTATTCACTTCTAGATTCTAACAAGTCTGTCGTCAATTACAAGATATGGTTCTATAATGCCGACAAATCTGGTGGGCCGGCCAGTTATTATATCCACAGACCCAGACTTTAGCTATTTATCTTACAGCAGGAGGTACAGTTTAATCTAGAGCTGGTGTCGAGATACCTTCACAAAGATATTTGGAAAGCAAAATGTGGGTTCCTTGAATGGATTCATGTACAACTACCTAAAAACATTGTTCTCAATTTGTTTGGTCCTAAGAGCCTGACAAAAATGCTCCCTGAAGTTGAATAGGTAGCTCATACGAAATTAAAGAAGTGGACCACGCAGTAGTCAGCTGACATAAAGGATCCAACGGCAAGTGCAAGTTCAAGCTAACCATTGATTCCTGACAATATAAATTCACAGAACCACTAACCATTGGTCTATGCAGTTGATAGTTGAACTGACCGCCAAGAAACTGATCAGTTAAGATTCAGGTTTTCAGCGATCTCATCAGAGAATCTGAGATAGTTATGCAGAATTCATATAAGGATTGATATCTTTCCCTTTAGATATTCTGAGAAATCAAGTATGGTGGTGGCTTTGTATTCCTGCTTATGTCCCAATAGTTTTTCTACCAATTTTCCTACTCAAGCAAATACAATAGTGACCATTTAGATCTTATGAATAAGGGATGGACCTTTTAAATGTTGATTATAATCTTCATTTTCTAGTTAACCCAACAATAGTTATTAATTATCGTGCCTATTTGGTTCAATGTGCACCATAATTTTCACATAAGTTACCTTGGTGGAAGTGGATTTGACTTGTGTGTCATTGCACAAATCACGCTTTTCTTGTATCCATATTCAATTACATTTCTATGAAAAGCACAAGTAAAACTGCATGTGAAAAAACAGAACAATCTTGACAGAAAATATTGTCGTTTACCTGGTAGATCAAGTGATGCAAGACCCTCACTATACAGGAAGGTATGCATTCCGTAGGGTCTTTTTCGGAACTCCTTGGTCTCCCCGTTCTCTGGATCATACAAGTGCAAAGACCAGTCTGGATCCTTACGGAAGAGTATCAAATCAACATTATCTTTCCTGAAAAATCCTACAAAAGAAGCAGCCTTAACGGATGGTCTGAAAGTCAGAAGCTTAGACCATGACTGATTGGCACCGCTACAATCATTCAACACCCATACATCAACATCTGAACCAATCCGCTCTCCGACAAATACAGCAAGAGATCCGCCGTAAGCAGCAAGATGGACGAACAGGTCACGCCGGAACGGTATTTCAATCCTTTTAAAAACCTCCTCATTCATGTCATAACTCAAAATGTACATGTCTTCTACCTCGGAACTCGTGGTTGGCCGACGGATAGCTATATGCCAGAGCATGTACCCATCCACACTAGTAGTATCTATAATGCGAGTACGGAAACCACTCAACCAGATCGGATAACGGACAGTAATGTTCTCCTTCTCCGTCCACGAATTAGTATCACTAGAAAACACAATGACTTGCGCCCTATTCTCTCCTTCTTCTGTAGGACTCAATACAATATGGACAACCTTAATAGCATTAGTGACTGGATCCAAGCAAAATCCAGAGCTAAACTTAAAAAGGGGGAGGGGTGGAGTCATATTGGTTGAAGCCAATGGAGGGTTCCCAATTTCCCTAACCTGTCTAGTGGCAGGGTTCCAAAAGACATACTTCAGTGGATGTGGCCACATAGATAAGCAAACTACTCCCTTTGAACAACCCACGATGCGAACATTAATATTGTAACCCCATAATATCAGCCTCTCCTTGACATCACCGAATCTAAAAGAGACGGTAGTCTTTAGAGGCTTCTCAAGATTACGAGTGCGATAATTTCTCTTGCAGGAATATAATACAAGAGGGATCTTTTTCTTCCGTTGGCTGTGTGTAGAGTGAAGGGCGATGAAATTGGGAGAGACGAAAAGAGAGTACCAGTGCTTGGAGACAGATTTGAACCGTAGCAGAGATTTCGCCGGCAGTCTGGCGAGGATCTCAACTACCAAATCGTCGGGCAACTCTTTCTGCGTTGTTATATCTCCGCCTTCTTCTTCACGATTTCCTCCAAGAGTTGTAGCGGAATCCATACTCGTCGTCTGCATGCTTCTAACCCTTGCTGCTAGGGTTTCAAATTTTCAAATAATTTGCAACTGCTGCTGACAATTGGACTATCTCTAGAGTCTAGACTACGAAGTTATGACAAGTACTATAGTTTTTCAGGATTATGGATTGAACTAAGGGTAAAAGACAAAAACCACCCCTCGAGTATGGGGTATATACAAAAACACCCCTCGTGTTCGGGGATATACAAAAATCACTCATGTCGAGACAAAAACCACCCCTGTCAGTGGATGGACGTTAGACGAAAAACACCCTCCTGTTACAATCAAGTAGTATAGGGGTGCAATCTGTCTTTTTGTGACAATTTTGCCCTATATGTATTTTTTTGTTTATTGTTTTCATGTTCTAGATGTTCTTGGTGTTCATGTTGATGTTCATGGTGTTCTTCATGTCTTGGCCACCACAAAATCCCAACCACCACCATCACCAAATCGCCAACACAACCAAAACAAAAACAAACAAACAACAGGTTCAGACTACCTATCTTAATTTCTCAAGTACTACCTGAATGTCACTTCAATTCGAAACACGAATATGTCAATTTCAACAGATTCCAGTAAACTACTGTGTCTTCTCCTATCGCAACCCTCTGTTTAGCCAAACCAAAGCCTTCATTTCTCAAACCCTAAACCCATCCCTTGCCATTGAGTTTGACCCAGAGACTCCTTCAATGAGATCCGTTTGCCCTACCTGCTCCAAACCCTCACGTGTGTCTCTGCTCGCAAATCAAAACCCCTAATCTCGACAACTACGTCTCCGTCACCATCCTCCAACACAGTCTTGAGCTAAACCACCCTCTCAATTCCACCCGAATAGTGACCCTGGGGCTCAACACAGATCTAATCTCGCACGAGGAAGTAGGCGGATGTGATCCACCCACTACAATCCCCGTCCTGAAAAGGGTTTCGGAGAAGATGCGAAAAAAGAAGAAGAAGTAAAGAGGAAAACCGGATCTGATTTTTGAGTGCAATACTCGGCGAGGAAGAAGACGTCGGCGGTTGGGAGGCTCTGTTAGTCGCTGCTAAGGGGGATAGTCCTCCATCCCTAGTTCCATCACCCACGAAATCCATTAGCCACGAACCGCCTCCAATCTGTTTCGATATGAGCTTTGAAGATGGGGATGACGATGGTGGTGGTTACTAAGAGAGATAAACAGGGGGAGAGAAGAGGAGGTTGGTCGGTGAAGGTGAGAGAGGGAGCAAGAGGGGGCGAAGGAGAGTGTGGAGGGATTCATCGTCATCCAGGAGGAGTAGAGGGAGAGAAAAAGAAAAAATGCTAGGGTTAAAAATGAAGGGGTGGGAGAAGAAAAGATTATATAGCAATGTATTTTTTCGTGAAAGTGAGGGTACATATGTCTTTTTGTCCCTCCGTTAGTTGCCGTTAGTCACCGTTAGTTGACAGGGTTGGTTTTTGTATATCCCCGAACACGAGGAGTGTTTTTGTATATACCCCATACTCGAGGGTGGTTTTTGTCTTTTACCCTTGAACTAAATATAGACTAGGTACTTTTTTTTAGAATAATATTATGTCCATGTACTTATGGGTTAATATTAATGTGTCACTTATTAGAACTTTTGACCGAAACTCTCTTGCAGTATTGTCTCGCTGACACTTAGCTACACGCAGTATTCGTTTTGTCACAAAACCACCTTGCACTTTGTAAGAGTAGGACACTTAGGTCCAATTAAATAACATCGTTAGCTGACTGGGATTTGGTGTTTGCAATGTCAGCATAAGTGAGGGTAGAGTTGTCATTTCCTGCCACTCACCACCAAGAGCCACAACCACCAGTCCACCACCCTCTATCATCTTCTTCTTCAGTTGCCACCTCCACCCGCCACCACCACCATCCCACATCGCATCAAACACCGCCACAGACCCTACACCATCACCACCACCACCTCCACCACCACAGCCACACCAACGCAACCACAGCCACCGCCCTCCACCTCCACCAGCGATCCAAATACCACCACCATACCCACACAAGAATCCAACTCTTACTCTCCTCCAAAACTGCTGCAACAATATACTCCCTATCACCTTCAGAGAATAACCCCCCAATCAATTTGAGGAAACAACAACTTTATAGCTCGAAATTGGGTAAATTTTGTTTGAACCCTAGTTCGCTTTTTGTCCAATTACTCCTCCGATTAAGTTAATTCCAATTAATCACTCTCATGTTGAACCTGAGGTCGAGGCTATCCCGGAAAGCACAAGAACGACCCTCAAAACACAGGAAATCGACGGGTCGCCGGATTTTGGCCGGTGTTCATCGAGGTCTCGAGGAGGTCGTGGAAACGGCGCCTGTGTAGCAGAAATCGAGATCGGAGGATCTGGAACCGGCTTCTATGTCTCCTTTTTCGTCGTTGGGGTAGGTGGCATCAGAGGGGAAGGATGGGAATGAGGATCACGGGATTTGACGACATCGACGCTGGAGACGACCATGCGAGATTTGGTTTCAGTGAAGAGGAAGAAACCGACCAAGAGGAGGAGGAAGAGGACGACGATGAAGGGAGTCTTATCGGTGATAAGGTTTTGGACTCATAGAGCCATTGGAGTTGCAGAGAGTAACAGAGAGATGAGGGAGGTCGGGAAGTAGAAAAAGAAGAAGAAAATGAATTAGAAAAAGAACTAAAGGTGAAAAACAAGGGTAAAAGACATGGTTGTCCTATTTTTTAAAGTATGAAAATACTATATTGCCCTTACTGATTTAACGGAATTTTCGATCTAGCTAACAGTGTTAGTTAATTGGACCTGGATGTCTAGTTTTTACAAAGTGCAGGGTGGTTTTGTGACAAAACCAATACTGTGTATAGCTAAGTGTCAGCGAGTCAATACTGTAAGGGGGTTTTCTGTCAAAAGTTCCACTTATTATTGTGAATTGTAGCTTTGACTGCAATAGCAATGAACATCATTTAATTAATCGGGATGCTACTGACTCACAATTGTCATACAAAAGCAACCCACATATTTTGATAAAATCCTACCCTGAATCAAAGGTTGGTCGCCCAACCAAACGCTATATTCAAGGGGTTCGACATTCAAACGCGAACTTGGTGTTAACGGAGAGATAGAGAGACGGCGCGCAGAGTTGTTCGTGGAGAAATGGTGAGATATGTCGTGGTCTTACAAAAGGGCGGGGATAGCTTCGTTTCCCATGCTTGTGTTTTGAGGAAATTGTACTGTTTACATCTAATTGATGATAATTTTCACTGAAACTATACTCCAACGGTTGAAAATGTCTCTCTGAAATGTCTTTTAAAAATGTATTTCAAGAAAAATAAAAATTACCCACGCCTCGATCTTAGTACTTCATCTGTTACTTTTTTCCCTACTTGTCTAAAACGGATATTTCCTTTCTTTCTTCCACTTTTCCAAAATGGTAACCTTATTAATGTTATTTGACCAAAATACCATTTTTCTAACCCCATCCTTAAATCTATCCGACTACCCCCATTTTCCTCTCAACCGTTCATTTCCTTACTTCTCCCAAAATTCCATCATCTCTTCATCTCTCTCTACCGTCTCATCTCCCTCGTTCTACCTCTCTAGTTACTCTCTACAACTACCAGCCCCGCACTGCCGCCCAGCACATCCTCACGGCTGGGAACCACCACAAGCCCGGTGAATCTTATTCCCCTCCCTCTCTATTTGTATTTCTTCATATTTGAGAATGATTTGCTCTTTCCAGGCAGAATCAAGCAAGGTGGAGTATCCGGCGGTAGCAGTGGTGAGGCTTCGACGTTTGGGTTTCAAGGACGGCGGTGGCGAGGCTTCGACGGACAAACGGAGGAAGCAGAATTATTGCCGAACAGCGTCGCGTCAACTTTTCAAATTGATTTCTCTGATGGTGGTGGTGGAGGTTGTTTGGTAAAACAAAGGAAAAAATGTGAGGCAGAGGGAGAAAGGGGATAGAGGGGGCATTATGTAAATAAGGGAGGGCAACATGGACTCTTCCTCTATTTCCTTAATCCTCGTGCGAACAGTAAATATAAGAAATACGAAAAATAGATGTAGTATATAGATGGTAGGTTACTATTGAAAGTTTGACTTTGAATCAAATTGGCAAGTCTTAGGAAAGGAAATTTTCGAGGTGTTGTATTACTATTGTAAGTAGGAAGTTTGATTGGCTTGGAGGCCAAGCTATTTCCTAAATAGCATGTGAACCACCGCCACACACACTCACATGTTAGTATATAACGAGCTGGTACTTGCTTTAGTCGATACACACACGAGTTTTGGAGTAGTAGCTCTTTGAGAGCTTTGGTAGGGTGTGTGTGCGTGGGTGTTCTGTTTGGTGGCCGTCGTGGCCGTTGCGGCCACGGCGTGCACTGTAATCGGGGTTATCTCTTCTCAATAAAATATCTGGTTCTGGTCGTGGAGTAGCTAGCGGGTTCGTTACAAATTCGTTAGTGAACCACGTTAAATATCCGTCTTGTTCTTGTTTTGCTTTCGTCGTTCTTGCTCGAACACCCCCAGGTTATAACAAACTGGTAACAGAGCTCTGAAAAAGGAGTTCTATTACAACAAACTGGTATCAGAGCCAGGTTCCAAGATCAGGGTGGAGCCAAGAGCTAGGGTTTCACGTTTTGGTGGAACTCAAAGCTAGGGTTTCGCGATTGAGGTGGAGCAAGCTATCGGGAGTAGGGTTTCGAGATTCCGCCAAGAACGATGTCTGATTTGGCGATCAAGATCGATCTGTCCGTGAGAGAGAAGCAGATACTGCAACAACCCCCTTATCCGGCTCGGGACAAGACCGGGAGGGCGATGCTTAATAGAAGTGGCGGAGATCAAAAGCAATATAATCCACAACAAGAACTTATATTATTAAACATTAAACAAGAGTCTTATACAAAAAAGGTGCTTATTATACACAATAACTTAACAACATTAGATACTAAATGTGACGTTATGAGTCTACGTGAGTCTCGCGCCCCTTCTATTCCTTAAGTTCCAGCTCCTAGACCTGCGGTGGGAAGAAAACAACAAGAACTGCAGTTTTGAAAGTCAGCAATAAATACTGAGTGAGATACACCTTAGCATGTAAAACAGGAAAGAGAATATAAACTGCTGGGAAACAAGTTAAATAAAGTAAAAGTTACAGAGAATAAGTAAAACTTTATCAGAGTTGCAACGGTATAAACAGCAGTGCCAATTAAGAATCGTCTCAATATAGAAATCAATAATCCAATCGTGATGCAGAGTAATCGGATATAGTATTGCCAACAAAGGGCATCCCAATAATAATAAAGCCAGAAAGGCAGTCAAATCATCACTTATTCATTTCACAGTACCCGCGTAGACCAGTGACCACAATCAAACATTCTAGACCTTAAGTGTTGCAGCACCCTCCTAAGAGCGTCAATCAAAGGAGTGGTATCTAGAAGCAGTACTCCAGCCTACGGCGAAAGGAGTCGGGTTGCACGTAGTGCCATATCTTTAGGGACCAAAGCCCAGGGAATCATCACCCGTAATGATTTTAGGGACCTGTGCCCAGGGGATTAAACCCGAACTGGTTCCGGTACAAGCAAATCCTTCCACTTTATATCATCAACGGATTATTAATTATCACATGAATGTTTTCCAAAGAACAGTAGCCAACAGTTCAAATATTTGACAAGTATAAACAGATAATAACAAGTATATTTGAGACAGAAAATAGTAATCGCAATCGACAGGAAAAGAGCTAGGCACGCTAGGCTAAGCATGTAATCTCACCTTATTTGACTTGGCAGTTATCACACACAGCTTTTACGGATGCTCGTAGTCCTTGTTTGTGAACCTGTTGCCCACAATCATCAATTCTATAGTCACAACGACAATATTACTAAATAAATGAATGCTTGTCTAGGTCGTTGCTAAGTTCAGGTCTCAGAATCCACATTAAACCCCGTCTTTACTTATATAAGGAAATATTTTGAAATATTCTTGATATTTAATAATGGAAGCAATATTTGTACATATTCATTTAAAGTAAATGACAGTAAGAAAAGAGTGTTTTGTTAAATTTTCAAAGAGCTAATTTGGCTAGAAAACCATTTTTTTAGTACAACAATATTTAATTTTAAGCAAATACTCTTGATAGTAAAAGTTGGATAATATATTTGAAATTCACTATTTATTTGAAATAATTAACGTGACATTTAGTTAGTAACTAAAACAATACTATTTGTATGTACTTAAGTAAGCTTATTTCCCAAGAAAAGTGTTTATATCCAATTGCTAAAACACTTATTTGTATTTCTAAAGTATTTATTCAAAATACAACTTGATAACATTTTTTTTTTGAAGCACAACTTATAAAATATTGATAATAGTTTCAAAACAATTCAAATATGATAAATATAAGTTGTCTAAACTACAACAAGTACCCACACTTATGTTAGCATAAAAGATAGCCCCTCCCCCAAAGTTTCTAAAAATGCAAGAACTACCGCAAGCATGAACACACTTGGTGAAACACTCTCCTGTCTAATCTAAACAGGAATTTAAACCATGAAAATCAAATTTTAACTACTGTAAATAAATTATAGAGAAGTTTAGGAGTTACCCGTCGCGAAAATCGCGCAAAACGATGAAGAAACAAGGCGGGTTGGGTTCGTCGACGACGGCGCCGGTGGTGAAGCTCGACCAGAGCAATTCCGGTCACTTCTAGGCGCGGTTGAGACCCCTTGGATGCTGGTCGGACCTCCTGTAGGCGAGCTAGACGGAGAAAACAGCTTGGGTGGCGTTGATTCGGCCAAACCAAGTTTCGTGCCGGAAAAGATGGAGGTCGCCGGAGCTCTTCCTCGCTACTGCTGCTGTTTGCTTCCGTCGTTCCCTCTGCTTCTACTTCTGGGGTCTAGACAGAGAGATAAAGGTAGAGAGATAGGCAGAGGGAGAGGAGAACCAGGGGTGGTTGGCTTTGGTGGATTTCCCGTCGGGTGTAGCGGTGGCGATGGTGGTTCTTGGCCACTGTGTTGCCTGATGCTTCTGTTTCGCTCGATCAGCAGAGATGAAAAAAAGGTGGAGGGAGTGAGGAGAAGATGATGGTGGTGAGGTTGGTTATGGTGGTGTCAGTGGTTGTTGCCGGAGAAGACAAAGAGGAGAGAGAGTGGTGGGAGCTGGTGGTTCTGTGGAGGGAGGAGGCAGGGGCGTGAGGGCTTTTATAGGGGGTGTGAGGGCGGTGAATGGAGGGCGGTGAAAGTTGAGGGCGGTGTTGAAACTTGGTCGTGAAGAAGAAGAAACAAAAAGCTGATAGAGAAAGAAAAAAAATGGGTTTTCTAATTTTATTAAACAAATAGATAAGAGAGAAAATATAGGGTGTGGTAAAGGTATCGGGTATCGGGGTGGTCGTTACCGCGAGAAAATCTATAAAAATAAGACTAATCGCGCAAAATTTAAAATACGCACACAAGTTCACCGCCTAATAAGTTTTCAGAAAATTAACCAAATTACTACTCGCAGCTTAAAAATTTATTATCTCCTCTAAAATTACCAAATTGCCCTTTAGTTCAACACGGGGTATTACATCCTCCCCTCCTTATAATGAGCTTCGTCCTCGAAGCTCGAGTCATAACTAGGGTTTCGGGTCCTAGAGTCACCGCTGATGCTATAACGCCTAACAGGCCATCAATACAAGGACACGCTACGAGGTCCACTGGTACAACACATAGGCTTATTACCCTATTCCATCTTCATTTCAAACAAGCAGGAAAGATTTGAACAAATAACACACGTTTACAAGCATCAACATGAACTTCCACATAATCAGGTCCTTGAGGAACATGTCACAACCAGTGAATAGGTAATAGCAACCAATCACATAACATATTATGTTGAGATACACAGAGAAGAGTCGAAAAGACAGCCATGTGTCTGAAACAACACTGGGGCCCTAACAGGATGATGTCAGATAACAAGTAGCAATTGATCATGCAAAGAGGAAATAAACAATAACCCCCAAAGATATTCGACTTTCCGTAATTTATCTTGCCATATGTTCGTTTTAAGTGACCCTACAGGTTTTAATCCCAATAGTGGAAAAAACTGCTCTGATACCACCTGCAACAACCCCCTTATCCGGCTCGGGACAAGACCGGGAGGGCGATGCTTAATAGAAGTGGCGGAGATCAAAAGCAATATAATCCACAACAAGAACTTATATTATTAAACATTAAACAAGAGTCTTATACAAAAGGTGCTTATTATACACAATAACTTAACAACATTAGATACTAAATGTGAAGTTATCAGTCTACGTGAGTCTCGCGCCCCTTCTATTCCTTATGTTCCAACTCCTAGACCTGCGGTGGGAAGAAAACAACACAAACCGCATTTTTGAAAGTCAGCAATAAATATTGAGTGAGATACACCTTAGCATGTAAAACAGGAAAGAGAATATAAACTGCTGGGACACAAGTTAAATAAAGTAAAAGTTACAGAGAATAAGTAAAAATTTATTAGAGTTGCAACGGTATAAACAGCAGTGCCAATTAAGAATCGTCTCAATATAGAAATCAATAATCCAATCATGATGCAGAGTAATCGGATATAGTATTGCCAACAAAGGGCATCCCAATAATAATAAAGCCAGTCAGGCAGTCAAATCATCACTTATTCATTTCACAGTACCCGGGTAGACCAGTGACCACAATCATACATTCTAGACCTTAAGTGTTGCAACACCCTCCTAAGAGCGTCAATCAAAGGAGTGGTATCTAGAAGCAGTACTCCTGCCTACGACGAAAGGAGTCGGGGTGCACGTAGTGCCATATATTTAGGGACCAAAGTCCAGGGAATCATCACCCGTAATGATTTTAGGGACCTGTGCCCAGGGGATTAAACCCGAACTGGTTCCGGTACATGCGAATCCTTCCACTTTACATCATCAACGGATTATTAATTATCACATGAATGTTTTCCAAAGAACAGTAGCCAACAGTCAAATATTTGACAAGTATAAACTGATAATAACAAGTATATTTTGAGACAGAAAATAGTAATCGCAATCGACAGGAAAAGAGCTAGGCACGCTAGGCTAAGCATGTAGTCTCACCTTATTTGACTTGGCAGTTATCACACACAGCTTTTACGGATGCTCATAGTCCTTGTTTGTGAACCTGTTGCCCACAATCATCAATTATATAGTCACAAAGACAATATTACTAAATAAATGAATGCTCGTCTAGGTCGTTGCTAAGTTCAGCACTCAGAATCCCCATTAAACCCCGTCTTTACTTATATAAGGAAATATTTTGAAATAGTCTTGATATTTAATAATGGAAGCAATATTTGTACATATTCATTTAAAGTAAATGATAGTAAGAAAAGAGTGTTTTGTTAAATTTTCAAAGAGCTAATTTGGCTAGAAAACCATTTTTTTTAGTACAACAATATTTAATTTTAAGCAAATACTGTTGATAGTAAAAGTTCGATAATATATTTGAAATTCACTATTTATTTGAAATAATTAACGTGACATTTAGTTAGTAACTAAAACAATACTATTTGTATGTACTTAAGTAAGCTTATTTCCCAAGAAAAATGTTTATATCCAATTGCTAAAACACTTATTTGTATTTCTAAAGTATTTATTCAAAATACAACTTAATAACATTTTATTTTGAAGCACAACTTATAAAATATTGATAGTAGTTTGAAAACAATTCAAATATGATAAATGTAAGTTGTCTAAACTACAACAAGTACCCACACTTATGTTAGCATAAAAGATAGCCCCTCCCCAAAGTTTCTAAAAATGCAAGAACTACCCCAAGCATTAACACACTCGGTGAAACACTCTCCTGTCCAATCTAAACAGGAATTTAAACCATGAAAATCTAATTTTAACTACCGTAAATAAATTATAGAGAAGTTTAGGAGTTACCCGTCGCCAAAATCGCGCAAAACGATAAAGAAACAAGGCCGGTTGGGTTCGTCGACGACGGCGCCGGTGGTGAAGCTCGACCAGAGCAATTCCGGTCACTTCTAGGCGCGGTTGAGACCCCTTAGATGCTGGTCGGACCTCTTGGAGGCGAGCTAGACAGAGAAAACAGCTTGGGTGGCGTTTATTCGGCCGAACCTAGTTTCGTGCCGGAAAAGATGGAGGTCGCCGAAGCTCTTCCTCGCTACTGCTGCTGTTTGCTTCCGTCGTTCCCTCTGCTTCTACTTCTGGGGTCTAGACAGAGAGATAAAGGTAGAGAGATAGGCAGAGGGAGAGGAGAACCAATGGTGGTTGGCTTTGGTGGATTTCCCGTCGGGTGTAGCGGTGGCGATGGTGGTTCTTGGCCACTGTGTTTCCTGGTGCTTCTGTTTCGCTCGATCAGCAGAGAAGAAAAAAAGGTGGAGGGAGTGAGGAGAAGATGATGGTGGTGAGGTTGGTTATGGTGGTGTCGGTGGTTGTTGCCGTAGAAGACAAAGAGGAGAGAGAGAGTTGTGGGAGCTGGTGGTTCTGTGGAGGGAGGAGGCAGGGGTGTGAGGGCTTTTATAGGGGGTGTGAGGGCGGTGAATGGAGGGCGGTGAAAGTTGAGGGCGGTGTTGAAGCTTGGTCGTGAAGAAGAAGAAACAAAAAGCTGATAGAGAAAGAAAAAAAATGGGTTTTCTAATTTTATTAAACAAATAGATAAGAGAGAAAAGATAGGGTGTGGTAAAGGTATCGGGTATCGGGGTGGTCATTTCTGCGAGAAAGTCTATAAAAATAAGACTAATCGCGCAAAATTTAAAATAAGCACACGAGTTCCCCGCCTAATAAATTTTCAGAAAATTAACCAAATTACTACTCGCAGCTTAAAAATTTATTATCTCCTCTAAAATTACCAAATTGCCCTTTAGTTAAACATGGGGCATTACAGGTACACCCACCATCTGAAGCCCCATGGAGGGGGCTATCCCGGCTCCGCTCAGAGCAATCTGGCGCGCATTTGATTAGGTGTGCAAGGGATATGGCAAATCCAGCACACATTCGGTACTGGCGCTAATCTGGCGGTTCACGCGCATCTGGCGTTCTGGCGATTGACGTTCAGGTGCAATCCGGCTCCCGACGTGGAGCATCTGGCGTGTGAATTGAATATGGTTCTGGCTCATACGTTGCAGGAACTCGTTGGAGTTGGAGCAACGACATGGAGCATCTGGCGCGTGAGATTTCTGGCACGCAAATCTGGTTCTGGTTCTGGCGCGCATTATGCACGAGTTTGTTATGGCGTGCATCTGGTTTTGGGGCGTGTACCATGACACACATTGAGCTCGCATCTGGCGCATCTGAGGCATACGGGGCGCATCTGGCATGACAATTTATAGCACTCGTCATTGGTGCATATTGTCTGAATGACATCTGGGCACTTGTCATGGTGCATCTGTCTGGCGCAATTGGGCGCATCTAGAATGTATTCGGTCCTGACTCAGTGAATACATTCGAGTCTGGTTCTGGGTGGAGCACTTGTTTCTGTTTCTGGAAGTGCATCTACATCTGGCGCATTCGTTGCAGGAACACATGGTAGTTGGAGCAACGATTTGGCGATTCGGGTTTCGCATACAGCTGCGAAAGATTTGGCGATTCGGGTTCTTGTTTTGCTTTCGTCGTTCTTGCTCGAATACCCCCAGATTATAACAAACTAGTAACAAAGCTCTGAAACAGGAGTTCTGTTACAACAGTTACTAACATACATCCACTACCACAAGTGAGGATTCAACTCAATGCAGTGACAGTGAGGATTCAATTGCAGTGAAGATTCAATCTTTGGAACCTTTGGCACAACAGCGTTGTTATTTTTTCTCGATCTCTTCCAATGGTGATTCGTTTTTTTTTGTCAAAGAGAGATTTTATAAAACTAAAAAAATACCATTACACCCTTTCTAGAACCAATGGCTCTAGATTGTTTACACCACTAATCAAACCCTACCTCTTGTATCTCCAATAACTTTTGTAATGCAATATGCTGCTATATTTGCTTCTCTAGGCACCCATCTAAATTTCACATTTCCACCTCTAGCTAGAGACCAAACATCATGTAAAGTAGTGACACACTCCACATGTTGGTTTTTTGCTGGAACTGCATCTAGTAGAAGTTACTTATCACCTTCAAAAATGATTTTGTTGTTAGATTGGGTCTTCCACAAAGCAAGTCTGAGAGCCATTGCTTCTGCAGTGAGGACTGAGCTCACTTTTTCTGAACTCCACCCCCATTTAATCACCCATCCTTTACATTCCCTCAATATCCAACGGAGGCGAGGAATATGAGTTTCTGCATTCCACCCTGCGTTAAAGTTACACGTGTGCCACAAGATCGATGGAGGACACCACTTCTTGTTCACCTTGGGGATAGAGTTTATGGGGTTTATCTCCTGAGAACAATTTCTTGCAGCAGTTTGAAGAGATCCTTCCTTCCAACCACCCCATTGTCTTTGACATCTCTCTACTGCAGCTTGGGGGTTTGGGATTTTCTTGTTGAATATCATGTCACATCTGAAAATCCAAATCTGCCACATACCAAAGATGATTTCACAGAGAAACTCATCAAAACATACTTTGAGCGTGATCTTCTCCACAACATCCAACAACCACATTTGCAGATTAGAAATAGCAAAACAAATTTTTGGATTTAAAAGACCCAAACCAAACCAAAAAGGTCTAGTCCGGTCACATTCAAAAAACAGATGTTCTTGGGTTTCAACCTTTGAACCACATAACTCACATATGGCTGAAGCACCACATTTTCTAGCAAAAATATTTGCTTTCACAGACAGAGAATTGTGGCTAAGTCTCCACCGAAACATAAGCAGCTTTGGGGTAGATTTGAGCTCCACAAACACTTCGAATAATCTTTTGAGAGAACTAAAGAAGTGGAAGCACCAATTGTGACACTGTGTTTTGAAGTATCATTTTTTAACATATCAGAAGCTGCCACAATACCAGACTTAACAGAGAAGTTACATGATTTCTCCTTACTCCAACACAATTTGTCTTCAACATTACACCAAGAAATATGAATCTCCATTATGGCTTCTGCAAAGCTTGCTTCAAATTTGTTTTTCAATGCTGAGACTCTCCACCATCTAGTAACAGGACTGATTAGCTCAAAGACATCCATATTAGATTCACTCTTATTTTTCAAGCAGAGAGCAGGAACCTTCACCTTGGGAATCCATTGACAGATGAACACTTTTGTAGAAGAACCATTACCTATAGACCACCAACTTTCCTTTTTAATAAGCTTTCTCCCCACTAACATACTTCTCCAAACCCATGAAGGGTTACTTCCTAATTTTGCTTCCAAAAAGAGTTGTTCTTATATTGTTTTGCTTCGAGCACCTGGGCCACAAGAGAAATGGGGGAGTGAGTCAACCTACACCCTTTGTTTTGCCAATAACGAAATATTAAAACTTTGCATGTGTCTAAAACCTAATCCACCTTGAGATTTTGGTAGAAGCAATTTCTCCCAATTTATCCAATGCAACTTGTGCTCTTCAGGTCCAGCTCCCCAAAATAAGTTTCTTATATGCTGAGTATGATTGTTGCAAATATTTGTTGGAAACAGCGCACAAGACATCACATAACTTGGAATTGCTTGTGCTACTGATTTATTCAAAACAATTTTTTCAAGTGGAGATAACACTTGTTTTATCCACCCTTGTAGAATACTGATAATTCTTTGAATGATATATTGCAGATAGACGACTTTAAATTTACCACATAAAGTAGGAATGCCTAGGTACTTTCCCTTCTCATCAAAAGCATGATGTGGCAAATATTACTAATATTACTAAGCAAGATTTATCTAAGTTTATATCCATTCCAGTAGCTACTCCAAAGTCTTGAACAAGCTGACACAGAAGCTTGTAAGAAGATGAGGGAATCATCTGCAAAAAGCAAGTGATTCAAGCTTATAGCACCCATAGCTAAAAAAATGCCTTTCAGTTCTCCCTACTGCATTGCCTTTTGCAAATTTCTTGAAAAGACCTCCATTACCATCACAAATAAATAGGGAGAGAGGGGGTCTCCTTGTCTGATCCCCCTCTTGGGTTTGAAATAATCTATAAGCTGACCATTAACTTTTAGGGAAAAGGTGACTGGATACACACTGCATCACCAAATCAATCCATTTTTGCAAAATAAAAAAATAAAAAAACAAGTTTCTCCATTATAGCAGCCAAGCAATCACATTCAACTTTATCATAAGCCTTATTTAAGTAGAGCTTTAAAGCCAAACACACCGTCTTATCTTGTTTTAGATGAATGATATGATGGAAATACTCCCGAGCAATAATGATGTTGTCATGGATCATCCTCCGTGGTACAAAAACTGACTGCTCCCCAAAGATGATTTTATGCAGAAACTATTTCAGTCTGTGGGCCAACACTTTCCCAATCACTTTATAAGTGAAGGTACAAGGATATATAAGCCCATATTGGGTAACTTTCTCAGGGTGTTTCACTTTGGGGATAAAGAGCCAAGATGGTCTTCGTAGTGATCTTTAAAAGAAATATAGTATGAAAGAAGTGTTTAATGGCACTTACCATGTCGTCTTTAATTGTGCTCCATTGACTTTGGAAAAATTCCCATGTAAGGCCATCAAACCCAAATGCTTTATGAGGATCACAACTAAACACCACTGATTTGATCTCTTCTTCATCTGGATCCTTAATTGGGAGAGCATTTTCATCAATAGTAATACTAGCTTGGAGGTTCTGTAGTTGCTCATGTTCTCATAATATTGTATAAGCTCCTTTTTCACATTCTCCTCAACTTCCTCCCGGAAGCCATCGTATTTCTTAATTTGTTTGATTATATTCACATGTCTTCTCTGGATAGTACAGAGGTGAAAATACATTGTATCCTTGTCCCCTTCTTGAATATACTTTGTTATGGCTTTTTGTTTCCAGAAAACTTCTTCCCTTTTCAAACCAATTTTCATTTCAGCTTCTATTATAGCTTGTTCTTTCAGATTATATTTGTTGAAGGGTTTTTGTTGTGTATGCAGCAGATGTTCTCCCAACTCCTCAATGAGCTTTTTACCGTTCACAAAGGTGTTTTACTCCATTTGCTAAGATCTTGCCTGTACCAACTTAACAACTTAACAGCTTCTCCACTTTGAACATAGGAGAACCCTGCACATTCACCCTCCAAGCATTCTTCACAACTTCTTTACACTCTCCACGAGCCACCCAATTATGGTCAAATTTAAAGTTATAACCTCTCCTCCTTGGAATAGCACTTGTTTGGAGGATCAAAGGGGTATGATTAGACCCCAAGATATACATTGTTTCTAACTTTGCCTCCATATATGCACACCCCATTCAGGGGAAAAGAAAACTATATCAATTAACTCCCTAACCTGACCATTCTCCCTCTTGTTAGACCAAGAGTAACTCAAGCCTTGAGCACTTAGTTCCATAAGATGAAAAACATTTATAAACTTAGTAAACATGTTCATTCTCCAAAATCTTGTAGAGCTACCACTTTGTTATCTTCTGCCACCAAGTAATCGTTGCAATCTCCCAACAACACTAGTGGTTCCTTTAACTCACAAACTACGTGTTTTATTGCTTTCCATAAATTATTTCTCTCAGCAGTTGTAGCAGGAGCATGTACAAACAACCAATGTTTCCACACATGTTGTTTTACTTGGAGCTCCATAGTATTTCAAGATTGAGATCTTCCACCCACCAAAGAACTAGACCACCCGAGAGACTTATAGGATCAATTGTATAGCTATTCAAAAATCGTAAAGACATTCTTATACTTTCCAATTTTGAGCTTTTGTTCTTTGTCTCAGCCAAGAACATGAAGCTAGGGAGATGGGCTTGCACAAGCCCTCAGATTCTCTGGACTGTCAGGTTACTCCCCATACCCTGACAGTTCCATTAGATTCCTAACATTTTTCCTGTGATTGTTCTAGGCAGCCACCACCACCTTCTCAGAATCCTCCACTTCAGTTCTTTCCGCGTAAGACTCGACAATCTTTTTTCTGGACAAGCACGGGTGTAACAAGATGTTCACTATTAGAAAGCTTTGACTATAAGCGAGCTATACGAATTTGTATAGACACATTATAACACAGCCGATCAAAGTAGAAGATATTAACAAGTTGCGCAGATTCAGCCAATCTACGACTGAACCTATTATAAACGGGCCAAACCCGTCCAACCCACGCTACCAAACAAGTTACATAAGAGGCCAAAAGTGATAGAAAATCACAGTTCAGGGGTCAGAAGGCAATAATACCAATAACCCGTTCCCTCCAAATTGGGGGAAGGGTTTTGTCGTCCCTGTCAAAATCGAGGGTTTTGTTCCTTTTTCCCCAAATCGAACTCGCGAGAGCTTCTTCTCTCTGCAACAATGGCGTCTTCTTCATCCAACAGCCAGATCTACGAGATCCCGTGGGTGGAGAAGTACAGACCCAACAAGGTCTCCGACATCGTCGGCAACGAAGACGCCGTCTCCAGGCTCCAAGTCATCGCTCGCGACGGCAACATGCCCAACCTTATCCTCGCGGTGAGAAAAACCTCATCTTTCTCTCATTTAAGAGTCTTTACTCTTTACTGTGTAGTCCATGATTATTAGCTCAACAGCGACACTGTTATTATCCCCAATTTTTGTTAAATCTGTTTCAGTTAGGGGTTGTACTTCGAGGGTTGAGCAAGTTTTTGTGAATTACCTAATAAAGTTGAAAGCTTTCGTTTTAGAGGAGACATTTCCAGATGTTTCTTTACGGGTTTTGTTTAGAATGCTGAAACCCTAGTCAATTTGTTTGGAACTAGTGCATGCCCGAGGGCACGACCACAATAAAAGTATGATAATTCCCTAAGTTTCAATGGCTGAGATTGTCTTATAATGAAGTATTTAGTTCTTAGGATGTAGTGGGGACAAGCTATTCTATATGTCACATTTTGGGGATGGCTTATTCCCCACAACTTATTATACAGACGGGGATAAGCTATTCCACATGTTACGTTTTGGGGGATGGAGCAGCTTATTATGTAGATTTTGGGATTGCTGTCGAAGATATTGTTTGTTGGGACATGAAATCAAACTGTCTTAGTCTATTGACCCTGGTTGCTGGATTTGTTTACATTTCTACTTGCCTTCACAGCATATGATGTGTTTGTTATCATACTGTGTTTGTTTCACTTATTCGTGGTTGTTACTGGATCTGATATAGTTGAGACAAGTGGGAAATGTAGATTTTATTGATTTATCTAAGTACTCAGAAGCGGTATCTGTCATGAAATTGCGCACAGCATACAGCACTTCTTTCAACTATCTTTTGAACTACTATGAATTTATTTAACACCTTCAGGTGGAGAAACTGTTGATGTAGGAGTTACATTTACCACCAGCTACTTTAGTTGGGAAAAGACAAGATAAAAATAGGAGTCTATCTCATCTTTGCCATCTTGAGGAGACATTACTGTAGGCGAGATAGGGCAATTCTTTTACTGTCATGAATTCCGCTTCCAACTGGATCACTTTTTGCAGTTGCTAATCGACAAAGAAATGTGTAAAAAAATGTGTGTTTTTATGCACCGGTACCCAATTTGCATCTAATGCAGCAAAAGTGGACAACTTGACATGAATTTCCATTTGTGAAAGCTTTACTGAGGGTATACACTTTTTTTGATAATGGGAAAGAGAGAACTACTTGAAAGTAAATGTGCACAAGAACGCCACAAACTATAGTAGTATAGTTACAAAGCTTTGGCTGCACTCCTAGCAGCTACATGTACCTTGGACCTTTAGAGCAAAAGTTAGACATGTATATTGATTCTCGACATCATTCCAAAATGGGGGCGTCCTCATAGCCTGGAAACTTTGAAAAAGGTGATAAGCAGTTAAGCACTAAAGACCGTTGGTATGAATTTAAAAATTAAAGTTCTGAACGTAGGGCTCATCCGCTCATGTAATGCAGGCGTCTCTCATCTTTTAGCAATTACGCTCTCTAGCTGTCCAGGATTTGTATGTTGGTGCACCCTTGTGATTGTTTACTGACCATGCTCCATCAACTATTCCAGTTGGTGGTGCTCCTCCTCTCATGCTACGCTGAACACGAATAACAGGGTCGTATGGTCAGGCGCACTGTCCTTGTCTGGCAACGTTTCCCTCCTGAGCTATGTCATTTGTGAAGGCTCTCCAACGTGGTCCAATTCCTTGCAAGCTTCTCATGTGGTTGTTACTAGGTCAAAGGTGTGCAACCCAATTTATCTCTTTGCATATGTTCGGTACGATAGATAGAGTGTCTAGAGCTCCAGGGTCAGACGCTGCCCTACCATAGATGCTGATCTGTGGCCATACCTGCAATTTGATACTGTTAGGGTGAAGAGGTAATATGTCGATGTACCCCTTAAGGGCCCATTCATGGCTTGTAAGCACACAGCCCCAGAGTAAGTGTGAATTTTTTTTCTGGGGTGCATTGCGAGAGGAGACAGACTGCTGATACCCTGCCATTTTCTTGAGAGAGTTTAACAGCTCGAGAGAGTGTCATGTAGGCATGTCCAGAGAAAGATTAGATTTCCTGCTTCTCCGGACATTTCAGATCCCATTCTTTCCCTCAGCACTCTTCCGAGTTTTGTGACAGAACTCTGGTCGGAGTACCCTGTGGGGTAGTGAATACATTGCTTCTGAATGATGAGAAGATTGTAGGCCGACTTGGTAGTATAAGCTCCAGTTGTGGTGTATATAGTATGCGACTGGTGATGTAATTTGGAAAGATGGTTCTAATATCATGCATTCATGCTCATCCCTCTGAGTGGCATACCTTCTAATGTGAGAGGTCTTTAACTTTCACGTGGTTTGTTTACTGGGCATTTAGAAGAATGTATTGCTTGCTTGCCTTTATGTCCCATATCCACCAATTCCTTACAGACGCGTAAGGTTTCACCATTTCCTGCTTGCCAACTTAATCCTTCTAGAAGTAAGTCTCTTCCTTGTAGTACGATCCTCCATGCTCACCATGACCCTCCTACATAGAGGCTTCAGGAAAGTTTTTCATACCACAGTGCTTTACCTTCATGACTCAGGTTACAAGGAGGTCTGTCTTTGTTAGGATTCTCCATATCTGCTTTGCAAGAAAGAGCTTAATTGAACCATTGGAAGCTTGAGATCCCCAGTCCATTTGTAGATTTTGAGAGGCGAAGTGTGTCATTTAGTATTAGCCGCATTGGCCTCTTTGATTAAGGATTGTGCCAAAACTGCTGCATGGAGTTTGTACTCGAAGAAGTGCAAATCTGTATGATATTTTGGTTCTCTTTTTTTGTCATCTGCAGTCTTACAATTTTTGTCATATAAATGCCGTGTCGGTATGCAGGGTCCTCCTGGAACTGGTAAAACCACAAGTATTTTGGCTCTTGCACATGAGCTTTTGGGGCCTAATTATAAGGAGGCAGTCATGGAACTTAATGCATCTGATGACAGGTATGTTTGTTACATATGATTTCTTGTGGTGCTTAATTTTCATATAGCACCTTTATTTGGGTTGACGTTATCTCCTCACCTCTTAATCTACAGGGGAATTGATGTTGTTAGAAATAAAATTAAGATGTTTGCTCAGAAGAAAGTTACATTGCCCCCAGGGAGGCAAAAGATAATCATATTGGATGAAGCTGACAGGTTAGCTATGATGTTGTGTTTCCTGGTTAACGTTCTAAAATTGGTCATGATTACTTAATATACTCATTTTTTTAAAGACTTCTATTTCAGTTACATGCGGTGTCTCTTTGGGTCCCCAATTGTCTTTTCACAGATTTACATAGGAGTATTACGTTGTAAACATTTTTTTCTTGGCTCTTACACACGAGTGTTCTTTGAAACTGCTAATAATACAATTAAATGCAAATTAGCATGACATCTGGAGCGCAACAAGCCTTGCGACGGACCATGGAAATATATTCATCTTCCACGCGTTTTGGTCTAGCCTGCAATACATCCTCAAAGATTATCGAGCCTATTCAGAGTAGATGTGCCCTGGTTCGCTTCTCAAGATTGTCTGATCAAGAAATCTTAAGTCGTCTCATGGTGGTTGTTGAAGCAGAAAAGGTACTTTTGTTATTCACAACTCATTTCATATTTTAGACTCACGTATGATGATTATTCAAATAAGTAATTGATGAATGCTTGTGACTTTGAAGGTTCCATATGCTCCAGAGGGCCTTGAAGCAATCATATTCACTGCTGATGGTGATATGAGACAGGCATTGAACAACTTGCAAGCCACAGTCAGTGGGTTCCGGTTTGTCAACCAAGAAAATGTTTTCAAGGTGACTGATCCAAAAGGCTTCAGCTTTTTTACTTTTTTTTTTTTTTTTTTTTTACTCTGTAACTTATTCCCTTTCTTTTATCTCTCCTCAGGTCTGTGACCAGCCTCATCCATTGCACGTGAAGAATATGGTGCGCAATGTACTAGAAGGAAAATTTGATGATTCTTGCGCGGGTCTTAAGCAGCTCTATGATTTAGGTTACTCGCCAACTGACATTATCACTACCCTTTTCCGGATTATCAAGAACTATGATATGCCTGAATACGTGAAATTGGAATTCATGAAGGTATTTGTAGACATAGCTTCTTCTTCTTCTTAGACTTGGTCTTACATAGCAGTCACATTCTGACCTGTGCATCTATGATGATTATGCAGGAAACTGGATTTGCGCATATGAGAATCTGTGATGGAGTTGGTTCGTATCTTCAGCTATGTGGCTTGCTGGCTAAGCTTTCAATTGCACGGACAACAGCTAAAGCTGCATAAGCCGGTGACTGTCGGATGTTAAATCGGCATAGTAGAAAGGCAGCAGCCGAATATTTCTGTTTGTAGGGTTTTTTTAGGAGGAACAGTATGCTCCTTTTGTTGAATCTGTTCGGCTAACTCTTGTGCAACCGTTTGGAACTAAATTTGCCCCTATTGAAGTCTTCTTCCTTGAATCTGCTTGCTCAAGTGTGTGTGTGTGTGTGTGTGTGTGTGTGTGTGTGTGTGTTTTTTTTTTTTTTTTTTTTTTTTTTTTTTTTTTTTTTTTTAATACATATGCTTCTAAACAAATGCCTGTGCGGCTTCAAGGTTGTTTGAGAGTACCCAAATGGCACGTTTAGTACATTGATTGAAATTGGATGTACATAGAGTCATATGATATTGTATGGTGTATTGATTTTAAGATTTAAGAGAGTAATAGTTATTTAAATTGGATGTACATAGAGTCATACGATATTGTATGGTGTATTGATTGGAAGATTTAAGAGAGTAATAGTTATTTAACTAAGATTATGTAACTTGCTTACTACGACACATTATACGGAAGAATACTAAGACTAGGAAGGCTTATCAATGGGCCTGCATCTCCTTTTGCTGGAAGGTCCCAGGCGGAGGTTGTCTCTACTCTCTAGGATTTATAACATCTCTTAGATATGCAGATTGGGTGCTTTCTTACCGCCATCACCAAGTTTTGTTTAATTTTCAATCTCGCCGACATAGTGGAATTAATTTTATGTGTAGAAGGGTAGTAACATTAATGGTGTATTGATCAAAAAGTTCTGAAATACTATTTATTATGTCGTTATGGTATTTTTACTATCGTGCCTCTTCTTCAACTGTAGAATCTAGTGTTAGTTTCAATAATTTCATCACACGCTAATTTTGCAATTTGCACTACCATATTGCAGTATTGATAGTACCCAAAACAACCAAATCTATCATCTTTTACTATTTATATTTGTATTGTTGGCTAGGAAGGGTCTCTTTCATTAGCATGTGTATATAAAATTTAATATTCTTTCAGAGTGACTTTAAGTCACGTATGGGGTCTCATAGTACATATAAAATTGTTCGAGAGAACACATCCATTTCATATTTAGACTTTTCTTTGAACTTTGTTTCGCCAAAAAATATCATGCGCCGGATATTTTAGGTACAATCATCTTGTAATATTGATATATCTCTTTCTCTTGAATACAAGTTGAGTTGGTCTATTGAAAAGTAGTTTCCGATTGAAATGAAAATTCGCCCGTTATACTCTTACTGGCTTACTTGAGGTATCACCTCAGATAGCGGGACTTCTCAGTGCACGACGTGACCCAAAATTCAGTAATCCGAACAAGTAAAAATAAAATAATTATTTTTTTAGAAAAAAATAGTTCACCAAAAAAGAAGTTTCAGCTGGATCTAATTGGGCCTTATGAATGGGGCTAGGCTGAAAAGGTACCCGTTCTAGGGCCCAAATGGCCCATTGACAAAATAGAAACCCTCATGGTCCAATTATAAATGCGTATCCCCAGCCATCTAGGGTTTCTTCCAAGCAGAGAGAGAACAACCAGAGGGAGAGAGAGAGAGTGAGAGAGAGCGGCGAGACCTCCAACACCAACAATGGTTCTCAAGTAAGTCCTCTCTGCGTTCACCTTCGTTCCCAAATCATTTTTCTCTATTCATTGATGCGTTCTTCTTTCTGTTCATTGGAATCTGGCGTTTGTTCCGTTATGTGTTTAATCTATACATGTTTTAGAGCCATTCTGTGGTAGTGATGCTAGGGTTTCGCATTCGTTAACGTCGTTCGTTTAAACGAAACTGTCAGGTTTATCAGGGAGGACTACTATTGCAGTTAAGTCCTCCCTGATAAACCTGACAGAAACTCGATTAGGTTTTTCAGATTGTCGTTTGGAGTAAATTCTGATCATCGCGTTATAGGTTAGGTCGAAAATGCTGGTCTTTTTTTGGTTAAATCGATCTGCAGCTTGTGAATATGTTGTAAAACCCTATATCAATCAATTGCTTCTGTTTAGCTATCAAATGACTTCTTCATTTACCTGCTAATCTGTATTGAAAGTATCTCTCATTGTGAAGTAGTGAAATCAATATTGAGCGATATCGGTATCAGTTGTATGAGTCTCTGGTAGTATATAATGTATGTTTTGGAATAGTAGATCCACTAATTAGAGGTTGCATTAGGCTATGATTGTGATTTGGGTGTTGAAATGTAAATTGGGTTTCTTCTTGTTGGTCACCATTGATCTGGAAATGCCTCAATTCAAACACTTATTAGCCTGTCTATTTGGGAATTATGCCTCTATGACAAGAGATTGTAGTGCAGGAAGTAACCCTTCAAAATTGTTGTCTTAGCCTGTCTATTGGGGAATCATCCTCAGTTTTCTGTTCATTCTTGATCAAGCATGTGGCAATGTTTAACAATTGATGCTTACGCTATCTTGTTTTAGGTGCTTGTAGCTTTTATTACATTCCATGTGAAATGCTTCTGTTAAATTCAATCATGACTGGCATCAACGTTTCTCACTGATTCTGTTGGTTTTACAGGACTGAACTCTGCCGATTTAGTGGCCAGAAGATTTACCCTGGCAGGGGTATTAGATTTATCCGTTCAGATTCCCAGGTTTGTTGAGTTGCCTGTTTTGCGTTTTACGTTTAGCATAAGCTTTGAACCACAAGAATAAATTAAAGGATTTGTTTGACATCTGTCTATCTGCTATCATCACCTATCACTTTTACCTAGATTTTTAGATTGAGGAAATTTATACATTTTATGTTATAGTGATGATGATGGTCACAGTTTAATGAAGGTGGCCTTCATTGTCGATTTTGCTCTACGTGGAGATTTATATATTTTATGTAAATGAATTGGAACTGGAAACTTGCAAATCTAAGTCTTTTAAATTCATGTAGCATTTTACGGATTTCTCATATCCAAAATAGAAATAAAAATCATTATGCTACAAGAATAGTTATACATGAGAATTAGACAAGGGAATTTCGCTATGTCATTCTTTTGGGCTTGCATGTTGTTGTGTTGGAGTCCCATGAAGAAAAGGTTTGGTATTATATTCATTTCATTTTCCCGTGGCCTTTCTAACTCTATTGCTGCCTGTTTGCTGCAGGTCTTTCTCTTTGCCAACTCCAAGTGCAAGAGGTACTTTCACAACAAACTGAAACCGTCGAAGCTGACATGGACAGCCATGTACAGGAAGCAACACAAGAAGGTAGCTTATTTCATTACTCTTTGTGTTTATTTTATTGAGTGATATGGCTTTTGATTCTAGGATAGGACCGTAACTTGTCATACACATGTAACATTACTGATTAGACCAACTTCAATTATCTAAATGCTTTGCTTGTAGGATGCTGCTGCTGAAACTGCCAAGAAGAGGCGAAGAGCCACCAAGAAGCCTTACTCAAGGTCCATTGTTGGCGCAACCTTGGAAGTTATCCAGAAGAGGAGAGCCGAGAAGCCTGAAGTTCGTGATGCTGCACGTGAGGCTGCTCTACGGTATGTTTTCCTCCTTTTCCTCCTATTCTTACTTCCCATGAGGAATAAATGGTTTGTGAAGTTGGCATAAATGTTTAAGACATACATTCTAGAGGAATTGAAGTCTGTTCTGGTACATTTTGCCCATGCCCTTAGTACTTTTCTAACATAACTATGAATTAATGTTCTTACTTATCTCTGGTTTGTGAAGTTTGACTTATTAGTACAAAAGCAGTTGAGTTGCTTTTTTATTGCATCATGTTTATATAGAAACTCTGCACTAAAGAAGCCGTATATGCATCAACTATGTTTGTTTTTAAAAACCGAAGAACTTTTTCAGTTTGACAAGACAACAACATTCGACAGAATATTTTGTTGGCATATTTGCATTGTAGCCACACACACTGTTTCATGTTCCATTAACCCATGTGACTCTCTGATGTGACAAAGCAAAATTGTTTTTCTTCAGTGAAATCAAGGAGAGAATTAAGAAAACCAAGGATGAAAAGAAGGCGAAGAAGGCAGAAGTGACGGCCAAGACCCACAAATCATCAAAGGGTAACTTGCCAAAGGCTGGTTCTACCAAGGGTCCTAAGCTTGGAGGAGGTGGTGGAAAGCGTTGAAAACCCTTCGTAGTTTTGCCTTCCAGTTAGAGACTTTGTTATAGGAGCTACCTTGTTTCAGAATTACTTTAGCTTGTAAGCTTTGGGAGTTTTGCAGAAGTCTACTTTGGATATTTTATCAGATACTGTTGAAATGCTTTGGAGCATAGTTTTGTTACTTGATTATCCCAATTCTTCGGAGACTATTGAGATTGTTAATGTTTTTCTTCTGTCTGACTTGCTGTATCCGAGCCGTCTATCATGCTCTTGGGAAAAATGAATGGCTTGATGGGAACTCGTGCTTCTCAATAGCTGTTATATGGTGTTAGCAACCTGAGTTCTCCAGATGCATTTTGTTATGATCATCTTCGTTAGTTTTGGATTATATCAATGCTATCTTGCAGTTGTAGAATTATAGATGGTTGTGTTCCTTTGACCAGTATGTAATTAAACTACGTAATTCTGCTTTGCATTTGGATCAGATTCTCCTGTTCTCCCAATTGTACGCAGATAAATGTGTGAAAGTAAACTGTGGCTGGACAAGATAGTTTTTTCCATTCTCCTTTTTATAAAGTTAGCTTGCAATTCGCATCAGCGCTGCTATCCGCTGGAGGTAAACTAAGGGGCCTTGTGCCTTGAATAATGCGCATACATAATTTTGCCTGCTGCCTTCAGGATTTCATTTCATGATTTATTTTTCTATATATTGTTTTGGACAAATAGAGATTTCATCACCAAAAAAACTAAAGTTACGCAGTCCATAGCATCATCATAATCAAGCTGTTAACTTCATCTGGTGGGTGTTGAACCCAATCCATCAACCTTTAGCCTTCTACTGGCTGCCATTCTTGCTACCAGCTGCTACTTCATTTGCAGTTTTAGGCACTCACACAACCTCTACATTGGATCTTACCAGGAGCATCTTGACATCATTCACCAGACCTGCAACTTGTTTTGGTCAATTAATTCCTCCATTAACCCATCTCGGCCGCCGAACTTTGATTGGCAACCTCTATTGAGCTTATACATCGCTCAAAAGTGCGACTCTTTTGGCAGCCTCTCTTAGTGCAGCAGCTTCTGCTTGAAGAGCATTCTGCACCGGGTGACCTCTTCCAATCTCCATCCTGTTGAGAAGTCCAACATCGGATTCATACACTTCAACCACTTCAACTTCATGATTTCTCACCACTTCAACTTCATGATTTCTCACCACATAAGCTGAGGTCACACATCTCTACAATCCTTGTTCCAGCATGCATCACTGCTTTCTGGTCCAAACCCCCGCGCCATTGTATCTTCCTCTCTTTGCTTCTAGTTGAGTTATGTGACTGGCATATCCTTTTCTTTCTTTCCCTATGACCTTTCCAGTGCACTTTTTTTATGGACAATGCTGGTGAAGACATAAGAGCCCAAAAGTGACTCGAACTTTGATAGAGGAAAAAAAAATGGCTTCGCACGGGTTCGTGATAGAGAAAAAAAAATTGGCTTCGCCCGGGTTCGAACCGGAGACCTTCATTGTGTTAGACTGACGTGATAACCAACTACACCACGAAACCAGTTCGTTTACAGATCGGGTAAAACTATTTTTGTTGTTATTTGAGTCTGGACAATGCCAATGTAGATGGGTGGTCCTCATTGAATTGCTGAAGACAAGATGTTGAAAAAGATGCATAGAAGTTATAAACAAAGGCAATAATTTCATGCTTTGGTTGACGCTTCCAAAGTGCGTAGTTTGACCGGCAACCCATCTACCACAACAAAAAACAACTTCTCTCACTCCCACTTCTTCATTACAAGCACCGACATGGACTATTTCAACTTCTAGTACCAAGTACTAGTACATTGGTTAATGCCACTCTACCACCTCTTTGTCGTTGGTCAACCCATCTGAAATCATCATCATCTTTATCCGGTCTTCACTCTTCACTCCACACCTTATTAATGCACACATGTCTCCGCCATTAGAAAAAACACACATTTTACCGATGTAGTAGTAGTTTAGATTATCAGACGGATAAGTACCGAAAAAAAAAATTACCGAAAAAAGATGATCAGACAGATGAACGTTCTCGAATTAATAGTTCAAACAATACTACTAAGCATGGTGAATATTGCCGTCACGTTCGGATTAGACTGCACTAAATTGGATTATTTTGATGGGATTGGACCAGCTGAATCACTTAACACGAGTCTTTAGTTTTATACCGTAATAAAGCTACAAAAAGTTCATTAAACAAATCCCTTAGTAGGTGACTAATTTAGAATTTTTAAACACTCCAGTTTAATTATAATTAGTCAAAACACAGGTAAGCCAGCTAATGCTAGAATACAAAACATGCCAATATGGAATTTAAGCAAATAGAAATAGTAATGAAAGTTGAAGGGGGAAAAAGAATGCAATGTAAAAGTAAAGAACCTCAATTTACCACTACTACACATTTCAAGAAGTTTCAGAGCTACCACAAGTTGAACCACATAAACTGATAAATACTCCTAGAAATTAGTAGGATTCATTCAGAGTACAACCATTAAATTAGCAGAAGTAGGAACAACCTACGAAGATTAACAGTGCAGGGATGGCTAATTATACATACTCTCATATGTTGTTATTAAGGCTAATGTCATCAACTAACTACTATGTTTATAAAAGGATTTCCCAAATCAACTTTTAAACCTCGAGCGAGCCGTCTAGTACCTGTTCCAGTAGCCACCATTGAGCCCGCCGCTATCGCCACCTCTCACGGGCATTCCAAGCCGGTCCAACCGACCCGACCCAGGATAAGCTTTATTAGCAAAGCTCTCGTGCAAAGCAGAAGCCGCTCTTTGGGTGCTTGACCTTGCATCAGAATACGCATAAACTGAGTTTCTCTTCCCTGAGACCAAGTTCTCGAGCTGTTGTGGCCTTTGTTTCGGCGCACTGAGAGACCTCATCTTAGCTTTTGAAGATTGAGTGCAAGACATGTAGTTCGGATGGTCAGAGTAACCACTCAGGCAGCTTCTTGAGATATCGCTCTTAATGGGAGTGAAAGGTCCTCTTCTTGAGCTACCGCCCTTGGAAGATGCTGAGTAGAATTGAGGGCTGTTGTTGGCTGTGCAGAATGGGCTTTCAGCAGCGTCTTGCCTGAACTTCAAAGGGCTTAAGGATTGGACTTCGAAAGAGGATGGACTTGGAACTGTTTGATGGGTGGTCGAGTCCTTTGAAGTGCTGAAGCTGTGGCTGTACTGATCAGCGGATAGGGAGGGTTGTTGGAAAGAATGCAGACGGCTTGTTCTTTTTGGGGTGGTGAAGTGGTGTGATTTTGCAGAATCGATTTCGAGGATCTTGGCGGTTTTCTCGTCGTGGAGTCTTTGTTCCCAAGACCCGTTATCCAGTCGGCTATGCATTGAGTTCCAACTATTTTGGGCAATTGACTTGGAGGAGTTCCTCTGTACAAGTATGAATCACCATCAACATTGGGACTAACTCAGAAGATTTTACTAAATTATTAAGACATGTATAAGAACAAGCATGTACCTTGAGCATCGAAGGCTGATCATGTTTTGAACTCTTTGAAGTTATGGCATGTTCAAAGATGTCAGGGGTTGCAGGGCCCTGCATATAAAAAATGCGCTTAGTCATTACTGATCTATATACTAAAGGAGCTAATTTTACTGTTCATGGGGAACTCCGTGGCCAACATATAGTCGTTAGATATTCTCAAGATCAACATTAGAAAAAGTTTGATAGTGGGCTCTGCCTACGGGTCATGTCCTAGTAACTGATAGACATAGACTGATTAATACAATTTCGAGAATGATCCTTTTCAAGGAACAGGCTACAATTACATTGATGCTAATGAGAGAAGTTATCTGGATGAATTCAGCTGATGCTTGAACTTCTTATCATGTATTCTAGTACTTCCTCAGTTTCTTCTCTTGCTTCCTACTTCACTATACACTGGTCGGGTGATTTGGTTAGCAAAAACGATACAAGAATTTCGTAATCTTTTCATGGTGTTCTAGAGCAAAGTTTACTCTACAAAACCATTAAAGATTAGTAAATTCTTGCATTGATTTGCATCAAATCGCCGGGTCAAAGTGACCTGGCAAATACTAGGAAGCAAGAGAATAAAGGAAGTACTAGTAATTAAGTCTTAGATATAATAGTCGCTTAGCTAAATAAGTGCTCTAATGATTCAGAAAAATGTCAAACACGTGCTTAAAGTGAATCTTTGAGATAGCTATTGTTTAACACCCGCCGATTACCTTTACTGATAAAAGGTAAATTATAGTGTAATAAGCGATTCCGTGGCTAAAGTAGACTAGTATACTTTGGAACTGTATAGCAGCTATAGCTTTCCCAAAAAAGCAACTGTAGTTTGAAGTTTGAAGTTTGAAGTTTGAACTCGAAATAAATGGAGGGAAGGGTGAAATCTGCTTACATGTGGGTGTTGGTGGAAATGAGAGGATTTGGAGCTTGAATTTGGAGATTCAGAGTTTTGGGACCGCCCCGCCCTAGCACGTGCTTGGGCACGTAATAACGCCTGCATTCGTCGTAGCATATCTGCCGTGTGCTTCCTGATAATGTGACCTCTAACCAGTGCCTGAAGCTTCACCAATCCTTTTAATGCTCTCAAAGCTCTTCTTGCCTGAACAAAATTTAATTCTTGAACAAACTATTGATTCATACAAACACAAAAAGAGCAGAACAAGATAAGGCACTGAGTACATGAAATGGTCCACACTCCACAGAGAACATCATTGTACAAAATACCTCATGTGACCACTCTGAAGATGGCGCCAAAAGCAAGAACCCTCTTTTTACAGTCTAAACTCAAAAGCAGAGGAAGCTATTGGCACCATCAAGATTCATATCTTCACCTAATAAAGGAATAGTAGTAATTTACCCCAAAGTGATCCTGACATTTCAAAGGAAAAGGACATAACACCAGCTGGGCTAGACAGGGAGTAGACAACTAGACATGCACAGAACAATAGAACCATCCTAGACCCAATAGCCAAAATCCCCTTTTTGTCCAGTACAAAAACTCAGAAAGCCAGTTTGGACTTTGCTGGTTACTGCCATGTTCAAGAATTTAGTGCAACTCTAACACAAATGTTCTTTGACACAATGCAATCTAGAACACCAAAATGACTCCCCCCAGTGTTGTACATAGTACTACTCGCTTTAGGGGCAGTAGTTATGACTCAAAACGGGCATTGATCGGTTCACGACTCCCCAATACACTAGCGAAAACAAATTTGGCATTGCACTTTTCATGTCTGTTTAAAAACAAAAAACAGACTGAAAATGGTTGTTTAAAAAACATGACATTGGAGTTTTTTTATAATTTCTTCATATTTTCGGTGGTTAAAGACACTTCAATCCATATTATATGCATAAACTAACAAAAAATGTGATTATAGTACGTAAGAATGAAATTCGAGTAAATTAACATTAAAATTCAGTAATGTTGTGGGGCATGTTTTTTATTTTAAAGACTGTGTTTTCAACACACAATTTTTTTAATATTTTTTTTTTTTGAACAAAACCCTGGACTTTTTAATTTACTTTTAAATGTGTTTTTCAGTAAATTTTTCCACTGTTTTTCATGTTTTTAAACAGATACCAAGTGAATCAAACATATGATTAGCAAGAACTACTGCTACTACCACATCCAATCTAAAACTAGCAAGGGCTACTTAAGTCCTCTAATCAAACAAGATTTGAAGAAGCAAAAAGTCCAGGGAATAGGCGAAGATTTGAAGGGCAGAACAGTACATTTTTCTCAAGAATCATCTGCAATACTGTACCTACAGTAGGTTAGGTGTAGTCCTTATCGAAAAAGAACAGGCTTAGGCCCCATACCCTCATTTCCACTTCTGTGTATAATTGACAGCAACCACAACGTTCCATCATTTAATAAACCACACAAATCAGAAATAAGATCAATAACAAAGACCAAAAATTATTTTTTCCAAAAACAAGTCGCTCAATAAGCTCTAGTTTTAACTGTGTGCCACTACCTTACACTAACATCACATCATAGCTGAACTCCTACTAGTAGTGGTAGTGATTATTATATTGGCAGAGTTATTGGGGCTGAAAAGACCATAAAGCCCCCCGCCCGGCAAAACGGGAAATGTAATTACCACTCCGTCCCTCTCTTTATCATATGTTGACATTTCAACTCGTAGGATTGCGAGGTTATTTTGATCGGGTGATTTGGATTGCAAAACAATATAATTTTCTGACAATTTTTTCACCGTATTATAAAGCAACAATACTATAAAAAAATTATCAAAAATTGAATCATATTACTATCGAAATCACCGGGTCACAGTGACCATTGAATAGTAGTAAAGCAAAGGTGGGACAAAGAGAGGGAATAGAGTGGTAATATCCGCTTAGTATCCGCTTACAAACAGTGTTTAAAATCGAAAACACATTTGACAAAATTAAGTTAAAAAATTACCATATTCATAAGTTGATTAAAACAGATATGCCCAAACATGTGCTAACTTCACATCATAGCTTTTTTTTTTTTTTTTGTCTACCAACTTCACATCATAGCTGAACTCTAGTTATAGAGTAATTATTATATTTTCAGAGTTAATGAGGTGAAAAGACAATAAAGCCCCCCGCCGGGAAAACCGGTCGGACGATGAACGGAAAAGTAACGCAGACGGCAAGTATTTCGTGAAACTCGAAACCAAATCGAAACAGATCAATAACGGAAGTAATCAAATCAGGCGAAGAAATTACGAAATCACGAAATTACCAAATAGCCTCGGAAATGCGATTGAATCACAACCGCCGCGTACTCTCCGCCGGCGACGAACGCGGCGGAGGCGGAGCTCCGGCCGTCGGCTCTCCCGCTGCTCGTCAATCGAACGACGGCAGCCGCCGCCTGCGCCGCCACGACAGCTGCCTCCGCCACCGCGGCCGTCGCCGTCGCCACCGCAATCGCACGCTCGCTCGGATCAACGCTCCGGTGGTCGTATTCCGGCACATTGCGGTGGTTGGAGCTCTCGCGACGGCGGTTTCCGGCGGTCGGCCGGTCCTTTTCTCTGTTCGATTTCGTGAAGCTCCACCGCCTCTTCGGCGGATTCGGCGACGGCGATGTCTCCTTTTTCAGGCCGAGGAGGCCGCGAAACCACCTCGATGCTTTGCCCATTTTTAATAATGGTTCTTCTCCGAGCACTGTGGTTCATGTGAAGGATTTGGAGTGAGCATTTTTTTTAACAGTGTGTGAGTGGTGAGAGAACGATCTAGAGAGAGGAGGAGAAGAAGATGGAATTGGAATTGTTCGTGGAAGGTGAAAATAGGAACAGAGACTGAGCAAGTTGCGCATTAATAGGAAAACGCGTCTTGATTTACGGAAGTGCCCTTCTGCTACAGTGAAGCTCCCACCGCAGATAAATAAATGCTGGTGGATGACTTTTTCTTTTTTGAAATTTCGATATCAAAACGCTTAATATGGAGAAATTATTGTGCGAAATTATTTACAAAATTATTCAACTAGAGATCTAGAATAATTTTTGGCATAAATTTGCATTAATGCCCTGTCTGGCTGATTTTTAGATTTTTGTTGTCAAACGCTGATTTTTAGATTATGTTCACATTTTATTTGAACTCTTGAGTGGACATTTTATGCGAAATAATTATGTTAAGAATGGGGACATTTTATTATCTCATAAACAATTATGCGAAATAATTCACAAAATTATTCAATTTGAGATCTAGAATAAATGATTAGAATAATTACAAAAAAATAAATGAAAGCATAATTTTGCATTAAGGCCTAGTGTGTCTGAGTTCTAAATTATGTTCACATTTTATTTGAATTATACACTTTGGTCATGATAAAAATTTATTTGAATGCACATCTTCAACCGTTATGCTGAGTCAAATAAAAATCTTTTTTTTTTTGAAATATAGTCAAATAAAAATCTTGAAAATAGGAATTGAGTGTTATATTACTAAAAAAAATTTGAGGAATTTATATTACGAGATTGTGAGAGATTGGAACACGTGCACATTTGACAATTTCGTAGGTTTGCTAATTTTCCTCTAATGAGATACTTCTTTTACGAAATAAGGGTCTTTATTTACCACGAAAAAAGCAAGTATATTGATTAAATAATTTTACAATAACAGAATACTTGTATCTATTAGTTGTCAATCTTTTCCAACAAAATGTTTCTAACAAAGCGGAACGTGGCATTTTTTATTTTGAAATAAAAGAGATATTCATTCACTGACGCATAAATTGATTGATGCATAAAGAAATGTATAAATCCCTTTCGAAAAAAGAAATGAATACAAAAAATAAAAATATTTTATAGTAATTGACATTTAATTACTATGACTTATTGTTCAAAAACTAAAATTTCGGTACATGCAGTATTAAACTGACACTTATGTGCATGTACTATAAAAAAACCGACATCCCTCTTCAATATGACTAACATCATTATTGTGGTCCAAATTCTACTACTGACAATGGCTACTAACACGTGTAATGTTCTTTTTTTTCTTTGAATCAACCCTTTAAACAAGGCTAAATTCGTGATTTCATATAATTACGAGCCATGCTTCTAATAAACGTTTAATCTCACTAAGGGTACGTTTGGTTTTCAAGTATTAGCGGTATTAGCTAGGATTGGACTAAATATAGTCCAGGTATTAGTCAATACTGTGTTTGGTTGTTCTGGACTAATTTTAATACTAGTACTAAATAGTAAAAAGACGATGTTTAATATCCCAAATTAGTACCTTCTCACATGAGGGTATTAGATGGATTGGACTATTTATACCTTAATACTGAATTAATACTGCACAAAACCAAACACATTATTAATTATAGCTCAGCTAATCCAATCCAATCCTATCCGGAAAATTTAGTCAAGTCCAGTCCAGTACGAATAGTCCGGAAAACCAAATGTGCCGTAAATGAATAATTGTTTCCTATTGTGACTTGAACAAACAAGATAAAAACTAATATCCGATAAACAAATAACCTCAGTAGATAAACAAATTTTCCTATCCCAAGAGCATTCATTTATTAAGGATACCAGATTAACAGTAGTAATATATCCATCAAACAACGAGAAACGAGGGATGAGGTGAAGGAGATGGGTCTGATCATTTTCTTGATTACCACAAATAGAGAGAGCTGCTGCGTTCAATATGAAGGGCTAGCTGCTATAGGCTAAAGGCCATATCTTGTCAAACCAGTGAGAATCTGTGGCATTGGAGGAAAACTGAAAATGACAAAATTTGTGATAGAAAAAGTTGCTTTGGACTCTTCATGCTTCAAATCACTCCACAGTTCCCACACGGCAGATAAAACCAATCACCTCATCAACCATTGCATAAAACAACAAAACCCGCGTATCAACCCCACGGGTCTCTCGTTTGTGTGTGTGTGTGGGGGGGGGGGGGGGGAGGGTTTGGTGTGAACCTTATGGGTGAGTTTGGTGTGGATTTTAATCCAAAATCTATTTTTAACTTTTTGAACTTTTTGTAATGGATTGGTATGAATTTTTTTGAGTGGATTTTGAATTTGGAATTTTTACGTTGTAATCTAGAATTGGTTGAAGAACAAAGTTGAGTTTGAGTGAATTTTTTTGTGTCTCTTTTATCAAATCATGATAATAACAATAATGTCCACATTAAGCAACAAAACTGTCTCATCATGACTTTCATTAAGATAGATAAAAAATATATATAATGGTGAATTTCACTAAACAATAAAACTGTCACATCACTAAATTGTTTTAATAACACAAATTTTTTTTATCAAGTTCATACATTTTTTTTCTTAAATTTTGTGTCAACATTTTTCACACCATCACAAAAGACAACTTAAAATCCAAAAAGTCCACACCAAACCCACCCATATGTGTCCATCCGTTCTGAGGATATTCTAAGCACGAAATTTTATCATAGCAAAAGGATCAATATGGGTGGTCCAACAATTTTTCACTATTAGCTTTGTAGTTTTCGGTGCGACCCCAAAACTTTAGTAGCATCATTCTTCCCCTAGGGCGACGAGGCTGAGAGTTCTGAGATTGAGGATTACCAGTAGTACAAGTTTAATTTCACAAAGAAGGAGAACACATGATTAGCGCTAGATGAAGGCTATTGCGATGATGTCGAGGAAGGACTCCATCACTCCATGATTGGCACTTTCGTGTTCGATGAGAAATTTGACACGAAGGTGATGTGAACAATTTTAAACGAATCTAGAACAAGGGGACAAAGATCAATATGATAGAGGTTGACTTCAACACCTTCCTCTTCGTATTCCTGGACCAGGCTTCGATGAGACGGGTTGTCTCCGGCGTCCCTTGGGCTTTAACGGAAAGATTCTCCTGCTAAAAATCGTAAAAGTTGGGCGACCACACGACGAATGTTGATTTTAAAGATATGGATGAGATGGGGGATAATCATCATGGATACAATGGGGAAGACGATCATTGCTGATATAAAAATAGAGAGTAAGGACATAATTAACTACCTTCGGGTTAGAAACAGAATATGGTTGCAGAACCCCTCACAAGAGGCATTTATCTTGTGGTCAAGGGAGAAGAAATTTGGCTCAACCTAAAATAGAGGACACCATGCATGTGTCACTGGTGCAGAAGTGTGGTCCACGATGGTAGCCAATATGAAACAGCCCCGGAAGATGTCCAAGAAGACACTAAACGGGGTTATGGTCCATAGCTTCTATGTCACCCCCCAACTCAAGAGAGAGAAGAAACTTACTCAAGTGAATGAGAAGATAGATGCTCCAAAATGTCAGGTTGCTGCTTCTGAAGACTCTAATGCTAACGAATCCTAGGCCCTGAAGGCTCACGCCACGATTATCATTGATAATGCGATGTTTGAGGATGGGGATAATTCAATGGCCATGGATACGGTTCCCGATCGGGGATCAACAAACTAAAGGAGACGGAATTTACAAACGAAGATGCAACGTCCAGACAACCACATGAAATCCAGACAGAAGGGAAAGACAAAGCCATTATGTCGGTAAACGGATATGTTCTGGATCGGGTGAGTACGTTCAACTCGGCAACTGCAAATGGTACAAAATGAATAAAGAAAGCGGAAGCTACAAAGAAAAAGGTGATTTGATGAATTTCAGCCCCCACCAAACCCTTCTAAGGCCTCAACAGTGAGCAATAGAAGGGCTGAGAGACAACTGTTGCTTGAGTATAACAAAGACATATAGGAGACTGTAGACCCAATAAACGTTCCGGCAACGACTATGTCGTAGTCCTGCAACATCATGAGTATGTTGAGCTGGAATGTATGGTATTGGGAACCTGAATACGTTCATATCGCTTTTTCGATCTAGTAAATCTTAAGTCTCTTGATATAGTATTCTAATGGAGACAAGGCAGTTGGGAAAAATGATGGAACACATTTGGAGGAAACTACGATATCCTCATGATATTACAGCAGACTTTCAGAAGAGGAAAGAGGGTCTTGCCCTTTCTCGAAGGATAGTATGCAAGTTCGGCACAACAACTTATACTTTTATCACATTCGAGAACAGTTGGACCTTTTGGCGGCGAAGACGTTATTGTTGGACATGTTTAGAGGATCTAGAGTTGAACACATGTTGTGGTCGACCTCGGATCCCCTTCATATTCACATGGCATGGAAGGACAAGTCAGGGATGGGGAAGAAAATTAGGTTCCAAATATGAAGTAAGCTTCGATTATAAGTGGGGTCATAATCGTATAAAAGCTGGAGGAGGCAACATCATGTTGTAACATTTGGAACCGATTGATTTTTTGTTCGGTCATCTGCCGAACAAGAGCCCTCTTGGAAAGATGGCACAAATTGAAGACTATTATCAATTAGCTGAGGTTATTAGAGAAAGAAAAGATATGTGCAGGAATACAATGAGTCATTGCGAATGGAAGAGATTATGTGGCCACATACAGTGGCGGACGCAGGAATCTGATCGAGCGGGGGCCAACTTATGAAGAGAAGCACAGATGTATAATTTAGTCATATTCTTCGTGTATGTATATTATAAATTTTGAAAGAGAATACACCGATAAATATTATCATCGTCACGTAATCGCAACATACTCTTTCTAACAACAACAAAAAAAAGAAAAAAATTATAATTATTTTCGCATAAAGTTGACATTAAATGAAATTATGTAAAGCTATATATACATACTTTTACTAGATTAACATATAATTCTAAAAGTTGTAAGGGTTGAATTGAATTGATTTTAATTTTGGAGGGGCCAACTCCATATACTTCTTAAAAATTGTCCAAAACATTATTAGAAATGTAACTCGTAACTAGTTACTTCCATCGATTTGTTTGAATAAGTATTTGGTAGGAATTAAACGACTACTTAGTAGCATTTTAGAATTTAATATTTCTAAAATTTAATAATGTCTAAAACATTATTTCTTAGTTCTTCATAAAATCTAATAAATAGCCATCTTGGACTATTCTTGGTTATATGAAAATAATGTTAGCTAATTAAATTAATAAAGTGTTGGTTAATAATTTTGATTTTAGTACAAAAGTTACAAGTTAATAGACTTGGGTTATGGACTCTTAAATAACGATAATTCTATTAGTAAAATAAAATTAGTGGTGGGGGAATTAGGTGATTCCTAATAAGACTCGCTAGACTTAGAGCACTACATGTTGTATACTTGCATAGATGATTCATAATTGAATGTTAGAGCACTACATGTTGTATACTTGCATAGATGATTCATAATTGAATGAGGATATGCAATTTGTAGGTGACGAGTTCATTGACGAAGGCTACGTGTCTTTCTAAAGGATCGTTACGCGCTATTTGTTGAGAATTAAGGTGAGTATACATGACAAGCCTTGTGTGCCAAGCTTCCTTCGTGTCAAACTTGGATTTTATGTTATGTATCAAAATTGTATTGTTTATTGATACTTGTCGGTTTTGTTTATTCTTTGGAAAATATGACACGATAATTATTAATCCGTAATAATGTAAAGTGGAAAGAGTTGTGCGGGGAACGTCATTTGGATTATTATTGATTTGGTTTGGTTGCTGTTGGCTTCGTCCACTCGACATTATTATTTTGCCCGGTTGCCATTGCCCCGGGTTCGCTCCATGTACTCACCTCTCTGGCCGCAAGAAGTCTGAGGGGGGTGCCGGCACTTAAGGTCTTGGTAGCTTGTGATGGGATATATTGATGATGCGATTGGATTTTCCCCGTTCAACTCAAGAATTAAAATGTCTGGATTGGCAGTTTATTAATGAGGAATTGGATGTTATGATTAAATGAGGTTATCATAGTTGGATTATTGAAATTGAATTGGGATTTTCAAATGAGGATATTGGCTATGAATTAAATGTTGGCTTCTGGAAACCTCTAGAATTGTGTTTGGAACAAGAGAATATTTTATTACTCAATTGTCTTTTAGTTCCGCTGTGCAAATGTTATTCTTTACCGTTTTACTATCTCCTCTGTGTTTGACATGCTTTGGTGCTGCTCACTCGGTATTTATTGCTGACTTTGAAAACTGCGGTTCCTGTTTTCCTTCCCACCGCAGGTTTAGAAGCAGGAGACTTGGTGTAGCAGGGTACGGGACTCACCTAGTGGAATATCATCACGATTTGATCTAGTCTGTTAGCTAAGCCTAGTGTAGTAATTTTGAGTCGCACGTCTTATTCAGAGACTCGTGTAATGCTTAAGAATTTTGTACCGTTTAATATTATGTAATAAATAATTCAGGATGTTATGCTTTTGATTTTCACTTTCGCTTTTAGCAGCGCCCTCCTGGGTTTTCCGGTCCGGAACGGAAGGCTTGGGGATTCTCGGGTCGTTGCAATAGCCCCCGTAACGGCACGTTCGACCGTGTATATAGGGATCGTTATGCACCTGCCCGCATATATCGGAGACCGTTATGAGATCGTCCGCATTTATGGGATACGTGAGCCATAAACCTCTCAGTCAGCGACCAGAGGTCGCGCGCGAGCTTGGTTGTATATGACTACTTTGACTTGCTAAAGTCATTGTATTGGGCATCCCTATTTATCCTCCTGTTTGACAGATTGGAACAGCGATGGGAAAGAAGCTTCTACTAAAGAATCCACTTCGTTTGTTGTTGCCTTTGTTCAGGAAAGTATGCTAAGAAAAAGAGTGCCCACATATGAAAAGGAACTGCAGTGATCTTGAATAGGAATCCTACAGCGATAAATAGAATCCCCATAAAAATACCACTAGATAGAAGAGAAAGGTTTACAAGGAGACTCCATTAAAACAGTCCGAGAACTCGGGCAAACTACAACGATTCCACTACTTACGACCCCTTAGGACGAGAGGTTGGTCGTAGACCAGGCGCTATCTTCCTCGAAAACTAAGGAGGAAACAGAAGCACGGTAACTACCCGATGACCTAGGGCGAGGAGGCTTAAAACGAGGGGGAACTCGCTTACGGTTTTATCCTCGACATCAGGGGAGGGCTCGGCAACCCAGCTACTCTTGTTGTTCGCGCGCGACGGGCCTTACTCTAGCCTCCAAACCACTAAATTCCCACAAGTCCCTTGTTGTTGGTACGCGAGGGCCCTGTCTCGCAGCCCCCAAGCGGATAAGAATGGGTAGTTATCTGGTGTGTATGAAGCACAGCTAGGTGTGCTGGATGGCTGCCACGTGGCTCCGATCTGTCTGTTTGGAAAGCATCATCTACAACCGGGAAAGTAAATAATACAAGATATTAAACTACTATCTCTAACAAAGTCCAGCCAGTTGTTTTCTAGTTACAGGTAAAAAGGGTTACAATCGAACAAGTACACCAATGGTGAATAACACTGATGGAAACCGTTAGATTTAGGGGCAGAGGTGATGCATAGAAGCTGTATATTATGTAGATGAGAGAAATAGTTGTACCACCTGTGTTGTTGTATTGTACCCTGAAGAGAATGTGACCCATCTACTTGTACAAGTCCAATTAGGTCAGCCAATGTGGATTACGTGGCTGTACGGAGTAGCATGGCCCGTGTAAGGCGACTATGACCCATATCTCCGGAGATCACTGTGTGCAGTATCGGACTTGTATATACAGATGGACGGGTGAGTCAACTCCATAGATGCGACGGGCCTTATTCAGCCTCCAGTCACCAAGTCCCCCACTTTTTGTGCAGATTGCAATATGCTAGGTACCCTATCTAATGTTCTCCATATGCTAACGTGGCGTGATCTGGTGCGCATGGAGCACCGTAAGGTAGCCAGTTGGGATCATGTTTTGGATTATCTACGAAGAGAAATAGTCATTATGCTACCACTATTTTACTAAATTGAGTTTATCAAATATGTTTCGAGTGTTGTCTCTATATGTAAGTCTGATGACTTCTCTTTGTTTCAATTGCACCGCTCATTGAGGAGTAGTGCTCTCAGAGCACGGGTCATGCAATAGCAAAACAGTAAAAACATAAGATGTGCTATCTTTATGCACTTCCACCACATTAGGAAATTTGTAGTTCACATTTTTTCCATAATGTTTAGATATTTAAGTAATTTTTCACTATCTTGACAACTAATTACTTCCACTACATTAGTCTCTGCTATACTATGTATCTATGGCTCCCGAAAATTCCTAACACACTTGTAATTCAAGAACAATTACAACATAATCTTCAGATACTCTTAAAGCAATGGAAAAAAAGGTCTAAGACTTGCAAATTTCTACCCATGAGATCCTTACACGAATAGATGGATGGAGACAGTTCGATAGGGACATCCTTTGCTTCTTCAGAATCTTGAGACTCCAAAAAAATTCCGAGAATATTTGGTGTGGAAACTTGAAAGATAAAGAAAACCTGCTGATCTGTATATCAGGGTCTCAAGATTTTGCGGGAAGCGATGACCCAATTTTTATTGTCTTTATTGTGCATTACTCTTTATTGATAAAATGCCAAACTATTTTGTCTACACATATATACGAATCCTTTCAAACATCTGAATAATTAGGATCATTGTACTAAACGTTTTGTTCTTCTATGATGATCTCCTTTCTTTAAAGAAAAACTTAGGATCATTGGTGCAAATTGAAATGAATGGAGGAAACATGATCAATTCCCTCATACTGCCTTCAATGTTAAATGTTAACAACTCTTGCTCTACTAAACTAATTTTCAGACAATTGACACAGTCTTCTTGATGGAGACAAGACAGTTAGGAAAAATGATAAAACACATTTGGAGGAATCAAGGATATCAGACTCTCAGGAGAGGAAAAGGGGTCTTGCCCTTGCTCGAAGGATAGTATGCAATTTCGGCTCAACAACTTCTACTTTCATCACATTCGAGAGCGGTTGGACCTTGTGGCGGCGAATACGTTATTGTTGGACATGTTAAGAGGATCTAGAGTTGACCACATGATGTGGTCGAACTCGGATCCCCTTCCTAAGGCATGAAAGGACCAATCACGGATGGGAAAGAAAATTAGGTTCCAATATGAAGTAAGCGTCCATTACAAGTGGGGTACACAGTCGTATAAAAGATGGAGGGGGCGACAACATGTTGTAATGTTTATAACCGATCGATTTTTGGTTCGGTCTGTTGGAATAGATGCCATAGAGGCAATCTAGTTTAGTATGAATTTGTATATGGCTAGAAAAATCATTTATTATTTATTGGATATTTAATATAATGAAGTCCTTAGATTTACAATCGTGTTGTTTATCTTAAATATCCCTAGTCAAGTATAATGATTAAATGGGACAATCACCTATAGACTAGTATGGGGTTGGATTGATATGGAGATATCACGATCCAACACATAGGTGTGCATTACGGAATGTTGCACTGGATTGACCCATCACCGAGAAGGCTACATACATGTTATGTTGAGTCACAAGTGCTTCTCGCGGTGCAATGGTATTGTCATCCTTAGACTTGAAGTCACTAGATATTCTAGTTGTGGATCATTGTGATCTTGGTAGCGTTAAACACTACACAGTGACTGGGTAGTTATAAAGGCGTGTACTGGATACAATGAGAAACAAGCTTAGAGATCGTAGTGGACGTAGAGAGGATTTGCCCCTCCCACATAACGAGAGCAAATATCCTAGGCCGCTCGAGGGATAGTGCTTATAGAATGTCTGGCCAGACTCAAATAAATCAATATATGGGATATTGATGTTATTTGCACGAATAAGACTATTCCATAGATCGAGAAACTATGGATTGGATATACGAGTGTGACTTGTATGTCTCGTGTCCAATCCGGATATAGAGGCAAAGGGATGAGACAATTACTTGTACAAAGGTTGTCTAGATGACTATTCTATTAGTTGGCTAGAATGGATGTTTTGCTAGAAACCGCTCCATATTAGCAAATAGTTGCTACCAACTAAATAGAACCTATGGGGTCATACGCTATATAGAGTTGTACTAGATTTGGGAATTAATTAATTGGATTAATTAATTAGAAGGATCACTTTGCAAACCCTTGCAAACTTAGTAGGGACTAATTTGCAAGGAAGGGACTAAATTGAATTCTAGTTGGACTAGAATAAGTCCTTTAGGTAGTTAACAAGGAGTTGTTGGACTATATAAAGGACCCTCCTTCATTCCTTCCTCATAACTTATGCTCATTAGTGAACATAACAAGAGTGGGAGAGAAAAAAGGAGAGAGAGCAAGCAACAAGGAGGCCGAACCCGACCCCCTTGCCGCCACCCTCACCCCGTCGGCCAAAAAGAGGGCCGAAGCCCCTCTTTTGTCTCGTTTTGCGTGATTCCTTCACCCTCCTCTTATTCCGGGCTAGCACCAAGGAGTTTGGGAGATCTAGGATCAACTCTAGGCGTGGATCAACTATAGAGAACGTGACACTATTCGCGTTTGAAGTCATCAAGGAGAACCCAAAGGTGTGTTTATGATTTCTTACCTTTACTATCGTTATGCATCTAGACTTGTGATCCTTGGAGGGTTTTGCATGGCTATTTGTTTGATTATGCTTCCGTTGCGCGATCCATGAATCAAAACCCTAAAGTGGTATCAGAGCCACAGGTCATAGAGCATAAACGTAGTTTATGTGTTACATTCTTGTTGTTTTACACCTTAATTTGATTGTTATCGCGTAAAACAAGACAAATCAAGCATGGGATGCAATTTGTCAATAATTAATCATAACAAGACCCAATTTTTGCATTGGATGCATGAATTGGTGAGTTTGAGAAATTTTAGGATCTTAGATCTAGGGTTTGGGCATCCTTGGGGAAGAAGGAGTTCTCCCAAAACAAGGAAACAACCAAACTTGGGCTCCAAGCAAGGGATTTGTTTTGGAAACAAACCCCAAGAGGAGGCTCGGCCCCCCTAGGGACCGCCCCCTTGCTTGCCGCCCAAGCTTGGGAGCCCTAAGGGGCCGGGCGGCCCTAACCCGCGGGCCTAGCTTGCGGGTTTTGGGCCGGGCCGGCCCTAGGGCCTTGTGGTTCACTTTAATGGGCCCGGGCAATTGGATTGTTGGGCCCATGGACCGTTTAACCCTAGAAGTCCTAAAATCAATTAAAATTGACCAAGCGCGTTAAAATTGGATTTTAACTGTTTATGTGCAAATCGCATGGCGATTGGATATGGCCTTAGGATGTGGTTTGATGTGGATGTTTAATTTTGTGGTTTGGTTTTACGGCCTGCGAGCTGATCAATTAATTGTAATAATTAATTAGGGTTTTATGGCCTGCGTGCCAATTTTTCTCAACGTGTGAGATTTATTTTATTTAGTATAGATATTAGCTAGTGCTAGATAAAGTAGATTGTTAGCCAAGATTGAAGAAAAGAAGCTCAAAGCCAAAGAAGCCACAAAAGGATGGAGCATGGAGCATGGAGCATTCCACATGACTATGAAGGATGGACCAAAAGATCAAGACGCATGGAGATGTGTTTGCTTAGGGTTCATAGATAATTCCATTGGCTTGGAATTATCTTAGTCTAGAAAAGGCCATATCCACATCACGTTTAATTTCTGTTTTGTGGTTGTTTATTTATTGTCTTATTATTTGTGTGGTTGGTGTATGGATGATGCATGCAATTAGGATAATAAGATAATTAGACAACCCGGATCTATTATTTGGAGTTGTGCCCAAACTCAAATAGATAGATTAGTTGATATTGATCAACAAAACAATTAAAGGAATTGAAAATCCCTCAAATTTTAAATATTGTGTTCTTGCCTTCTCGTTATTTAAACACTCATTATCATCATTATTTATCAAGTTCGTGCGTGCCAAAGCATGGCGACTTGGTTCATAATGATGGAATGCGATGGCACGTAACAATGTGCAATTGTTTAGATAAGAGGTTGAACACAACTAGGCTATTAATTTGATTAAGAAACCTAGAGGCAATCAATTGGGATTATCCATATGGATGGATAAATAAGGAGTTATTTGCCCGATTGAACCAAGAGTTGCATATTGATAACGCCCAATTAGGGGTTATCTTTTAGCCTGATTTCACGAGTATTTGTGTCGGAATTAGCAGTTTTTGCCGGAAAATGCCTTAGAATGCCTCGGGAATCTAGAACGAGACGTTTATTTGTACTTGCTGGATTTCTGCTTATTTCTTGCTATATTTGGATATGATCGCGGGTTTTCGTTCGTGTTGCCTTTTCAGGAACAGGTTCAGGAGGTGCATCGGGAAGCGTGTCGGGACCAAGCCGGGACCGTCTCGGGAAACTTGCACAAAATCGGGACACGACGGAAACACGGAAAAGCAGGAGAACACCGAAGAGGCAAACCGGGAGCGTCAGGCAGAAGAGTGGGACCCAGGGGACCAAACCTGGCCCACCAAAGGACCAAGTGGGGCCCACATTTCCACCCCCTGCCTGCGTATATACGCAGCCAGTTTTGACTTTTTGGTCAAAGACGGTGGACCGATGGCAGATTCCGTAATTTCGGGCACAAGCGTTTTCGGGAAACAGCACTATTTAAAGACTCGTCCAGACTCGTTTTGAAGACACGGAGACACAGCATAATTCTCAGCACAACCGAAGGGCAAGTCAGAGCATTCACGGAGAGCACGAAAGCGCGATTCGAGATTCGAAGACTTAGTTTGATTTCATGCTCTCTCTCTATATTCAGAAACTGCGTTTCGTAGCTAAACTTCTCACCTAGGTTCTCGGTGAACCTAGGGTTTCGTACTCAGATTTTATGATTACTTCGTTTATGGATTCATGATGATTGTCTTAATTCAGCAAGTTGTATCTGTTATTCTGGTTTTGATTATTATAGTATATGCATGATAGGATTGATCACCCAGGATTGCTATAGATCCAAGCTTGTAGGTGAAAACGTCAAGTTAGGGTTAGGAAGAAAAACCGGGATTTAGTACCTTACCCTGATAGACCGACCAGAGAAAGGGAGATAGGGCTAGCATCGAAAAACGTGAGACCAACTGTTAGAGAATTTGACCCGGGCCATTCGGACAGGTTAGAAACCCTAACAGGATTAGAACGAGACTGCAGATTTAGGCAGCTTAACAAGAATCCGAAAGTCTGCAGGATCGGGATTACGTGTGGAATCTGAAAAGTCACTGCACAACTGGTACGTTGCACAGATATCGAAACTGCTGAGTGTTTTCATAATCGAACGTAAAACCGAAATCTGTAGAAACCCTAGGGGATCCTGGAGCCTAGCCTTCATCTATTATCGTTACAACCAAATCAGCTTATTTCAGAAAACGTCACAAAAATATTTACGTTTACGTTTTTAATTTCTGTTTTTAGTTTAGTCACTACAATCACAACCTACTCCTCCTTGTTACTACACTTGGATAACCGAAACTGACAACGAAAGTAAACCCGAAACAGTCCTAGTGGGAACGATCACCCGAGTCTAAATTGCACCCGGTATTACAAGATCCGTACACTTGCGACAGCACGTTAGTATGCGCATCAAGTTTTTGGCGCCGTTGCCGGGGACTTTTTAGGGTCTATTCAGTAGTCAGAATTAGTTTTCTGAGTTTTTATTTATTTTCAGTTTTGTTATTTTTCTTTTTATCTCACTGCGTTTTTGAATCTGCGTTTTCAGGACTGTTTAGTTGATGCCCAGATTGCCTCGCGATTTGGTGACACCACTCGACAACCCGGAAAAACTGTATACCGAACAGAACCGCAGAAACCGAGAAAGCAGGATGGCAACCAACCAGAGAGATCCACCCGAGAACACCGAAGCCGGTGGACAGGAACGAGAGACACGTACCCCAGCCCAGATGGCGCGGTACATTGAGGAGCTTGTCACAGCGGGACTTGCTGCCCGAAGCAACCAGAGAACATATAACCGATCTGGGAAGGCGTTGGTGGAAAATTTCGAAGTCCCCACCGGGGGGCACGAGCGAGCTATTGTGGTGCCCGAGATCACCGCCGAGCACTTTGACATCAAACCATCCACCATCCAGACGGTACAAACTCTCTGCCCGTTTCATGGCAGGGCCGACGAAGACCCGAACGATTTTATCGGGAAATTCGAAGATTACTGCAACAAGGTCAGATACAAGGGGGTAGAAGCAGAGGCACTCATGTTGATCTTATTTCCGTACTGTCTTTATGGAGTAGCCAAAGACTGGCTTGAATCCCGACCACCCCGATCCATCACCACATGGGAGGAGTGTGTCACGGATTTTCTGGCAAAGTTCTATCCCGCCTCCCGAGTCATACAGTTACAGAGCGAGATCCTGTCATTCAGACAGAAGATGGGGGAGACGGTGGTGGACGCATGGGACAGGCTCATGAGATTGGTCAAACGGTGCCCGAACCACGGTTTTGGAGACGCGAAAATCCTGCAGGTTTTCTACCATGCCCTAGACAGGGAGAACGCCGACAGGATTGACAGAGAGGCCGGAGGAAACTTCTTGTATCACGTGGACAAAGAAGGTGCGTATGACCTGATGAAGCAGTTGGCCAAGCAGGACACCCGACTGTTTGACGATCGCAGGATGGCGGCTAGAGCCGAACCTGCAGAGGATGACCGTATAGACAACCTGGCCAAGATCGTTCACGACTTGGTCAAGAAAGTCTACTCGGATAAGACGACTGTTGCAGCAGTCGAGGAACCGGATCTGGACACAGCCATTGAGGAGCTAAGGACCGAAGATACCAATTACGTACAGCAGCAGTGGAACCCGAGCAGGTACCGACCGGGCACGCGAGACCATCCCGGGTTTCGGTACGGAAACCCGAACGCAGCAGTTTATGCACCGGGATTCCAGCACAGGCCACCAGCTCAGCAGGCTGCCCCGGCCACGCAAGCTCAGTCAGTCCCATCCGCACAGCAGTACGACGCTCAGATGAAAGAGATCAAGTCCATGTTCAGACTATGGAGTCCCGGTTCAAGCACATGGACACCTTGACGGCAGATATGCAGACAACCAAAACTTCACTGCGCGCTTTGGAAGTACAGGTGGGGCAGTTAGCACAGCAGCTAACGGAGAGACAGCCAGGAAACCTACCCTCAAACACATTAAACAATCCACGGGCTCAGATCAATGCTATCTCCACTCGGAGTGGATTGACACTACAGGATCCACCGTATCCTAGCCACGCACGTGCAGAAAATTCGAAAGAAGTAGAACGCAACTTGTCGGGCCAGGATAACAGCACAGTCGACCGCCCCCAGCCGAAGGGCTCGGTTGAGCAGGATGTAGTGCAGAACGAGACAGGTGCAGAAACTGTACCCGTCTCCAAGGAGGTCATGTACCCCTTGCGAACACGAAAGAGGGATGACAGCAAGGAGTACGCCAGGTTTCTCGAGATGTTTAAGCAGCTGCAGATTAACATACCTTTTGCTGAGGCTTTGGCTAAGATGCCCACTTACGCCAAATTCCTCAAGGACATCTTGTATGGGAGGAGGCGAATGAGCGATTTCGAGACCATAAACTTGACGGCAGAAGTGAGCAATTGTGTGAAGAATGGGCTACCGAGGAAGAGAAAGGATCCTGGCAGTTTCGTCATACCGGTCACCCTAGGTAACGCTTACACAGGAAAGGCTCTGTGTGACCTAGGAGCCAGCATCAACCTGATGCCGCTGACGATTTTCAAGAGTTTGAAAGTCGGTGAACCCCGACCCACCAGAATCATGCTGCAGATGGCAGACAGGTCCGTAAAACAGGCCTACGGGGTTATCGAGGATATTCTGGTCAAGGTTGGCGAGCTTATTTTTCCGGCAGATTTCGTCATCCTGGACATGGAGGCAGGGGAGGTACCGCTCATACTTGGCAGGCCGTTCTTGGCCACGGGCGAAGCAATGATAAACTGCAAAAGCGGGGAGCTGACCATGCAGATTCAAGAGGAAAAAGTGAAATTCAACGTTTTTAAAAATCTGCAACTGCCAAATTACTACGACCACGAGGACATCTTTGCTATCGATGTGGTGGACGAAGGCTGGGAAAACGAGGAGATGGACCAGTTGTGGGAAGAGATTGACAGCATGTACGGGGAAGAAAAAGAGAAGACTCGGTGCGAGCACGCCATGAGAGCCGAGGACTGGACCACTTTGCACCGGGACGAAGACGGCGGGCAAAAGATGATTCTGGTCCCGTCACTCAAGGAGCCACCCGCACTGGAGCTGAAACCGCTCCCGAGCCATCTCAGGTATGCGTATATTGGTGAAAATAGCACTCTGCCCGTAATTGTTTCGTCTCGTTTGTCTCAGGAACAGGAGCAGAAACTGCTGGAAGTATTGCGAGAGCATAAGGAAGCAATCGCCTGGACGATTGCAGATATCAAGGGGATCAGCCCCTCCTACTGCATGCACAAGATCCGAATTGAAGAAGGCAAGAAACCGGTGATTCAGCCCCAGCGGAGACTGAACCCGAACATGAAGGACGTTGTGCGAAAAGAGGTCATGAAGTGGCTGGAAGCGGGAATCATCTACCCCATATCGGACAGCACGTGGATCAGCCCGGTCCAGTGCGTGCCTAAAAAGGGGGGTATTACGGTAGTGCAGAATAAAGATCAGGAGCAGATTGCGCAGCGTACCGTTACAGGCTGGAGGATCTGCATGGACTATCGGAGGCTAAACGATGCAACACTGAAGGACCACTTCCCGCTGCCATTCATGGACCAGATGCTGGACCGGCTCGCCCACCACGCCTATTACTGTTTTCTGGACGGGTACTCCGGGTACAACCAGATTTGCATAGCCCCGGAAGATCAGGAAAAGACGACGTTTACCTGCCCATACGGTACGTTCGCGTTTCGGCGCATGCCGTTCGGGTTGTGTAATGCTCCTGCCACATTCCAGAGATGTATGATGGCGATTTTTTCCGACATGATCGAGAAAAATCTGGAGGTCTTCATGGACGACTTTTCACTCTTCAGGGACAGTTTTGATGACTGCCTGTTCCATTTGGGCCAGGTTCTGATCCGATGCAAGAAGGCAAATTTGGTGCTCAATTGGGAAAAGTGTCACTTTATGGTCACCGAGGGGATCGTGCTGGGTCACAGAATTTCCAGCAAAGGACTCGAGGTGGACAGGACTAAGATCGAGGTGATAAAGCAGCTTCCATACCCGACGAACGTAAGGGCGATCAAAAGTTTTCTGGGACATGCAGGATTTTACCGAAGGTTCATCAAGGACTTTTCCAAGATCACAAAGCCACTTTGCGCGTTACTCGGAAAAGACGTACCCTTTGATTTCGATGCAGCATGTCGGCAGGCTTTTGACCATTTGAAGGAAAAGCTGACCACAGCCCCGGTTATAACCACGCCAGATTGGTCACTCCCGTTTGAGCTGATGTGTGACGCCAGCGACTACGCAGTCGGGGCAGTTTTGGGACAGCGGAAGGATAAGGTATGCCACGTCATTTATTATGCGAGCCGGGTACTCAACGATGCCCAACTCAACTATGGCACGACAGAAAAGGAACTGCTGGCCGTGGTGTACGCCCTGGATAAATTCAGGCCCTATCTGGTCGGGTCAAAAGTTATCGTTTTTACCGACCATAGTGCCCTGAAATACCTGCTGGACAAGAAGGACGCGAAACCGAGACTGTTGAGGTGGGTACTACTAATGCAGGAATTCGATGTGGAAATCCGGGACAAGAAGGGAGTTGAGAACGTGGTAGCGGATCACCTATCCAGACTTGAAAACGTGAAGGTGGACCCGGTTCCGATCAAGGAAAACTTCCCAGACGAGCACATCATGGCAGTAAAAATCGGGAGACCGTGCTACTATGCCATAGCCAATTACTTGGTCACTGGCACGCTTCCCGAGGATCTCACCCCGTCGGAGCGGAAAAAGTTCATTGCCGAAAGTCGACAGTATTTCTAGGACGACCCGTACTTGTTCAAACAGGGGGCCGACAACATCCTGAGAAGGTGTATCCCGACCCACGAGGCCTGGAACGTGATCCGACACTGCCATTCATCACAGTGTGGGGGTCATTTTGGGGGAACGCGAACAGCGCATAAAATACTGCAGTCCGGGTTTTTCTGGCCGACAATCTTCAAAGACTGTCACGACTATGTGCAGGGATGCGATAGGTGCCAGAGGACAGGAAACACGTCACACCGGGACGAGATGCCGATGACCGTGTGGCAGGAGGTAGAGCCATTTGATGTATGGGGGATTGACTTCATGGGTCCGTTCCCGTCTTCAATGGGGAATCTTTACATTCTGCTGGCAGTAGATTATGTGACAAAGTGGATCGAAGCGATCGCGTGTCAGAAAAACGATGCAGCTACCGTTGAGCGTTTTCTGAAACGCAACGTTTTCACTCGTTTCGGGACCCCCAGGGCAATGATCAGCGACGAGGGCTCTCACTTCATCAATCGAGTTTTTCCGAAAGTTCTGAAACAATACGGTGTGTCAGTTCATAAAGTCTCGTTACCTTATCATCCGCAGACGAACGGGCAAGCCGAGGTGTCGAATCGAGAGATCAAGTGCATACTCGAGAAAACAGTGAATCTCTTCCGAAAGGATTGGTCCGTCAGACTAGACGATGCGCTCTGGGCCTACAGGACAGCTTTCAAAACACCGCTGGGAATGTCACCGTACCAGCTCGTTTTTGGGAAAGCGTGCCACTTACCGGTGGAACTGGAGCACAAGGCGTATTGGGCCATCAAACTGCTGAACTTGGACCAGAATCTAGCAGGGGATAAGAGGAAGATGGCACTGCTGGAATTGGAAGAATTCCGCAGAACGGCTTTCGAAAGCGCCAAAATTTACAAAGAGAAGACAAAGAAGTGGCATGATAACCGTATCACGCCAAAGCAGTTTAATGAAGGCGACAAGGTGCTTCTCTACAATACCCGGATGCGGTTCTTTCCGGGGAAGTTGAGGTCTCGTTGGTCGGGACCGTTCATCATCAAGCAGATTTTTGCCTGGGGGGCATTCGAGCTGGAAAATCCAAAAGACAAATCCAGTTTCAGGGTGAACGGGAACCGGATCAAGCCGTATCTCGAGACCGCCGAAGTCGTCAAAATAGACTCGGTCTATTTTGATGATCCGTAAGAGGTAACAAGGTCGGGCCGTCGACCGTAAATTACAAGGCGCTGTTTGGGAGGCAACCCAAAATTTATCGTTTATTTATTTAGTTTTATTAGTTATTACGTTATTATGACAGTTCTGAATTTTCGAGAGAGGCGAGATGAGCGGGTTATTGACTTTGAATTTGAGAATGTGCAGATACAGAAACATCCAAAACAGCCAGAACCGAGGAAACAGGGGAAGAGCGAAGATTTGAAAAAAAATTGTATTTTTGCCTCGGGCTGCGTATATACGCAGCCCCTGCGTATATACGCAACCCGTGGGCAGGGAAATATTTTTTTTTTCTTTTTTTTGGTTGTTTTCTGGTTGGGTATATACGCAGTACTGCGTATATACGTAAACAGGAAAGAAAAGAAAAAAAAATCGAATTTTTTTCAAAACCCCGGGGGTATTTTGGTCATTTTGACCATTTAGGGTTTATAGTGAGAGAGGGGGCCGGGTTTACCATTGTTGGCACCTCTCTTTCTCTCTCTACCTCCATTTCCTCTCACTTGAAGAACACAAATTGTGCGTCGGACCTCCAAATCAAAATCCGGGCACATTTCTGGAATCCCCTCGTCGCAAGGAGCAAGATTCATCCATCAAAATCCAGAAACAAGCGAAAATCGAGCGGGCAATTTCCATCAAAAAGTGAGGTGTTCTTGAGGAAAAGTGCAGATTCGAAGGTGTTAGAGCAAGAACTAGCAAAAAACGTACAAGGGAACGTGAACGAGGAGATCGAGGGCTTCGATTTGGTGGGCTCGGATTTCAATTCCGGGCAGTTGACTTTTCCGGCGACTTTTCCGGCGACCGCCGGCGGCTTTCCGGGCAGAATCTCCGGTCTTCACCCCTGTTTAGGGAAGGTCGAAAATCTCATCCCTCGCTTTATTTTCCGTTTTGGCACGGCCCGTAGCCGGGCCCGTTATTTTCGGTAATTTTGCGTTTTGGAGCGGCACTTGCCGTGTGGACCTCTGGTAGCTCTTAGGTGGACTATCTATTGAGACACACTATTTTTGTGCACGTTTCACGTTCTTGCTTATTTTCCCGAGTTGGCACGTTTTACGAGATTTTAGTCTGTTATGGAGTTTCACGTACCCGTCTTAGACTCCGAGCGAGATGACATCCCGACTGACTATGAGGCGGATGAGCTTTCCCCTACGTTGTTTGACAGTTTTAGGTTCGTCAACCATCATGCCCAACATTACTTTATGACCGGAACCAAAATGGGTCATGGCCTTCCCGTAGACTTTCAGTTTGAGGTCGACCATACGAACATGCCGCCAGAGATGGCCGATTATGCGAGTCTACCGAACATTTTCGGAACGTCCCTAGCGGGGTTTCCGGACTTGTCCAGTTCTGACTTGGTGCGTGAGTTCTACGCGAACCTCATGCACAAGGGGGAGGGTAAGGCCAACGGGGATGTTCGTTGGGTTTATTTGCGGCGTACGTTTCTGTTGCTCACGGCGGATACCATCCGCCAAGCGTACCAGATCCCGATGCGCCATTTCTCGTGCGCATATGCTGAGTGTGCAGATTACCCGCCTAGCGATGCTGAGCTTTTGCGGGTTGTGACTGGGGGGTACCCGGGTGCCCATTTCGAGAGAGAGGGGACAGGCGAGATAGGCAAGAAATTGCATTCTCGTTTTATTACCGGCCCGCCACGGTGGTGGGCCGAGTGGGTAGTAAACAGGGTCGTGGGTATTAAACACTTCACCTACCTTGACTTTGAGTACGTACTCTTAGTCTATTGCCTTGTTCTGAGACGAGAGGTTGACATTCCTCGTCGGATTTGGGTGTACATGCAGGAGCGGAACTGCTCCGGGAGCCATAAGGGATTGGGGTACGCCAACCTTATTGCCAAACTGGCACGGGAGTTTGAGGTTCCGATGCACAATTTAGAGGGTGACCTACAGCCTCCTAAGCCTCGGCCTTATAGGAAGCTTATCGCTCGTCACCCGGGCCCACCACAGCCAGTCGTTGACCTCGATGAGGATGACGATTTTATGGAGGAGGACCCGGCTCCTGCACCTGCCCCTGCCCCTAGGAGGCGTTCGACTCAGGAGCGACCAGTCAGTCGCCAGGCATCGGCCGGACTTCGGCGATGCCGTACTAGTAGAGAGAGTGAGCGCCCCGAGTCGAGTAGACAGGGGACTGAGAGGAATGCCCAGCCTCAGCCTGCCCGTCAGAGAGGTGAGCCGGCCCCACGGGCCAACCCGACCCCACGAGCTCGACCGGCCCCGCCACGTAGACTGCCCCGAGTGGACGAGAGATTTGAGGGGTGTCAGGGCGGACGCAAGTCCATAGGAGAGAAGGTGTATGAGAGCGTGGGCAAGCTTTGGAGAGCGTTGACGCATAACCGCCGGACTCAGCGGAAGGTCACGAAGGACACCCAGGCTGCCCTAGCTAGTATTCGAGAGGAGCAGCGGGATGCGGCTCGGCACGCGGGCCGAGAACCACCACTCCCGCTGTATTTTCCACCTACCTACTCCAGCAGCTTTACCGAGGGATGGTCGGATGACGGGGACTCTAGCGAGTGCACGTCGGCCCCACCACCCCCGACCCAGCCACCACCACCGACTCAGCCATCACAGCCACCTGCCCGACAGGAGAGACGGCAGCCTGGGACACGATCCCGGCAGCCTACAGGTCGTCAGGCTGGGACCCGTACCCAGCAGACTGGGGCCCGTACTCAGCAGCATTCGAGTGGCAGGACGACTTTGCGATCCCAGCCACCTAGCAGTTGGACTGGGTCCGAGTCGCAGTCCTCGGATTACCGGCCCCGTACACGGGCACGTCAGCCGGTATTTAGGACTGATTCAGAGAGCAGCTCGCCGGGTAGCATATCCGGTACGTCCGAGACCGGGTCAGACCCGACATTTTTTCCGGACGAGTGAGTGCCATGAGGGCATGCCACCTCTTAGTGGGGGGGTGGTAGTCGTGTCTGCATTAACCCGGTCTGCACGTTTTTTTGTATTTATTTTTATTTTTTATTTTTATTTTTGAGTCAGCATATTTTCTTTATTTGAGTCAACCCACCATAATCATTCTGGCCATGCATTGTATATGGATTAAAAAAAAAAAATGAAAAATTAAAATTTTTTTATGCTGCTGGTTGGGTATATACGCAGACCTGTGTATATACGCAAACAGCAAGTATAAGTTATTTTTCAAAAAAAAAAAGAGTTTGAAATCAGAAAATTTTGAGAAAGGGCAATCGAGATAACGAAAACAGTGAAGAAATTGAGTTTGAATCCTTTGAAAGAGAAGAAAACTTGCACCGAGGTATAGTAGATAGGTGAGAGCCAGTGACCTTTGGAATCCGCGAGTAATTATCAACTGAGCGAAAAATCCGACTAGTTGCTACACCACCGTCACATAGGTAGTCGACAACCCGCCCACGGGCGCCGTCACGTTCATCGCATTTTTCGGTGGAGTGACTGGCTATCAAGGGACCTCACGTCCTGTTTCTTACCCCTAGGTCCAACTAGTCAACCCGTTTGAAGCCATTTACCCTCTTTCTTCGTAGCCACTTTAGCCTAGGCAACCTTCTTTGAGACCTCATCAGTCGATAGTTGGCTATTCTGCGTGTTATGACGGAGGGAGTGAGTAGGGGCAGGTTTTAGATGGGGGAGCTTCATGAGTTATCAGTTTTGGACAGTTTCGATTTCGACACGTTTTTCGAGGGAAGGACAGGGTGAGTGAGAGGCGACAGTGCATTAATTTGCGGAGGTGGATCACTTCACTACATAGTGACCACAGGAGGAGTTAGTCGCGTGCGAGCATCTTTTCGCACAAAACGGGGTTCCGGGGGGTTGTAGGGTCAATTGGTGGTTGTGACGTTTTTCTACATCTTTGGTGATGAGGAGGTTCGGTGGGACTGCACAGTATTATCTCGACTACAGGATCAGCGCTTCAGGATTAGTGTGGGGGTACTTCAAATGAGGACATTTTACATACCCCACGATAGAGATTTATTTTCACTCACTCAGCTTTAGTCAGTTTAGTATTGTCAGTATTCGTGTACGTTTGTATATATAGTTGTGTTATAAAAAAAAAATAAAAAAAAAATATATACTATGAAAAAAAAAAAATAATATAAAAAAAAAAAGAAGAAAAAAAAGAGAAAAAAAAAATTATGATCTAGTTTTTAGTTTGTTTGTGTTTTTGTTATTTAAATAAAAAGAAAAAAGCTGAGTGAGTGGCACAATTTTCGAGACGTTTTACACCGCTTCACATTTGTGGCCGCAAGCACGACGAAGACACACCGGCGGACAGGAGAATTGGGAAATCAGGAACTTAGGTGTTTCGAGCAGTTTTTCGGGATCTCGGTGAGGGGTGTGAGTTTGGTAAATTGTGAGAATGTCATAACATGTAGGATTATGCCGTACCTTGATACATATATCTATCCTACCTGATTAGACATAGATCCTTTCGGAAACAGCTCGGATGGTAAGTTAGCTAGGGACTTGCTCAGTTTGATAACCAAAGTAATAGTACTTAGGTCCAGTGCTTAAATCCACCATATAAATCTGTTCAAACTTACCGATCGCTTGCAGGGAAGTAAATTCTGAAAAGGATGAGATCACGAGGACACACTGTTTATGTTTTTGAGGTTGCCCGATCTCGCCAAAAAAATATTTTTGTCACTAGTCTGTTTTGAGTCGTCTGAGTCTGTGTATATTCTATCTGAGTCAGTTTTTCTATCGAGTCGTCCGGTTGAAAGGTTCGGGTCGAAAGCGTATGCAACGGTAGGGTATGTACAGAGTCAGTCACGAGGACAGAAAGGCAGGCTAGAGTTGGCAGGATTGCTCGGGACGAGCAATGTTTAGTGCGGGGGTATTTGATAACGCCCAATTAGGGGTTATCTTTTAGCCTGATTTCACGAGTATTTGTGTCGGAATTAGCAGTTTTTGCCGGAAAATGCCTTAGAATGCCTCGGGAATCTAGAACGAGACGTTTATTTGTACTTGCTGGATTTCTGCTTATTTCTTGCTATATTTGGATATGATCGCGGGTTTTCGTTCGTGTTGCCTTTTCAGGAACAGGTTCAGGAGGTGCATCGGGAAGCGTGTCGGGACCAAGCCGGGACCGTCTCGGGAAACTTGCACAAAATCGGGACACGACGGAAACACGGAAAAGCAGGAGAACACCGAAGAGGCAAACCGGGAGCGTCAGGCAGAAGAGTGGGACCCAGGGGACCAAACCTGGCCCACCAAAGGACCAAGTGGGGCCCACATTTCCACCCCCTGCCTGCGTATATACGCAGCCAGTTTTGACTTTTTGGTCAAAGACGGTGGACCGATGGCAGATTCCGTAATTTCGGGCACAAGCGTTTTCGGGAAACAGCACTATTTAAAGACTCGTCCAGACTCGTTTTGAAGACACGGAGACACAGCATAATTCTCAGCACAACCGAAGGGCAAGTCAGAGCATTCACGGAGAGCACGAAAGCGCGATTCGAGATTCGAAGACTTAGTTTGATTTCATGCTCTCTCTCTATATTCAGAAACTGCGTTTCGTAGCTAAACTTCTCACCTAGGTTCTCGGTGAACCTAGGGTTTCGTACTCAGATTTTATGATTACTTCGTTTATGGATTCATGATGATTGTCTTAATTCAGCAAGTTGTATCTGTTATTCTGGTTTTGATTATTATAGTATATGCATGATAGGATTGATCACCCAGGATTGCTATAGATCCAAGCTTGTAGGTGAAAACGTCAAGTTAGGGTTAGGAAGAAAAACCGGGATTTAGTACCTTACCCTGATAGACCGACCAGAGAAAGGGAGATAGGGCTAGCATCGAAAAACGTGAGAACAACTGTTAGAGAATTTGACCCGGGCCATTCGGACAGGTTAGAAACCCTAACAGGATTAGAACGAGACTGCAGATTTAGGCAGCTTAACAAGAATCCGAAAGTCTGCAGGATCGGGATTACGTGTGGAATCTGAAAAGTCACTGCACAACTGGTACGTTGCACAGATATCGAAACTGCTGAGTGTTTTCATAATCGAACGTAAAACCGAAATCTGTAGAAACCCTAGGGGATCCTGGAGCCTAGCCTTCATCTATTATCGTTACAACCAAATCAGCTTATTTCAGAAAACGTCACAAAAATATTTACGTTTACGTTTTTTATTTCTGTTTTTAGTTTAGTCACTACAATCACAACCTACTCCTCCTTGTTACTACACTTGGATAACCGAAACTGACAACGAAAGTAAACCCGAAACAGTCCTCGTGGGAACGATCACCCGAGTCTAAATTGCACCCAGTATTACAAGATTCGTACACTTGCGACAGCACGTTAGTATGCGCATCACATATGGATGCAATTGGAATTGTTCCTACCTAAAAGTAGTCAAATTATGGGTGACTTGCCAAAGCAAGCTCATAAGGAGATGAAAAATATAATGATATAAACTTAATATCATTATAATGATATTAAGTTTATATCATTATAATGATATTAAGTTTATAAACTAGAAAATATAATGATATTTTCCGCATTAATATCTTGAGGGTTATTAATCCGTAGAAAAATAGTGGGAGCTATATTTAATAAACTAGCCATTATTAAATATAGTCAAAAATTCACAAATACTAAAACTTGCGTATTTTCCTTTTTGTAGAATTCCAAATGGCAAACAACTCATCGAGTTCACAACATTCCCTACGATCTGTCCTTGAGAAGGACAAGCTCTCTGGAACCAACTTTCTTGATTGGTACAGAAACTTGAGAATTGTTCTCAAGCAAGAGAAGAAACTGTACGCAATAGAGGAGCATGTTCCAGAAGGTCCAGAGAATCAGACACCTGCTGCCTTAAAGGCGTATCAAAAGCGTGTTGATGACGCTAATGATGCGGCCTGCCTAATGCTTTGCACCATGACCTCTGAGCTTCAGAAGCAACACGAGAACATGAATGCTGTCGATATGATCGAACATCTAAAGCAGCTCTTCTAAGAGCAGGCAAAGGTAGAGAGGTATGAGGTCTCAAAGGCACTGTTCAAATGTCATCTGGCAGAAGGGAACCCGGTGGGACCCCATGTACTCCGAATGATCGGGTACTTGGAGAATCTCGCCCGGCTTGGGTTCCCGGTCGGCCAAGAGTTGGCAACCGATCTCGTGTTGCAATCGTTGCCCGAGAGTTATGGACAGCATTATGAACTATAACATGAACGAGATCGTTAAAACCCTGCCAGATTTACTCAACATGTTGAGGACGGCTGAACAGAGCATCAACAAGGGTAAGGGCAAGGCCATTATGATGGTGCATAAAGGAAAGGGCAAAAAGTTTGCCTCTTCCTCCAAGGGCAAAGGCAAGTCAGTTGCCAAGTCCAAGGAACAAGCCCTTAAGCCTGTTGGTGGCGTTGCCAAGGTTGTGACTAAGGGTGAATGTCACTACTGCAGTCAGCCTGGACACTGGAGAAGGAACTGCCCAAAATATCTGGAGGACAAGAGGCTTGGAATAGTGATTCCACCACCACCAGGTATTTTTGTTGTAGATGTCAATTTAACTGTCTCTACATCATGGGTATTAGATACTGGATGTGGATCTCATATTTTTCGAAATATGCAGGATCTAAAGAGAAGTAAAAGATTGGCTAAAGGGGAGGTAGATCTGCGCGTTGGGAATGGAGCAAAGGTTTCTGCGTTGGCCATAGGCGTGTGCGAGCTATCTCTGCCTTCAGGATTAGTTTTAGAATTAAATAATTGCTATTTTGTGCCTGCTATGAGCAGAAACATTATTTCTATTTCTTGTTTGGACAAGGAAGGTTTTATTATTTCAATAAAGAACAATTGTTGTTCCTTTTATTTGAATAATATTCACTATTTTAGTGCGCAATTATTTAATGGACTTTATGTCCTTGATCTAAGCAATCCTGTCTACAACATTAATACCAAGCGGATTAAAATAAATGATTTAAATCCTGCTTATCTATGGCATTGTCGTTTAGGCCGTATAAATGAGAAACGTGTATCTAGACTCCATAAGGATGGATTACTAGACTCATTTGATTTTGAATCATATGAGACATGTGAGGCTTGTTTATTGGGAAAAATGACAAAGTCCCCTTTCAATAAGAAAGGTGAGAGGACTAGTGAGCAATTGGCGCTCATACATACCGATGTGTGTGGGCCACTTTGGTGGAACCACCCGATGGGGCGCGGCCCATAGGGTGCAAGTGGGTCTTCAAGAAGAAGATCGACATGGATGGTAATGTGATTACCTATGAGGGCCGATTGGTGGCTAAAGGATTCAGACAGATTCATGGTATTGACTATGATGAAACCTTTTCACCAGTCGCTATGACCTAATCCATCCGAATCCTACTTGCGATTGCAGCATACTACGACTATGAGATTTGGCAGATGGATGTCAAAACAACATTCCTTTATGGGAATCTCCTCGAGGACGTGTATATGATACAGCCGGAGGGTTTTGAGGATTCAAAGCAAGCCAACAAAGTCTGTAAGCTGCAACGATCCATTTATGGATTGAAGCAAGCTTCTAGGAGTTGGAATCGACGTTTTGATGAAGTGGTCAAAGAGTTTGGCTTCATCAGAAACGAAGATGAGTCTTGTGTCTACAAGAAGGTTAGTGGGAGCTCTGTAGCTTTTCTGGTCTTGTATGTGGATGACATACTACTCATTGGAAACGACATTCCCATGCTGCAATCTGTGAAAGATTGGCTAGGAAAGTGTTTCTCAATGAAGGACTTAGGGGAAGCAGCCTATATACTCGGTATAAAGATCTATAGAGATAGATCTAAGAGGTTGCTAGGCCTAAGTCAAAGTACATATATTGACAAGGTGTTGAAACGGTTCAACATGCAAGATTCCAAGAAGGGATTCTTGCCCATGTCACATGGAATTACTCTTTCGAAGAGTGGTTGTCCTTCCATTGAGATTGAGAAGGAACGCATGAGTAGGATTCCCTATGCCTCGGCCATAGGATCTATCATGTACGCCATGTTATGTACTAGACCAGATGTGTCATATGCCTTGAGTATGACAAGCAGATACCAATCCAATCCGGGTGAGAGTCACTTGATTGCTGTCAAGAACATCCTAAAGTACTTGAGAAGAACTAAGGATGCTTTCTTGATGTTTGACGGTGAGGAAGAGTTGCGTGTAAGGGGTTACACTGATGCAAGCTTCCAAACCGACAGAGATGACTTTAGATCACAGTCGGGATATGTGTTTTGCCTGAATGGAGCAGCGGTGAGCTGGAAGAGTTCCAAGCAAGAGACGGTAGCTGATTCTACAACAGAGACTGAGTACATTGCTGCGAATGGCGCAGCAAAGGAGGCTGTTTGGATCAGAAAGTTTGTTTCTGAACTTGGTGTGGTCCCTAGCATTGCGGATCCAGTGGAGTTGTTCTGTGACAACACTGGGGCGATCGCGCAATCAAAGGAACCAAGATCGCACCAGAAGTCCAAGCACGTGCTCAGGAAGTTTCATCTGATTCGAGATATCATCGATAGAGGAGACGTTCGGATATGCAAGATTCCTACAGATGATAATCTGTCAGACCCGCTTACGAAGCCTCTCACGCAGTGGAAGCATGAAGGGCACACTAGGAGTATGGGCATACGAGATGCGCCAGATTGGCTCTAGTGCAAGTGGGAGACTGTTGGAATAGATGCCCTAGAGGCAATCTAGTTTAGTATGAATTTGTATATGGCTAGAAAATTCATTTATTATTTATTGGATATTTAATATAATGAAGTCCTTAGATTTACAATCGTGTTGTTTATCTTAAATATCCCTAGTCAAGTATAATGATTAAATGGGACAATCATCTATAGACTAGTATGGGGTTGGATTGATATGGAGATATCACGATCCAACACATAGGTGTGCATTACGGAATGTTGCACTGGATTGACCCATCACCGAGAAGGCTACATACATGTTATGTTGAGTCACAAGTGCTTCTCGCGGTGCAATGGTATTGTCATCCTTAGACTTGAAGTCACTAGATATTCTAGTTGTGGATCATTGTGATCTTGGTAGCGTTAAACGCTACACCGTGACTGGGTAGTTATAAAGACGTGTACTGGATACAATGAGAAGCAAGCTTAGAGATCGTAGTGGACGTAGAGAGGATTTGCCCTTCCCACATAACGAGAGCAAATATCCTAGGCCGCTCGAGGGATAGTGCTTATAGAATGTCTGGCCAGACTCAAATAAATCAATATATGGGATATTGATGTTATTTGCACGAATAAGACTATTCCATAGATCGAGAAACTATGGATTGGATATACGAGTGTGACTTGTATGTCTCGTGTCCAATCCGGATATAGAAGCAAAGGGATGAGACAATTACTTGTACAAAGGTTGTCTAGATGACTATTCTATTAGTTGGCTAGAATGGATGTTTTGCTAGAAACCGCTCCATATTAGCAAATAGTTGCTACCAACTAGATAGAACCTATGGGGTCACACGCTATATAGAGTTGTACTAGATTTGGGAATTAATTAATTGGATTAATTAATTAGAAGGATCACTTTGCAAACCCTTGCAAACTTAGTAGGGACTAATTTGCAAGGAAGGGACTAAATTGAATTCTAGTTGGACTAGAATAAGTCCTTTAGGTAGTTAACAAGGAGTTGTTGGACTATATAAAGGACCCTCCTTCCTTCCTTCCTCATAACTTATGCTCATTAGTGAACATAACAAGAGTGGGAGAGAAAAAAGGAGAGAGAGCAAGCAACAAGGAGGCCGAACCCGACCCCCTTGCCGCCGCCCTCACCCCGTCGGCCATAAAGAGGGTCGAAGCCCCTCTTTTGTCTCGTTTTGCGTGATTCCTTCACCCTCCTCTTATTCCGGGCTAGCACCAAGGAGTTTGAGAGATCTAGGATCAACTCTAGGCGTGGATCAACTATAGAGAACGTGACACTATTCGCGTTTGAAGTCATCAAGGAGAACCCAAATGTGTGTTTATGATTTCTTACCTTTACTATCGTTATGCATCTAGACTTGTGATCCTTGGAGGGTTTTGCATGGCTATTTGTTTGATTATGCTTCCGTTGCGCGATCCATGAATCAAAACCCTACACGGTCATCCGCCGAACAAGAGCCCTCTGGAAAAGAAGGGGGCACACATTGAAGACTGTCGTCAATTAGCCGAGGTTATTAGAAAAAGGAAAAATTGTAGTGCAGGAATACAATGAGTTATTACAAAGGGAAGAGATTTTGCGGCCGAAAAGATCTAGGGTTGAATGGCTCCGCCAATAGGATCGAAACACTATATTTTTTCATCAAAGAGTTACTATTCGACGGGTAAGAAATAGTATCAAAGGAATCAAAGTCGAGGATGGGAGTTGGATTGCGGTGAAAGACCAAGTACAACAAGTTCTTATTTCTCATTTTCGACTATCTATCGAACTTCCAACCCTTCTATGAAAGAAATATGATCAATGTTGATGTATAACGCTGAGACTCTTACTGTAGCGGATAAACAATGACTTTACTAGAAACGAGTTGGAGGATGCCCTGTTCCTTATGGCACCTTACAAAGCTCCAGGTGTAGAAGAATTCAATGCCGACTTTTTCATAAATACTGAGATATTATTGGTAATGAAGTGGTTGACTTTTTAAGAATCCTTAACAAAGGAGGAAGTATGGAGAGCAATAATAACACTCTAGCCATGAGATCCTCACACAAAATAGACAGACGAAGACAGTTCAATAGTGACATCCTTTGCTTTTTTAGAATCTTAAGACTTCCGAGACTAATTCTTGTGCGATACTTGAAAGATAAAAAAACCTGCTGGTCTGTACACCGGGGTCTCAAGACTTTGAGGGAAGTGATGGCCCAATTTTTATTGTCTTCATTGTGCATTATCAATTCCCTCGTACCAGTCTAATTTTCAAACAATGGATAGTAATATATGCTGTAGACATAATTCGATGATAATTCCGGGGTCAGATTGAAAATAACCTAACAAGAAGGGTCCATCCCTGCGAAAACTGAACCGTTGGAAGCAGAGCAGTTACACACCCCCACTCAATACAAACTTCCCAAAAACAACCCCTACCAAAAACCAACAGTTCCGCCATCAACAACACACCACCACCATCGCACACAGTTCAATCACAATGAACCCTCTCGTCCTCTTCACTCTCTTCCTCGCACTCGATTCCATCTCCGGCACACAAATCCTCTCGAAATCGAAACTGGAGAAGTGCGAAAAGGTTTCCGACTCAGCCAATCTCAACTGCACGAAGAAAATCGTCATCAACATGGCCGTTCCAAGCGAATCTGTAAGTCTCTCTTCGCTCTCTTCGCTGAGTAACAGAGTGTGTGTGTTTTTCTCCGATTTGATTTCATGGCGTTGTTGTTGTGTGGTTGTTTCAGAGCGGCAGAGAAGCTTCGGTTGTGGCGGAGATAGTGGAGGTGGAGGAGAACAACTCCACTACCGAAATGAAGACGTTACGTGACCCGCCGGTGATCACCGTCAACAAATCCGCCGCTTATGCCTTGTATCAATTGACATACATAAGGGTGAGTTAGGGCTTTTTTCGGTACATATTGTTGATTTTTCAATTTTTGTGCGCTCTATGTGTTTGTGTAATTGCCTAGTAGACTTAATTGAGAAATTTTCTAGCTACAAGCAATTTCATGATCATTTGAAGCGACAAATCGAGTTAGGGCTTTTTTCGTCACTGCTCTTTCGATTTTGTGCGCTCTATGTGTTTGTGTAATTGCCTATGGACATAATTGAGAAATCTTCTAGCTACATTTAATTTCATGATTGCTTGAAGCTATGAGGTCTACGAGAGAGAAATTCCACGGTCGATTTGTCATTACAAGGCTCTATGCTGCTTTGGGATATGTTTTTGTGTAGCCTGGTGTTTTCAGATTCTTGTTACTATTTGGTTTATTGGTTTAACTCTGAAATGCATTGTTCAGGATGTTGCTTATAAACCTGAGGAGCTCTATGTCCAGACTCGTAAATGCGAGCCTGATGCTGGTGCTGATATTGTGCAAAACTGTGAGAGGTCAGTAATCTATCTCTCCACTGTTTGGTTTCTCTAGTGCGTGTAAACTATATCGAATCTGTTGGGGTCGCTGAAGTAGCGTTATGTGGTTTCGAAATGTCACCCCCTGATTTCAAATTTAATGGAATGGCATACACAAAGCAAGTGAGGTATTACTAGTAAAAGGATTCGGGGATTTGGTTGATGATGTGTAATATACATTTTCTATTTGACGTGCTTTGAAACCATTCATGTTTTTAGTTTTTACTTATTACCCGCTTGAGAAGGTGTATGATTTATGAACATGGAAGAGGAGAAGAGTGGATAATCTTGTTTGACTTTGGACTTTGCTACCCTATATATCGTCTTACACTGACAAAAAGGTATAGTTATCACAAAATGCCGGGGTGGGTGGGTGGGTGGGGGGGGGGGGAGCTTGGCTACCCTACATTTTTGGAAGTGCGCATAAGACTACTGGGTCCTCTTGAGGATCTTTCTTATTGTCGGCCCCAATCCACGGGACCACATTAGAAGGGCCTGTCCCATGCAAATCTGGTTTTATGTTTGTGGCTAAACCAGATCCACCCTCATCAGGTTCGCCCACCATTAGAAATTGTGTGACTGCGGTCTCACTAGGACCTAATATCTACAGCGGATCCCCACCCCCAAAACAAACCTCATTCAATGATAAGAGTTGTTGAAAAGGGAGCTTATGCCCAATAAGCATAACACGTAGAAAGATCCTTATAAAATACCACAAGATCGAGCATCAGTGATTTCATATCCAGTCCAAATCGAAGTGGGTAGCTCCAGTAGACCCATAGATCATGGAAAAACTGCGCATAGACGCAAAACCCCCCTCGTTACTGTATGTGCGACTCTCACCGCATACGGCTCGCACAAAGACTCCTAAACCCATCCAAAGCATTTTCTTCCATCCACCTCTCCTCTCGAATCCTTGATCAAACTAGCGTTTACCAGGTGCCATGAAATGGGGGTCTTTCCTTCACCTATCGTATGTATCGTCTTGGGTACCAAGAAGGCATTCTGGTTCTGGTGGGGGCGTGCTTGTAGGAAGTCCAACCACTACAGAAGCTAAAAACAACTACAAGCCAAGCCGAATCGACTCACTTTTTTTCTCCTTGGGATTGGATGTAGGTGGGGAATCTATAGATATCAGTAGTTCGCCACCTCTCCTCTAACTAAAATACGAAACCATTTCACTTCACGGCCAAAAAAGAAAGAGATTTGCTTGGTTGGCCTTCCTTCGCCGACGAATACCTCCTTTCTCATATCTGAAGTCTACAACAACATAATAGTTTGAGTTGGGTGTACAATGCAAAATGTTAAAATTCACCTGAAAATTGTATTCTATATACACATTTTGTACCTTCCATTTCACAATTTACGTCAGGTGTCTGTGAGTTAAGAGTGATTGTACAACTTTATTTCAGGTTGCGGGATGAAAAAGGTCACATTATTGAACACACTGAGGTAAGCTTTTGCTTGGCTAGGGCCATAGTGATTACTTTATTTCAAGATCATATTTGGTAATTGAAAATATAGTCAGCAAGATCTTTTAGCACACGGATGTTATAATTTATTACGTTTTCTCCGCGTGATGGTGTTTACCTGGAAGGTGCCTTTTAGCATCTTAATTTTTTTCTAGAGGAAAAATAGGCATACAAAAGGTAAACCTTGGTAAAGAAAGTTTCAAAATGGCAACAACGTGGTTTTGTTTCAAAATGGCGATGATTATTCATATGTGAATGTGATGCCAGATCTTTACTCAAGCTGAACCCCTGTATTTTACTTCGCTTCCTATGAAATTATGTGGAATGATCAGCCATAGTGTCCCGTCATAATATATCAGCCAGTCCCAAGCCCGGTAAAGGAGGAGGGATACGGCTTGTGTTAGGTGGACAGTCAGCCTAAAACTTTGTCACTACCTATGAACATGAATTAGAATTCATAGGAACTTTCACGGGTAAATGGATGGAAGTAGTTGACGCTATGACTAAGAAGAGGGTTAATATAGTTTTCCTCCAGGAAACAAAGTGGGCATGGAAGAAAATAAGGGATATAGAAAGAAACAGTTTTAAGTTTGGTATTCAGTTAAAGATAGGAGAAGGAACGGTGTATGTATTCTTGTATGCAAGAATGTTAAGGATGATGTGGTAGAGGTTAAAAGAGTAGGAGATATGTTAATCCTTTTGAAGCTAGTCCTTGGAGAAGTGACACTGAATGTTGTTAGTGCTTATGCATCAAGTCGGGATTTAAGCCGGTATTAAGAGACAATTGTTTGAGGATTTGGACTAACTAGGTACAAGGGTTACCAAGCGGAGAGAGAGTCATTATAGGCGGGATCTTAATGGACATCTTGAGAGGGATAAAAACCATTTTGACTTTTGAGAGAATACATGGAGGTTTTGATGTTGGAGAGAAGAATGAAGCGGGTAGTGATACCTTGGAGTTCGCTTTGGCATATGATTTAATATTAAAAAGTTAATTCTTTAAAAAGAGGGATTAACACTTGATAGATTCTTTCTTATGAGGGAAGGCATTATGTTGCACAAGTTCTTCTAAAAGGTTACGCACCTGCACCGGGTGCTTCTGGGTGCTCGGGTGCTTCATGGGTGCTTCGTGGATATTGTAGGGTCATTATGAAAGTTTAATTTGAGACTTGAGGGGTCCTCTAAAATACAACTACAGTTTAACCAAAAAAACGTGCATCTGTGTGAACCACTTCTAACCATGAAGTTACTGGTCTATCCAATGCTGAGAAGAATGACAACGACAAGAAGATATTATATCGTTGATATAGTAACTATGTTTCCTTGAATCAATGTATGAATTTCTGCATGATTATAATTTGGATTACTAATACTATTTTTTTAATGTTAGTATAAGGTATTGCAAATAATATAAAATAAAAAAATATATTTTAAAAAAAATTGCCGCCGCACCCCCACCGCACCCGCACCCTTGGATTTTGGAAACTTGTCGCACCCGCACCAAGTTCCCGCACCCGCACTTGTGCAACATAGGAAGGCAATGAAAGGATCTGTAAGGATTATGGCGACAAAAGATGTGCAAGGATTGTTAAGTTATAGTAGGTCTGTGAGAGTTCGACCACCCAACGTAGGCTTTTGGTTTCAGATGTTTGTATGTGGAGATGGAAGACAATAAAGTCAGATAATTAGGCACTCACTGAGAGGCAAAAACTTGGAAGTATTTACAATTCGGATGTTTGAGGGAATATGGCGTCCGAGTATGTGGGAGTCGGAGAAGATGGCTTGGTGTAGTAGAAGGGTAGCAACAAGACAATGATAGGATCTGTAAGGATTGTGGCGATAAAAGATGTGTAAGGATTGTTAAGTTATAGTTGGTGAGGCCACCCAACGTAGGCTTTTGCTTTCGGATGTTTGTTTGAGGAGATGAAGACTAAAAAGTCAGAGAAGAATTTGAGAGGCAAAAACTTGGAAGTATTTAGAATTCGGATGTTTGAGGAGGGAATATGGCGTCTGAGTATTGTGGGAGTCGGAGAAGATGGCTTGGTGTATTTGAAGGGTAGCAACAAGCTCTTTTGGGGAGTGTAAGGGAAGTGAACCACTACCAAATGATAAGTGGTGATGGCGTGTAGAGGAGCAAAAAGCTGTTAAAAGATAAAAGGAGGTAATTTCTCGTGTAGGACGATTGCCATGTCAATCTAGCCCGAAATTGAAGAAAAAATGAGGGAAGTGGCTAAAAGAAACTAAGGAATGTTCAAATCATAAAAAGTCTTGATTTTCCCGTGTGTGGCTTTCGCATTTGTATTTATATAATGATGGCATTTTAGGCATGTGAAAATTAGACAAGTTTTCAACCAAAGTTGGGCTTTCACATATTATATAAGTATAGATGATGGCGCTAAAGCTGAAGTTAAGAAGTGGACAGAGAAGCTAAGGCGAGAACGTATGCTGGTGTTCATGAGATACTAAATTCTAAAGATGGGAAGAGGGATGTTTATAAAATAGCAAAAATTAGAGAGAGGCAAGGGAAGGACTTGAGTTGCGTCAAGTGTATTAAGGATGTGCGTAATAGAGTTTTTGTTAAAGATGAAATGATTAAGGAAACTTGAAGTTATTTGGGGAAACTATATAATGAAATCACTCCGGTGACTTGAGCTTAGGGGGATCTTGGTGGATTAGTGTGTGCTCAAACTACAAATTCACCTCATAGGGAAATTGAGGTCAAAGATGCTTCAAAGCAAATGAAAATGGGGGAAGCTGTAGGACCGAAGAATTTTTGGCTGCACATTATCTCAGATAATATTACATCTAACTATGGACATATATGTAGAGAAAATAAAAAGTTCTTGCAACTTCTGGCTGCACAGTACCTCAAATAATTCATTAGATAAAATTTTGAGTAAGAAAATAAGAAGTCTAAAAAGCATTTCCCTCATTGATGGGATGATGCAATGAAAGTTAAATGCACAATGAAGAGTGGAGCACAGAAAAAAGTATAACAAAACGAAACAGAAATTAAGGGTTACGAAATGGAGTTTACCTGATCAGAGATGTCATATCTGAGAGAGAGCTCTCATCCGGTAGGAGTATATTTTATACTAAGAGTTCGAGAGAGAAAAAGTTAGGAAGAGATAACATCGTTGTTTTAAATTTAAGTAACTCATAGAAGATATTATACATCATGATATCATGATTTTTTTTGAAATACATCATGGTATCATGATTAATCTATCTCAGACACTGCAATTCATTATAAATCAATTTGTACGATGTTATTACTAAAAAATTATAATATAAATTAATTTTGACTTGCGTGATTGGTTGAAAATTAGGAACACATTGAATTAGAAATAATTAATTTCGAAGAACTCTTATTGCTCCTGAATTTGTTTATTATAATAATATAAAGAATGAGAAAATAAGTTACTCAAGTGAAAGATAGGGCGGGAAGATACGAAAACATTGTTAATTTTATTTTCTTGATTGATTTAGATAAAAGAGAAAAATGGCGAAACATCTGTTGGAAAGTCACTCCATTGTCTAGTTACTTTATGAAAAGGACAAATGACCCTAAACTATATGCACGTTGCGCCTTACAACACAATCTCCGACAATTTCAATTTACATGTAAAGTCCGTACACTCTCCCAATTGTTACCAATAGCGTAATGAACTAACAGTGTTAACAGCTAATCGATAAAATTGTAATTGACCATAAAACCAAGGGAAAATTGGTAGTCCTAACCTTCTCCCCACCCCAGACCATCTGCAACTCACAATCCAACTCGATCTGTTGATCTCTCTATCCCTGTTCTATGTCTCTCTCCCTTTTCCTCAATCTTTATCGATACTCTCTCTCTCTCTCTCTCAAACGCTCTCTGTGCCAATTACCCTAACTCTGTTCAATCTCAATTTCTCTCTCAACTTTTTCTCTAACCAAGCCCAATCGAACACAAATTGACCCTAAACCCTATCGATTTGGGGTTTCTGTATCCTGAGGCAGTCAGATTCGGGGTGTTGTTGAGAATGACAGAGACAAAGTGGGGTCGTTTCTTTCTCATTGAGCTCTTTTTGGTCAGAACCCATGGTGAGCAGCGACGGTGTTCTGGGTTTGATGAATTTCGGTTGATTTATCGGCGAATGGAATGATTTGGAATTCGTTAATGATTGCTTAAGTCTGTATTCTAATCTGGTCATATTGGGGTTTGAGGCAGCGATGTCCGTCAAAACTAATGTCGGACAGCGTCGATGTGGTGTTTGGCAGTTTGGTTAAATTGTCATGGGCTTTTTAGTTGATGCAGTGAAGGCTCACCATGTTATCACGTCGGAGGATTGATCCTAAAGTTTCGTGGGTTGGGTGCTGTTCGTTTCCGGAATGGGAAATTTGAGAGATAAAGGGGACAAATTCAAGAATTTTACTTAATCTCAAGAAGAACTCGTGTTGTTTTGACAACTCTTCAGAGTAGATTTGAAGATTTGTTTTGATAACTCTTCAGAGTAGATTTGAAGAATAATATTACAAGCTATTATGCCTCCAATTTGTAGGTGTTGAGGGGGAGAGAGATTTGTGATGGAGGTGGGGTTTGATTTGTTGTTGGTGGGTTTCGGCAGTGAAGGGGATAAAGAAAAGGGAGGAGGCGGGCACTGGGAGTGGGTGGGGAAAAGACACTTATACCCCTATTTCCGTTACAATTTATTAACACCGTTCATTACAGCTATTGGTAACAATTAAGAAACCGTAGTGGGTTTTACATGTAAATTGAAATTGTCAGAGGTTTTGTGTTATAAGACGCAAAGTGCATATGGGTTTAGTGTGATTTGTCCTTGTGAATATAACTAAATATGCAAGAGTAAAAAGATCAATGTAGTTGAGAGAAAAATGAAATGAATCAGCTCTGCACTTAAAGTATAACTTAAACAAAATATTTTGTTCTACGTAGATAAGACTTGAGTGGTATAACCATCAAACTTTTGAAGGTTAGGCACATAGCTAGAGAGATTGACGGGCTCATAGCATATTAGAGCAATGGAAAGCCTTTTACATCAACAAAGCATATTGAATTTAAGATAGGTATTAAAAATGTATAATCGACTGTTACGTGTATCCTCAAGTGTCTAATTCAGGTATAAGTTTAAATTTTAAAACTCAAATTATGAGATAGGGCTTGTAATATCCTGTTCCACATCGGAGAATAATGAGTTTGAATCTGGTATATAATAAACCATGTGGGTTACTACTACCACCTTTGAGGCTTAAGCCTTTTGATCCAGTAGTACGGATCAAGAAATAACTGGGGACAATAAGGGACAGTAATCTGCAAAGGGTCGTTACAAATGGTATTAGAGCAAACTCTGCTCCTACGGGCTCCGTGACGTTGCGCGGTGGAGGAGTAGAGGCCTGGTTTCCTATGTGCTCACTAATGAGCTTCTCTGTGTCCGCTGGCTATCATTGCACCTGCCAGCCAAGGGTATACACGATTGGGCACACTCGACAAGGACGTCGAGAATTTAAGGTGGGGAGATTGTAATATCCCTTCCCACATGTTGAGGTGGAGCCTGGTTTTTGGCGAACCATTTTTATGAACCGACCAGGTTCATGTTTTGCTATGACCCAAAAAAGGAGACATGATTTGTGGAGCGAAGACTTGGGCCGGTTTAATGAGTTGTCTATTTATAGAGCTATTAGGGTTCGTAGCATTATGCTGAGCGTTTTCTGATTTCTCGTGTAATTCTTTATGAGACATTTTTGTCTACTTTAGTGAAATCTCTGCCACTCCGTGGATGTAGGCTGGTTTTCCGAACAATGTAAATCTGTGCTTTGATTCTTTTTGTCTGCGTGTTTTCCTGTTTTATCATAATACCGCATCGGAGAACTATGAGTTCGACATCCGGTATATAATATAAACCTTTTGGGTTACTACTGGAACCTTCGAGGCTTAAACATTTCGATCTGGTGGTACAGATCAAGAAGTTGCTGGGACAATAATCATCTAGGGTCATTTTTGATACATTTGACAGAGTCAGAGCCCTGCTGGTTACATAAACTAACTCATTAACTTTATAGAAGCATCTGCCTTTGCCGTATATCTGATCTATTTCTTGCTGTCTTCTCTCTGCACAGCCAATATGTTGTCCTTGTGGGGACCAGCGCAGGGTTCCTTCATCGTGTGGAAACTTTTGTAAGTGTTTCAATAAATTATAGGTTTCACTTGATACGCTGCTTCACAAGCTCATGTTTTTCTCCCTCCCCAAATCAGTTGACAAGATGATGAAGGGGAAGGCAAACACTGCTCACTGTCTTCGATTTCCAGGTGATTGGTATGGTTTTTGTCTTGATTAGTACTTTTCTTTTGATAGGCTGATACACTGATCTAGGAAACTTCTAATGGTAACACTAGCTTGTGATCAGATACGCATGCATGAAGTATACTGGTTTTGAACTAATGGACAGAATCATGTGCATGCTGATGTAGTGATGTGAATTATTGTATATACATAGGTACACATTAGCATAAGAACATACATACAAGTCTTGACTCACTTGTAAGTCAGATAACAAAAATATCATAAGTACGAGGAGAAAAGTCTAGGGATCAAAATTAGTTGGGGGCTTTTTGAAGATTTGTTTTGCTTCCGCATGTCTTCAAATGCCATCAAACAATTCATTTTCCGTGTTTAAAAGGATCATTATAAGATCTATCCAATTAGACGGCTCACCACGGACAGTCGATCTGACTCAACCAAATTAACTTCTAAACAGCCCGAAATGAAATTTGTTTGCGAATACTGTTTTGGGTCCAGAAAGCCTGAATTTCAGGTATTGTTGTCTGGTGTGCAAGAACAGAAGACGAAGAAGGGGGTTGCAAATTGGTGATGTGTTCATCTCTCTCTCCCTCAAAATTATGGGTTCCCGAGTCTTGTTTGTTTCAAGAAGCTGCATCATAGCTTTCACTGCTCTTGTGACCCCCACCCTTTCTCTCTCTCTCTCTCTCTCTCTCTCTCTCTCTCTCGTGGCTAGGACGATGGTGTTGGTGGCTGCGTTGATACCATGGTGGCGACGTGTAATAGTATCACGGATGGTCGCATTGGTGGTGACTGTGATAGTGGTTCGGGTTAAAGAAGGCTTTAGAGAATATAGTTAAATTACTTAAGGGATAAATCATAATAATAGATCATATAGGGCTTTTTGCATTGTTCTTTAACAGAATATATATGTATATATATGTGTGTGTGTGTTTACTTCTTATAATAAAATGTTGAAAAATGAAATAAATCTAAATCATTTTTGTGGATGGAAACACACCTCTATTCCACATGTATGCACTTTGATAATTTTTAGACCACATGTATGGATTATGGTCAAATCACATGTATGCATTTTGAAATTTGACTAAATCATTTGATGTAACATATTCGGTAGTTCTCTATATAGCAGTCCTTAATACTGAAGGTATGACTATAAATTCAATTCAGATTTCGTAGTTAACTAGTTATTAAGGTCGAAAAATGTATTATTGAAACATGTGCTGCTTGTCGTAACTGCTTGCTTGTTTTCTTGCAGTCTCTTTTCTAATTGTACTGTCCTTAACTTTCAAATGGTTCTCACCTTTATTGGTCAAAAATAATATTTTCCTTATACAATTAGGTTTCATGTTTTCGGTATTGGACAGCGATCAATGGGATTCAGCATTCGGATCGAGGTGAAGGCAGCCTCTAAAATATCGGTGTGTAACTCTCTTGTCCAATACCCGTTCACATGCAATTACACGTGAGTTATAATCTAAGTTATTGTACTATGCTAAAGAGGTTTCCCAGATCAGCTTCTGATCATTCCTCTTCTTTAGTATTGACCTATAAATCTCATTTCAGAAGTCTATAGGTCCAAGTGCTGGATACGACCTGTGACGGTTCCATATGAACTTAACATATTCTTGATGATTTTATTCAGAAATATTGTTAACATGTACATAGTGGATTCCATTTGAACTTGAATTACCATTTTCTTGATGATGTTGAAGTAAATAGGAAAAACTGTGTGCAGGTAGATAGTTGGCGACTATCAATTAGCCCATTGACATACTATACGATGTTCAGATAATTACCGCGGAACATGCTAATCTGCTTTATTATCTTCCAAATGCCGGACAAGTAGGAAGGCAACTGCAGATTTGCTTTAGACCCACCATTTGAGGAAGCTTAAATATTATATAATTAATGGAGGGTATATGGGTAATCTCCTTGAGTTATTGATTACATAATTATTTAAAATGGAAATCATACACATAAAGGGAGCCTTTTTTACTAATTAAAGAAGACACAACTTTGCTGTCAGACTTCATGAACGGTTCTGTGAACTGTTAGGAAGTTAGGGAGATTGAACACCATGAGGGAGAAGCACCATAGTATGATTTGTGGCACCCATGACCAACTTAACCAAAAGATCAACCTGATCAGTTAGGGCCCAAGTCATACTTTATTAACCTTGGACATCTTTGTCCTCAACCCGATGTGGGACAACTGCTCACACATGATACCTAACAATCTCATGCTTCATGTGTGAGCCCTTAACTTACTCCCCCCAGCCCGTAAGCACTTTCAATTTCTCGGAATCACCTTTGTGAGTGTGCACCGGACCACCTGCTGGAGTAACACATGATTTGACCGTCCGCAAGAACACCAGGTCCACCATTCGTGAAAAGACCTATGAGAACACACCGCACATTCTCACCCTTCGTTTCATCACGGGACTGGACACGATCCGTTGGCTTTAGGGAGATTGAACATTGCGAGAGAGAAGCACCTGAAAGTTGGAGAAATCTAAATCTTCCGTACTTTTCATTGATTATTTACACCCTTAAATAGGTAAAATACAATGCTAAATTATACAACTAGTCCTCTAATTATTTACATAAGAGTCCTATAACTATTACTCCCCCGCAGTCGAAACTGTGGGCGTGCCAACACTGAGACTGGAACGGAAGCGCTGGAACATGGGCCAAGGAAGACCCTTGGTGAAGATGTCGGCGTACTGATAATCGGCTGGAATGTGCAACACGCGAAGCTGACCCAAACGAACCTTCTCACGAACGAAGTGGAGATCAATCTCAACATGCTTAGTGCGCTGATGCTGAACAGGATTACCAGAGAGATAGACAACACTCACATTGTCGCAATACACGACAGTGGCTCGAGGCGGGGTGACACGAAGCTAATAAGCAAATTCCGGACCCAGCAGAGTTCGGAGACGACGTTAACAACACCGCGATACTCAGCCTCAGCACTAGAACGAGATACCGTGGCCTGTCGCTTGGACGACCAACTCAGAAGATTGTCCCCATAGAAGACACAGTAACCAGAAGTGGAGCGGCGCGTGTCCGGACAACCAGCTCAATCTGCGTCAGTGTAGGCGGTGAGGGAATCAGCGGCGGAGGCAGAGAGCCGGAGACCATACTGAAGTGTCCCACTTATGTAGCGCAAGATACGCTTCAGGGCATGAAAGTGCGGCTCACGGGGGTCATGCATGAAGAGACAAACCTGCTGAACTGCATACTGGATGTCTGGTCGAGTGAACGTGAGATACTGCAAGGCCCCAGCAAGGCTCCGGTATAACGTAGGATCAGCAACCGGTGGGCCAGATGTAGCTGTGAGTTTACTTCCTACCTCAACAGGGGTGGAAGTAGACTTACAAGTCGACATAGAGGCACGACGAAGAATGTCGGTCGCGTACTGATGCTGAGACAGGAACAGGCCGGACGAATCACGAGTGACAGCAATGCCCAGAAAGTGTTGCAGATGGCCCAGGTCAGTCATAGCAAACTCTCCAGAGACCTGGGAGACAATCTGATCCAAGACAACCGGAGACGACCCAGTGATGACGATATCATCCACATAGAGAAGGAGGTAGACGATGTCCGAGCCACGCCTGTAGACGAAGAGAGACTCATCACACGAGCAACCAGAGAAACCGATAGTCTGTGTGAGGGCGGTGGCAAATCGCTGAAACCAAGCACGGGGAGCCTGCTTCAGATCATATAAGGATTTGCGTAACCGGCAAACAAAGTCAGGATGGCGTGTGTCGCGGTAGCCAGGGGGCTGATGCATGTATACCGTCTCAGAGAGATCACCATGAAGAAACGCGTTCTTGACATCCAGCTGACGGATAGGCCAAGAGCGCGTGACGGCAATGCTGAGAACTGTACGGATGGTGGTCGGTTTAACAACCGAGCTGAAAGTCTCCTCACAATCAATCCCAACCATCTGGGACTTCCCATTAGCTACCAATCGCGCCTTATAGCGCTGCAGACTACCATCAGCGCGAAACTTGTGGCGAAAGAGCCACATAGATCGCAGAACATTAGCCCCTGCCGGGCGAGGAACCTGATCCCAAGTGTGGTTCGTAACCATAGCTCCAAACTCATCATCCATGGCCGCTTTCCAGTGAGGATCCGACAAGGCTCGGATGGGGGATTTGGGAAGGGGCGAGATGGGGTCTGGTGGCTGGGCCGCTAAAGTGAGACGGGTGACTGGTTTGACTATGCCATGCATGGATCTGGTAGTCATCTGAGGAGAGAGATGGGGAGGAGAAGTGGCCACTGGGCTCGGTGTGGGTGACTCAGGGGGGGTCAGGTAACACAGGCACAGAGGGTACAGGAGGAGGGCGAGTGGACACAGATCGACGGACGTAGTGCTGAGGAAAAGGTTCCACAAGGGCCCTGGACGGGGAAAGCTGTGTGGATGCCCTAGTAGGTGCGGGTGGTGATGTGGATGCCCTAGGAGGGGTGGGTGAGGTTGTGTGTGCCACAGGGTTATGAGCACGATGAGTGAAAAGGGGAGACGGAAGACTGTCATCGGGATCAGACGTCTTGTGAACAAAGGGAGATCCAGACCCAGGAGTGGAGGAAGGAAACACTGTCTCATCAAAGGTGACATGACGGGAAGTGTGAACCCGACCAGTACTCAAGTCTAGACACCGGGTACCCCAGAAAGACACATCGAACAGAGCGTGGTGCAAGCTTGTGAGGTGAGGTGGCAGAGAGGTTCGGGTAACACAAGCATCCGAACGTGTGGAGATGCTCATAGGATGGGGAGCGATGGTAGAGGGCAACAGTAGGAATATTGTTGCCAAGGACTTTGATGGGAAGAATGTTATGAAGGTAGACAGCAGTCAGAAGAGACTCAACCCCAAAAGAGGCTGGAAGGGAGGCCTGAGCTAGGAGGGCACGACTGATGTCATTGATTCGACGAATCATGCGTTCAGCTTTACCATTTTGAGATGACGTCTGAGGACACGCAAATCGGAAGACAAGTCCATGATTAATGGCGTGAGAGTGAAAAGAGCCATTATCGAATTCTCCACCAAGGCCACATTGAAAAGTTTTGATGGGTCACTCAAATTGAGTTTGTACGAAGGTAGTGAATTGTTTAAATTTTGATATCGCTTCGCTTTTCTGTTTAAGTGGAAAAACCCAGAGAAAATGGGTATAGTCATCTAATAGTAGTAGGTAGTATTTGTAGTGCGATTTGCTTAAGACCGGAGATGTCCATAGATCACTGTGAACAATGTTAAATGGACTAGAAGTAGAAGAAGTAGATGGTGAAAAAGGCAAACGCACGTGTTTACTAATTTGACAAGCATGACAAAGAGTTTATGAATTATGCCTACTACAAGAAATGACTACTACGAAGCCAATCTAAAATTAGACGCGCGGGATGACCAAGGCGGTTGTGCCAAACGGAAGCAGGAAAGGCAGCAAAAGAGACAGCAGACGACGGTGGTGAGACAGACTGGAATGGATAGAGCTCCCGATTGTAGGTCCTTTACAGAAAAACCAAAAGGGTCAAACTCAACGGAAACATTGTTGTCAGTAGTGAATTGACGAACAGAAACTAGGTTTTTGATAACGTTTGGGGTGAGTAAGACATTTCTAAGGTGAAGGGAACGGGAGTTGGTGGTAAGGGTGTGATTGCCAGATCCTTTCACTGGAATGCTAGAGCCGTTTCCCACAAGTATGTTAGGAAAAAGACAAGATGACGAGAGAGAGGAGAGTATACCTGACTGCGGAGTGAGATGAGCAGATGCGCCAGAATCAAGATACCAAGTCTGATCCGGAACGTTGAGTGTCATGCCAGAGAACTGAGATCTCAAATTAGTAGCAGGCGGGTTTGCAGAAGCGACTGTGAGGCCCTGCTGAGAAGGTCCTGGACCAAGAATACCTGACGTAACTGTAGGCTGAGAGGGTCCTGACTGTGTCCAACCCGGTGTCGGGGGATATGGGCCCGACTGAACAGTCGGGGACGATGGGGCAGGACACCACACCCAGTTGCCGTAAGGAGAGGCAGGCGGTGCAAGATACTGTTGGGAGTATTGCTGAGTCTGATTGTATCCTTTGCAGCTAGACTGACGACGATGCCAACTATTTCCCTGACCACCCTTTGATTGCTTGGTTGGTGGTAATGTTGAAGGAGCCATTACACAGTGTACAAGTGATTAAGGGAGAAATAATTCAATATTCAACTAAATTGCGGCAATATGCAATTTCACAAACAAACTGAAAATGGTACCCCAGAAGTTGAATAATGTGGCACAAGTTGAATAGAGTGGCCGACCAAGTAATTATTGAACCCACCAAGTAAAGTAATGTGAAACCACCAATCAGTGGGTTCACTACCACTATGCAGAGAGATGAGGCGGCAGCGAGATAACCACAGAGAGAAGAGAAATCGATCTTGGAGAGCAAGAACTGAATTCAGTTCTCTGACGGAAGTTTAATAGTCCTTCCCGAAATTCTTGCACCACATCTGCGAGGGTATGGGGCGAACTGGATGGTGTGGACGTTGCTCGAGTTCAGCAGATTTCATGGCGATGGGGATGCAGGAGGCAGCACCGTTTAAAGAGGGCGGCGACGGGAAGGAGAGACAGCCGATCGGACCAGATGGGGTCAACAATCGGACTGGTGGAGCACCGTCGCAGTAGGTGACGGAGGGCGACACCGGCGGCGTTGGTTCTGTGCAGTCGGAGTTAGGGTTGCGACGAACCAAGCAGAGGACGAACCAAACAGCGAGCAGAGGGCACTGTTTGTGAGTGCGACAGGTGCAGCGGTAGAGAGAGATCTGAGCCCTAGGCAGCGGCGGCGGCGGCGGTGCAGAGGAAGAGGCAGCGCGGTGGCAACGATGGCTAGGTGAGCTCTGATACCATGAAAGTTGGAGAAATCTTCCGTACTTTTCATTGATTATTTACACCCTTAAATAGGTAAAATACAATGCTAATAGTCCTCTAATTATTTACATAAGAGTCCTATAACTATTAGCACCATAGTATGATTTGGGGCACCCACTTACCCAAAAGGTCAACCTTATGAGTTAGGGCCCAAACCATACCATATTAACCTTTGACATCTTGTCCGCCAACCCAATGTGGGACAACAGCTCACACATGATACCCAACATGAACCATCTTCTTTGTTGGTCATTCTTGTTTCGGCTTCATTTTTCAAGTTAAAATGGATTTTCAATTTTTTCTTCTGAGGTGATTACGTCATTTTGAGGGAGTAATAGTTCATAGTATTCGAATTGTCATTTGGTTCATCTTCATATTGTCTCCTCATACATGCTCGTCTTCTTGTTCTACTTCAATTCATATATATAGTCATAATTCTGCGGTGAATCAAGTTTTACGTTGATTATTGTATTTATGTAGTAATATGTTGCTTGTAAATTAGTTGAAGAAACTATCTTGCTTGAGACAAGTTTGTATAACACAGGGCCATGTCCAAATTTTTGCTTTAGTCCTCCAAGAGGCTATGGCCGGCCCTGTTTCTTCTCCCATGATCAGTCTTATGGTTTTAGCTATCATGCTTTATCTATTGTTTTTAGTAAGATGCAAATTTGTTCATTTTAGATCTCTGTTGGAGAAGTTTAACTAAGATGTGGATTTGGGAGCTTGTGCTCACAGGAGGTGATTTTGGGCCCTGAAAATAGAACAGTTACATCCAAAGATAATTTTCTACGAGCAAATCTTGTCGGAGATTATGTTGGATATACAAATATTCCTTCATTTGAGGATTACTACCTCGTTATACCGAGACAGGTATGCTGAGCTTTACTTATAACTATATGCGTGCTTTTCTTTATTTGGATTATCCGAAGCACCGTTACTCTTGTCATGTTCATAGGCCCGCATGTTCTTCATCTCTTACCTAGCAGGTGAGGCCAGAGATAATTTTTAGCGTGGTACAAAAATGTGAAGGATGGGCCTTTGGATGTCAGCTGTAAAAGTAGAATTAAGGGATGTGTTCCTTGCCCACGTGAATTTCTTTATTCCTTGTGAACCCTCCTCCTTTATCTATGCTTAGGACCTGCTACAATGATGATAGGATAATAAAGCACAAGAAGTGAAATTTCATAGATCACTGTAAGACCTACTTGACCTACGGCACTGAGTGATGTGTTTGAAAATCAATGGATTTACCACATTGACAAAATAATATTAATATTGTCGTTTCGAAAGAGAAATAAAAATGTAAAAATCCAGATTCCCAATTCAAATCTGTGTGCAATTGATTCATGTCTCCGAAAAAAACTTTTCCAAAGAGAGTCCACTTTTGTTAGATGATGGTTGTCAACCTGTCAGGTCCTCTTCTAATTAGGGTTGCTTACTCGATATTCCCTACGGCTGACTGTACTGGGGATAATTAATTTACTATTATAGGTGAATGACTTAAGGTAGTTGTGTGGCAATCTGTAATGGGTCTCACTTTTTTTCTTCTTCTTCTTCTTCTTCTTCTTCTTCTTCTTCTTCTTCTTCTATTGATATTATATTAACGTGGTTTTCTATTTTGATTTGCAAGAGATATACGCTATTTACTTTCCCTTATACGTGGCTTGTTGATGAGCATATCTTCTTTCTCCTTTTGAAGGGTGGGCCAGGTCAGCCAGAAAGTCTGGGGAACAACTATACCATGTGGATGCTGCTCGAGAGAGTTAGGTTCACCTTAGAGGGTTTTGAATGTAACAAAATTGGTGTGAGTTATGAGGGTTTCAATGGCCAGCCAGATTTCTGCTCTTCACCATTCTGGAGTTGCTTGCACAATCAGTTATGGAACTTTTGGGATGTTAGTACGTTAACCAAAATTTTATTCTCTTTCAGTTCCTGATTTCACTGTTGCCTTAAAGTTTATAGGAATTTGAAGTGAAGTGATTGATAGTTCTAATATAACGAAATGTCATGTGAATATATCTGGTGTGTAGTTCGTTGTTGCTTGTCTTAGAGTCTCTAGGAATTGAAGTGCAGTATCTGATAAGTCCAATCCAATATAACGAGTGTCATATCGGTAAATGAAGGTCGGTGTTTTCTTTATGATAATCCACAATGTCATGTTTCAATTATAATATTTGTTCTGATATGATTATAATATCTCTGTTTACAGGCTGATATGAATCGCATCAGTAGGAATCAGACACCACTTTATGTTTTGCAAGGGAGATTTCAGAGGATTAACCAACACCCAGTTATATTCTAGAACCAAAGATTTTCATGTACATTAGTATATAACTGCTATATATTTAATCTGGATTGATTTTTTTCTTTCTGCAGAACTCCGGTAGTCGTTCATTCTCCATAGGGATCACCGAGGTTCTGAATACAAATCTCTTGATAGAACTAAGTGCTGATGATATAGAATATGTCTATCAGAGGTGAGTTGTAATCTCTCCCAATTAGGGCTTCCACAAAGAGGAAAATCACAATTTTGTGCATTCTCTCTTTCATCAAACGAGCACTCCATGTGAAACGGGGTCAGCTTTATGAACCTTGTAAAATGAGTTTGTATAATATGAGGTTCTCATTTTGTATTCATTATAGCCTTTATGTTCGTTTACTTTTCCAACCTGCATTCTGTGTGGCACCCTTCTTCCTTATACTGTATCCAGCAACTTTCCTCTCTCGCCAGGTTGATATAACGGTAGCGACATTTTATCTATTGCGCCACTTCTTCATTCTTGATTTTGGTCCAAATTAGGGCTTCCACAAAGAGGAAAATCACAATTTTGTGCATTCTCTCTTTTCATCAAACGAGCACTCCATGTGGAACGGGGTCAGCTGTATGAACCTTGTAAAATGAGTTTGTATCATATGAGGTTCTCATTTTGTATTCATCATAGCCTTTATGTTCGTTTACTTTTCCAACCTGCATTCTGTGTGGCACCCTTCTTCCTTATACTGTATCCAGCAACTTTCCTCTCTCGCCAGTTTGATATAACGGTAGCGACATTTTATCTATTGCACCACTTCTTCATTCTCGATTTTGGTCCAATTTTCTCTCGTCGCAAAAAAGCTGATTTTCATTTCAACAGCTTTCCATTCTTAGCCATATCAGTGCAAATGCTGATATTAGCATAGGCAAGAAGTTATCTGTTTACCACTTCTTCATTCTTGATCAATTTCCAACTGGCTTTTAGCAAAATGGTTAAAATTTTCCACTCTTCTTTGTCTCAGAGCAAGTTATAGGCAATATATTCCTTACCACTTTTTTCTTCTTGTTCTTTTTTCCTATTTCCTCATAGCCCCCCGTGCAACAATTTCAAACGTCTCTAGTGCCACTTATTAGCCTTTGTTTTAAAATTGTCATGTATTTACCTCATTTACTCATCTCCCAGATTTGAAACCTTCTCCAATTTTCGCATGTAGATACCTAGCAGGCCAGGATAATGATTCTCTTACCTGAATTATTTTTCCTCAACTTTATCCTTCTTTTGTAGGAGCCCTGGAGAAATTTTAGGCATTACAATACCAACCTTTGAAGCTCTTACTCAATCTGGGACTGCTACAGTCACAACTAAAAATATTGGTGAAGTGGAAGCATCATACAGCCTAACAGTATACTCACTGAACCTATCCCTTTTTCTATATTTCATTTTGTAGGATATATTCCATTACACATATCATTCACTGTTGTGTGATTTATTCCTCTTACATGGGTTCAACTGCATCAAGGATGTGGTACTTTCTTCTTCTTTTGATGGTTATGTCAGAAGAGACGGATTAATGTCAGTGAAGCTTGCTAGTTTCTAGGGCTGTATTTTTGTTTGTTTCGAAGAACAATTGTGACAGTTTTGTCTTTTGTTCCACAGAATGATAAAAAATGAAGTGCTTGTGCAAGCTGGATAAGTTGTGTTCATCTTTATGTTCTTGCTGCCAAAGCAGCTTCTTATTGTCACCCTCAGTGGCATTAGTTAACGTTTTGAAAAAATAACTGCATGAGAATGATGTTTCAAAAACCAGTTAGGGTCCTGTGCAAACTGTCATTTAGCGCTAAAAAGCGTGGCGCTGACAGTCTAGAAACTTGGTAATTTCTTTATTCTCCAAGAACAAGTGTTCCGTTCTGTACAATTCGATACACATAAGCACTACATATAATGAGCTGGGAAAGAAATTTAGCGAGTGTTCCTGTTTAGAGAAAACTTGTCCCATCTCAATTGTCACTCTTGCTCGCAACTTAATTTTACTTGTATGGAAAGCATTAATGGTTTCTCAAAGACGGGACAAAGTAATGTTCATTCGCCTTGGTTACTAACTAGAAGAACAAAGAGTATTGAAAGTTATTAGATCCCTGGATATCTGCCTTTCTAAATTCAACTGGTATAGTTTTTGGCAATTGCATTTAACTCCAAGTTCCCATCAAATGTATACTATAAAATGAAAATGAAAATACCATGTACTGTGCTTCCTGGTGTTAATTCTAACATATCTATATCTTGCAGTTTAATTGCTCGACAGGTGTCAGCACAATGGAGGTACTTATATTGAAAACTTCTTTTTGCAGTATTTACAGTTCTGAGTATGTCACGGATAAAATTGAATTTGCTAACATTTTGAAGTCAAAACTGCAGGAGCAATTCTACATAATGAAGCCGAAAGAAGTTACCACTCGATCATTTAAACTGTATCCTACAACTGATCAAGCTGGAAAGTACGTCTGTGCAGGTAGTTTTTCTCATATTTATGTTCCTATGGTTTCTCCTTGAACGATTAATAAGATATACTAATAAATACAAAAACTCATCCTTGGTTGTAGCTATACTGAAAGATTCAGGCTTTCATGAAGTTGATAGAGCAGAATGCCAATTTGCAACAACAGCCACTGTGTTTGACAATGGAACACAGGTTTGCCATCTTTCATTGAAAGAATCAAATGTCTTGTGTAGTTTGAAATTATATGTTCAGCAGAAGATTATCATTTCCTTGCTAAGTTATTTATGAGAAACATTCCATCGTTGATTGAAATTATATGTTAATCGGAAGAGCTTAGTACCATACCTTTTTGAAAATCCATCGTCGTGGAAGATTCTTATGTGTCTTCGATCAATCTATCATCCGCAGACTAGTGAATATCATAGTGTCCGTGACCCTAATCATCTGGGTCAATTGAAAACTGCACCTCGTGTTACTTTCATACGAAGTCTACGATACACCTTTTCGTTCAGGTCTATCAACACTAAAATTGTTTTTCTGTGCTGCACGGAGACGACAGGAAATGGAAACGCCCAATCGCCAAATCTCATAAATTCAGGAGATGCCAACACGCCTTACATATATATATTTGTGTGTGTGTACCATTTATTTAAATGACAAATTTGAAACTAAATACTTGTAGTAGTTGAAACTTACCATCCAAAAGGTAGTAACTAGAAAACATCAAAATTATGTTAGGTTGTCTTAAAATCAAAAAATAAATAAATACAGGGGGTGGAGGTGAAAACACTGTCTCATGTTTTCATCTTCAAACCTTCTTCACCAACCCTAGCTGCACTATCTCTTGGACGAAGACGACAAAGAGAAAGAGTAATCAGATCTCGTTAGATAAGTCGACTTACAGCTTTGTCGAACTCTCTTTCTCTACGTCTCCTCTTCCCCGACGTCTCCCGATAGAGACGCCTGTCCCAGCCGTTTCGGATCCTATTTTTATTTTTTGAAAAGCCAGGTGGTGTTTCAGGGACGTTGTCCAGGCGTGTACGAGTTTACGACATGCAAACGGCACCCCTGATGGAATGTCTGTGCAACACAGTCGTTGTCTAATACCTTAATCTGCTCTCTATGATCAGTTTCCAGTGATTCATTGTAAAACTCAGAAATTTAGTTCCTGACACTGCAATTTTAACTGTCTAATCTAATCTTATCTGATGGCAAGAAAGCTCTCTTCATATACTCACACTGCTTTAGACTAAAATATTTTGTCAAACAAGATTAATTCCTTCCGTCTTCTTCTCTGATATTGTGGATGGATTTTGAAATTTCTATACTGGAAGAGATTCAAGCTCTAGGTTTAAGCTACTTGACTATTTTTCATTAATAACTTCTCAATGACAGCGTAGTATCATAATCATTGACTGCACTCTATGATATAGGTCTTTCATATAGCTTGATTACTTTGTGCTAGGTCTGTCTTTACTCTCTTATACTCTTATATTTTTGCAATTTTTGTGCTAATAGTGGTTCTCACAGAGGTTGATTTACTTGATTGAATTCTTATAATAGTTATTATTATCTACAGATACCCTTCCAACCTCCAAAGACCAGTATATATGGTTTCTTTGATTCTATTGAGAGCTTGTGGACCACATTCTGGGATGGTTTGGCCGAATTTATTACTGGAAAAACTTGCAGGTATCTGTTCCTGAAAGAAGAGCTTTCTGTTTCAGTCGGGCATAGTGTCAAATGTCGTTGAGTTATTTCCTTGCTGAGGGCTGTAATAGTTGATGTTTTGCATAGCTATATCATCTGTAGTCTCTATTTTACCCATATTGGACTAAGAATAAAGAAGATTTGGGTTTAGGTTCAGTTGTTTTATAGCTTTAACTTTTAGTATTTGCACGGATGCAAGATTGATATTTCTCGACTTCAAGAGTAAATCCTGCCAATTAAAACACTTACGGTTGATTATACTTTCCAAGTGCACTTTCTTTTCTGGCTTTACCTTCATGGAGACTTCATTTTGCTACAAGAAGTCTTCTTTGTTTAAGCACATGTACTACATTTATTATATGGTATCGCTCTGTGATTTCCAAAAATCATCAAGGGAGAAGAGTGTTATTTCATTTTGTTAAGGAGGAAAATGATAGCAGTTTTTTGTCCATATAATGTTAATGGTTATATATTTTGCTCTGCACATACTGATCCTTTTTTTTATAATTATTGTATTGGTAGGAGGAAGTGCACAGCCTTTTTTGACTTCAGCTGCCACATACAGTATATATGCATGAGTTGGATAGTGATGTTCGGTCTACTTCTGGCAATTTTTCCTACAGGTTTTTGTCTACATGTTCATTTGAAACTGCTCGTTAATGCTCGATATATATCTATTTTAGAGCCGGTAATAAGTTGATAATCTTTTTTCACTGAGTTGCAGTGATTGTGCTATTATGGCTTCTACATCAGAAGGGGTTCTTTGATCCTCTCTATGATTGGTGGGAGGATCATTTTTGGGATGATGAACATAGAAGTCATAATAATAATTCACACTGGAAACAAGGATATGATGCTGATATTTCCAGAGTCCATCATAGGAAGCACCACAAACATGGAGGAAGGCATCATAACCTTGATGCCCAAAGGAGAAAAAGAGGCACCCACAATGAGCATAGGCATAACCATTTAGAACGAGAAGCTGACTATCATTACTATCTTCACCATGTTCACAGGGAGAAGATTAAACATGGAAGAACTAGGGGCAATGCTAATGCTACCTCACAGCAAGTTTACTTGAATAAAGGGGAGGGTGGACACCGGAGGCAGAAAAGAGACAGGGACTTCACAGAAGGGATGTCCAGGAAAGCAAGGCATAGCGCAGAAACCCAAGAGGATCACTTCAAACATAAACATGGTGTTTTTGATGAAAAGCATGTTAAGCTCCATGTTAAGCAGAGAGAATAATCAGAGTGGAATATATGGTTCTCCACAAACACATGACTTTCCCTATGTATTAGTTGATTTGACCCGTTTTTTCACCTATTTTAGTTTTAACTTTATTTCTCTTTCCAAATTTCTCTCTGTTGATATGCGGTGCTAGGAGAACTCGAGGCAAGCATGTGCACTTTTTATAGGTACCATGATTGCAAATGGAAGAATCATAGGCTGTTAATACTTTGCTTCCATTGACTGATCTGTATGAACCATATACACGTTTCTTTTTACTACCTATTTCAATGCCTTTGACATAATAGCATTGTCATCTAAAATGGGAAGCTTTAGCTTCTTCACCGAGACAAAAATATTCAGTTCACTCTTAGTTTGTGATATCGCAGTAACTGTTTTCCGTACATCTCCTCTAATTGCTCCTTCAGCACTTTGCATCCTTTTTGAATAAGATGGATATCTTGGTGCTATGCCCTTAGCCACTGAAATGACTTGCCTGTGCTCCAACATAAAATCATTTAGTTGATTTTAGATCGTGCATTGTTTCATTCCTCTCAGAAAGCTGAACATGATAGCCATTGGGAAACTGCAGACCAGGTGTTCGAACAATTTCGCCTCCTCTGATTGCTTTCCACCTATCAATTTAAAATGTTATATGGTTTAGTCACTCTTTCTCCCTCATGCAATATGTACAGTTGCTTAGCTATTCAATACAAAGTTTTTTACCTGTACTTGGTAACCAAACAGTGGAGAAAGACGGCCATTTGTACTTTTGTGAAATCTGTTCCAACACAAAACCTCATGCCACCGCCAAAAGCCATGAAATGTTTGGATGCACCGTTTATTTCCATTCCCTGGAGTCGTACTTTGTTATCAGATGTCGAGTCATGGTATGAATATTATTTGGTGTCACAAACAGCTAGTTTGTGGTAAGCTGTATTTGATTGTGAGTGAAATTCAAGTAAAGGAACAAAGAACATGATTTTCTGGAACAATCACTTACCTCCCATCTCTGCGGGTTGAATTGAAGGGGATCTTTATATCTGGCAGGGTTCAAGTGTACAGCTGGAGGACAGACCATTACCCCCCAACCAGCTGGAATGGTATAACCTGCACATATTATATTAAGGTATGTCAAGTGGTATGCTTTACTTTTGTATGGAAAAGTTCCAATACTATCTGAATAGGTTTGTTTTAGCTGTAGCTATGAATACCTTTGTAGGTGATATCCTTTAGGGATTTTCTGAAAATAGCTGGAACGATATTTGCCAGCCTGACTGTCTCATTGATAAACTGCAAGTATAGCACCATGAAAATTATATATCTGTAGAATGTTTTCTTTACCTCTTTTATACATGGTAAACCATCACTTCCATTCTACCTGGAATGTGAATGTCATTGATTTATATTCTTTCCATGTAAGTCCAGAAAGGGTATTGTCCCTCTTCCTTATAATTGCCTCATGTTCTTCCTGCATATGGTAAATAGCACACATTAGTTACTGAAACAGTACATAATCTTAATACTTGAAAACAGTGCATTCGACTAGTAATAGATTATTTACCGTCAATTCCTTGAGCACTGAAGGATTTTCTGAAAGAAATTTCGTGGCCATGGTTAATGCCAGGGAGGTTGTCTCAAAACTGGCAAAGAGTAGCGTAAACATTAAGTCTAGAGCAATTGCCTCTGTCAGAAGTGTATCTTTTTTCTCAAGCTCTTCAAGGACATAGTCAAAGAAATCACTATGCTGTTTCCTGGGCGCTGATCGTCTTTCCTGTAGCAGATTCTTTAGCATCCTCATTGCTTTATTCCTCCCCTGAAGATATTTTAAATAGTCAAAACTAGTCCCCCTTTTCTTCTCACTTCTTTCTTCAAAATCAAGTGCGCGGATACAATCGTTTATTTATATTGCTTTTGCCGGAAAAGCATGATTGGAATGTGATCTGGTGTAAAATCTTTCAATAAGGCTTCACTGGCCTTAATTTCAGCATTCTTGAATGCATTAGAATATAATTCAGATATGCAGGAGATGTACCTGTAAGCACTCGTGGTACGCAGTTCCTGGAATATCTAAAGGGAAAGATATCAATCCTTGTATGAATGCTACAAAGCTCTCTCTCAGATTCTCTGACGAGTTCTCTGAATCATAACTGATGAGTTTCTTGGCGGTGAGATCAAATATCAACTGCATAGACCAAATTATCCTAATAGTTATAGAAGATAATTTTAATGATTTATATTTTTGGGAACGGATGGTTAGCTTGAGCTTACACTTGCAGTTGAATCCTTTATTTCAACTGACTCCTGAGTGGACCACTTCTTTAACTTCATATGAGCGGCCTGTTCAACTTCAGGGAGCATCTTTTTTAGGCTCTCAGGACCAAATAAATTGAGAACCATGTTCTTGAGGTACTTGTACATGCATCCGTGCAAGGAACCCACATTTTGCTGTCCAAATATCTCTGTGAAGGTATCTGGGTACCAGCTCTGGAATAACTTCCCCTCCTGTTGGAAGATAAAATGGCTAAACTCTGGGTCTGTGGATATAATAACCGGCCGACCCACCAGATTTGTCCGGAATATAGGACCATATCTAGAAATTCACAACAGACTTGTTAGAATTTAGAAGATGTGAATGATGATCATGATAATAAGATGATGCCAATTAATAGCAATGGCTACAAGAATATTACCTTTCCATTCTCTTTTTGATGAATGGAGCTATGTCAGAGGTCTTGTTGGGGGTAAAGAACTGAAGAGTCTCGCCTACGAGTGGGAATCCCATTGAACCTGGAGGGAGTTGTCCATTGCATTTGGGATTTCTCCATCTGTAAACCCAGTGTGTGATGCTTATAGTAACCAAAGCAACAAAACACAAAGCAAATGGCCCCATAAAGCGGGGGAAATATTTTGAGTTGAGAAAGGACTAAAATGCTGGATGCTTTTCCCAGGAAATTGAATTATGATTTGAGAGGAAATTGATGTGGAGGAGACAATGAAGAGAGTAGAGAGAGGGGATGTATCTGATTATCCACGACGAGGACGCTTAAATAGGCAAGAATTTGAAAACTAGTTTGAATTATAATACTAAGTTGGCACATTAGTTATCTTGAAGTTGGTCGCTCAAAAAGCTGTACTTGTAGTTGGAGATAAGAAAATAGATGCATAGTTTTTTCTGGAGAGTCTCATTATCTTTTGTCAACGGCAGTTATAAAATTCTGTGTAAAAGCCTAACATAACGATGAAGCTTACATGATGTTTCCTCTCTCTCTCAAGGCTGACTGAGCATAATTGCAAACAGGCTGAGTTTCTCTCTCTCTCTCTCTCTCTCTCTCTCTCTCTCTCTCTCTCTCTCTCTCCGGTTAATGTTACTCAATTGCAAGTTGAGAGACATGGATTTTTAAAGGACGTTTGCAGGTAGAAGGGCTCTATCTCTAGATTTGAGTGGGTAGACACCAGCGAGGTTCAGAGGATCTACCATTGTCAACAGAGTATGAAATCAATCTTCAGGATCGTTGTATTCGAGAATCTCTGAGTTTTAACAACTTACTAAATCCTTCCCTTATACTAAATACCACAAGAGATCATACAAAGGCTGATTTCATATTTCTTCTTTTAAATTTAGATCTTGATAAGATCTGGTTTAGCTGTACTCCTTATCACTTGTCAAGTTGAGAATCTAACTGACATCACTTGCTGTGTTTGGTCTGAGTGGTATTCTTGATGTTGTTACAACTACTATACATGCTTGTGAATTCCTCCTTGTCATTTGTTATTGCCTCACTTTTGGGTTTTCATTTAGTATAGATTACCAGTAGGTTAATGAAGCTAGTTCATCAGCTTTAACCCACTTATAGCTTTGCTGCATGGAGCACCGCCCAAAGGTCCTTTGAGCCACGGGCTTAATTCATCAACTACTATAACAGGACAGGTAGGTTACTGTATATTTGACTGAGCATAGATACATCATGCTCATCTCATACTTATTATAATCAACAGGACATATCAGATGAATGTGTATGGATGCACCGATGAAATTGAATTTAGGTGCTATACATGAGCATGAGTATCTTAAAACTCTTGTCTGTTTCTGGAGTTTATGATTCTTTAACAGTTCGTGTGCAGGGTATTTAAGAAGTCAAAAGGAACATTTGGAATTAATTACCTTCAAGGTAATGTCATTTCTTTACTTTAAAGTGCTTGCATATTCATCTGTTGCCTTCAAGTTGATGTCATTTCTGTTGTTATTGTGGGATGCACTAGCAGATTCTTGGGATAATTTGCAACAGCTATATCCCTTTGATTATGCTGGTTTAATTGGTTGCCTTTCTTGTATTAATATCCCGTAAATCATGGGATTTGACAGTCCATCTTGTTTCCTTTTATGTTCCTAGGATAAGTATATATTAGTCTAACTCTGTACATGTTTACTAATGGAAAAAATAGTCAGAGCTCTTTCCCTGTGATTGTTCTCTCAATTTACGTCATGGTATCAGAGCTTTAGGCTCAGTTCTGGGATTCTCTTCTCCAGCCTTCATTGCTGGTTTAAATCTCTCTTGTTCCAGCCTTCATTGCTGGTATTTTGCTCCAGATTTTTTCTCCTTTGTTGGATTAACTCTCAGCCTTCATCGCTGGCTTTTGCTATCTTTTGTTCTGTTTTGTAAAGACGGAACATATTTATTAAGTCCCCCGGGAAATTCTTGAGTTTTGAAAGAATGTCAAAAGGTGCAGAGGTACCTACTCAACCAGAGGGGTCAGTTGGATCTCAACATTCAAAGACCACTAACCGGGACAGTTTGTGGTGCACCTACTGTGAGAAGCCACGCCATAATCATGAGCGCTGTTGGAAACTTCATGGAAAACCTCCAAGTAGAGAGTGGGGATATAGTGGAGAGCCGCCTCAGAAAAATGACATGTTGGCACAACTGAATGGATCATCACAAGTGAGGTCTCAAATTGGCAACGATAAAAACCCCTCAGGTACTTGCTCATCAGTGTACTCATGTCAATTTTCATTCCCTATTGGATTAAATGTCATGGATAAAGCATCTACCTGTTATTGGATCATGGATTCAGGAGCTACCGACCATATGACCCACTCTTCGAATGTCTTCTTAACATACTCTCCATGTCCAAGTAATAGGAAAATAGCCACAGCGGATGGTTCGTTGATCACTGTAGCAGGTGTGGGAGATGTTAGAGTGTGCTCCTCACTGACCTTAAAAAATGTCCTTCATGTTCCAGGACTATCCGTAAATTTAGTCTCTATACATAAGCTTACTCAAGATATTTGTTGCAATGTGGTTTTTCGTCGCAACTCTTGTGTTATTCAAGATGAGAATTCAGGAAAAGTGGTTGGACTTGCTAGTGAGCGGAATGGTCTCTACTACCTTGACGCACCAAGCAAGTCAGACATAACCAAAAGATATACGCCTTCATCCTTTGTTTCTGAAATTCATTCTTCGAATAAAGAGAAAGTTTGGCTTCACCACCGCCGACTCGGACATCCTTCATTTAGAGTCATTAAGATTCTTTTTCCAACCTTATTTCAAGGTGTAGATGTCGAGAGTTTTCACTGTGAAGTGTGCGAACTCGCAAAACACAAACGCGTGCATTTTCACGAAAGTTCTAGAAGAAGTTCAACTCCTTTTCATCTCATCCATAGTGATATTTGGGGTCCTTCAACTGTTCCTAATATTTCCGGGGCAAGATGGTTCGTGTCGTTTATCGACGATTGTACGCGTGTAACTTGGATTTTTCTGCTTAAACAGAAATCTGATGTGAGCATTGTTATTCCAAATTTCTGTTCTATGATTAAGAACCAATTTGGGGTTAATATCAAGAGATTCAGGTCCGATAATGCCAGGGATTATTTCAATCAAGTCCTAACTCCTTATTTTTTGAAGGAGGGGATAATACATGAGTCATCTTGTGTTAGTACACCCCAACAAAATGGAATAGCTGAAAGGAAAAATGGTCATCTCCTTCAATCAACCCGTGCTTTCTTATTCCAGAAAAATGTCCCCAAGTCCTATTGGGGGGAAGCCGTTCTTACATCAGCCCACCTTATAAATCGTTTACCGTCAAGAGTTTTGGGATTGAAGAGTCCTATGGAAACACTCTCTAAGTTCTATCCAACACACATAACAAGTAGTCTCGTGCCTAGAATATTTGGATGTGTGTCATTCGTCCACGTTCATAGCCAAAATCGGGGGAAGCTTGACCCAAGGGCGTTGAAATGCGTATTTGTGGGCTATTCCTCCACTCAAAGAGGGTACAAGTGTTATCACCCGCCATCAAAGAAATTCTATGTTTCCATGGATGTTACTTTCAGTGAAGAGGCTCCATACTTCACTACACCTTATCCTCCAGAGGAGAAGCTTGAAGATAAGAATGAAAATCCCTTACTCAATCTTCCGGAACTTCCAAAATCTGTACCATTTCCAATGTCAGAACCTGTCCCAAATTCCGGGGTCGAATCTAATCCTAAAATTTTGTCAACTCCAGATCCCCACATTGAAATCACTGAGACCGACAATGAGATTTCAGAAAGTCCCATCCCCACAATTCAAAATTCGAAATATGGCCAGGTGTACTCAAGGAAAAAGACAGTTGTCCCAGACTATGTGCAAGTCGAAGAATCCAGCAAAGATCCCGAGAATGAGCCAACGATTTCTGAATCTGAACCTGAATTTGAGGCTCATGTTGGCCATAATGACCAAAATCTGGAGCTGCCTATTGCTATTAGGAAAGGAACTAGAGATTGCACGAAACGACCACTATACCCTCTTGCACAATTCTTGTCGTTTAAACATTTTTCTCCTTCACAAAGAGCTTTCCTAGTTAGTCTAAATGCCTATGCCATCCCTTCCACTTTATCCGATGCTTTGTCCAATGAGAAATGGAGACAAGCCATGAATGAGGAAATGGAGGCATTGGAAAAGAACAAAACATGGGAGTTAGTGCAGCTTCCGGTCGGGAAGAAACCTGTGGGGTGCAAATGGGTCTATACAGTGAAATATAGAGCAGACGGGTCAATTGAGAGGTACAAGGCAAGGCTAGTAGCCAAGGGCTATACTCAAACTTATGGGATTGATTACCAAGAGACATTTGCTCCAGTTGCGAAAATGAATACAGTTAGAATCTTACTTTCATTAGCAGCCAATTATGGTTGGGAGTTGCAGCAATTTGATGTTAAGAACGCTTTTTTGCATGGAGACCTCGAAGAAGAAATTTATATGGATGTCCCACCTGGTTATGGAAAGAATTTGGAAGCTGATATTGTGTGTAAACTCAAGAAGTCCTTGTACGGACTTAAGCAATCACCACGAGCATGGTTTGGTAGATTTGCAAGAGTCATGCTTGTAATGGGATATAAGCAAAGCCAAGGGGATCACACGTTGTTCATTAAACACTCATCTTCAGGGGGAGTCACAGCACTGTTGGTGTATGTCGATGATATAATAGTGACAGGTAATGATGATAAGGAAAAACAAAACTTAAGTCAGCGCTTGGCTAAGGAATTTGAGATCAAAGTGTTAGGGAGGCTGAAATATTTTCTGGGGATTGAGGTGGCTCACTCCAAGAAAGGCATTTTTATCTCCCAACAAAAGTACGTCACTGATCTACTTAGAGAAACTGGGCAGGCAGCATGCAAACCAGCAGCTACTCCAATAGATCAAAATCTGAAACTTGGAATGGCTGAGGAAGAGGCTGCAGTGGATAAGGAAATGTATCAGCGCTTAGTTGGTAAGTTGATATATTTATCCCATACTCGACCGGACATAGCATATGCAGTGAGTGTGATTAGTCAATTCATGCATAGTCCGAGAACATTGCACTTGCAAGCAGCTCACCGAGTGCTACAGTATCTCAAAGGGACACCGGGTAAAGGCATTTTATTTAGACGAAATGGGGGTCTGGTGCTTGAGGCATATACCGATGCTGATTATGCTGGGTCAATCATTGATAGGAGGTCCACTACAGGATATTGCACATTTCTTGGAGGTAACCTCATTACTTGGAGGAGTAAGAAACAAAATGTGGTAGCGCGTTCCAGTGCGGAAGCAGAATTTCGAGCAATGGCTCACGGTGTGTGTGAATTACTTTGGGTAAAGATTATTCTTGAAGACTTGAAGATCAGATGGGATGGTCCAATGAGACTTTATTGTGACAATAAGTCTGCAATCAGCATAGCTCACAATCCGGTTCAGCATGATCGAACGAAGCACATTGAAGTTGATAGACACTTCATCAAAGAGAAACTGGATAGCGGACTGATTTGTACTCCTTACGTGTCTACACATGGGCAACTTGCAGATATACTTACAAAAGGGTTAAGCACCTCTGTGTTTCAAAAGATTTTATCCAAGCTGGGAATGGAAAACATCTATTCACCAGCTTGAGGGGGAGTGTGGGATGCACTAGCAGATTCTTGGGATAATTTGCAACAGCTATATCCCTTTGATTATGCTGGTTTAATTGGTTGCCTTTCTTGTATTAATATCCCGTAAATCATGGGATTTGACAGTCCATCTTGTTTCCTTTTATGTTCCTAGGATAAGTATATATTAGTCTAACTCTGTACATGTTTACTAATGGAAAAAATAGTCAGAGCTCTTTCCCTGTGATTGTTCTCTCAATTTACGTCAGTTATTATTACTATTATTTCTCTTATTATTTTAATCACTAGTCTATTACAGTAAGAGGAACTTGCTATTCTGGTGTGAGAAAGCTGTGCTTGAGTGATTGATATTCATATAAATGTCATATAAACGCCATCATAGTATCTTTGCATTCATTGGTCTTCTTCTCGTTCATTTAAAAGTTTAGGCTTCCCTTTAAAACAGAAAAGTTATATTAGTTAAATGGTTTGATTGATAGGATAACACAGACAATAGATTACATAAGTGCCAGAGGCATGGGCTCGGAAAGGTCTCGTTCAAGAGGTGCAGAACATTGACAGCTCCAATAGCCCTTACTTTTTGGGACTAAAGGAAAAAAGAATCCTCTAGGATATGCAGCAGATAGTGCTGCTATGCAGTCAAGTTCACAGGACCGTGTAAAGTGTTGTATTCTAATACTTGGGACATTTATTTTCTGTTCCCAGCGTTGAACTTCTGGGGTCCTAGCTGTCTTCATTGTGTTGTGCATTGATGTAATGGTAGAACCCACACGAAGAGAGTCCACGTAGGAAGTTCATCATATGCACTCACACCCCTGTGAATTGCGAATTGGATCGCTGGAGAACCAGCGATCCAGATCGCGTAATTTGGCGATCCCGGTTTTTACTATTTTCACCTAAAGTATCTATGTAGAACGGGAAATTAAATTTAGATATGTTAAGTTACATCTATTTTTTGAGTATTGACTTTCAAATATTATATATATTGAGCAGTTTCATACTTTATGATTTCTGGAAAATGGTAAAACTCCTATAAAGGTATTCAAAGAAGCCTACCCTTGGCGTACCGAATTCCTTAGGGTATGGCATTCCGCAATCTCGTTCCCATTCCACGAACCGGAACGATCTGCGTTCGAGGCAACTTAGGTTCATATATTGCTTGTACAAGTTCATCTGATCACCCTGCAAATTTAAGTCATGTCCATTTGAGTTTAAATTAAGGGGTCTGCAATTGATTAATTCCGGCTAAATCAAGCCCTAACGCATATTCCATTATTTATTTATTTTTTTATTTTTTTTTGCAGGAAAACAAAGGGAAATGCAAAGAAATTGATTAATAAAGTATTTTGACTAACAACTTCATCTACCTTAGCTGAGAACCTGAGACTAGAATTTGAGCCCATATGAGAAAGTACATCCGTATAAGCGAATGTGTCACTAATAGTTAACATGCTGTTCTTTTAGCACCCCCTAACTTAGATGCAAGTGTACTAATACAATAATATAGTTGCCAGTAGTATATTAATAAGGAAGATGGTTGTAATTATTATCATACAGGTCTCAAGTTATGCCAAATGAGAAGTTTGAGGCCAAAGTTGTTCTTCTTGTCTGTGCTAAACGCATTGGGAAGGCACCATGAAATAAATTAACCAGAAAGATAATGATGCTAGTCAAAATAGTCATTAACTTAACGACAATTACTGTAATTGTCAACTCTTTGCTGGTTAGGGCCATAGCAGACTATTAACTAGCCTTTCGTGTCGGTTTTTGGTAGAGGCAATAACAATTTTTAAAGTTTCATGGAGAAAGTTCATGCGGAGAGGTTTCTGATAGCTTGAGATCTAATAAATGACTGTCTTGTTGGCTGATAAACAATTAGAAATCTGTAACCCTTGTAACACAGGACTCTGTTAAAGGGGAGGGGGTCTATTTTGCATTACTTATATTTATCATGTCCTTTTATGAGTGGGAGAGACATTTTGCCCTTCTGGTCTGTGTCTCTTCCTCCTCCTCCAGCGGCACTGCCAGAACCACTTCTCTTACTGCTGTTTCCATAACCTCAGAATCATTTTTCGAACAGTAAGGGATGTGTATGATATTAGCGAAATAGAACGAGCCACCGTGCTATTTTTCTCTCTAGTCAAAGCAGCGGCGGAGCCAGGATTTCACTAGTGGGGTGGCACAAAAGTGAATGCCAGGATTGTTGGGGTGCACTTATGCCAAATTAATTTTTTTTGGGGTGCACTTATGCTATTTAATGAAGGGGGAAAGTTGAAAAACACAGAAAATAGGGGTGTAGTACTTAGTAAACGAAAAGTCTAGGGGTGCACTTGCACCCCCTGCCCGCATGTGCCTCCGCCCCTGAGTCAAAGTGCTCTCCAATCATATTACAAAAACTGTACTATTTGGCTACACATTGATCTTTGTTTTGCTAACCGTGGTATCTGACTAAACTTATCTGCTTATGGACTAGCTTTATGGGGGTCTAACCTCACTATTCGCCCCAAATATCTTTCATGAAAGGTTCTCTCTTCAATGATGTGCAAGCTTTAGGTACTAGGTGACTGGAGTCTTCTAAGACAGCATGGTGTGGGTGTGGGATACTAAATAAATACTAGTGTATCTCTGTAAGTGAAGAACTCCCCTTGTGAGATGTCATCTCACCATGTTCCTGACACTCCCTACGGCTAATCCTCTGCTCATGTTAGGCACTTCTCTGACTTTGTTTTTAGTACAGAGAGGGTCCCCTTGAGAATCATTGTACGGTTTTGATGCCATGAAATAGGTGTGATTTATTCTGTGTTTCTGAGTGAACTAATGAATCTCTAGTATTTTGGTGTTTTCTTTTGACATTTGGTTGGCTTTCATTTGTAGTTTCAGTACGAGTGGAATGATATAAATCTACCCAGAGAAAACTGCGACTAGATACAAATTTAGAACATAAATTCTGATAAAAATCTGCACTGAAACAGAAAACCAGTAACTTAAAGCAACCTGTTGTATTTACCAGACATGGTTACCCCAACCGTAACCATCATTAGTGACTGTTCATTTTTAAGGTCTCGCCCTTTCCAGCTCTACTTTGAACTTTCGTACACTTTGTGCATTTCTGCAACCGACCCAGGTATAATAAATTATTCCAGTATACATAAAACTTAACGCGTAAACTGAATGTGCGCACTTAGCATACCTGGTTTTTCTTTAATGACTGAAAATGAACTCTTGCAGTGTTAAATGCTGCTTGCCCAACACGTAGCAGTACTAGTTTATTCTTATTTCTATGTCACGCATACACTGCGAGTGGTTAATATTATATTATGTTATTCTATGGAGGAAAGTGATTAAGAATGGTATTAGTAGAAGAGGAACTTATAGAATAGTATTTCTCTTGGATAATCCCATTGATTTGAATGTGATAAAAACTAATGACTCTATGTGTCAACTACTAAGGACTTGATGCGACCTTATTGAAATCTTGTAATCGAGATGCCTTAAGTTAATTAGGAATACTTTTGACTAGGTCTGCAATTTAGTATATGATTATAATATTTCGTTTTAATTTAATACTCCATTAAGATAACTAAATTAGTGGGGTAAACTTCAAAGAAATAGTTGTCCACCTTTTCTGCTACCACCCTGAGTATAAAGGGCCGACTTTTGTAGTTGCAATGCACGTCCATTCTGGAAGATAAGTTCAAACTAATCCCCTCTCCGTCTCGTTTACAGATATGCAGGTTCCTGTACTTGGTGACACGTTCACTAAAAAACGGCCACTCGCTAGTTCTCACATAGCTAGTTCCTTGACTGTGATGGCAAGGGAAGACAAATGTTACTGTGAGGTGTTTGACTTATGCATACTAAAGTTTTTGAAGCATCTTTGTCAGAACTTGCTATTATTTATCTAACTTGGCTTACGATTTGTCGGGGTTCTATATATCAATAGGTGTTGTATGCCGTGCAATGCTTGAAAATGCAACTAGCTCTGAACTGTATTTGTGTCCAAGAGTCAGGTCAGCCACGTTCATCCAGGTAATACTGTTACTTCAATTCACTTCTTTCAGAAATGGAATTTTGCATGACAAAGGTACTTCTTGAGACATATTTTGTTGAATTTTTATGATGCAAGGAGTCTATCACATTAACACCAAAACCTAGGCTAGATTTCAAATGAACCCGCATGTTTATTTGGGAGACTGAATAAGAAGCTTCAAGTATGAAACACACTCTCTTGTGTGTGTGTATAATTCCTGTCCAGTTTGAGTTGGAAATGGTCATTTCCTTTTACTCTGTCTGAGTCTACGACTCAGCAATCATCTTGGTGAACCTCATACCTAGTCCAGTTGTAAGGGCACATTGGTTTAGTTCATGAGGTCTCATATTCACTTTAAAAAAAGAAAGAAAAAGGAAAAGAAAAAGAAAAACAATCATCTTGTCGAGTTATATTATTTTTCATTATTTTATCTGCCAAATGATATGTACGATGGCTCCATAAACGGATGCATAGAAACCTCCTAGGCGAGGCTACATATGCTATGACCTCGATCTTCCCAATGTGTACCCCTAAATGAAGACGGAGATGGAGGCGGAACAACTTGTAGCCGTGGACACGCCGATTTTGGAAAAATGGAGAAACGTCTACACTTACTCTAAATATGAGCACTTGAAGTAAATAAATGCAACACATCACTAAGAATTGACTGTGGTTTTTCTAATGTACTAGCTTCAAACTCGTTCCAGAAAGTAAGTGGTATGGCTACGGTTGCTGGAAATGAGACCATCTGTTTTTACATAGGCCCATGAGTTTTCTAAAAATTTGTAATGCCCCTCAGAATTTCTTTTTCCTTGATGACGTCTCTTAATTGTCTCCCTGAAAGAGAGACACGTCTCTCTAGCGTCTTTCAGGTGATTTTTTTTCCACCAAAACGCCTCCTGGAGTTTTGGAGACATTTGCTAGAGTGTCCAAGTTTCGGAGACATATTTCAACTCTCCGAAACGCAAATGGCACCCCTAATGGATTGTCCGTGCAACATAGATGTACCCCATACCCCTAGGATTAGTAACTAGAAGAAAATATTTATTGCCATAGTGAATTATTTCTAATGAGTATCAATTATTTCTGCTCCAAGAACTAGGCCATAAATGCACTCTCTTCGAAAGCAGGAGTTTACAGTAATTCGAGATTACATGCCCACTTTGGGTAGAAACTGGCCGGATTAAGCGCTTGTAATATTCTAGATGCTATGTAAATTTCCTTTCTGGGCAACCGGTAATCTCTCTTGGAAGACATGAAGGCAATGATTTTTTATTTTGAATCGCAACTTGTACTTCTTAATTTAACAGTCATTACTATGCACCCAAAAATACGTAATCATGAGTCCAACTCTACGCCTATGAGACTTTGACTGTTTGACAGTGTTTGACTAATAGCTTTCTCACATTATGCGACTTGTAGGAATTACGTTTTCTGTTTAGTGACTTGCCAAAGCAGTTAACATCGAAGCTGAACTCCCAAGGTGAGTAAAAAAACTGTTTCCAACATGTTAATTCTAGCACCCTAGGTTTCTGTGTTACTACTTCCTACTGCCATTACTATATTGCTCTCTGGTTTTCCTTTGCTTTCATTTTGAAAATGTTGAAATTTGACCATATAACAATTCGTTTTGAAAATGTTGAAACTTGACCATATAACAATTATCTCCTGTCATACTTCAAGATATTTTCAATTGAGGGAGTTACAATTATTTTCTATTTTTTTCTAAATTTGTGAATTATCTTTTGGAAGCTACTTTTAGGGTTTGAAGCTCTAGATTATAATGTTTTCTAAATTAGTAGGAGAAGTCAAATGCATCCCGAAATATATGAACAATTAGATTTCATAACCTGCTAATGTACTCCTGTTAGTTTTGGCAAGGATCCATATGGAGCTTAGGGAGTTTCATAACAGAAAGCTATAGATTCCTTCTTTGAGGGATGATGTTAGTGATATACGTTGATGTACCATTTCTTAAGCTCCCTCGTTAAATGATTGAAGTTGTGGTTTCGGTTGTCTTAAATGTTGCTATTAAAAAACAGATCGATGGTGTCATGCATGACCTGGCTAGGAACTGGTGCTATCATAAAATGGCCTAGGAACCATGAATCTAGTATAGTTATTGCAAAAAGATAAAATAATACTACTGGTAGAGCCATTTGGAGATTTCATGGCTTCACAAACACTAAAAATACCCTTGTTTTGATTGCAAGAAAGTGCACATGGTGTACTTTTTCCAGAAACCTTTTCCGAGTTATTTATTTATTCTGGGTGAGAAACTTTAAACTTTCAAGAAAAAGAATCATTAATCTCTCATTCGATTGACAAAATTCGTTAATTTTCTGCAAATTTCAAATGGTAGAAATAATTTGCTAGAATTTCTGATGTTGCTATGCACCCTTAGCGAGTGCATTTTCTTCTCTACATTTCTTTTCTTCACATGATATTTTCTCAAGCACAACTTTCTATTTTTGTGGTGAAGGCTAAAATCTCTCAAGTGATTTGCTGGTCCGAAATTGAGCAAAACTATAGCCTGTCTGCTCCTTATTGGGCCCTTTTTGGGCCTGTGTTAGGTACTTGAGCTCTAGCACTTAATGTTCTGCTAGTCTGCTCTGAATCGTTGGAAAAGTCAATTTGGGCCTGTGTGTTTCTTTCTGAAAGCTGCAAGTCCAATTATTCAACGTAATGGGCAACCCGAAAAATTATTCTTATTTGTAATAATCCGGAAATTAATATCAAAAGGACTCGATAGTAGTAAGTTGAATTTTTCAACCAGCACACTGAATTCCCATCAGTTGGGAATGCGTTGCTGATTCCACACTGCAAATAATTTCAGGTCATCTGTGAAAGTGATTTCTATGTCACGATGGCCGCGATGAGTGTCTTTTTAGCTGCTTTTATATCCTTTTATACGTAAAATCGCTCATATGGATTTTCTTGTCCAAACCTTGTTTGAATGAATCGGTGATTTATTTACCATTGAGCCAAATTTTCACGAATTATAATCACCCGGGTAATCAATGCCTCTGAATCCAACATTTTGTTGCACATCTCATTCAGATACTATGATTCTCTTTCTATATTCATTGTTTCAGCTGTCACCTTCCTCTATCTCAACCCACACTCCTGTTTTCTATAAACCTACAGATTCTATTCCACATAAGGACTCGCTCTGAAACTTCATAATTTCAGAGTTCATTCAGAATTCTCCTCGTCTCAAACGCATAATGGGCTCTGTTTTTTCATCTCTTTTCAAATCCTTCTTGTTGCATAAACTTCCGATGCCTGGTCCGAGCCTCGGTGACTTTCCAAAGGCCTAAACTTAGTCAGTTGGCGGCCTAAAATTCATGCGATAGCTATAAGAATACTCATATATTATTTCAGGATTTTTACTGATTTTGTGTATGCCATTACTAACATTGTAGCTATAAGAATACTGCATAGTTACAATATTATGCTCTTCGATAATTATTTTCATGTCTTGAGAAAGTTTCATCCTCTTGTGAGGAATGGAACATGTAACCACGAGCAAAGAACTTGAAAATGAACGACACCAAGATATACGTGGTTTCTGAAAATCGTCCATGTCTTGGGAGGTGATCCAAATTCTAGGTAAAGGGTAGTCAAGGCAAAGGACATGCTTGCTTATGAGGGGGCTTATATGGAGACAATTAAAACTTCAGATACCATTAAATGTTTAATAGTAGTAGCTAAAATGAGTGAGTAGTTAAGACTCGATTGATATTCATTCAATTGAAAAGAACTGGTCAGTTCCTAACTTGGCTCAACAATGCACCGGTTATCAGAAACATAGAGAGTCCAAGCAAATGCGTGTCTAAAAAAAGAAGCTCGGTGCTTTCATCATATGTATAGTTAACTGTGATCCTCATCCATAGCTTTTTGATAAACTTCATTTATCAACTACTGTACACGCTTTACCAGTTAGCTTCATCCTATTACCTCAGAAGGAAAATCCAAAAGCTTTGCAAGCAAAATGAGTTATGCCTTCCAGTCACCCTCGTTCCAGTCATTGCTCAGAATCCCATCATAGTCCATATCCATCACCAGGCAAACATTTATTTATGTCCTCAAAAGTCACCTATCCTTTCCTGATGTTGCTTTGAGTAATAGATGAGCTGATCTTAGAGGCAGCTTTGGCATAGCCTCTATTGGCATTAGCATTGTTGCCAGTAATTGTAAAACCAAAGGCTGATGCATTCCTACTCGTACTTCCATTGCCTTTTGTAAAAAATCGAAGGGAGAAGAGAATTGTTATCTTTTGTAAAGCAGGAAACTGATAGCAACTTCTAGTTTATTTATGGTTTATAGTTATATATCTTGCTCAGCACAAAATGATAATTTTTTATTATTATGTATTGGTAGGAGGAAGTGCACTGCCTTTCTTGACTTCAGGTGCCACATACAGTATATTTGCAATCGATAGTTATGTTTTGTTTAATTTTGTCAACTTTTTGGACATGTATTTAGCCTAGTTAACTCGTTTGGAAATGCTCGTTGGTGGTCGATATATATTCATTTTAGAGCCGGTAATAAGTCTATTTTTTTTTCAACAAGTTCCAGTGGTTGTGTAATTATGGCTTTTGCATCACAAGGTGTTCTTTAATCCACTTAATGATTGTTGGGAGGATCTTTTTTGGGCTGACGAACAAAAAGGCTATAATACACATTGGAAACAAGGATATGGCTGATATTTCTATATTCCATCACCGGGAGCACCACAAGCAAAGTACACATATCATACAGTAGGAGAATTGGAAAAAAAATAAAGTGGAAATACACACAAATTTCGAACTTTTTCATGAAATCTTTACAGAACCATATGCCTGAATTTTGGTAAAGCCATATGATGGGTATTTTTATTTTTATTTTTATTTTGCCAGTTATGATTGGTATTGTTGATACACTGTATTATACCGTGTCGAACAATAGGAAATGAAATCATTGGGAGTTTATTTCTAACTCCTGGCTTGTTATATTCCTCTCAGAAAGCTGAACATGATAGCCATTGGGAAATTGCAGACCAGGTGCTCTTACAATTTCTCCTCCTCTGATTTCCTTCCACCTGACAATTCAAAATGTTAGACAGATCAGTCACTCTTTCTCACTCATGCAATAAGCATAGTTTCTTAGGCATCCAATATGAATATTTTTACCTGTACTTTGTAACCAAACAGTGCAGAAAGACGGCCATTTGTACTTTTGTGAAATCTGCTCCAACACAAAATCTCATGCCACCACCAAAAGCCATAAAATCTTTGGATGCACCGTTTATTCCCATTCCCTGTTGTCATACTTTCTTAATCATATTTCTGAGTCTCAGGATGAATATTATTTGGTGTGACGAACAGTGAGTGTCTGGTAAGCTGTATTTAGGAACAAAGAAAATGCTCTTCTGTAACAATAACATACCTCCCATCTCTGCGGGTTGAATTCAAGGGGATTTTTATATCTCGCAGGGTTCAAGTGTATGGCTGGAGGACAGACCATAACTGCCCAACCAGCTGGAATGGTATAGCCTGCAGGTTTGGGGTGGCTTCATTTTTATATGGAAAATTCTGCTAATATCGGGATACGGTTGATATCAGCTGTTACTATAGGTACCTTTGAAGTTGATATCCTTGAGTGATTTTCTGAAAATTCCGGGAACGATATTTGATAGCCTGACTGTTTCATTGATAAACTGCAAGTATAGTACCATGAAAATTAAGTAGAATGTTTTTCTTATCTTATCTGTAAGCGTAAACCACCATTTTTCATTCTACCTGGAATGTGAATGTCATTGATTTATATTCATTCCATGTAAGTCCATAATGGGGATTGTCCCTTTTCCTTAGAATTGCCTCGTGTTCTTCCTGCAGATGGCATATAGCGGACATAAGTTGCTGAAACAGTATACAATCTTCTTAAAAGTAGAAAAGAGTGCGTTTTGACTAGTAATAGATTACTTACTGTCAATTCCTTGAGCACCGAAGGATTTTCTGAAAGAAATTTTGTGGCGTTGGTTAAAGCCAGGGAGGTTGTCTCATAACTAGCAAAGAGTAGCACAAACATTAAATCTAGAGCAATTTCCTCTGTCAGGAGTGTATTCTTTTTCTCAAGCTCTTCAAGGACATAGTCGAAAAAATCACTTCGCTGTTTCCTGGGCGCTGATCGTCTTTCCTGTAGCATGTTCTTTAGCATCCTCATTGTTTTATTCCTACCCTGAACATATTTTAATAGTCAAAACCAATGCCCCCTCTTTTTTCTTCTCTTCTCTTCTTTTACTTTCTTATTATTAACCAAGAGACCAGATACAATTTTTTTTTTTTTTTTTTTTTTTTTTTTTTTTTTTTTTTTTTTCTTGTGCAGGAAGAGCCAGATTGAGATGTGATCTACCGACGCGGCTTCTGTCGGCCTTATTTTAGTATTCTTGAATGCATAGGATTTTTTTCTTATTTAGATATGCAGGTGGTGTACCGTGTACCTGTAAGCACTTATGGTACGCAGTTCCTGGGATATTCAAAGGAAAAGATATCAATCCTTCTATGAATGCTGCAAAATTCTGCCTCAGAGTCTCCAATGTATTCTCTGAATCACAACTGATCAGTTTCTTGGCGGTAAGACCAAATCTAATCTGCATACACCAAAACATCCTAATGGTTATTTGGAGTATAAAACAAAATTTCAGTATTGCAGGAAGGAACGGCCAATGGTTAGCTTTTGAGCAAAGCTTACACTTGCTGTTGTATCCTTTATGTCAATAGACTCCTGAGTGGACCACCTCTTTAACTGGATATGAGCTACCTGTTCGATTTCAGGGAGCATCTTCTTCAGGCTCTCAGGACCAACCAAATTGAGAACCATGTTCTTGGCGTACTTGAACACGAATCCATGCAAGGAACCCATATTTTGCTTTCCAGCTATCTCTTTGAAGGTTTCTGGGTACCAGCTCTGGAATAACCGTCCCTCCTGTTGGAAGATAAAATGGCTGAACTCTGGGTCTGTGGATATCGCAACTGGCTGGAACACCAGATTTGTCCGGAATACAGGACCATACCTAGAAAATTCAATACTTGATGAGATCATGAATGATGATGATAATATGGTAAAATATTTATTGCTAAGTACTAGCATCAATTTGATGGCTTCTTCAAGAATATTAGTACTAATAGTAATACCTTTCCATTCTCTTTTTGATGAAGGGAGGAATGTCAGAGGTTGTGCAAGGGCTGAAGAACTGAAGAGTCTCGCCTATGACTGGGAACCCCATTGAACCTGGGGGGAGTTTTCCGTTGCATTTGGGATTTCTCCATCTGTAAACCCAGTGTGTGATGCCTATAACAACTAAAGCAACAAAACACAAAGCAAATGGCCCCATAAGAAGCAGGGACTTGAAGAAATGACGGAGCACGGACTAATGCTTTTCTTTCTTAGGAAAGAAAAACAACTTTGATTTGAGAGGAGAATTGTAGCGTGGCGTATGTCTTTTGGAGGAGAGAAGACAATGAAAATGAAGAGAAGAGAGGGTTGGGATGTAGTATCTCATAATCCACAAGGAGGAGGGCACTTAATAAATAGGCAAACGGACAATGCGCGAGCAAGCTTGAATTAGTAGTAGTATTATTAATGTTACTGAAGGAGGGCAAGTTGGCAAATACCTGGATTTTTAAAGGAGGTTCAAAGATAGATATAGAAGGGCGAGCGGTTCAGTTCAGAGGATCCTTGAATAGGCAAAGGGAGAATGCGCGGGCAAGTTTGAATAAGTAGTAGCATTATTAATGTTACTGAAAGGGCAAGTTGGCAGAGACTTGGATTTTAAGAGGTTTAAAGATAGATATAGAAGAGCGAGCGGTTCAGTTCAGAGGATCATACCATTGCTCAACCATGTAGCGTCCATGTGAGGTCAAGTAAGTTACCTGGCTAAATGAAGCCCTAAGTTGCAGGAAAACAAGGGGAACTCAAGGAAATTGATTAGGCAAGTGTTTTTTGACAGCTAACTTCATCTACCGTAGCTGAGTTTTTGACAGTTAATTGATGAGTTTTGCAAAACACTCGAGTCCTCTTTCAGCAAGGGGTAAATCAGATACTCAGACACCTGCGTCCAGGTTCATCTAACCTAGCTTATTACTTTGCAACTAGTACTGTATAGTATTATTCACGTCTGCAGTCGTGCCAAAATAGATCGAATTTGAGGCCAAACTACTTGTCTTTTTTCAGCATTGGGAAAGTAGTAGTATTAGTCAAAATGGTCATTAAGTTAATGACAATAATTGGTGACATTGTCAACTCTTTGCTAGTTATGGCCATATCAAACTATCAGCTGACCCATGTAAACTACTACCTACTTGTCTGTTTTAAGCATTGGGAAAAGAACCATGAATTAAACTATCCAAAAAGATAATAATAGTTGTAGTTAAAATAGTCATTAACTTGCTAATTGTTGAAATATCAGAAGAAGCACGGTACGGATACGTGTATTGGATACGATATCGAAACGGATACGCAATATGTTATTTTCTAAAAAATGAGGATACGACGCGGCATGGATACGTCAACACTATTATCATCTTTTTATATATATATTTGAATTTTTATACAACGAGATATGATAAAATATTGCTTCTAACGTCTTTATATGTATTTTTTTTGAAACGTCTTTATATGTATAGTTTAAGGGTAAAAGACACTGACCACCCTTGGATTTAGGATAAATTCCACTGACCACCCCTGGGTTTTGGATAAAGACACTGAGCACCCCTGTAATGGAATATTCTTCGGACACTAAGCACCCTTATGTCATGTTCCGTTAGAAAAGTAGATGATTGAATTTTTTCGTACCATAGTGCCCCTGTGTATTTGTTTTTTGGACTTTTTGGTTCATGTTTATCATCAAGAACCCCAAAACACACCCACAAAATTCCCAAGAACACCAAGAACATCAAACTCTCATAATTTTGTCCCAAATGAATCAACCCAATAAATCGTACAAAATCCACATTTTGCATTGCGCAGACCATTCCAATCAACAAACAGTAGGAAAAACCCAGAGAAGCATATAGTAAAGGCTAGACTTAGAAGTTCAACAATCCACTTAGTAATGATGCACCAAAGACCTTTCTCGCAGTAGTAGCTGTAAAGTCCCTCAAAGAACAAGTCTAGGTCAGCAATGGGTTCCACATTTAAGCTTTCACCATCAAGAAGCCCGGAAGGGCTCTCACTACCAGGACTTGGCGCTACCAACAGAAAACAGAGAGCAAGTAGCGGCCAGAAGTTGTAGATCCCCAATTCGAGTATCGAACCCCTGTGAAGGATCTTCGAGCAGAAGGGTTTTCAGTCCTGGAGCGTCGATTGGAGAAGATTGTTCGCGACTTTTGGTTCGCTGCCGACGAGGAAGAGTGAAGACAAGAGATAGCCGCCGGTCGTCGATCCGCGGAGGACTCTTCGTCTCTGGACCTCCGACCAACAACCGACACCTCCATTAAACCGGCAAACTCTCTCTTGGTCTTCTCCTCTCTCCCTGACTTTGCTCGAAACACAACCCACAACAAGGTCTAACAAGCCCAGAGACGAGAGAGACAGATGACGAGATCGAGGGAGAAGAGGAGAAGAGGAGAGTAAGGGAGAAGAGATACATCAGGGTGATGGCGGTTGTGCGTGGGAGGGGAAGAGAGAGAGACGAGAGATTTTTTTTTGAAATAAGAGAGACGAGAGATTAGTTAGAGAGATTTAGGGTTTGTAAAGATGAGAAAGGAGAAGGTAGGTATTTTTATAAATTTGAGGGTAAAATAGTCATTTCGCCGGATCTGTTAGTCCGCTGTCAGCTCCATCCAGTTACAGGGGTGCTAGGTGTCTTTATCCAAAACCCAGGGGTGATCAGTGGAATTTACCCTAAACCCAGGGGTAGTAAGTGTCTTTTACCCATAGTTTAAATATCACGGACAACATATATTAAGTATAAGAATGAGAAAAGAAAGAGGAGTAGCTTAGTCGAGTTCGAGTTTGACGAGTAATGCCTGGGACTCTTGAAGTTGTCGCATGTGAGAACTTAAAACTCACTTGAACTTTTCGTTCAAAAGGGTAACATTTTCATATATTGGGCCATTAGTAAATCAAATATTTCGTATATGCTTCAGCTTAATTATATTTAACTAATTTAAAGTTCAAATATCTCGTAAAACAACCCGTGTGAAAGTTCAATAAACACTAATGGACAATTGTCGTCTCTCATTAAGTGCCCTCCAAGTGATCAGTTTAATAAAATTCACTAAAATAATCGGACACGCTAGCGGAGTGTTTGACACGTATTTTGAAGAATCGTACGAGTGTTTGAGTGTCCCAAGTGTCCAACACGGATACGGCGCCTGTTTTGAAGTGTCCATACTTCCTAGGCCATATAATACTTATCAACTAGCCCATCATATCAGTTTCCGTAGGTGCAAGTATGTACTTTTTTGAAGTTTTATGGAAAAATTTTAAGGGGTGCAATTTGGACGGTCTAAACCCGACTAACCCGAACTCAACCCAAATTAAAGTAGGTCTTGGACACATGTTTTGAGTAACTTAGACGGGTTCGGGAAAAATTTCTCAACCCGAATTGCAATTAGGTCGGGCTTGGTTACAAAAATTAAACGAATGGGCTAGCCCGAATTGCCCCATTTGTACTCATTACCAATAAATATTAGATTTTGAGAGTATTATATTACACACTACTTATCAAGAATCTATTATTTTTTCTATTAATTATTAGTGATATTTTTAATTATATTTATGTTCTCAAGTAATATTTTTTTCACAAAATATTTAGTATTCTCTTGCATAAATGGATAATTTTTAATTCAATCTAACAATATAAAGTCGTTATATTTTGCCTTTAAATAAAAAAATGATGTGTTTACTTTCGGTATCTATTTTTGTATGAAAGTTATTAACTTAACTGTGAGGGGAAATTTTAATTGAGTTGAATGTGATAATTATGTTAATTTATTTAGTTTAATGGGCTATCCCGGATTGAACCTGAACTCGAATTGGTTTGTTTGAATTTGGGCTTGGACGGGCTGGCGATGCTCTTAACCTGGGCTGGGACGGGCTTGGGCGACCTTGACAAAACTCGGGATTGGGCTTGGACAAAGGTGTCAACCCGCCCAGCCCACCCGATTTGCAGTCCTATCTATTTTATCGAGAGGCATTTACGCTTTTGACAGGTCTTTTCCTACTTCTTCAAACAGTGTTGGCACAATCACTTCCCTTACGGTTATTGCATTTTTAGGGATACAATTTGGATGGCCGAGCCCAACCTAATTGAAATAGGGCTTTTGGCGCATGATTTTTAGTAATTTGGACGGGTTTAGATAGAAATATTCAGCCCAAATTATAATTAGGATCTTGCAGGGGTATAAATATTTAACGACAAGCTTGCCTGTATCATCTGATTTTGCATAATCACTATATTATATTTAGAGAAAATTATATAGCATATCCGAAATTAATCTACAATTTTTATTACTATTAGCAACATTTGAATAATATTTTTGTTTTTGGACTAGTTGATTTGCTTTTCGATCCAATTTATTAACACCGTTAGTTTATAAGAAACTGTCATAAAACGAATAGTACTTTATTTACTAAGAGAAACTACAAAAATACACCACACACTAGCATAGAAGTCTAAGAACAACTTACATTATAGCCCTTAGAAATGAGAAACTATTCATTGCGGCTAGTCCTACCACTGTGGCATGCCTGCGTGGTGGGGCGTGCCATTTAATTTTTGACAAATACGCAAAATTTGGTGACACTCATCTGAATAATGCATATTTGTCAAAAATTGAATGATGCGCCCCACCACGTAGGCATGCCAGAGTGGTGGGACTAACCTCAAAGAATACTTTCTCCTTAGAAATCCTTTCTTGCAGTCTAAGGATATTGGGAACCGCACCAGAAAGTTTCCGACACGGATAAGGAAACATCCAGGCGCCCCATGGGAGGGGTGGCGGCGTTGTCAATTTTATATTTATAGGTGTATTTCTTGCAGTCTAAGGAGGTTCTCTAGTGTATTTATTTACGTACTCCTCCGCTCACACAGTTGCCCCATCAGAAACAATGAACCTTAATCGACACTGCCGGCCATCCAACGTCGGGTGCGGCGGCGTTTCCGACGATTTCTTGGTGGTGGGAAATCATCCAGATTGGTCTAACATACACCCTGATCTCCTGGAATACATCCAGAAAAAGCTGGCATTGCCCGATATCTTCAGATGCCGATCAGTTTGCCGTCACTGGCGCTCTACCGCCAAAGCCTTCATCTTATCTTCCCTGAAAACTTCGCCGCCGCCGATGGTAATGCTTTACTACAAATTCATCAACTTCTTCAGCGACGAAGACTTCTCATGGGGTGCAGATGATGGCCATTTGTTCCTGAACCTAGCAGCAGCATCACCAAGGAAAAGCACCTCAGTGAACAAGAGTAAACCAGATCTGAAATACCGACAGATAGGAGGGTTTTCAGGTGGATGGTTGGTAGGCATGGAACGGAACCAGCACGGTGATAACGGGCGTATATGTATGTTCAATCCGTCCTCTTATGGCACATCAACTTATCTTCGTCTCCCTCGTATTGCTTATCTTCATCGTGTAAGTGTTCAAAAAGTGGTTTTCTGGGGGAACCCGATTCTTGGTGGTGGTGGTATCAACAACAACAACTATGGCATGGTTATTATGAACGGAGAATATCGGACCAGACTCTACTATGCCAAAGCTGATGACACCAAATTCAGCGAACTTGAAGGTCAAGTAAACTATCGCGGTGGTTCAGTTGATCTTTACAGCATCATACACGATATTATCTGCATCAAGGACATGGTCTATGGAGTCACATTAACCGGTTACATTGAAGCTTGGGATTTTAGTAGTTGTAGTATGAGTTCCCAACCTAAAAAGATTTTGAGCTTTCAACCTGGTTTGCCTCGGCGCGATTGCTCTCGCCGTGCTACTAGTGCATATTTGGTTGAGTATCAAGGCAAGCTCTTGTTTGTATCTCATTTTTATGACAAAGTTGCTGAGTGGGATCGAAGAAGGATGTTCGGCATTTACAAGTTGGAATTAGATTTGAAGAGATGGGTGCCGGTGGATTCGTTGGGGGATATGGCGTTGATCTTGCTGAGTAGAAACCAGACAATGCTGCTATCAACCAAAGAGTTCCCCAATTATGAGAGGAACTCCATATACTATGAGTTTATAAGGACCATCTGCATTTTCAACTCGGAAGACGAATACTTGAAGACGGAGACGTACGCATAATTTTGTAGCTGGAGTAGGGAATAAAAACTCAGGGTGGCCCTATGCCCATCTTGGTTACTACACCAGTGAAGAAGAATACGAGGGTTCTCATTTTATTTTTATCTTCTACGGTTGAATTTCCTGTAGTTTGTTAGGATGTTCTTGATAACGCCCAAATTGGGGTTATCTTATAGCCTGAAAAGATGTGTATGTGTGCCGGAAAGTCGTGTTTTAACCAGAATTCACCCCCAGAAAGCCTCGGAAATAGGAACGAGATGTTTATTTGCTCTTCGTAAATTTCTGCTTATTTCACGCATTTCGTACTTTTATTAGATATGATCTCGGGTTTGTTCATGTTGTCGAACAGGTTCGGGAAGTGCATTGGGATGCGTGCCAAGACTGAACCGGGATCGCCTCAAGAAACGTGCAGAAAATGCTCGGAGCAGGATTTGACCGAGACTGGTAAAAGGGAGAGTAGAATGGGAAACGGAAAGACTGGAGGAGAAACGAGCAGTGAAAAACCGACCGAGAAAGCTGAAAACGCCAAAACCGAGAATCACCGGGAAGCGCTCGATTGACAATATCTTGAGCTTGACTTGGAATTTTTAAGTGAAACCAAGGGCAAAAGAACGGAGACGTCAAGGGCTTTCCGAAAACAGGTTATAATGCTGAAACGGAGTCCGGCCGAAAAACCGACTCCCGTCAAGTGTGGGTCCCAGACAGGCCACGCCCAAGTAAGAGTCTCGGTTTCCGGTGTCCGGAATCAGGAGCAACTATTTCATGTTCATGACGATTTCTGGGACAGTTTTGGCCTAGGGGTATTTTGGTCATTTTGGCACCGGGTCCGGGTTTCCGGAGTCAAGTTCAGATTTTGTCTCCCAAATTCAATCAGCAGTTTTCCTATGGCCAGAGTCAAGATTGGGCATAATTTGGAGCAGTTTTGACCCAGGGGTATTTTGGTAATTTTGACAAGTTTCGGGTCAAAACGCATGCCGATGTAGAAAAGAGCAGTTTTCCTTGCTGTCTGCGTATTATACGCAGGGGGCTGCGTATTATACGCAGACAGCAAGCCAGCGGGATGATTTTTGGCCGGTTTCTGACCCTGTCTGCGTATTATACGCAGCAAGCCAGGGGAAGAAAATACGCAGGAAAATGGAAAAATACGCAGCCAGGGAGGTGAAATACGCAGCCAGGATGGAAAAATACGCAGCCAGGGTGGAAAATACGCAGCCAGGGAGGAAAATACGCAGAAATCAGCACATGTCAGTCTGCGTATTATACGCAGGATCCTGCGTATTTTACGCAGACAGCACAAAATTTGAGGCAGTTTCGGGCAGTGGCAGTTTCGTAAATAAATGCAGTTTCCAGAAACGTCTCCAGCACTATATAAAGACTCGTCCAGACTCGTTATCAACACAACAACACATCCAAGGAGAAGTCTGAGCATCCCGGGAGAGCACGGAAACGTGAATCCAGATTCAAGACACCCGTTTGCTCTTCTTCTCTTTATTCAAAAATTGTGTTATTTACATTATGAATTTCAGTAGCTAAACTTTTCACCTAGATTCTCGGTGAACCTCGGGTTTCGTTTTCAGAGATTAGTTGTACGTTTTGATTATGAATTCATGATTGCAGTATCTTAATATCAGCAGCTTTATTCGTTGTTCTGTCTTTGAATTTTACTGTTCATGCATGCTCGGCTTGATCACCCAGAATTGCTACAGACCCGAGCCGGTAGGTGAAAACGTCCGGTTAGGGTTAGGAAGAGAAGACATAACTTAGCACCTTACCCCGATGGGCCGACTAGCGAAGGGGAGTTAGGACTAGCCTGAAATCGTTTGACCAACTGCTGGAGAATCTGACCCGGGCCATCAGGACAGGTTAGAAACCCTAGCAGCCTTAGAACGAGACTGCAGATTTAGGCAGCTTAACAGGAATCTGAATGTCTGCAGAATCGTGATAACGTGCAGGAAAAGAAAAGATACTGTACAACTGGTACGTGGCGCGGATAAATAACTGCTGTGTGTTTTCATGTCAAACAAAGAACGAAAATCTGAAGAACCCTAGGGGATCCCGGGACCTAGTATTTCAAACCCTAGTTTTACAACCTTAAGATTATTCAGAAAATTCTTACAAAAAAGATCTATGTTTCAGTTATTTACTTTCAGTACTTAGTTAGCAAACAAACTCTCAAAATATTCCTCCTTTTTACACTCTGCAACTTAAAACTGATTACTAGAAAAACCTGCAAAGTCCCTGTGGGATCAATAATCCGAGTCGAAAATACTCTCTATATTACTTGATTCGTATACTTGCGAATAGCACGCTAAAAAGCGCATCAGTTCTGCCAGTGGTTTCCGATCTCTGGGAAATATCTTTGTTACTGCAAAATGGATGCAAATACATACAGCGTTTGAGACCTCACGCATTTCATGAGCTCTTCGATCTTAATCATATGGTTCAGTGGGTAGATATTGTTACGAGAGAACTCCTCATAGAAGATGGGGATGAATTTGGGTTTCTCATATGGCTGGTGCTGATGTTCCTGAACAATTGGTGTTGTTACTGCACGTCGAAGTTAATTCCATACGCCTACTAGCAAACTACATTATTTAACGACTAATGTACAAATCTGCCAAGAGCTTTCAAAACTTCTTAAATTGTTAAGGTATTACTCACCATAAATCTTGCCCACACACCCCAACAGAACGGAGTTTCTGAAAGAAAACATATAGAATTGATATTACTCTTCTTGAACATGTTTCATTGTCTCATCATTTTCGGTTTCATTTTGTTGCTATTGTTGTTTATTTTATTAACCGAATGTCAAGATCGGTCACTCACAATTAATCTCCAATTGAATTATGGTTTCATTATGTTCCTGATTATAATGCTATGAAAGTTTTTGGGTGGCATGTTATTCCAATCTCAGACCTTATAATGAATCAAAATTTGATGCTAAAACTATCCAATGCATTTTTCTAGGTTATGCTGATAATTATAAAGGATATATATATATATATATATTATCATATATCTACACAAGTTCTATGTTAGAATAGATTTCATTTTTGATGAAATTTTGTTTCCTTATACTTGCTCTACTACATTTGTCAAAATTACTATCCTGCTATTGTATGTAGATGATGTAATTTTGACAGGAAATGATTCCCAATATCTTCAAGTTTTGGTATGTCTCTTCACTCTGAGTTTGAAATGACCAATTTAGGTCTTTTGCATTTCTAGGCTTAGAATACATAGAACACAAGAAGGAATATTTCTTCATGAAGGTAATTACATTCAGGATCTGCTTTACATATTCAATATGAGTATTTGTAAACCTTTTCCAAATCATTTGGCTTCAAATGGCAAGTTTTCATGCTTTGGATGGTGATCATCTGCAAGATTTTACAATTTTTCGCTAACTTTTTGGTTCATTACAATACTTCGTTTTTACTTTTTACTGACCTAGCATAAATTTTGCTATAAAACACTTGTGTTAATTCATGCGAACACTCACGTCCTTGCACTAAATTGGTGCCAAACATATTTAAGGTATATAAAGGGATCTCAACATCATGGTCTTTTTACCCTAAAGGTAGAACTCAGGTATTCACCAATTCAGATCGGGTTAGTAACCCAACTGATCGACGAAGTATCACAGGCTTTGCTATCTTTATTGGCCCCAATTGAATCATTTGGGCTGCTAAAAAGCAGCTCACTGTTGCTAAATCTTCCACTAAGACAGAATACAGTGCCTTAGTCGTTACTACTGTTGAACTTTCATGGTTAATAATGTTGTTTAAAGATCTTCACATTCACTTAAATGTCCTCTCACCTTATGGTGTGACAACTCCTCTGCAATCAAAATGATAGCTATCCCCATATTACATGTTCGTACAAAACATATAGAAATTGATTACCATTTTGTACGTGAGACATATGGCGTCGAACACGGGGACGCCAGTTATGTATGTTTTGGTGTGATTTTGTACCAGCTTGGCAGAGTTGTGTGTGTGTGTGTGTGTGTGTGTGTGTGAGAGAGAGAGAGAGAGAGAGAGAGAGAGAGAGAGAGAGGCCAATGGCACTTTGAAGTTTCCCTCTAGCAGTTTTGAAGACTTTTTTCTTCTACTAGCATCTCCATGGCTGGGGGATGTAAAACCCCCATGTAGTTGCAGCTTTCAACTTCAGAAGGTCGGTCAAGAAGCCATGGAGCATCTTAACTTAGAAGAAGCTGGAAGTCAGTTTAAAAGACTGCACAAAACGTTTTTCAGAGACTGTCGTATAGAGAGAGAGCCCGATGACAATTATTATTATTAGTTTCTTTGTACATAGTCGCGAGAAACAGAAGATATTCATCAACTAAGGAAAGTTGCAGTATAAAATGTCCGATAACAGATGATAGAAATGAGGGCAAAGTCGCTGAGTTCACCCCAACTGAGCAACTGCTCATCTATAGACTATAGGCCTGTCAATGAGTTGGGCTGGGCCGGACCGCCCCGGCAAGTGAGTGTGCTGGGCCTGGGCACGGACCCAACATGCTAGATCCAGCCCATTGGCAGGCCTAAGTCATGCACCAATCAATCAGAAACTAAGACAGTTGATGTTGATGCAGATACAGATACAGGTCTCTAAACACAAAGCTCTGAGCTAGCATCATATATATAGTAAGCATTTTGTTAACTTTGATCATCATCGTCATCTATAGCTTTCTGAAAAGCTTCAAACCCTTAAACTATACCTCCTTTGTTACCCTTCATATCATTAACATAACTAGTATTAAACCTATCAAGTATCAAAACCACTGTACAAGCTGTACCAGTTGGCTTCATCCCAAAAGGAAAATAAAAACCCTCCAAAATCTTCACACGGCGGACAAAACGAGTAGTTACGCGGCCTTCCAGTCCACCTCATTCCAGTCATCGCTCAGAATGCCATTACTGAAGAACTCATAGTCCATGTCCCGAACGGCATCAGGCAAACGAGTGTTTATGTCCTCAAATGTCACCGGTTCGGTCTTCACGGCAGTGTTGTTGCTGTGATGATACTGATGAGAAGAAGTGCTCTTAGATGCAGCTTCAGCATAGTCTCTATTTCCACATGCTGATGCATTCACACTCGTGCTTTGACTAAACTCATCAAGAATTTCTTGCTTCACTTCCGCTTCTGCTCTGTTGACAATGCCTTTTGCTCTACTGTTGGCAACCATTTCCTGCAGTAATTTCCCAATCATTTGTTGATGTGGATCATCGCGACCTTGATAAGGCGGCAAGTTAGGCGCGTTGATTGTGGAACAAGAGCTCTTGGTGGGATTCCTCTTTGGAGCTTTGTGGTGACTCTTCGAAGCTGCCTTGTGCGCTCCACGAGGTCCACGTTTGGTTGTGCGAGAGTTCTCATTCATGCTGCCGCTAGGACGCTCAGCACTTGCCGCCCGCTCTCTTCCAAGAGTGTGGTCGGTCTGGTTATCAACTGCTGGCTCTTGTTGAAGCGTATGATTCTGGTTATCAACGGTCGCTTCCCTCCCAGCATATCTTCTCAAGCTCTCTACAAATGAATATTTGTTTCGAGATCAGTGCTAACACTGAAATAGGTACTAGTGCAAATTGAGAAAATGACAGAAAAATTACAAGGAGAATGTAAATGATGCTAGTGTTGTCTTGTATGTTGATGAGAATACGGAAGGGAAAAAGAAAGCAAACAGATGAGATTATGAGAATGTAAATAATAGACTAGTAAATATTATTATGCATGGTGGTTCCATTGCTCTATTATCCTTAAATAGCTTGCAAATAAGTTGAGAAACTTGAGCAATGCCTTGAGGGGGACCGCCTAAGCTGCCTGGACAGGCGTGTTCCAAGGCTGAACCGGCCCACCCGGAGACACAGGAGTCCTGAACCAGACCTAGCCTGCCTTACCCATGGTCCGTGCCGAATCCGGGAACCGCGAACCACTGGGCTGGCCTGGACAGCGGAAAGGACCAGAACCGGCCCCTAAACACTCCACGCGGCCCGGCAATTTGAACCCTTCAACCGCTGTTTCTATGCAAAATTAATATAATTAAATTTATATAGTTTTTTTAAATAACATATAACAATATAAATATAATATAAACCAATGGGCTGGCCCGGATGACCCTGAACTAAGGGGGTCCCTCCTATGGGCCGGCACCGGCCTGGATTCTTGCTTCCAGGACTGGCCTGCAACCCATCAGTCCTGGCCCGTGCCGATTCAGCTCGTTTTCACAGGTCTAGCCTTGAGATGTCAAGCCAAGCTGAATTAGCAAATCTTCTATGTATTTGATGGTGGTGAAGCATTATTTTTGGAATAGGATTATCATGCCACCAGGGAAGGACCTGTGCAGAAGTGAGCAGGGGCCATGGCCCTTCTATACTTTAAAAATAACCAATTTTACCCTATAGCTTTAGGATATTTACAAAATTATATGAGAGCGGTCGCCCCTATATTTTCTAAAATGACATAGTTGACTTAAGGGTAAACTTTTCTATTTAACACGGCCCCCTTAAGAAAATTTTCCGGGTCCGTCCCTGCATGGCACGTTGCCAACTACGGATATAACAAATCACTGAAAACACCGAAACCCAAGCTCGTCTGGTTCTTAGTCCATATGATGAATTAAGACTTAAAACCCAACTTTACTCCAATACAGCACAATTCATAAAATGGAACTAGAAGTCATGCCTACTTGAGTTCTATACTTACCAACTGGTCCAATGTTGTTTTGAACACTGAAAGTCATCAAGTCCCTCATGCTACTGACAACATCAGCAACCTATAATGGTGGAAAACATTATTCTGGTGATTGAAGTTCACAAATCATACACAATGTAGAGTGGATATTATGACACTTGTATACCTGCAAGCATCTGACATATCTCTTCGGAAATCCCAAGTCATTTACCAATAGCAACTGCATATTCCTTGTCAGCTGTTGACCTGCTGCTACAAACCTAAATGTGGAGAAATGATCGAATTTACAGTACGGTAAGTGAACTTGTCGGTGCAACCCAAATAGGTTATGACCATTAATCAACCGATTGATAAAAAATAACACTGAATCACATATAGACTATAAACTACAATTCAACTTGTGAGGTATCCGCTATTTCAACACTGCCAGACCCTTGTACTATTGGTTTGACCGAATTTAATCTAGACTACGATATAATAACTTGATACAATCCCAGAACTGAAAATCTCCCTTAATTTTCATGATAAAATAACAGTAACAACAAACTACTTTGACTGTATGAGTATTCACTCAAAAAATACCATGCTTACTGCTTCAGTGCTTTGCTTGCCCGGTTGAGCCCAGTTGTGGGGCTCCAGCCGAGGAAGATTTTTTCACGACTTCACTATCAACGGATAACCTGTACTACATTTTAAGGGGCGTGTATCTAACTTTTGAGATTTTTGCTTTCTAATAAAACGTCAAATATTTATTATCCCATCGGAGTCGTGCCTCAGGGTACTCCAAAATATTGCAGGGCAAAACGTGAAATGAAAAAGAATGGTCTCCTCGTACAAGAAGTCAAAGGTTTCGCTTTTGTTGACTTACATATTGCAATTTGATTGCAGATGTTGTGGTGAAGCTCCATCAGGACCATTGTCTTTGACACTAGTTTGATATCTTTCTGCTGCCTGAACCAACTGGTTCACCTGCAAATGCAAACAAATATTCCCATGAACACAGTACTCAGCAGAATCACCCAGGAATATGCTTGTGAGCATATCTATTGCATCATTTTTGTTAAAAATGAACATTAAGAAAGTATCCGGTGACCAGACTCGGTCTAAACTTCTCTAATGAAGGTTTAACTTAAGAAACCCAAGGCATTAAGAACAACTTAATGATCCAAGCCCTGTGTCCAAAAGCTTTGCTATTCCATATTCAATCAAGAATGACCTAATGGCTGCGTGAAACAAATTACTGGGTGGTGAAAGAAATGTGTCTGCGTGGTCTTAATAAGCCATGTGCTTTTATATTTTTTTATCTGTTTTCTCAGTGGACACTCTAAACCTTACAGTGAACGCTGTTAAGATATTGCAAATTTACAATTGGAAGAACATGCCTAATAAATTAAGCAGGTACTTAGGAAAACATTAAGTCTTAGAACCAATGTAACCAAAACAATTCCTACTCCATATGTTATACATTAAATATACACCAGCTGCTATAATTATAATCACCAAGATGCAGTGGGCTCAAATTGCCTAGTTTGCTAACCACTAGCTCATCTAAGCTTAAGCTGATTCAACAGTTGGTCCATTCAAGGCATGACTTTTGTTCTCTTCCAATACCCAACTAAATTACTAGTCATCAACTTAAACCAATAGCTCAAAAGTTATGTTCTTATCCATATGTCCACAAAAGTAGTGTTATTGACAACAACACTATAACACAAGTTATTGATGAAACATAACATCTTATGACAGAAACTCTTCGGGACCACGAAACTAATGGAAAAGCCTGGAGGCATAAGCAATGGTATATCACAAAGAAAATTCACAAATGTACTGATTAATGAAGCCAAAGAAAGAGAGAGGAGAAAAAGTGAAAACCCGTACCTGTGGTGCCACCAATCGGCGAGGCACAAACTCTTCATGATGCCGTGAACAGAACTCCCAGGACAATATCTAATCAATATGAGTTACGTGAGCACATATAATTATTCACAATCAGAGTTGATGATAAAACTCAGATGGACAATCTTCGGCTTACCTTCAACTCATGGTTGAAGAAAATGCGAAGTCGTCCCTCACGTATGACACGAAATTGCTCATAAACACTTTCTAGAATTGCCTTTCCATAGCTCAACATCATTAACCCAGATGGAAGTCGACACTCATGAGGGAAATCCAAGAAGAGAATCTCATCAATAACCCCACTCTCAAATTTTATTTTAAACAACCTCGGTAGTATCTCAAAAGCTGCCTCTACAAGAGAAAACAAATCACGCAGTATAGATTAGTATCAATGAGAATACAATTGAAGAAAGACTATCTACCTGACAAGATGAGTACACCATATACAATCATCTATTCGATCTAAAATAAGCATGAAGACGGCCATAACAAGAGTTCAAAAATAAAATACTTGAAATCGTAAGTGCCACCCAGTCATAGCATTCAGCCAACTTTTATAACCTATGCAGGTAACAATAGCATGGTTCATAAATTATTGCAATTCGACTGAAGTTAACAAAAGCATTTTAAGGCTCAGTAGATAAATTTTCCCTATATGTGATTACCAATAAAGAGTTCAGATAAATCTAGATGAAGATGCATTCCAGCTCATGTAATAAAACCTTACTTGTTACACACTTTCCACATCTTCTAGTTTACCAACTGGTCACAAATATAACAAAATAAAAGCTCTGCATATATTCACATCCTTATGGATGAATTCACAAAATCAATAAAACATCTAAATACAGACTGCTTCAGGGTGACAAAAATGAAGGTTAGTTAAAATTTCACAAATTTGTTGCATCAAACAGAAACCAGACAACAGCTCAAAAAGGAAGGAACGGGGTTATTCTGGCATTCAGGTCCATGAAATACAGATCATTTAAAATTCAAGAGAGCCTTAGGTAGTCGAATAAAACCAAGAAAACCCTTGCAACCAATGAGAGCCATTCCTAACAAAGAAGCACTGAGGTAAGCATAACTATTAGCTTACCGAAACCTTTCCCTGATTTAGCCCCACAGAGACTACAGTGCCACGCCTTCTGAGACAAGCCAATGGTAAAAGAAGCAATAAGGATGCGGAAAAACGATGAAACTAATGAACAAGCAGAATGAAAAGTTAGCTTTTAAAAACGTTATCACAATAACTAACCAAAGCTACCTGAGAGAAAACCCCTGTAGCATGTTCCCCTGCACTAGAACATAAAGACAGACACCACTTTTCCTTTGCACCAGAAGCATAATATTCAGCCACAAATTTCCTCCAGTAGGCAAGGCTATTGTCCTATAGAAAGAATAAGAAACATTTCAACCATCATTTACATATGTCAGATGACGAGGTATGATATCTGAAATGTGGTGTGAGTGGTGTGAAGTGAGAAATTGAAATTGTAACAGAGTAAAGAAGAAAGACGTGTGTTCTAGATAATCAACTCACAGAAGGTCGATGTTGCACATGGTATAAATACTGCATCAATCTTCTAGAACAAAGCCCACTCTCTTGCGGGTTGACATTAGAAGAGTGATGAGTAGCCTGATCCTGTTGATGATGTTTCATTAGCTGTTGCTGCTGCACGTAATGTCTGATTTGTGGTCTCTTAGGCTGATGTGGAGAAATTCCTGGAAGTCGTGAAAGCCGCTGTTGCTGGCTATTAAACATATATTGCTGCATGAGTACCTGCAGTTTCTGGTGGTAATCCTGGTCTTGAAGTAGTTCTGGGATGATCTGCTGATGCAAAATATTCTCTGAACTGGCACCTAGCCTGGGTCTTTTAGAACTCTGAGTATTAGCATAGTCTTCCCTTTTCCCCGCTAGCACTGGAACTCCACCACTTTGAGATTCTAACTGGTGGGAGGCAGTCACACCGACTTGATGCCCAGTCAATCTTCTCTGTCCCAGTTGGTTGTTTAGGCCTCGACGAGACGAAAATGGCTGAGCAATGGAAGAACCATCAATACTCGAAGGACTATTAAGATGATTCGACGAGAACGACAGAGGTGAATTGGGTAAATTCAGGTAAGAAGAGTCTGCATTCGCTATGACACTTCTTTGCCCATAAGCACCACCTGCTTGCAGCGAGGTTGCATCTGTGACAACCGAGCTTGATCCAGAATGCACTAAGTGGGTTGAGTTTATCGTGCTCGTATTTCCATATACCAAATTAGCATGCAAGTTTGCCATTCTAGCAATAGACGCTGATAAGTTCTCAGCCGACAAACGATCAACACTATCGAACGATAAACACGAACCGAGGGATTCCAGCAAACTGGCATTTCCATGAGCCAGTTCCCCAAACTGGTTGTTGAAATTCAAATAATCCTCCGAAGACATCGTTAACAGAATCTGGGGAAGCCAAACCAAAATAATTTACTCCTATTATTCAAATCCGAGGGAAACAAAATAAAGAAAAGAACATTAAAAAAATGATCACATGAGCACTTCAACCAACCTTGGCACTATTGGCAGAAATAATCTACAATAATAAGCTAACTCTCCAAATGCTCCCTATTATCTGTATTCACCAGCATAACCACAATTAAGAAGAAAAAAAAATCAAAGAAAAATACTTCCAGCACTAGAATAACACAAAGATCAAGCTAACTGTCAAAATATAAAACTCAGCACACACCATAAGCACAAATATCATACTACAAACATGCTCAGGGGTCTATGAGCCCTAATTTCATTTTTCCTTCACATCAATTTTGATTTCAAGAGACAGAAACAGTAAAAATATGTAAAGATCACACCAATTAGCACCAGAAATTGCAGTAAATCACATTCTTATGACTAAAGTACAGTGTAAAAACGCAAAAAAGGCTTTCTAGGGTTTTAGCTGCCCCAAAATCTCCAGCAAACGAAAATAATAGAAAATGTTGTCCTCCGCCGTTTCAAACCTCTCAGAAACAACTAAAACTCGCCACATTAACGAAATTAGAGCTAGATTCAGCTACATAAGTGACTCCGATCACCGGAGTTCTCAAATTTAACAGTCAATTCTGATTTCAAGAGACAGAAACAGTAAAAACATGTAAAGATCACACCAATCAGCAGTTCAGCACCATCAGTAAACCAGAAATTTTGCAGGAAATCCCATTCTTATGACTAAAAACGCAAAAAAAGGCTTTTCTAGGGTTTTAGCTGCCCCAAAACCTCCGGCAAAAGAAAATAAGAGAAAATGTTGTCCTCCGCCGTTTCAACACCTCACAGAAACAACTAAAATCGCTACATTAACGAAATTAGAGCTAGATTCAGCTACACAGTGACTCCGATCACCGGAGTTCTCAAATTTAACAGTCAAAAGTAAATTTTCCGTTCGATTCTGGTAAGCTACCGACTCATTTCACGGCGGAGGAAACAAAACGCCGGCGAAGAAGCCAAAAATCGCCGATAACATCTCATTTCCCGAGAAATGGACCAGAAAACGAGAGAGATAAAGGAGTAAAAAAGCAGCAGTAAGAGAAAATGCAAAGATTTGTAGAGAGAAACGAGAGAGGAGCAAACCCTAGAAAGCGAAGCTCTGTGCAAACTGGTACGGCACCGCCATGGCTGCTGAAGAGAGAGAGTGAAAAAGCAAATGTCTGCAAAGAACAAAAATACTCCGCGCGAAGAGAGCATGTGAGTGGTGACCGGGTGTTGCCGGTTGACGAGGCGTTGTGGACCGGCTACAGCCAGTGTCGGATTTTGAAACGCGTCGGTGACTGACGGTAGTCTGATCAGAGACACCTGACTATCCCCCGTCCGTTGATTAAAATATTGTGGAGGAAGATTAACGTGCTCTCGGAGTACTACAGGGAAACTTCCAAGGAAAAAGACAAACAAGTTCTCATAAATGGATGGTAGATGTATAATTTTGAATTGGAGCAATGTTATAAAACAAAGAAACATTAGGAAGAAGGTTTTATTACAAATGTTTTGGTTTGACCATAGGTGTGAATACCGTTCCGGTCCCCGTTCCGTTTTCTTCTTGGGAACGGAACGGTCTCGGATCCGGACGGAACGGCGATCCGTTCCGGATTTACCGCACTTTTTTTACTATATATATATATATACACACACACACACACACATATATATATATATATATATATATATATATATATATACATATACACACACACAACATTTATTTCAAATAAAAACTTACATAATTTTAGTGATGTCCATAACATCACAATTAAAAAAAATGTATGAAGTGAATCACAATAAATTAAACGTGTTTCTTTTTTTTTTTGTAAAATATTGCTTAAATTTTGAAGTCACCAATGAAGCTATAGTGAATCATGGGAGTAAAGTTCATTATCAGAAAGAAATTCAAGTAAATTCCAAACACATCTACTACTGCTTAATTACATCTACTACTGAAATGGTCACAATGAAAGAATCTCACAATGAGTAAAGTTCATTATCAAACGCGCGCACACACACATCTACTACTGATAAGTTACATGAGCGGTGAGTTACTAGTGATGAACAAGAAGATCCATTTGCAGATTCAAATCTATCTCTAACACATCTTCTCCTCTTCGTCATCGTGTTGGGGGTGATTCTGAATTCTCCAATTCCAATCTGATGATGAAACCAGATCCGAGAGAATAGAGAGAGAGAGAGAGAGGCAGCGAGAGAGACAGAGGGAGAGAGTGAGAAGAAGAAGAAGAAGAAGAAGAAGATGAAGCTCACCTGAATCACCGACGAACAAGAATGGATTTCGCCGTTCACAAATCGCCGTTCACGAATCGAATTTGTAGAGTAAGGAGGAAGAGGAGAGAGGGGGCGAAGAGGAGAGGTGTGTGCGGTGTTTTGGGGGTTAGGGTTACACAGAGGGTGTTTTTTGTGGGAGAAAAAAAATCGGAAATTACCATTTTTACCCGATCCGGAATTCTCCGGATTTGGCCCGATTCGGGCGAAACCGACCGGATCCGACCGAAACGACCCGGATCGGACCGCATTTCTATTCGGTACGAATCGACTACGATACCGTTCCGTTAATGCTTAAAATCGGACCGTTCCGGCCGTTCCGGACCAGAACGGAACGGTATCAACAACTATGGGTTTGACAAAGATGAACTGTTAAATAAATTATAGAATTAGCGGTTCAGATGAAATGTTTTTGTTTATCTCTCCTCATCTCAACCACACATTCAATAATCTATCTCATAATATGTCTTTCCAAATTAGGCCAGTATATGTTTAACATGAGTTATGTTTGGATGAGTTAGATTGAAATTATTATACTATACTGTATCAGCGTCGACAACTCAGTTCAAAATTTCAAAATTTCAAAATTTCATATTCTTAATCCAGCTCATCCAAACATAGTCATGACAAAATTACCAAGACTACACCATTCTTTTCCAAAGACCAGAGGGTCTATTAAATGCGTGGCCCCTAAATTAGTATATTAAATTTATAGGCCACGCATTTATTAGTAATAGTAGTTATAGTAAAAATTAATTTCGTAGACTCAAATAAATGTGTGGCTCCTCCATGTAGATAGTCCAAAACAGAGTTTTGGTACGCGGCCACGTGGTCCTATTGGCAGTTTACAACTAACAGTCTTGCGGTGTTCCCCACACACCAGATCACACCGTAATGCGTACATAAGGTGAGATAGGGTCCTCTTGCATATTGCAGCTCGCACGGGAACTTGGGAATTTAGTGGCTTAAAGGCTGGAATAAAGTTCGTCGCAGATGGTTTTCGTCTCATATGCTACCCGTGTATGTTTTGAAAGAGGTTTTGTGCGACTTCTTGTACATAACGTGTTCGGTATCAACAGTCACGCTCTTTCGAGATCACATCCGCCACACACATGGTTATTATGAACTAAATATTCATAATAATAAATCTCAACCATTGAAATTTAAAAAATTGTCATACGTTTGTTGTGCTCATGCCCTCGGACACGATATCTGCATTAGTACTTAATAAATCTCCAATGTATCCTTTTAGAGCTTTGTCTCTAACTAAACACATACCGAGGGAGTACAATACAAATTACTCTGACAATCAAACTCTACTCTCGGTGAAATATGAAAGTGACAATTAAACCCAATTTAAATATCAGAAATTAATATTGGAAAACACTGTTGGAGTGGTATGAAGAAAGCCCATAGTTTAATGCAAGGTTTTCAAACCCGTGGGTCAGCATAAACCCGTAGAGGGTGGGTAGACTCGACTCGTGACCCGTGACCCGAGACTCGCCCGAGTCACGTTTACTTTAAATCTTCAATTTTTTTACGTAAATATGACTTTTCACCTATGAAAAGTTGAGCTTTTTGAATCTCTGGTGAGTAAATGCTGCATTTGTCTTTATGTACATAAATTGTTTCACTACTGCAATCTTTAAATTTAAAAGTTTTTGAATTAATCTCAACTTATTCATTTGTTTGTTTATTTTTTTATTCACTTATATTTCTTCCTTGCATCGAGCCACTAATTAGAAGTAAGGGTGTAACTAAAATTTACTAAGCTAAATTATATAGATGATCCCTTAAATACGTCCTAATGAAAAATAAACTTGCAAATAATCTTAATAAGTGTGGTCTATTTGATATTTACAGAGTCATCGGTGTGGTTAATTGGATATTAGTCGTTATAGTTTAATCTTGTGATAATACCAATGGTTCACCAGTGTTTGAAGGTGGGTGACTAAATACTCCGTTTTTTCGTGCACTAAAAGATCAAAAACATAATAAAGATACAATATTTTGATTACCCAAAAAAAGATACAATATTTTCACAATGAGTTGACTCGGTAAACCCGCGGGTCAACTCGCGGGTCTACGGGTTTGACGGGTTTGCACGGGTTTGCTGCGGGTTTGTTAGCCGCCGGATTTTCGAGCGGGTCAACCCGATTGACCATGTAGACTCGTAAACTCGTTAAACCCGCGGTTGACCCGCGGGTTTGACAACCTTGGTTTAATGCTTCTGGACCAAGCTAAACATTCCGTCGGACCGTAAGTATTACTATGTGTGATGTGTCACATGGTGTGGCTCGTTCTTACACATCACGCACCATGCATTACTTATTTCTTTATTATTATTGTTATTATTTAGGGCGATCCAACAAAAGTCCCCATGTTTGTTTAATATTTGAACGACGACACTCGACCATGCCTTGTTTATTTGTACAGAGCGCCCCCCCCCCCCCCCCCCCCCCCCCCCCCCCCCCCATATTTTCTTCGTAGCATCTTAGTAAGGATTGATTACGTCATTTTAGTTGAAACTCTAATTTGATTTTGTTCCGATAGATTTGATAACTAAGTTGTGAGGCACATTATTGAAAAAGTACGAAACGTGATGAAAACGCCGCTCTGAAATTTTAAGAGCGATGATTCTAGCCGAATTCGAGTTGAAAGCGCCGGAGCAAAGTCCCTTCTAGAGAGATTTTAGGTGATCTAAGTCTGACTGTTAGCTGCCGTTAAACTCATCTAAGTGATGTCAAATTAGTCTTTTTATTTCTTCATCTTCTTCTCCTCCGTTCTCTCCTCTGTCTTCTTCCCCAACCACCTATCTCCACTACTACCAGACCACAACCCCATCACCACCAATACCAACACAGACCACGACCACTCATCAACCACCCCCAAATACCTACACAACTACTACCACCGCCTCCACATCACCATCTGACCAACCACCAGTCTTCTCCACCAGATCTGAGACCTACTGAAAGAGGCATATCAATAGGGAGAGAAGAGGCAGAAGGAGAAATCACATTGCCGCCTCCTCTGCTTCTTCTTCCTCTCTTCCTCCAGATT